>OY728132.1:792291484-792916484 GCA_963277665.1 Viscum album
TCATGATTATCATATCATTATTTATTAATTTATTCCAATATAAAATTTTTATTTACTTTTAAATAATTTAAGGGTGATGATGATTTTATTGTTCCAATTTTATATGGATATCAATGATAAAATTTTATCTATGTTTATCTTTAATAAATATAGGAAGTGACACCATTACTTATGTGTGAGTAAAATAAAAACAATTCCTCCATCTTTTTTCAAATTCATGTTACATATAAATATCTAAATTTCATCTGAAATACTTTTTGGGGGAACTGTTGAAATCTTATGGTTATATCTAAATAAAATACATATTTACAAAATGAAGTATTATGTAAATAATAATAATTATCCTAGTATTATATAGATATTATAAAATTTTATTATAAATATCAGTGCCAACTTTTATTTCTTTTTTTGTTTTCATCTTTTTATCTAGTTTCCCATTTATACATAAAGTGTATTCCTAGAAAAAAAGACATGAATTTGGATGGTATTTTGATGATGTGAGAATAAGATGTAACTGAACAATGAGAAATTAATATGATCTATATGAGCACATTGAGCCCACTTTTCCAACACTTCTTGAAATAGGTTAAATTCCTAGATCATATATATTGGGAACATTGAGCCTCAATGAGTGGGATTTGCACATTGAAAAGTCTTATTTAATTATGATTTTTTCTTAATATAAGTAAAAAAATTAAAATTTTATATCATAACTCATTGTATGTATATATATATATATCTTATATTGTAACTATCTTCTAATATAGGTGACATAAATAAATTATTAGTATATTTCATCATTTATTACCTTTAAAAAAGAGATATAATTTTCATATAAAATCATTTCCTACTTGGTTGAAATAAAAGGTCCATCCATTAATTTTATAAAATAAATAATAAATATTCATCATCAATTTTAATATCAATATATATTTTAGGTATTGATATTACTGGTTGATTTTTTTTTTCTCAAGGAATAAGATCATTGCCTTTGGGTCCTAATAATGTGTTTTGTGAATAAAAATCACTGGTGGTCAATAGATATAAATTTGTCATAACTAGTTAAGCAGGGAACATGGGAACTCGACATAATGGTTTTATATTAATTGAAATGATAAACCTTTATAAAAATTCAACATATATCCATCTCCAATATGAAAATGTGTCATATTATGGTGTTTTTTAGAAGATGTAAATATTGGATTGTTACTCCCATGGTCTGGTCGTTGTGATGAAATACAAGTGGTTTGATACAATGATTTGATGTGGAACATTAATGGATGGATATAGATTTAGATTTATTAAAATAAGTAACTTATTAGAAACCAATGATCCATATATTTTAGAAATAATAGAGAAAAAATGTAGTGTATGAATGAGAATCTAAATCCTAAATTTAGTGTAATTTATGAAGTGATATAAAAATATATTTTTTATGATGGTGGGGATGAAATTAACTCCATCGCTACACCCATTATTCCTAGCCAAAATCTTTCATTTGATGACTCAAGTAATTATATTTTCAAAAGTTATTATTACCCTAAAGTAGTGGTGAGTAATTTATAGAAGCGATTATATGTAGTCTCAATCCTCTATTTTTTTCTAATCATTTTCTATAGTGACTTCAGAACAATTTTTTAATATGTAAATAGTTAAAATAGGCTTCAGTTTAGTTGAATGATTCTTATATATTTTCTCTATCATCCCAAAAGTTCAATAATCACACAATTCTTTTAGTTGTAACTACATATATCCTCAAAACCCCAAATTATTCCAAAATGTAAAATCACAATTTTGACCAAACAGTTGTAGTGAGTTGGGTTAATTTTTTAATATTTAAATGGTTAAAATAGATTTGGGTGTTGTGGAATTATTTTTATATATTTTTTATCTTTATAATATGAAAATAATAACTCAATTATATAAGTTATATCAAAAAATATCCTCAAAAATAAAAGTTATGAAAAATATAAAAATTTTAAATTTTACCTTGTAGTTTCAGTAAGATTGGGTAAATTTATTAATAAGTAAACAATTAAAGCGAGATTGTTTTTATTTTAATTATTTTTATATATCTTCATTATAATTCCAATAGGACATGAGACACTCAATTATAGCATATATAACTACATATATAATTAAAAAAAGACAACCAAAATGTAAATTTTATTTTTGACCCATTAGTTGGATTGAGTTCTATTATATTTGTTAATATGTAAAATTTAAAGCAATTTTGGGTGTACCTAAATGATATTTAGATATTTTTGTTATACTTCCAACCTTATATCAATAACATAATTTTTTCATTTATGACCACATATATCATCAAAAAATAGAATTCAACATTACTTAAAATATGAATAATATAATACAACAATGTAAAATATGTTGTTTATTTCACATTATATGGTGATACAACACTACATCGTGCATATTAAAATTATATAAAAGTGGTTGACCTGAACTGTCATTGAAGCCGATCAAAGATTAAAATTTATATTCCTACTAACTACCATATATATGGAAACTATGGTCGAACCCACAGACAAGGAAATAATGAAAACTATTCTTCTAAACCTTTCAAAAAGACCCCATTGTTGTCAGCAGTGGGGTAGATTTTCTATTTTTTAATTTTTACATTTTTTTATTTTTTTTATTATAAGGCCTAAATGAAAAACCAAAATCATATTTATTTTCTTTGTTATAAACTGTAATGAAACAAGAAAGAGGCTAAAAACAGTAAGTATAGAGATATAAAACACTGATAAATGATAATAAAGAAAATAAGCTATGGGAAAATTTTAATTATAATAGCTTTCAAAGTGTTACAATTCAATTTAAATTTTCTACAATGAACCACTAAAATATAAGATGACTCACTTCCCTCGCTAGGAGTTAAGTCAATCAGTCTATGAATCTTAGATTTTTCCACTCCAAGATAAATCAACTACAAAAATCATGATTTGAAAAAGACTATAGAACTAACTCACTGTAAGTTCTGAAGTTCTTTGAATTTTTTCTATTTTGAAAGATGTATCCACAATAAAACTCTTCAAATGATTATGGAGTTAGAAATAAAGTTCTAGTGGTATGGTGCAGTTGAATGTATTTAGAAATGATCTCACTGATCAATTCAAGATACATTGAATTGATAAAATGAAAAAGAAGTAAAGATACCAGTAGAATTTTTGTAATTCCCCAAACTCGAAGGTTTACCCAAATATCTTGTTAATTATCAATATAACTAATATAAACACACTAGAACATAGTACAAAAAATTCATAGATGAGGGAAGGAGAACCCCCCCAATGATGTGCTCTGCCCACCAGATCTCTATGATCTGATGAGAGAGAAGCTCTTGAATCTATAACGGTGCTCTGTTAAAATGTGTGTTTGCCGAATGTCTTCCCCCCTCGTGATGCTTATGGGATTCCGTCCTCGAATCTGGTGTGTTTGTAGAATTCAAAATGAGAGTCACCCCAAAATTATATTGCTACTCTGCCTTAAAACCCACTGTCATCTGATGCGTGTCACCCCTGTTCTCCACCAACTTCAAGTGTCCTTCACTTTGTGCACCACACACATGTGTTTTTTCGTGAACCACACATTTCACTAGCATCTCCCTCATAACTAACTTCCCACGAGTTAGTAAAATGTAGCTGGACGGGCTAAAGTCTCATGCCTGAACCTACGCAATATAAAACACAAAGAACTGTTAAAATATGTAGGAAATAAATAAATAAATATTTATATTTTAAAGTTATTAGTTTATTATAAATTCTTTAATATAATTGATAAATTTTAAAATAGATTTTAGTTAATAAGTTATTTTATCAGAATTATTAACAACTAGTGATTATATTTTAAAATTATATTAATATTAATTAAAATGAATTAATATCATTAATATTAAATTTATTATTTAATTATAAAATTTAAGTAATAATAAATATTTAAATATTTAAAAATTATTAAGTTTATTAAATTAGTTAATTAATAAATCATTATCAACATTTAAAATTTAATTATTATTAATTTTAATGTTATTATTTTATTCAGTTACTTATTTTTATTTAATAATATTATTAAAGTTAGTTATAAAGATTATTATTTCCAATATTAAGTTATTTTCTATATTAAATTTATTATTTTATTTTATTTTAATCCATTTATAAATTATTATAAGTATTTTAATTTTGTATATTTAATTTAATTAAATGGTTAGAAATTATTTTATTTTGATAATGAATATTTATTTAATTTTTATGTTATAATTATTATTATTTATATTAATTTATTTGGTTAGATTTTTTTGGTTTTTTTTATATTTCATTTCACTCCCTCCCCCTTATCCATGGCACAACATGGGAGGGGGTAGGGTTTCAGCACTGCAACCAGCCGTTACGGCAGCTTCTTCCACCCGGCGGCACCTCCCTCTTCCACATCCGATGAATCCACTCCTCTTTTCTTACAACGGTGCATGACAAGGGTCCTCAAATGAGGGGGGATGCTGGTCTAAGGCTTCAACCATCATATTTTCGGTGCATAACTCTCTTCTTCCCGGTGCAGTAGTGGAGTGTTCTGCAACGGCCCCAACGCAACCTCTCCCAGCTCGACCTTGACAACAAGTCGCGACGACATGGTTTCATCACGCGACGACAGTTCTGATATGCGGTGGTTACAAAAATAATCTTGGATATTCTTTGAATCAGTCTCAATGGAGTCCCTACTTCATCTTATTTTCAAAATCGATCAGACTAGTGACAACAACTTTATTGTTTTTTAGGAAACTCGGTGGGATATGCAACCAAGACTGTGGCTCGATTTCTTCTCCTTAACCCTTTGCAAACCAGCTACTCTGATATATGGTATCATTTTCCTCCTGAACTCAGCCATGAAAGTGCCAGCAACTTCTTCAATCTTGAGTGTTTTTATGGAAAAAGTACTCAGGTTTTTGTGAGGGTGGCAGTGACTTGCAGGTGAAGGCAGGAGCTGAGTGCGAGTTGTGGAAATCAGTAAGTGCAATGCCATCGGTATAAAAAGGGGTTGTTGGTGAGTGCATATGGACAGAGGGAACTACGTTGGTGTTAAATGGAATGGACAGGGTGTGTGCGAGATACTGATGAAAGAAGATGAAAGGTAAAAGGGTGAGACACCGATAAAAGAAAGGGCGTTAGTAAGATGTTGAGAAACCGATGAGGAAAAGAGAGAATAGTGAGTGGGGATTGGAGGAGGGATAGGATCGGTGAGTTAATGAATCACTGATAAAAGAACGGTAGCAGAGGAGAAATAGTGTGAGGATGTTGGAACCAGTGTGTGTGTGACACACCGATAGAATAAAAAAACACACACTGATAGTAAAAATAAAATAAAAATAAAAAGTTTCGGTGAGTCTGTGAGACTGATGAAAAAAATAACGGTGAGTCAATGACTCACTGATAACACTAAAAAATGAGTCACTGATAATTAAAATAAAATGATTCACCAGTGTGAGCGTGAAACTGATGAAAATAAAAAACAGATCGGTGAGTCGAGAGAAAAAGAATCAGTGTGTCACGACATCGGTACGAGGCGACATCAGTGCGGGGTGAGAGACCATTAGTTAAAATAAAATACAAGTCACCAATAGTTTAAAAACGAGTGACCAAAACTGATGCGCAGGAGAGGCCGATGGTGTTTCAAAGTGATCGATGAGTCCTGACTCACCGATAGTTAAAACAACTTCGGTGTGATGAGGGATCGGTGAGTCGCAATCAGCAAGTTGTGACATCAGCACGTCGCGGCATCGGTGCGTCAACTCACCGATAGAACAAATTTAAATGTTAACAATTAAAAATTAATTTTAAACAAATAAAAAAATGAATAAAACATTAATTAATTAAAACAAAAGAAAAATTAACTAAACTATTAAAGAATAAATAAATTAATTTTTTTTAAAACTAACTAAATTATTAAACAAACTAAAAATAAAAGTGACTAAATTATTAACTAAGAATATAAATGTTATGATTAATTAATTAAATGTCTAAATAAATGAAAAACACTTAGAAAGAACTAACCTCAATCATTAAGTTAAAATAATTAATTAATGATTCTGAACAATTAAATAAATTAATTAATTGACATAATGAAAACTTAAAATTAAGAACACATTATTTTAAACATTGTATTAAATTTTTAACTTATTTATTAAACAGAATAATTAAATAAATTAATTAATAAAGTTATATTATTTTAATAAATCTAAACTAAATGATAAATTTTTAAATTAAAAACTAATTTAGATTAATGCAATTAAGAATGAACGATTGATTAAATAATAAATATTTAAAATTATTAAAATATTAACCAGATTAAGTTTATTAAACTAAAATTAAGTTAATATAATTAGAATAATTAGAATGACTAAATTAGCTTATTAAAAAGAATAAAAACACATTTTTAATTATAAAAAATGATTAATTAAATGCTTTAGTAATAGAAATACAAAAGTTCCATTATTTATTAAAAAGTTTTAAAATAAATAATTAAATTCTTAAAAATTAAATAAAAGATGTGGAAAAACTATGTAAAAATAGAGCCACATTAGATTTCCCTACACTTAAGAATTGTTTGTCCTCAAACAATCTCATTCTTTATTATCTTTGAAAAAAAGATTGTAGTATTTATGATTCAACTCAAACTATAACATGTTCATCACTTAAAATAGAGGACAGAAACATTAAAATAGGCTTTTTGAAAAATATGTCCAAATCAATTCTTTTCTCCTACAAATACTCAAAAGGTAATCTAGAAATCTATGAATCATCAAGAAATGAAGATGTCATGCCTCATATGTGATACAACTTAATGACTCATTTCAATCCAAGATCATGTTCTAAGTCCAAGAGTGACAAGAGGTAAAACTTATGTGGAATTAGAAACTTAACAGAGGAACCTTATACTTAGACTCATCACCTAGATTCCAACTATAAATATATATATATATATATATATATATATATATATATTTATTTATTTAATCACCTTAATGATACAACCTAAATGATTCCCATATAAAAAAATGTGTCCCCTTCTTTATTTGGCGTTCATCATTACCCCCACCTTAATGAATTTGTTTTTGACCCTAGACACTTTATTTATTTATTCTCAAGCCATGAATCATGTGCTAAACACAGTGCAATGCACTTATTCAGAGTGTACAGAGGGATTATAGTAAACAGAAATGCACCTAGTATCTAGGGTCTCATAGATTCACCGTGGGATCCTAGATGCCCAAACTAATCTAGTTTCAAAAGATTTATATCAAAAATCATTTAAATTTTCTCATTAAAGTGATTACCTTAATAATTAAAAGAGAAGAAGAAGAATGAATCCCCTAAGATATAGTCAAACATCCAGTTCCAGCAGCTATAATCATAACTCCACAAACATATAACCCAAATCACTTTCAAAGATAATACCTAAACCAAAATCTCATAAAAACACTAAGTAGATTCACTCAAAAATCATCCATTATCATTTATTTCATACTCAAAGAACAACTTAACTAACCAAGATATATTTTCCATAGGTAATACCCATTTGAGTTTAATGTACAACCTAAAATTGTGCAAAAAATTTGAAAAAAATTACGCATTTTTTGGACAAAAAGTTTTAAGTTTTAGTGGGAATTTATGGGCTTTCAATTAATCACAGCTCAACACAATCAAGAATTTACCCCTCCCCCACACATAAAACCCAACTTTGTCCCCAAAGATGACTTCAAAATGGGAGAAGAAAAATTTAACAGTTTAAGTTCAAAACAGATTTTCAATAGAGTATATTTATGACATGTATAAAGGGTCTCCTTGAAGTTCAAAAATATTGTTTGCCACAAAAATTAATTTACAATAGGTTCATTAGCAAGTACAAGAATTAACATTTAATTCCAGTGACATAGATTTTTACTTCATCTCAAGAAATAACATGTAACTTGAGGGTGAACAGTGGATAGGGTATAAGCATGTTCAGAAACTATGATTCAGTTGGATGTTCAATACAACATAAAAAGTTCATGATATTCAACCCAAAGATGCAAGAATATTCAATAAAACACAAACACTAACAAGCATATATCCCCCCACAATTAAGTTAATGTAGTGGGTGATTTTTATAATAGTGAAATTCAGTTTTTTTATAATTAGGAACATGCATAATTTTTATTTTCAGCTTAGTGAAAAACAGTTGACTTTTATGACCACATGCAGTAGAATTTTCTAATACACATGAAGCAGAATTTTCTAATACAGGAAGAATTTTGTAACAGCAGCAGCAAAAATTTATAAAGTAACAATCACTGACTCATTGATAGCAGTAACTGTGACTTTGCAGTGATTTATATTAAAGTGAACAGGAGTGGAAAAATGAATACAAGAGTTAAACACTTCCTTGAATAGGTTTTTCATTAATCCTCAGTTTGGGAATTCCAATCCTTTAATGACACAACACCAGCATCATATGACCCTGAAATAGAACTAGGAGACCCAGAACAAGAAGAAACAAGTACTTCCCAAAAATATATCATAGAAGCTGAACTTTCTTCAAGTTTAAAAAGAAACAAAATAAAGACAAAAATAACCATGGGTTGCCTCCCATGCAGTGCCAAGTTTTGAAGTCTTCAGTGAGACTTTATTCAAGATCAATTTTCAAGCTCATTGAAGGTAGACAAGCCCTTAGGATGTCCCTCAAGATAAAGTTTCACTCTCATCCCATTAACCAACATGGGTTTATTCTCTTCACCTATAATTTCTATAGCTCAATTCTTCAGAACTCTCACTACAGTAAATGGTCTACACCACATGGACTTCATCTTTCAAGGAAAGAGTTTAAGTCTAGAGTTAAAGAGGAGAACCTTCTATCCAGGTTTAAACTCTTTGGTTTATATAATAGAATCATGAAAAATTTTAATCCTCTCTTTATAAATCCTTCAATTATCATAACTCTCTCTCCTAATCTCATCAATTCCACTCAGCTCAAGTAATTTCCTCTCACTAGCACTCTTAAAATCAAAGTTTAGATCCTTAATAGACCAATAATACTTATGTTGCAACTCCACAGGTAAATGAAAATATTTCGCAAACAATATCTTGAAAGGATACATACCTATTGGGGTCATTAAATCAGTTCTATATGCCCTTAAAGCCTCATCCAATTTAATAGATTAGTTTTTCCTAGAGGTTGACAGAGTTTTCTCAAGTATTTGTTTTAGTTCCTTATTTGAAATCTCTACATGTCCACTGGATTATGGACGATAAAGAGTACTTGTCTTATGAACACAACCATATTTTTTCATCAAAGCTTTAAACTTATAGTTCTTAAAATGTGTTCTATTATCAGTGATAAAAGCTTTGGGAACTCCAAATCTTGTAAAGATGTTCTTTTTCAAAAACTTTATTATAGAGTTGGCTTTATTGTTGGGCAGTGAAACTGCCTCAACCCATTTTGACACATAATCTACATCAACAAGAATATACTCATTTCCCATTAGATTATGGAAATGGACCCATGAAATCTAAACCCCAGACATCAAATATGTCAACTCATATAATTTCTGTTTGGGGAAACTCCATCATCCTACCAACATTACCTAGCCTCTGACATCTATCATAACCAACCACAAAGCTTCTAGCATCCTTAAAAGGAGTAGGCCAATAAAAACTAGATTGTAAGACTTTCTGAGTAGTTCTTTCACAACCATGGTGACCTACCCAAGGTGAGGAGTGACAACTCTTCAAGATACACAATATCTCTTCCTCAGGCACACATCTCCTAAGGATACCATTAGCACATCTTCTAAACAAGAGAGGATCATCCCAAAGGTAGTGTTTAAGCTCAGAAATGAATTTATTTCTTTGGTTGTAGGACAAATTTATGGGAAAGACACCTACTACCAAGAAGTTATAAAAATATTCAAACCATGTAGATTTCTTAACCAAAACAGTGAGTTGATTCTCATCAGGAAAGGATGAGTTTATTTCCTTTTGGATCTTTAGAATGGGTGTGAGGAAGCCTAAATATGTGGCCAGCAACTAAATTTCTAGCTCCCTGCTTATCCCTAATCTCTAAATCAAACTCTTGTAGCAAAAAAAATCCATCTAATCAGCCTAGGTTTAGTTTCTTTCTTAGACAGTAAGTAATTTAAAGCTGAATGATTAGTGAAAATAATGACTTGTGAACCTAACAAATACTGTCTAAACTTCTCAAGAGAAAAAAAATAGCTAGAAATTCTTTTTCAGTTGTGGTGTAATTATTTTGGGCCTCATCTATCAATCTACCAGCATAATATACCACCTGTAATTTCCTATCTTTCCTTTGTCCATGGACAGCACCTACAGCCATGTCACTATCATCACACATAAGTTTAAAAGGTAGTTTCCATTCAGGTGTTGTGTTAATGGGTGATGTAGTGAGTTTCTATTTTAACAGATTAAATGATTTCACACAATTTTCATCAAAATTGAAATGTTCACCCTTGATGAGAAAAGAACACAAGGGCTTAGTTATTTTGAAAAGGTCTTTTATGAATCTCTGGTAGAAATTGTCATTCCATAAGAAGCTTCTAATACCTTTAACATTTTCCGAAGGTGGAAGTTTTTGAATGAATTATATCTTAGCAGTATCGACTTCCAAACCTCTCTTGGACACCTCATGACCTAAAACAATACCCTCTATAACCATGAATTTACACTTCTCTCAATTAAGAACAAGGTTGGTTTCAATGCATCTCTCCAAAACTAACTCAAGATTTCCAAGACAAGTATCAAAAGTACTACCCATAATGGAAAAATCGTCCATGAAAACCTTAATGATTATTTCAATCATATCTGAAAAAAATAGCCATCATACACCTTTGAAAGGTGGATAGAGCTCCACACAACCCAAAGGGAATTATCTTGTGGGAAAATGTCCCAAAGGGGCATGTGAAAGTGGTCTTTTCCTGATCCTCTAGAGTAACAGGAATCTTTTTGTAACCAGAATACCCATCCAGGAAATAGAAAAATTAATTTCCAGCAAGCCTCTCAAGCATTTGATCCAGGAAAGGCATTGGAAAATGATCCTTCTTAGTGGTTGCATTAATCTTCCTATAATCTATACAAACTCTCCATTTTATCACTTTCCTAACTTGAATTTCTTCATTTTTTTCATTTTTAACTACATTGAAACCTCCCTTTTGGGAGAAAACCTGGATAGGGATGACCCAAGCACTATCAGAAATGGGATATATTATTCCAGTGTCTAGCAAATTAATCAATTCCTCTCTCACAACTTCTTTCATGTTTGGATTCAATCCTCTTTGACACTCTACCCTAGGCTTATGGTTAGGCTCTATAGGTATTTTATGCATGCAGAATGAGGGACTAATACCTTTTATATCATATATTATCCAACCTATGGCAGATTTAAACTTTTTCAAAACACTTAATAACCTTTCTTCTTTGGTTTTCATTAAGATCAATAGAAATTATGACAGGCAAAGTATAATTCTCACCCAAAAATGGATATTTAAGATGGGCATGGATTGGTTTTAGTTCTAGAGTGGGTGGTTCTAAACTAGAATAAATACTCTTTGGTCTAGGAGGTCCAAGTTATTCAACATGCCTCTTGTAAGGAGTATTTAATGATGAAAGATTATCAATTTCATGTTCATATTCAGTAATAATAGTGTAACTGTCCAAAGTGGGCAGCATACTGTCCAGACTTTCCATATCAGAATTTAACAAGTTAATCAAATTAGAATCATCAAGTTGTCTTACAAGTTCTCCCTCTACATCATCAATGTGTTTAACAAGGTTGGTGATAACAGAAACACCCTCAAAGTCACTCAAAAAGCTCCAAAGTTCAAAAATATAGGAATCTTCTACAGCAGAAACTGGGAAGTTGTCCAGTTTTGGAGAATTTTCCAGATTTAGTGACTGAGCAGAATTTTGAACTTTTATGACAGATTCAATAGGATATTCAACTTCAAGATGAATTTCTTCAATAGGGGATTGTCTTTCAGATTCATCAATGTGTTCAAGTTTATTTTTATAAGAACTTTCAGCTTCAAGAAACTCAACTTTTGAACAATTTTCAGAATAAGTTAGTCCCTTAATGTTCTTAAACACATTTAACTCTTCTTCTTGTTCTCCAATTTTGAAAATAAGTGGCCCCTTAGAGACATCAATAATAGCACCACCTGTGGCCAAGAAAGTTTTACCCAAGATGATGGGAACCTCTTAATCACACTCCATGTATAAGACTAAAAAGTCTACAGGTAGAAACAACTTCCCTACCCTAACTATCAATTCATCTATCCTACCTACAGGATGAGTGAAAGAGCTATGACCTAAATTTAGTATGAATGTGGTGGGATAAAGATCACCCAACCTCAACTGTTGAAACAGTGAGTATGGGATAAAGTTAATACTATCACCTAAGTCACACAAATATTTAAGAAGATCATAATTTCCTATGGTACATGGGATAACAAAACTACCTGGGTCTTTCAATTTAAGTGGGATTTTCTTTTGAAGCATAGCACTGCACTCTTCAGTGAGGCTATAAGTAGAAAATTATTAGAGGGTCTTTTTGTTTGAAATAGTTTTTTTAATAGATTTCAAATAAGATGGAATTTTAATTAAGGCTTTAATGAAAGGAATGTTTACTTGAAGTTTGGAAAGGAGACCAAGGAACTGAAGATGTTCACCCCTGGTGTTACTTTGTGGTTTTAGCTTCTCAGGGAAAAGGATGGGTGGGGAAAAAATTTTAAGAACAGTGGTTATATCCTTTACCTCTTCCTCAACTTTTTCTTTTCCTTTATTCATTTGAATTTTAGATGAGTTTTCAGCTTGAGATTCAGATGATAAATTCAGGTTTTGATCATTTTCAACAGCTTTCTGTGAATTTCCAGCATGTGAACTGAGCAGATTTTTTTTACGAGATTCAAGAAGATCTTAATTTTGGGAATTTTCATGGTATTTTTCAACAACAGTTTGAGTACTCCTCCCACTTCTAGTTACAGAATTCATGACATTATCTCTAGATTTAATTTCAGTGGTGCTTAGAAGTATTCCTTTTTCCCTTGATGAAAAATCTCTAGCAAGTTGTCCAAGTTGTGTTTCTATGTTCTGCATTATCACATCAGTTTTCATTTTATCTGACTCATATTGATTTTGATGTTTGGTTAGATGAGTCATGTATCTTTCCTCTTGAGAGATAATTGTGTTCAATATTATATCTAGCTTATAAGACATTTGATTATCATTATTTCCTTGTAAATTTGAAGACTCACCCCTTTGTTGATTTTGAAAGTTTGGTCTTGGTTGATTAGAGTAATTAAGGGAAGTATATTGTTTAATTAGACCTTGATGTTTCCAGGACAAGTTTGGATGGTTTTTATATCTTTGGTTGTAATTGTTTGAAAATGGATCTTCTTTAGGAGGCATCCTAGGACCATAGTTAACAAAGTTTGAGTTCTCTTGTTGTTGGGCCAGCATATCAAAATTAGAACATAATTTTTCAGTATGCCCAAACATACCACTTTGGATACACTGTTTCCTTAAATATTGGTTGGTGTTTTGACAGCCAAGTTGATTTACAGTTTTCTTAGTGTTCTGGTTCATTAAAGATTGAATTTGGTTGGTGATTTCAACTAGTTGAGCTTGAGTTTCATTCATTGAACTAGTGTTAGGGTTAACATTTCTATTAACTCTTTTTCTTCTTGAATTTTTATGTTGTGAATTCAGGGAAATATTGTTAAAAAAATTTATATGTTCTTCATCTGCCTTGTCATTATAATTACCCCATGTAGCCTAATCAACTAGATTCTTTCCAGAGGATGAAATCCCCTCATAGAAGGTATCCATGAGAAGGTATATGGGAGTTGATGATGGGGACACTACATAAGAAGATCCCTAAATCGATCCCAAGCTTCATGAAAATATTCTCCATCCTCATGATAAAAACTAGTTATCTTAGTTCTAAGTTCACCTTTATGTATTTGGGGATAAAATTTCATTATGAAAGTGTTCTACACTTGATCGTAGTTTTCAAAAATATTCTCATCTAGACTCGAAAACCAATTCCTAGCATTCCCTTTAAGAAAAAAGGGAAATACTCTCATTATTAGCTCATTTTATGTGTGTACTAGAAGAGGTAGCTACTACACAGTGTTATAAAAGTCTCTAATGAAGTCAAGAGAGTACTCATTAGAGAGTCCATTAAAAGCAAGCAGCAGTGAAATGTGTGACTATTTAAGTTCATAATTTATGTCCCTAGGACTTAGTCTAATGGACGATGGATTCCTTGAAACTTGAGAAAGTTGGAATTTTCCCATCCTAGGCCATTCATTTTATTCTAAGAGTTCTTGATGATTTTGAAAGTTGTTAGGTGCAGGAACTCTCTCGTCTAAATTTTTCATTTCAATTTTCTTTTGCTTTCTTAATGAAGTGAGATGATTTTCAAGTTCAAGATTTAGGGGCTCTAAACTAACAAAAGATGTTTTTATGCTCATGAAAAGTGTGGTAACAGTTCAAAATAGCACAATAGTATAACTATACAAGAGATAACAATATAGATAATAGTAGTAATTCAGTAGAAAATGAGCATATTTTTTTATAATTTTCAAATTTTTCTAAATTTTTTGAGGTTTTTTATTATATGTGATTTTTTAGTGTTTTTTTAGAAGTAATAGCTCGTGCCTTCCCTGGAAAAGGTTTCAAAAACTTAACTTGAACTGTCATTGAAGTCAGTCAAAGTTTAAAATTATATTATTTTTAATTAAAATGAATTAATATCATTACAAGTATAGTTATTATTTAATTGTAAAAGTTAAGTTATAATAAATAATTAAATATTTAAGAATTATTAAGTTTATTAAATTAGTTAATTAATAAATCATTATTAACATTTAAAATTTAATTATTATTAATTTTAATGTTATTATTTTATTCAGTTACTTATTTTTATTTAATAATATTATTAAAGTTAGTTATAAATTCTATTATTTTTAATATTAAGTTATTTTCTATTTTAAATTAATTAGATTAGTTTATTTTAATTTTATATATTTAATTTAATTAAATGGTTAATAATTTAATTTATTATTATAATGATTATTTATTTAATTTTTATATTATTATTATTATTATTTATTTTAATTTATTTGGTTAGATTTTTTAGGTTTTTTCCCTAAATATTTCATTTCACTCCATCCCACTTCTCCAAGGCGTAACGGGGGAGGGGGTAGGGTTTCAGCGGTGCAAATAGCCGCTGCGGTAGCTTCTTCCACCCGGCGGCACCTCCCTCCTCCGCATCCGGTGAATCGACTCCTCCTTGCTTAAAACGGTTTCATCACGCGATGACGGTTCTGATCTACGATGGTTATAAAAATCATTTTGGGTATTCTTCGAATCGGTCTCAATTGAGTCCCGACTTCATCTTATTTGTGAAATTGATCAGACTAGGGATTTTTAGGAAACATGGTGGGATCTTCAATCAAGACAGTGGCTCGACGTTGTCTCCTTCAACCTTTGCAAACCATCTACTCCGATCTCTGGTCTCATCTTCCTCATGAACTCAGCCAAGAAAGTTCCAGCGACTTCTTCAATCTTGAGTTTTTTTTTGGAAATAGTACTAGGGTTTTGGTGAGGGCGGTGGTGACTCGTGGGTGAAGGCAGAAGCTGAGTGCGAGCTGTGGAAATCGGTAAATGGAATGGACAGGGTGTGTGTGAGATACCGATGAAAGAAGATGAACGGTAAAAGGGTGAGACACCTTTCAAAGACAAGGCATCAGTGAGATGTTGAGAGACTGATGAGGAAAAGAGAGAACGGTGAGTGAGGGTTGGAGGAGGAATAGGATCAGTGAGTCAATGACTCACCGATAGAATAATGGTAGAAGAGGAGAAATGGGGTGAGTATTTTTGAACCTGTGTGTGCATGACACATTGATGAAATTAAAAAAACACGCACTGATAGTTAAAATAAAATTTAAAAAAAGTATCGGTGACTCTGTGAGACCGATGAAAGAAAAAGAATGGTGAGTCAATGACTCACCGATAATACTAAAAAAATGAGTCACTGATAATTAAAATAAAATGAGTAACTGGTGTGAGTGTGAAACTGATGAAAATAAAAACCCAATCGGTGAGTGGAGAGAAAAAGAATCAGTGTGTCGCAACATCTGTGTGAGGCGGCATCGGTGCGAAGTGAGAGACCGTTAGTTAAAATAAAATACGAGTCACTGATAGTTAAAAAATGAGAGACTGAAACCAATGCGCAGGATAGTCCGATGGTGTTTCAAAGTAATCGGTGAGTCATGACTCATCGATAGTTAAAAAAAACTTTAGTGTGACAAGGGATCAGTGAGTCGCGATCAGCGAGTTGCAACATCGGCACGTCGTGGCATCGGTTCGTCAACTCACCGATAGAACAAATTGAAATGTTAACAATACAAAATTAATTTTAAACAGATAATAAAAAGAATAAAACATTAATTAATTTAAATAAAATAAAATTTAACTAAATTATTAAAGGCTAAACAATTAACTTAATTAAAAACTAACTAAATTATTAAACAAACTAAAAATATAAGTAAATAAATTATTAACTAAGAATATAAATATTAAGATTAATTAATTAAATGTATAAATAAATACAAAACACTTATAAATAACTAACTACAAACATAAAGTTAAAATAATTAATTAAATATTCTGAATAACTAAGTTAATTAATTAAATGACATAATGAAAACTTAAAATTAAGAACACATTATTTTAAACTTTGACTTAAATTTTTAACTTATTTATTAAACAGAATACTTAACGAAATTAATTAATAATGTTAAATTATTTTAATAAATCTAAAATAAAGGGTAAAGTATTA
Source organism: Viscum album (assembly GCA_963277665.1). Lineage (NCBI taxonomy): Eukaryota > Viridiplantae > Streptophyta > Magnoliopsida > Santalales > Viscaceae > Viscum > Viscum album. The sequence continues at coordinate 792,308,390 of OY728132.1, forward strand.
AATTAAAAACAAATTTAGATTAATGCAAATAGAAATAAAAGATTGATTAAATAATAAAAATTTAAAATTATTAAAATGTTAACCAGATTAAGATTATTAAACTAAAAAGTAATTTAATATAATTAGAATAATTAGAATGACTAAAGTAGCTTATTAAAAAGACTAAAAACACATATTTAATTATAAAAAATGATTAATTAATAGATTTATTCATATAAATACAAAAGTTCTATTATTTATTAAAAGTGTTAAAATAAATAATTAAATTCTTAAAAATTAAATAAAAGATGTTGAAAAACTATGTAAAAATAGAGCCACATCAGTGCTATAACATTTAAAAAGATAAAAATTTAAAATTCGTAGTGATCATTGTTAAAAAGTAATTAAAATCAAACAAAACTTTTAATTATATAAACTATCCATATTTATACATTGATATATTATTTACTGAGGCCATGGTTTCAAAAAAACTTTAAATTTGTTAAGTACAACTTCCAAACTTTTATGCCTCGATTAGGTTATAATAACTATTATCATCTCTTTAACACGAAATTTTTATACCTTGATTATGTTGTTCTATCATTTTTTCCTTGTTTCCCTTTCCAATTAGTCTTCCATGGTTACAACATGTCATATATTTTCCATTTTTTGGCGTTCCAATTAGTATGACATAATTATTTTATGCCACAAATTATTATTTACTTTTGTTTCACATTAGTAATGGATTTATAATAAAAATGTGAATTTTATTTCTATGAATAATATGAAAATATTTAATAAATACATGGGAAGATATTTTCTGTGAATGATCAATGAATGTGAGACGTGGGACTTCATACTCTAGTGCCCAGAGTGAGCATAGTATTTATAATATGTATCAATTATAATACATTAAATTTAATTTTATAGTTCAATTTTACATTTCATTCCAGAATAAGCATCTAGGAGAAAACTATTCTCTAGTCAGACTAATGATGGTGGTGAGCATCATGGACAAAAGAGTGGGGTGGTACTAGACGTACTTGGGGAACCTATCATACCAGATTGCACATCAACCCCCCACTGCATATCACATATACCACACTTTCTCATCCCATTATTCTACTCATTCCCCAATGATGTTTATACCACATATGATTTTACCACTATTTCATGTATTCTTTACTTCTCAAATACTTTTCCATGTCTTATAATGGTTCTTTATACCTTCTATCCTTTTCCACTCACTTCTATGTTGCCTCAACTTCTCCATTATCCAATATATATAGGGTTTTATTCTTATACACATAATTTTCTAATCATTTATAACATATATTAGAGCCTACCCATCCTTTGCATAATACTAAACTATCACAACCTATGAATCCATCAGATCCCACTAATCATCCAAGATCAATTAATGTATATTAGTTTTTATTTTTTTTATTTTTATTTTTTAATTGTATATACTAATAAGATGTGTGTAAATTCACGTATAAGTTATGTATAAAATTTCTATAAAAAAAATATGATATAGTACAATAAATAAAACTAATTGGTTGGTAAAAAATATAGAAAATGTAGAATTATTATAGAAACATTAGGAAAAAATATTCTTATCATTCTCATGTAACCAATATCATAGAGACACTTTGGGGATCTAAAAGGATAATTCATGGTATGATATATGGGTATCATAATATGTTAAATTAAAATTAAAATTATTATTTTATTCATATACATTAATATTTTTCATAAAGCATTATTTAAACTTTCAAAATGATATATCTATGAGGGCTACACAATTGATGGAATTAGGGAAAAAAATGTAAAGAATATAAGCATGAGTCATATGTTGGATGTTGGTAAACAATGTAAGGAACGTAAAATAATTATAGCAATATTAAGAAAAAAATATTTTTATCATTATCATGTAACCAATCTCATAAAGACACTTTGGGGATCTAAAAGGATAATTCATGGTATGATATATGGGTATCATAATTTGTTAAATTAAAATGAAAATTATTATTTTATTTATATACATTAATATTTTTCATACATCTTTACTTAATCTTTCAAAATGGTATATTTATAAAGGCTACTCAATTGATAGAATTAGGGAAAAAATGTAAAGAATATAAGCATGAGTCATGTGTTGGATACACAAGTAGACTTGGAAAAAAGATAGATGATATAAAACATTCAATGATTATCCAATTATGCAATTACAGGATATGATTACTTATTAAAAGGGTGATGAGTTAAAATTATTATTAAAATTTAACAGTTTTGTTTGAAATGATTTTGATTTGTATTACTAAATTGTTTCATATTATTGATTTTTTTTGGATTATTTTCAAATAAATAAAAAAAGGTGTTATGAAGTATGTGCACACTTTAGGATAAACAACTATAAAAGAACCTGAGAAAAGCCAGTTATTTTTCATGCACAGCTATGTTAAATTAGTTTTTTAGGAGTTTGTTTATAAATAATAATGAACACTATGTTGTAGTAATATTTTAATTGGATTAAGGATTGTTTATAAATATTGTATTATTGAATATTTTTTCTTACATCCATTTTCATTTGCAGTAGATACTATTTAACATCAAATGTAATGTACCTCAATCAAAATTATTTTTGGTTGAGAAAAAATAATAAATAAGGGAGTGATGCTAATGATAAAATATAAGAAATATTTTTTTACACTACTTTAAAATTTTAATATAATTTCATAAATAAATAACTCAATTATATTTTCAACTTTCTCTAGAGGTCCTTGATAAGAAATAATGTTACAACTGTAGAAAAAAAATAATTTGAGAGTGGTATTTGGTGATGAGGACTAGGGGAGATTCCATTTTTTACCTAAGAAGACTATCATACTATAATGCCCCGACCCCAGTTACCCAGAGTCAGTGCATTATTGCATAACATTGGCATGGTCACAATTTATCAAATCCCAAAAGACTGATCAGTTTAGTAGCCTTGGAAGTACTAGATACATACATAAGTTTTACATTGCATATAAAATGAAAAACAACAACAACATTGTCTCCTTTTAAAACATTCATATCCCTTAAATTATCCCTACAGGTCAATCATAATATACTTCTCCACATCTTGGAAAAAATAAAACATAGAAAGGGGTGAGCTCAGGTGCTCAGTAAGGATAACAATATAGAAGAAACTTTCATAAATAAGCATAAATATTTAAGGCAATGTATAAGACTAAAACAAAAGCCTTTTAAACATAAACTTCCGTATAATATGGCAATTATAAATCAAATAATTCCATTTACTTAGTCACATGGATATTATACTAGTCGAATAATCACATGTAGTATCAATAGCCAATTTTATAATGATGGAATTCATAATCCCAGACTTCATCACCACATAGTCAAGGCCTCATGCCAAGACTAAAAATAATATTTTTTCAAGGCCTTGTTCCAAGACACTATTTTGTCCCATGAGACCTATCGATTCATCGAGGAGCTATAGCAGGCTCCACCTATCACTTACTAAGTCCAATTCATTCCTCGTATAGCAATATAAAAACATAACATAAACATTCGTATTAAAAATAGAATAAGAAATTTTAATACTTTAACCATAAACCATGAATGGTAAAAAAATATCACATTCATAGTAAAAAATATCAAAAAAACATTTAATAAAATATGAAATATTGTAACATAATAAATCAACTTCATATAAGTGTAAAATCCATCATAGGATGTTGACATAGATGAAATCAAAACTATTCGAGAGAAATATCTCTTTCTATTTTGAAATCATTTAAAAGTCACATAATTATAAAAGAAAAAAATTATTTTGAAAATATTATTATAATATTGTAAGGGAATCTTCTAAGGTGTTATAATGGAAGAAAATATCCGCACCCACCGTACAAGTTAAAAAACATTCTTTCCTTAATTTTGTTGAAAAGGTCATAAACTGCCTTGTTTGGAAAATGATGGGAAGAATTATTTTATAAAAATTTTATAAAAAATCAAACAAGGGTATAAATTACATTAACCCATATTCTAGAAAATATTAAAAAAAAATTAAATACATTTTTAGGAAACACGGATGTGGATGATAAAGAGGTCCTAGTAGATACTCACGTATAAACAACCTCGGATAATGAAGATATTGTAGAATTAAACTATACCTTGTACTTTCGCTTGATAGAGGGTATGTTGACCTCATGTATAATATTTAAATCATTTTTATTAAATTATACAAGAATAAAATATATAAATATGATATCGTATATGATCTTCTAATATATCTTTGTTAATAATATTGTAGTAGTATCATTATTTTAGAAGTTAACTGATTGATTTTATTTTATATATTTTGTTACATAAGTAATGTTTGTTATGGATATTATGTATTTGATTCATATACAGAATGATACTAAGTTATTAAACATTATTTTTAACCATAAAATGAAAATTATTCTTGAATTATTACAATGAGGAATGAATCTCATCGCATTCGTGGAGACGGTAATCCGTACGTATGCACGAGTGACAATATCATTCAATTGAAGGTGAAATTGTATGTAATTGGATGGTATATAATATATAAAAAATACTTAACATGTTATATTTATTATTTAAATCAGTTATACTCATTATTATACCCATCTAAATAATGAAGTGTTTGAATAACAAACTGCACCACGACGTCGAGACGGTAAGCCATACGTACGCACATATGGTGACTTGTCATTCATTGGATGGATAGAATAATGAATATGGTTGTACCATATTTATAATAGCATCCCGATATGTATAAGGTACTGGAGTTATTATTTTGTTATGAAAACAACAAAGAAAGAGTAAGTGGAAGAAAGAAATAACTTTGAAAGTGGTGGTGAAATTATTACCTCTTCTTCGGGTGTTTCCTTTTGAGTTGATCAAAAGGGCTCAATAGGTTGGGTTTATGATCAAAATAAGGCCTATAGATCGAATTTAGGTTAGTTGGGAGGATATTTGAGTAGGGTATTTCCAAGCCAAAAGGCTTTGGATATGTGATTTTGAGAGATGGGGAAGTACCCTTTTATAAGGGAGGTGAGGGTCACTTTAGGAAAAGCTAGAAATATTATTTTATTATACCATAATATTCAGTTTATAATGGCTCAAAAATGATTTATTTTGAGACTAAGGTGGGGATGGGATGAAAAAATCTCAACCAATAGGTTTTAGATAGGTTTAGGTCACCTTATTAACCTTATCTTTCAGATTTAACTCTTAGTTAAATAGTTTAATTTTTACAATGTATTCTTGTATTATTGTAATAAATGGTTAATAAACTTACTATAAAAAGACAATAGAATCCCGAGTGGTTTATTATTGATATATATAACCTCATATATGTCCTTTGGCCGAACCTTATTTCTTTAAAAATATTATATAAATTAATAATATATTATTTATTTTAAAAACTCATTTATGTCAATTTTGACAATATTTGGTATTTATTTTTTTTTGTCCTAAAAACTTGATTAATTTGAATAAAATTTATTTAATCAACCATAACATGTCATATTAACCATGAAAATTAGTTTATTTCATTGAAAGTATCAATTTACATTTATTTGGATGTTTATAATATCAATTATTTTAATATTTCATTAATAAAGTAATTACTACATCATCATTGTGTCATAATTAATTTTAATTATGAAATGTCTAAAAATTATAAATAAAATACAATTATTTAGGGTATCTTTTTATATTTATAATGAATATTTATAGTCGAATTTATCTTATGTATAACCGTATATTAAAAATAGTTTAGTTATTAAACTTTGAATTTAACACTTTTAACTCTTCTTTAAATAAAATAATAATAAATGTCCTAATCTAATCCAAGTGGATAAAAAGGATAATATTTTATTCCTAAGGTTGATTTTGGTCGAAATACATTTATCAAGTAGAATTATGACATGTTTTAGGGTAATTATAATAACATTTTTACCTTTAATTTCCCTATTTACTTTTAACCGTGGTAAATAAAAGTCAAAAGTTAATATTCACCAAAACTTATTTTCATCTTATTGAACCAAATTTTACTTACTGATATCAACCATGTCTCTAATATTCGTTAAATTCAATCCATAGAAGCAGTAAAATTATGTTTTATGCAAATTTGCAAACGCGCCTAGAAGGTGAGTAAAAGATGGCAAAAAGTTCAATAAAATTTTTTTTGTCTAATATTATTATAAAATTATTTCAATGAATTAAATTGAACTTATATATGTATTATGTATCTATTTTGAATTAAAATAAATTTAAATAAAATAAATAATTATTTAACTAAAAAGTCGGTTTTAAACAATAACGTAGTGTTTTTTACTATTCATCAAAAATTGAATGTTTTCAAAAAAATACCAAAAAATCACCCTAAGCTAATTTTTATATTCCGAAGCCAAAAATGAAGTCCATTTTGAAAATTAAAATTTATAAAATTTCAAAAGGTGGGTATTACTATTCATAACGGCTATTTTTATTTTTCATGGTGTGTTAAAACTCCAAGTTGTGTACTGCACAAGCTATTGCATTATTCAAAGGTAAATGTACTATGGAAGCTTGGTGTGTTACATTCTTCCCTCGTTAAAATAATTTCATCCTATAAATTTCTAGAATATTACGGTATAAAATGATATAGGTGGTTCTTCATCATATGTTCCTCGGGTTCCCACGTTGCCTCTTCCATCTTATGGTTTCTCCATAGAACTTTCACCAAACGAGTCGTCCCGTTTCTCAACACTTGTTCTCTAGTATCAAGAATTGTGATAGAATCTTCATAATAAGATAGGTCGGGTTCCAGTTCTATTTCATCATAGGTGAGTATATGCATTGGGTCAGGCATGTATTTTCAAAATAATGATATATGGAACACATCATGAACTTTGGAGAGACTTGGCGACATTGCCAAACGATAAGCTACAACTCCAATTCATTCTAGAATTTCAAAAGGTTCGATGTATGTGGGACTCAATTTACCCTTCTTATTAAATCATATAACATCCTTCCATGGAGATACCTTCAAGAAAACATGATCTCGTACTTGAAATTCCAAATCCATCCTTCCATTATCAGCATAGCTATTTTTCTTACTTTGAGCTGCTTTAATGTGGGTTTGGATAACCTTCAAATTTTCCATTGTTTCCTCAACACCTTCTAGGCCTACGAGTTTTCTTTCACCAACATCATCCCAACAAGTTGGTGTGTGACATATCTTTCTATATAATGCTTCATATGGCGCCATTTGAATAATTTAATGGAATCTATTATTATAGTAAAATTCTACCAAAGGTAAATACTGATCCCACATACCTTGAAAGTCAAGTGAGCAAGATCTCAACATGTCTTATAAGGTTTAAATAGTCCATTTTGATTTTCCATCGGTTTGAGGGTGGTAGGTAGTGCTCAAATAAAGTTCAGTATCCAAGACCTTCTAAAAACTTTTCCAGAATCTTGATGTGAAATGGGGATCATGATCAAAAACAATCGATAGGGGTACTCCATGAAGTCTTACAACTTCATTAATATATAATCTTGTTAAACGTTCAAGTGGTAAATCTTCTCTTATAGAAAGAAAATGTGCTAACTTGGTAAGACGGTCAACAATGACCCATATTTCATCATTCCTTCTAGGATTCTTTGGTATCCCCATGAAAAAATCTATCATAATATCATCCCATTTCTACTCAGGTATGGGAAATCCTCTAGGATATTGTCTTTCAGCCTTTACCTGTTGACAAACCATATATCTTGACACATAATCAGCAATCTCCCTTTTCACATTGTCCCACCAAAAATGTTCTTTCAAATCTCTATACATCTTAGTGCTTCCATGGCATATAGAGAAATTGGAGCTATGAGCATCATCCAAAAATTCCCTTTTTATATTAGGTATATCAGTAACACAAATTATCTTCCCAAGTTTTAAAATTCCATAATCATATATGAATTCAATCAATCTCCCATCATTCACAGCTTTAATTCTCTTTTTAAACTACTCATCATCAGTCTAAGAACTTTTTATCCTTTCTAGTAAAGATAGTTTGGAAATTATTTGAAAATTTATTGATGTTTCACCTTCCATGATTATTCCCATATCCATATTTACAAGATCCATGAACATAGGATCTCTTTCAATTCTCATCTTGTTCAAAAATTCACGATCTTTTCTGCTCAGAGCATCTTCCACCTTATTTGCCTTCCCCAGGTGGTAGTGTATAGTTCAATCGTAATCCTTGAGTAGCTCAAGACATCGCCTTTGCCTCATGTTGAGTTATTTTTGTGAGAAAATATAGTTCAAGATCTTTTTATCGGTATATATCTCACATTTTTTACCATAGAGATAGTGTCTCGAAATCATCAAATCATTGATTACAGCTGCTAACTCAAGATCATGAGTGGGATAGTTTTCTTCATGAATTTTTAGCTTTTGTGATGCATAGGCAATAACTCTATCATTCTTCATAAGGACACAACCAAGTCCATTCTTTGAAACATCACTATAAATAAAAAACTCATCATTCCCCAATGGTTGAGTCAATATAGGATAATTGACTAATATTCTCTTTAGTTATTAAAAAAATTATTCACACTCTTTTTTCCAAACAAATTTAACCCATTTATGTGTGAGCTTGGTTAATGGGTTATCCAATCAGACAAAATTATGGATGAATTGCCGATAATAACCTGTTAAACCAATAAAACTGTGTACCTCAGTTATTCTTTTCGGTGCTTTCCATTCTTGGATTTCCTTTGTCTTTGAAGGATCAACAAAGATTCTATCCTTAGAGACAATATAGCTAAGAAAAGAAATCTCCTAAAGCCAGAATTCACACTTTCTAAATTTCACATATAATTCATTTCTTCTGAGGGTTTTCAAAATAGTGCGCAAGTTATTTTCATGATCTTTGTAGATTTTTGAGTAAACCAAGATGTAATCAATAAATACCACTAAAAAGTCATAAAGATATTCCTTGAAAACTCTATTCATTATATCCATGAAAATAGAGGTTGCATTAGTCAGTCCAAAAGGCATTACTATAAACTTGTAATGCCCATACCTGGTTCGAAATGTTTTTTTCGGAATGTCTTCCTTCTTCACACACAACTGATGATATCCATATCGAAGGTCAATCTTTGAAGAATATTTATCTCCATGAAGTTGGTTGAATAAATCATCAATGCGAGTTAAGGGATACTTTTTCTTTATTGTTATAGCATTGATCTCTCTGTAGTCAATGCACAACCTCATAGATCCATATTTCTTCTTAACAAAAAGAACAGGGACTCTCCTTGGGGAAACACTAGGGCGAAAAAATACCTTATTACTCAATTCCTCTAGTTGTTTCTTTAGTTCCACTAATTCTATAGTGGCTATTCTATAAGGCGTCTTCGATATGAGCCTTAAACCAGGAATTAAATCAATAGAAAACTCAATTTATTATTCTGAAGGATATCCAGGTAAATCCTCTGGAAACACATCAACATATTCTTACACAATAGGTACATCCTCTATTTGAACATTCTTTTCTTCACCCATAGTTATTTCATTATCTTCCTCCCTAATAATTGAATTTAGTAGATCTACTGGGGGTGGATCTAGATAAGAATCAGGTGGTGACATTTCTTCTCTAAAGTTGAAGTACATCTTATCATCAATAAAAATTGTAACCTCTTTCTTCTTATAATAAAATTTTTGCATCATGGTTCAAAATCCAATCCATTCCAAGGATTATATCAAATTCAATCATGGTTATAATGATGAAATCAGCAGATAAATAACATTTATATACTATAATGGGAACAGATTTACAAAACATTGTTTTAATGATACTTCCCTTTGGTGTTTTGACTGAAAAATACCTTGTTAAATCAAATTTAAAATATCTAATTTTCTTAGAAAATTGGGAATATATGAAACAATTCGATGATCCAGAATCAAATAAAACATTGGATAAACTTGAGGAATCCATTAAATTACCTTCCATCGTGTCTTTCATAGCTTCAACCTCAATAGTAGTGATTTCATAATCTTGGACTTGCTCCCTTAGCCTTTTCTGAGGTAAGTTTTCGTGGCTCTTAGAGAATTAGTTTGCATAATGCCTCTTTTCTCTACAATTATAGAATTCAACATTGACAGCCTCTTTTATTCCCTTACAATCATGATCTTGGTGGCCTTTTTCACCACACTTGTAACAGATTCTCATTCTCTTCAGGCAAGTACTGGGTTGTTTCTTACCACATTTACCATAGGATGGATATTCAACTTTTTTCATCTTCCCCTTACTTCCATTTTCATAGTGTTCGTCAGATTTATTCTCCTCTTGCTTTGCTTTAAATTTGTAAGACTTAGATAATTCATTTTCTATCTTGATAGCAAATGAGACAATATCTTCGTATGATGAGAAGGATTGTGAGACTAATACTCGACAGAGAAATGGTTTTAACCCATCAAAGAATCAATCAATATTACTTCTTAGGTTACGTATATAATTTGTTGCATGCCTTTCTAACCTTGTAAAGTTAGCCTCATACTTTGCGACATTCTCATCCTTCTTTTTCCTGAGACTCAGAAATTGTCTTTCCATATCTGCTTGATGGTCAAGAGGAAATTATTTTTTTAAGAAAGTCCCATTAAACTCCCATCATTCCATACTTTATACTTCTTTAATCCTTATTTGTGTTTTGAATTTAATGACCACCATTGATCTGCATCTCCTATGAGGACATAAACTACCATGAAAACTTTTTCCCTTTCTCTACTCCCCAAAGCATGAAATATTTTCTTTAAGGAACTTATCAGTTGCTTAGCTACAAATTGATTTGTAGTCTAATTGAATGTTGTTGGTTGTTGCCTCATGAATCTTTCTAACAATGATCTTCAATGTTGTGGATCAGGGTGCTCCATAGGGGTAAGGTTTTTATTCATAACCTGAGTGATTTTTCCCAGTATAGTGATAAGATTATCAACACCAGTTGCATCGCCAACTCCATGTTGTGGATCAGGGTGCTCTATAGGGGTAAGATTATTATTCATAACTTGATTCAGTTGTCCCAGTATGGGGATAAGCTAATCAGCACCAGTTGCATCACCAAATACAGTATAATTATCTTGAGTAAGAGGGAATCCCTACATGAATTATGTGCATTGATACAATTTTCATTCCTTCCACTAGGCGCTATTTCTAAACAATGGCATACACTAGATTATTTTATGAATCACAATACATAATTCCAAATTTGTAAAATACTTAACATAAATTGAAAAATTTATGGATATAATCCATTATCATAAAAAAATTTCTTGGAGTTATTTTTTACTAATAAATCATTCATAATGGTTTGTAAAGAAAATGTGCGTTATCCTAAGCATATCACTCAAGAGTGTCGTAACCAAGAGTGCACCAAGGCTCGTTGTCGTGTACCAGGATACCCCGGGTCAAGTCGAAAACTCCTTGTCGGCGTTTTCACTCCTAGGTACATCTGTTCCAAAGCCGCCTCTACCTACTCGTATCCAAACATGGATGTATTTCGGGGAAAACTCACAAAATCTCTACATTACCAAAATTCTAGGAAGTTCTTCTATACTAATCATCAAAGTTTATCTTAGGGTAATGTTATCTAATCAGAGTTTTCTAAATCTAGCTTCCAAGGTGTATACTAAACTTTCTCTAATACCAAATGTAATGCCCCAACCCTAGTTATCAAGAGTCTATGCATTATTACATAAAATTGGCATCATCACAAGGGATCAAATCCCAAAAGACCGATTAGTTTAGTAGCCTTGGAATTACTAGATACATACATAAGTTTTACATTACATATAAAATGAAAAACAAAAACAAACTTTTCCCATTTGAACACATTCATATCCCTTATACTATCCCTATAGGTCAGTCATAATATACTTCTTCACCAAATGGTAAAAATAAAACATAGAAATGGGTGAGGTCAGGTGCTCAATAAGGATAAAAATATAGCAGAAACTTTCATAAATAAGCATAAAAATTTAAGGGAATGTATAAGACTAAAACAAAATACTTTTAAACATAAACTTCAGTATAATATAGAAAACATAAATCAAATAATTCCATTTACTTAGTCACATGTATATTCTACTAGTTGAATAATCATATTTAATATCAATAGCCAATTTTATAATTATGGAATGCATAATTCCAGACTTCATAATCACATAGTCAAGGCCTCGTGCCAAGACTACAAATAATAATTTGTCAAGGCCTTGTTCCAAGAAACTAGTTTGTCTCATGAGACCTACTTATGCATCGAGGAACTATAGTGGGCTCCATCTATCACTTACTAAGTCCAATGCATTCCTCATATGAAATGATTGAAACATAACATAAAAATTCATATTAAAACTAGCATAGAAAATTTTAACACTTTAACCATAAACCATGAATGGTATACAAATAAAACATTTATAGTCAAACATATCAAAAAAATTAATAAAATATGAAAGATTGTATCATAATAAATCAACTTCAAACAAGTGTAAAATCCATCAAAGGATATTGTCATAGATGAAATCAAAACTATTTGAGAGAAATATCTCTTTCTATTTTGAAATAATTTAAAAGTCACATAATTATAAATTAAAATATTTATTTTGAAAATATTTTTATAATATTTTAAGGGAATATTCTAATGTGTCATAATGGTGGAAAATAACTGCACCTACCGTATAAGTTAAAAAACATTCTTTCCTTAATTTTGTTGAAAAGGTCATAAAGTACCTTTTTGGAAAAATGATGGGAAGATTCCTTTATAAACATTTTATAAAAATTAAAACAAGGGTATAAATGAATTTAACCCATAGTCTAGGAAATATTAAAAATGTTTTGAAATACAATTTTAAGAAACATGGATGTGGATGGTAAAGAGGTCTCAGTAGATACTCACGTATAAACAACCTCAGATAATGATGAGATTGTAGAATTAACCCTTACCATGAACTTTTCCTTGATCAAGAGTATGTTAAAAAATTGTATAATAGTTAAATAATTTTTATTAAATTATACAAGAACAAAATACATAAATATGATATAATATATGATCTTTTAATATTTCAGTAGTATCATTTTTTTGGTTGTTAACTGATTCATTTTCCTTTATATGTTTTGTTACATAAGTAATGTTTTTTATGTATAGAATGTATTTTATTCATATCTAGAATGATATTATGTTCTTAAACATTATTTTTAACCATAAAATGAAAATTATTCTTGAATTGTTATGATGGGGAGTGAATCTCATCGCGTTCATGGAGACGGTAATCCGTACGTATGCACGAGTGACAATATCATTCAATTAAAGGTGAAATTCTATGTAATTAGATGGTATATCATATATACAGAATAATTACCATATTATATTTATTATTTACATAATTTATACTCATTATTATACCCATCCAAATAATGAAGTGTTTGAATAACAAACTACACCATGACGTGGAGACGGTAAGCCGTACGTATGCACGTATAGTGACTTGTTATTCATAGGATGAATAGAATAATGAATATGGTTCTACCATATTTATAATAACATCACAAAATATATAAGGTACTATAGTTATTATTTTTTTATGGAAACAACAATGAAATAGGAAGTAGAAGAAGAAAAGAACTTCGAAAGAGGTGGTGATATTATTACCTCTTCTTCAGGTGTTTCCTTTTGAGTTGATCAAAAGGGGCCATTAGGTTGTCATTATGATCAAAGTAAGGCCTATAGATCGAATTGGGGGGTAGTTGGAAAGATATTTGATCAGTTTTTGGCCAAGAAAAATGGATTTGGGGTGTGATTTTTAGCGAAGGGGAAGTACCCTTTTATAAGGGAGGTGGCAGTCACTTTAGAAAAAGCATGAAATATTATTTTATTATACAATCATATTAGGTTTATAATGGCTCCAAAATGATCTTTTTTGAGGATAAAGGGGGTATGGGTTGAAAAAATCTCAACTAATAGGTTTTATACAGGTTTAGGTCAACTTATTAACCTTATATTATATATTTAACTCTTAGTTAAATAGTTTTACTTTTACCATGTATTCCTGTATTATTATAATAAATGGTTAATAAACTTACTATAAAAAGCCAAGATAACCCCAGGTGGTAAATCATTGATATATATAACCTTATATAATTCTTTTAGTAGAGCCTTAGATTTTTAGGAATATTATATTAATTAATAATATAGTATTTCTTTTAAAAACTCATTTATGTCAATTTTGACACTATTTGGTATTTGATTTTTGTTAAAGTCCTAACAACTTGATTACTTAGAATAAAATTTATTTAATCAACCCTAATATGTCATATTAACATATAAAATTAGTTGAATTCATCAGAAATCTCAATTTACCTTTATTTGGATATTTATAATATCAATTATTTTCATATTTCATTAATAAGGTAATTACTGCATCATAATTATGTCATAATTAAATTTAATTATTTAATGTCTAAAAATTATAAATAAAATAAAATTATGTAGAAAATATTTTTATATTTCTAATTAATACTTATAGTTGAATTTATCTTATGTATAAACTTATATTAAAAATGTTTTAGTTATTAAACTTTGAATTTAAAACTTTTAACTCTTCTTTAAATAAAATAATAATAAATGTCCTAATCTAATCCTAGTGGGTAAAAAGGATAATATTTTATTCTTAATGTTTATTTTCGTCGAAATACATTTATCCAATAGAATTAGTACATGTTTTAGGATAATTATAATATCATTTTTACCTTTAATTACCCTATTTACTTTTAACTGTGGTAAATAAAAGTCAAAAGATATTATTCATAAAAAATTATTTTCATCTTATTAAACCACATTTTACTTACTAAAATCAACCATGTCTCTTTTATTTTTGAAATTCAATTCATAGAAGTGGTAAAATTACATTTTATGCAAATTTGCAAATGTGCCTAGAAGGTGGATAAAAGATGGTAAAAAGTTCAATAAAATTTTATATGTCTGATATTGTTATAAAATGACTTCAATGAATTACATTGAACTTATATAGGTATTATGCATATATTTTTACTTAAAATAAATTTAAATAAAAAATAATAATTATTTAAATAAAAATTTGGTTTTAAACAATAACGTAGTGTTTTTCACTATTCATCAAAAATTGAATGTTTTTAGAAAAATACCAAAAATTCACCCTAATCTAATTTTGATATTCTGAACCCAAAAATGAAGTCCATTTTGAAAAAATAAAATTTATAAAAATTCAAAGAGTGGGTATTACTATTCATAACAGCTAGTTTGAGTTGTCGTGAGTGCTAAATCTCCATGTTGCGTACTGTGCAAGCTATTGCATTATTCAAAGGAAAACGTACCATGGAAGCTTGGGGTGTTACACATGCCTACTAGTTATTGACGTAGTTCAATCTATTCAAGAACCTCTTCTAGCACCAAGTTACAAGTGGCTCATGTAAATGAAGAAGAGATAAAAAATCCACATAGGAGCTTGAAATAAGTCAAAAGGTAACTGATAAGTTCAAGAAATATATGGTAGAATTATGCATATCACTTCCACCATATACTAATTCAGTTTTGGATACATTCATTTCAATGATGTGCTCCTTATATTATTCTTAGAGTAATGTAAATGGTGGTCTTAGTGGTGGTGAGATCAATGACCTTCCTATTGATGGTGGTGATGAGGTTATTGATTATAATAATTTGGGTGACTATGTTCATGATTAGAGTGATACTAGTGATGACCAAAACAGTAGTGGTGATCATGATAATGAATTTTTGCAGTGTTATATTGATCTTATTCACTTTTTATATTATTTTAATGACACAATGATTATAGAATATAGAATATTATTACTAAATCACTTTGTATATGTAATTATTTAAATTTGAATCTTTTAATTTTTTAATGTAAAATATATATTATTTATCTATTATTTAAAATTAATACTATAAATGATTCATTTATTATCTTATGATTTATTGTTTTAATTATAATTGTAGATAGAGTTGTATAATAAGTTATGGTAGGATAGAATTTTGAGGCACTCATATTCCTAAGGATTACAAAACCATTGGTATACATCTATACCAATGGATTATTGGAATTGTTTGTATAATGGGTAAACCAATGGTTTATTCAAACTATTAGTATAGATCAAAACCAATAGAGATAATACCAATGCTTTAATAAACCGTTATTATAGGCTATGCTAAAGGTTTCGCAACTAATAAAAATAGTTTTGAACTATTGGTATAACCAATATTTCTAATAGTTATATTTTTTTATAAAATATTAATGGAATTTAAAAAAATCAAATTTATCCTTAAGATTAGTCATTGAGAAGTAAAATTTTACCTATAATAATTTCATCAATGGGTATCATAATTAAATAAATTTTCTAAAAAGGGGGGAGAAATTACAAATTCTAGAGAAACCCACATTGTATGATTTTTTTTATTCTAACTTAAAATATGGAAAAGATGTTAATGAAAAGTATCAGAAGGATTATTATGACATAAGATGTATTTTACTATCAATTATGGTTTTGAAGATTAAAAATCTATTTAAATACATGTAATCATTCATAAATCACTCAAAAAAACATTGATGTGAAGAACTCTATGTTATAGAGATCAATTTCTATAACTATGAATCATGTGTTTTAAATAAAATATATGTAGCACATATTTATCATAATACATAACATCCTAAAGAATGGGGAATTTATTAAGGGATAAAAGGGATTATATGTTAGGATTGGTGTAATAGTTGTTTCATTATATATGGGGATTGTGAATTTACTTCTTCCTAGTGGGTTTTCGTTATTTCTTATAGACTCATATCTTGTACCATTGATCAATAAAAATTTTATTTATGTATCTTACCCAGATAATATAGGTTTTTTATTTGCAATAAAGAATAATTGTTTCTCTATTTATAAGAATGCAATCATTTATAGTTATGATAACATGTTTATTGGACTATATATATTTTATAATGATAATATTATCTAAAATTTAAATATTAATAAGGTAAGATTTAATTATTTTAATTCCAATTAAATTTGGAAATTTCACAAATTTCATTCAAATAATAATTTCATGATACAACTCCATAACAATATATTATTGGATTCAAATTATTATGATTCATTTAATTGTTGAAAATCTTGTTTATTAGGTAAAATGATCACTTTTACTTTAAATGGTAAATTGTAGTGAGTTAATGATTTATTATAATCCATACATATTGATGTATGTTGTCTTATGAGTGAAGTATCATTAAGTGGGTTTCAGTACTTCATTACCATTTCCAATGACATAAATTTGTGTGGGTATCTATATATTTTGAAACATAAGTAAAAATCCATTTAAAATCCTAAATTTTTTAAAAACAAAATGAAATTTTAGCATGGAAATTTGGTAAAACTCTTTGATATGATCAAGGTGGATAATATTTGGGTAAAATATTATGTGGAAACCTAATAGATTGTAGTATAGTATCACAACTCATTCTATCTAGTATACGAAAATTTAATAGGGTGTCCAAAATGAGGGATATAACTTTTTGGGATATGTTTTAGTCAATGATGAGTCATGCATACCTTCCTATTTCATTTTTTGGTTATGCTTTAGTAACTTTTTATTTTACACTAAACTATGTTACATTATAGGAAATTCAAAATATATAGTATGATATGTGGGCTAAGAAGAATATTAATTTATATTTTTTGAATATTTGGGATTGAGAGGCATATATGAGATGTATTGCCTCAATTAATCTTGAACCCAAATCATATTATTATCAATTTTTTGGTTATCCCAAAGAGACATATAGATATAATTTCTATAAATCTTTAATAAAAAATGTGTTTCTAGCTTGAAATTTCAACTTTTTAGCAACTAAAATTTTTTCCAAAAGAATTATTTAGAGTAAATTTGAAGTTAAGTATGTTTATTACCAATAATATGATGTTATTTCTATTATAGATGAGTCAGAAACACAAATAGTTGTGGAATTTGAACCAAATTGGTATACACAAGAACCATGAAGGTATTGTAGATTTCATAATGTACCCAAGAGATATAGTTTTTTTGAAATATAATGGAGGTTATTTAAAATTCATATAATATAATCCAACATATTTCCTAGAGTACACAATGATTTTTCTCTCTAATAAATATTTAAGAGTAATGGAATATGAAATGGATTCTATGTACACTAATAAAGTTTGGAACATGAAAAATCCACCTAAAGGGGTAAAACCCATTGGGTGAAAGTGGGTATTTCATAAGAGAACTAGAATATATGGTACAATATTTATCTATAAATATTTCTTGGAAAATAATAGTTTTAAATAGATCTATGGTATTAACATTGAAGAAATATTTTCTCTAGTGGATATCATCAAATATTTTTGAAATATTTTAGTTGTAGCAGCGTATTATGATTATGAGATATATAAAAAGGATTTCAAAACTACATTTCACTGTGAATATTTATTCATGGATATATATATAATATAATATAACCTAAATTTTATTAAGATTAAATAAATGTTGCTAAAATTTATATACAGTGATTATCCATTTATAGATTGAAGCGGGATACTCTTATGCTAGAATATTCATTTTGATGAATCTATCAAAGAGTTTAAATTTATTGAAAATGAATATGACCATATATATATAATGGTTAGTGGGATCATAGTTGTATTTCTAGTTTTATATATAGATTTCATAATTTGCATTGAAAATGGAATCTAAATATTATAATCTATGAAAAATTGGTTCGTACATTTATACTAAATAATAGATCTTGGTGAAGAAATGTACATAATATGTATAATGGACTATAGAGATGTATCAAAATGAATACATGGCCTTGGTTTGAGTATATACATTTATAAAGTTTTAAAAAGTTTCAAACTATAAAAATATAAAAATGACTCTTTAACAATTTTAAATGGAAATGGTATTTCAATGACATGGTGTCATTCAAATATAATGAACAAGAATTCGTGGGTAAGGTCCCATATGCTTTATAAGTTTAATCAATCATGTATGTAATGATATATACTCATCTTGATGTATCTTACTAATTAAGTATAAAGAGTCGATACTAATCAAATCCAAGTTAAGGTTATTGAGTATTCATAGATAATAACCATTAGTACGTGAGAATATATAAGGATGTATTCTCAATCTATAGTGGTGAGAAATATCTCATTGTAAATGGTTATAGAAATTCTAGTTTCTAATATGGAAAGCATCAAATAAACTAAAAATTATTGATTCTATAATAGAATTTGAATATGTTATAACATCTCATATAGATAAATAATTTGTTTGTATAAGAACTTTCATTTTCAAACTAGGGTTTTTCCCAGGCATTGTATATATGATTGAACTCTATTATGATAATAATATAGAGTTTTCATGAGATAATGAGTGCAAGTGTCACTAAATATACAAACATATTCTTTATAAATTTAATCTCATTTGGGAGGTAATTGTTAGAGGTTATTTTAATATTTATTGAGTTCCTATTGGGGATAATATTATAGATCCTATAATAAATTCCCTAAAAACCAAAATCATACAAATAAAACTTCTTCTTTTGTTGTTAGATATATGGGTGACTAGATTATGTGAAAGTGGAATATTTTTAGTTTTTATGACCAAAATTTAGTCAAGTTTTATTGGATTAGGGATATTGTATATCATTTAATGTATATTAATTAAATAGTTTATCATTAATTTATGTTTATTACAAAGAACATGACATATGATATGATAGAAACTCTTGTGATATATGTATTACTAGGTTATCCCTTATTGATGATCATCATATTGGGTTGTGATGGTGTATTAAAATCAATGAGTAGGATTGCTGGTATAGAGATAAAATTGACCACTCATAGGTTATATGTTTTTGAACTTATAATCGGATTGACCCACTTAAAGCACACCAAATTGATTATCATATATGTGTCATTGGTATTAATTAAGTGAACATTAGCTATAAATCTTTCAAAATGAGGTTTTCAAATATTTTACATACTTGTGAGGATTCATACTTTGATATTTATCTGAATTAATTTGACAATTTGGATTAATATAATGTAATTGGGTATGATAGTAGTCAATCAGATGGATTTTATTAACCAATATAGGATGTTTCCACCTACATAATGAGTTATGAAATCATGTCTTTCAATTGTGTTTTGACATAGTAAGTGCATGGACATGCCAAGACAATTACCTGTGATGCAATTATATAGTATTAAGTATTCTTGGGAATTGAGGAAAATAGGTAAGCTATAATAGATTCACATTATCCAGGTCTCATGCTTAATCTCATGTCAAATACAAAGGAACTTTGTTAATGAACATTTGGTAGATAAGATCACACAAACCTCCCCCCCTATAATTATGTAGTTATGATGTGTGTATAGATATCAATATTACTTTATAATTAAGACAATGTAATTATTTAGGAAAACACAGCCTATCTTTAGGTAATTATTAATTTTACAAAGTCCCCTTAGGGTCACACATAAGATAATGCTAATTGAAATTTTGGGTTGATGTGATTAGTTCATGTGTAAAAATGTTTTTATTTTTTATAAACACAAATATGATTTATTTTTCAAAAAAATTAAATACTTAATTAAATAATTGTAATTTAATTGATCAATTAATGTTTATTTATTAAAAATATTGATTTAATTATATTATTAAATCATGGACATGAGGAAATGATAAATCCCAAATGGGATTTGGGATTTATCTTGGATCAATGGGCCTACAAGGAATATTGCATGTGGAAAATGCAAGGTTTATAAGGATCAAATAACATTTATTCAATATAGTGGTAGACAGTAAAAAAATCTTAAACAAATCTTTTCATTCTATTAAACTGAAACTATGTATAAAATCAAATTAAGATCATGCATACCTATAACACCCTAAGATTTCAAAATATATTTTCCCTTAAATAAGCATTGTATCGATAGCTTATTTCACATTAAACACTAACTAAAATGATATGCGATGTATAAGATAATAAAATTATAATAGCAATAAAACCTATAGAAGATAAAAATATTATAAGAAATTATAAATACATAAAAAATAGGATAAAGAAAAATTACTGATTTAAAAGGGTTTTTTCAACAAAAGATGTTTTTCTTTATATATTCTAATATCGTTTAAAAGATAAATTTATAACTTTTTCAATTTTAATTTTGTAAAATTAACTTCATTTTTGAATTCATCATGTAAAAATTATATTATTTTCATTTTTTGAGATTTTTCTAAAATAATTGATTTCAAGGTGAATAGTGAAAATACTAATTTTTCTAAAAGCTATCAGTTTTATAAAATTATCTTAACATGAGAATGACATAAAATTTTATGAAAAAAATTATATTAAATATATATATATAATAAAAAAAATTAAAAATGAAATTTTGGATTTATAAAATGCATGTTTAATATTTTGGAAACTCAAGTAATATTTCACACTAAAAAAGGTTTCTATGCACATACATTAAAAATGAGATTCTATAACATTGATAAATTAAATATAAGTAATGGAATTAATATTAAGGGTCAACATTTACATTTTATTTGATAAATTAAATTTCATTTTTAAGCATGAAAATTAGATTCATAAGATTAATGTTAATTGCAAACATTCTAGTGAAATGGTAATTTTTTAAGAATTGTTTTACTAATGTTGTCTAATATTTATATGAAAAATTAAATTTATATATTTTAAATAATTTTGATAATATTATTTTTAGACACATACATAATTATATTAAAACACATCAAATTGGAAATCATTATAATTTTAAGAACAAAAAATGTTTAAAACATCATTTTTATTCAACAACTAATTCCTATATATAAAATGTTTTAATTTCAATGTTAATTTTATTTTTTTTTTAATTTTATTTAGATTAAATTAAGAGTCAATTTATATTTATTCCGTGAAATTTAATGATTTGGGTTATTTTATATTTTTAGTAAAATATAATTTATTTCGGTAAAAACTAGTTACCCTGGAAAAAACCAAAAAAATATAAAAGAAAAAATTTAATATTGAATGACTTAAAACATGTTTAAAACATGTGTATAAATTATCTTTTGAGGATTTTTTATCCCAAAAACGTTCCAAAATCCATTATATAAATCTTTTTTTGTCATTAACCCTTCAATAGGGCAGTGTTATCACTGAAAAGTAAAGGGAATTCACAAAAGTTCTTTTTCTTCATTTATAAAAGGGGATCACATATCCACTTTAATTGATCCAAGGTCCTTTAGAATTATCCTTAAAAACCTATCCAATTTTTCTCTCCTATAATTCCCTTTAATGTTTTAAATCGTCTGGTCACAACAATTTATCGTTAGTTCTTAAATTCTATGGATTTCATTAAAAGTAAGTTCAAGGTCTCAGCGTAAGTATTACTTACTCATTAATTTTTATTCTTAATATTTCTTATCCAAACCTATCCTAACCATAGTAATATAATTAAATAAATATAATTATTATACTTAAGTTTTATTATATTATGGAACAATCATTATTTATTCTTTTCCATCCACATAGAAAGAAAATAGCATCAATCATGCGTTTGTACAGACTACCACCTCCAAGAAGCGAAGTCTTCCATTTTCATCCAATTCCTACATTAATAGCTTATAAAATTATAATTTATTTAAAAAAATAAATATAAAATGTAATTATGATTATTAAGTGGAAAACTATAATCTACCTTTATTCTCTCTCATTCATCAGAAAATGAAAATTTTAATTGTACATTGTGTGAACTACCACCTCCACAAAGTAATGTTTTTCGTTTTTCATATTGATTTTAATTATTTATTCAATACACTTAAAATATGATTCAATAAATAAAAAATATATCAAAAATATCATTATTATTATATTATAATGATATTATACAATTCAATAACCATACTCACCCATCGAGTTATATTGTGTTCTTGTTTAGGTCGGTTTAACCACCTATATAAAGGATGGTATAAAAATATATCATTGATGAATATGATAACATAAATACTAATATTATAATAATTTAATACTCAAATAATTATATTTTTACATTTCTGAAAAATTTATATTGATTATTTGTATTATTATTAAAATAAAATCTTTAATTGTCAAAATTACTGAAGTAATCCTACCTTAATACCACTTTCACAAAATCTAATTGAAACACTTATGGAATGAGATAAGAGATTTATAAGTAAAAATAAGTTATATATTCAAGTAAATTAAATTATATAGTAAATATTAACTGTTTGTAAAATAACGAGCGCCTAAATTGACATTATAAAGCATTTGTGAAATAATCAAAGTTACTAACACCTGATGGTAAAAATAAGTTATAACTAAAAAATATATTAATAATAAATGATCTTTAAGGAAGTTTATAAAATTTAATATAAATTAATATTATTATGAAATATAATATTAAGATATTTATCTTTGTTTTAAATGATGTTAGAGAATATTCGACTAAGTATGGAAATAAGGTAAGGGTTTTTCCTAACTCAATTTTCATTCTTTGAGTTTCAAGATTTCTTATTGAATTGTATTATTCAAAATTTGATTTATTCTACCAAATGAAAAATAAATGATGTATTTATTCCTTTTTTATTTTAAAATTCTTACTTATAAGGTCATTCTCAATATATTCTTACCTCAATGAAAATGTTACCTAAAAGGGTTTCTTGTCCCAATTTTCACCACTTGAAACATATTTATTATTATGCACCATGTTTTCTTTGTAATGGTGCATCTACTACACATTTATTATTTTGTATAATTATAATATAATTATTAATAGTATTCAATGTTTCATTTTATGCCACATCCTCCAAGGGATTTTAATTTAAGAGTTTTTAATATCTTAATGGTTTTTATTAATACAATTTTCATCTATTGAGTTACCAACTTTATTATTGAACTCTATTATTATGAGTTTAGTTTATTCTCCCTAATGAATAATTTGTATTTCATTTCCTCATTCTTTTATGGGATTTTAGAATTCTTCTTTATAACCTTGTTATCAAAAGATTATTACCACAAATATTATGTTACTTGAAATTTTTTATTGTTCTAAACTATTTTTTCTTGATATATATTTCATTTTATGCACTAAATTACTTTTAGATGGTGTATATACTACCTATTTGTTGTATTATTTAAATAAATTTCATTCATTTTGAGTATTTTATTATTGGTATAATCACATATTCTTCCAAGGGTTTTTATTTGAATGTTATTAAATTTGTATCATTTCTTTTCCAAACCTCATTTTAAAATCAAGATCTCTTAAATACGATGAACTATATAGAGAATTTTTAATGTATTTATTTCCAATTCCACGATCATGTTAATCACATTTGGTTATCCTGGGTGAGGTTTTTTATCTTTATCTAGATTTAAAATGAATGTTTATAATCATTTAATGTGAAATGGTTTTCAAAAAATATATTTTAAAAATATAAAAAATGGAATATATTTTATGCTCATATTTTATCTTCAACTCCAAGTTATATGGATGTACCTGTAATTATTACAAAAACTAAAAAAGGTAATTTTCAACTACATTGAATTTTTTTTTCAAATGTTTTAAATTAAAATAAATTTAACATTTTATATATGGTTCATTTGCAACAAAATTAATCTATTTTAACATTTCCATGTCAATGTATATTTTTTCTATCGATTTTATTTTATATAAATCATTATCTATACATTTTTTAGTTATCTAAAATAAATTATTTTTCTTCTGGTTTAAAAAAATATTTTTTTAAAATGCTTTTAAATACCAAGGATACTTCTTATTTCCAAAGTTTTTTTTCTAAAACTCCAAAAAATGTTTTTTTAATAAAGTCCTTGTCTTTTGACATAAATTACTTTATTGATGATATTATTCAAATGATATCATCCACATTCTTTCTCTAGATGGAACATTTAATTTCCTTATCTTTTGGAGGAATGATAAATTTATTCCTTTTTCTTTCCTAATAATTCTATGTGTATATATATGAGTTTTCATACAATTATTTTATTCTATAAACACTCTATATTTCCTTCCTATGATTGATGTTTGTTCACTTAGATTCCATAAATCGATTGATTGGGGAAATTATTAACTTAAATGTATACCCTTTATCAATATTGTGTAAATACTATATGCTCTATTAGCTTTATTGAAGGGTATTTAACTATTATGTTACTGAATATATTTTGATAACCATTAATTTCCCATGGGTATATCATGTTATGATTATTGATGGAATTATTAATGATTTCCTTATATGAAATTCATTGGAAAATGAAATGTAACCCAATTTCATTCCATTTATACTTTATGATGTTATGAATGAAACCTATTTTTCTTCCCATGGGTTATTTATGTTGTGATGACTGGTTGATTTCTAGTTGCACGCATATGTTTGGATGATGATGGGTGGGGTCTTATATTGCCTATAAATGCATTATTTGAAAGTTTAAATATCATGAGACATTTATACATGAAAATAATTTAGTTATTTTCAAGCATGGATGTAAGTGTGTCACTTAATAAGGTGATGTATACAGGGGTATAATAATCATTCCTTGTAATCATATGTACATGTAAAGACCAGTAAAATTCAAGGGAAATTTTTTCTTAATTTTCTTTAGAATTTTACAAGAGCGCGGTTTCAGACGGCACCTGATTCCGAGGCCCGGAGTGCCCGGAATTAATTTCCGAAGTTTGGCTCGGGTACGTTCAGTGAACGAACGAGCGGGAATTCCTAACTTTTGATCCGGTGCTCGGAATTGAAATCCGAGGGCACCGATGAACTCGCAGCGCCGATTTTCACTTAAAGAGACCTTTTCGGGAGTTGCGTTTGTTGCGGGTTGAAAGTTACGTTTTGGGGTTTTTGGTTTGAGTTAAATAAAATTGTGAAGAACAATTTTATTACAACAAGTTAAAACCTATCAAAGGAGGTTGGAAGTGGGACCCACACCCACTTAACCTCACTTGGGAGGATTAAGTGTGGTGGGGCCCACACGAACCCCTAACCTTTTCAATTTCTCTCAACATTCTTAACCCCTAATTAATTGGCTTAAGTTACCTTTAATTAAATTGTGGGAGTTAAGTCTTTTTGAATTTCAAACATTGAAATTCTTTTGTGTTGTGTTAATAAAATAAGAGGTAGTCTTATTTTATTTTGGGTTCTTGGTTTGTCTTTTTGAGAGCTCCTCTTCATCTTCTCCGGCGAAGAACGTCTTCATCCTCAACGAAGAACGATAACACTTCGTCAAGGATCATCGACTCGGCGACCCGGTATCTTCGGACCTCTTCTTCCTCCTCGGACCTTCTTCGTCGGCAAACGAAGATCCGCCAACGTCGTGTCTCTTCGGGCATAACACTTCGTCAACGGGCTTGACGAACGACGACCGCGACGCCCGACCTCCGCGACGCCGTCTTCCGCGGAACGTAGACGAATCTCGAACCTTAAACCCGAGGTAGGGGTTGTTGATTCTTTATTATTCCTTTCTTGATCGTGAATAGCAAGTATAACGTGTGGCTTAATTTATTTAATTTGCGTTATTATTTTAACGTGAGGGGGAGGGCCGGACCGCACGAACACGGCCGAACCCCCCCTCCATCGTTCTTGTTTTATTCAAGCGGGTGGAAGCAAGTGGCGTGGTGCCGTCGCACCACGCGGATGATCGTGCTTTTAATCTACGCAACGCCGTCGCGCTACGCCGAGGAGAATCTTCAAGAACGCGACGCCGTCGCGCCGCGTTGTATAATATCAAAGCATGGCGAAGGGACGCGGTGCCGTCGCACCGCGCCGGATGACGAACGCCGCGGCCGGTTCCGGGCCGCGGCGGGACGAGAAGACCGCGGCCGGTTCCGGGCCGCGGCGGAAGGAAAGACCGGCGGCCGGGCCGCCGGCGTCGGAAGTCGAGGGCGGGACCGGAATTTCCGGTCCCGTTGGTAAAAACCGGCCGGCCAGCTGGCCGGCCGGATGTCATAAAACCGGGGGAATAAATCCCCCGGCTGGATTAACAAACCCCCCTCTTAATGAGGGGGGCGGTTCATTAAAGGAGGGGGGGGCAACAGCCCCCCGGTTCGTTCCAGCCGGCCCCCATTTGCGGGGGCCGTTTTTTTTTGCAAGGCACGGCACAAGGCCGTGCCGCCTTGGCCAAAACGCGGGGCTTAGCCCCCGCGTGCCTCCCACGTGCGGCGCCTGGCGCCGCCACCGCGGCCCGCCGCCGCCACCGCGGCCCGCCGCCGCCACCGCGGCCCGCCGCCGCCACCGCGGCCCGCCGCCGCCGCCACCGCGGCCCGCCGCCGCCGCCACCGCGGCCCGCCGCCGCCGCCACCGCGGCCCGCCGCCGCCGCCACCGCGGCCCGCCGCCGCGCCGCCGCCCGCCGCCGCCGGCCACCGCGCCGCCCAGGGGGGGGGGGGGGGGGGGGGGGGGTCGGGCCGGGTCGGCCCGGACCCGGACCCCCCCGTTTCGGACCAGTTTCGGTTTTTGGCTCATAACTTGAGCCTCGGACCTCCGAATGACGAACCGTCTGCGGCAACGCGATCCTTGGATCGGGACGGTCGTTTCGGTATATCGCACTCAAGGTTTCGGTAAACTTTGAGTTCGGCCGGGTTGGTTCGTTCACGAAACCAACCGGGCCTTCGGAGCGGAAACGCTCATATCTTGAGCTACGGACGTCCGATTGACGTGCCGTCAGTCGCGTAGTGTTCCTCTTAGTGAGACGGATCTTTTGGCATACTCCGCCCGAGGTTTGGACGCAGGTGGAGTACGATCGGTTTGGTTTTGCCTTAAAAACCAACCGGGCCCCGGAGACGAAAATGCCAATAACTCTCAGACCGGGCGTCCGATCGACGCGCCGTCTGTTGCGTTGAGTTCCTGTTGACGATACGGAACTTTTGGATACATCAACTTCGGTCTTCGTGACAGTTGATGTATCAGCCTCTCGGCTCGTGGAGCGGACTCTCCGTACGAGCTTGCTGTGTGCGGGAACCCTAGTGCTGGCTGCGACTGCTACTACTGCTACGACTGCTACTGTGACAGTGATGAAGACAGTACAGAGATCCTGTGTGGATTCGACGACGACAGTACAGAGATCCTGTGTGGATTCGACGACGACGACTACAGCACTCAGCGATCCTACGTGGATCAGTGCTACAGGTTCTGTGTGAGCCCGATCCTGTGTGGGTCCTTGCGCTCAGCGGTTCTGTGTGAGCCAGCGCCTACAGGTTCTGTGTGAGCCTGATCCTGTGTGGGTCTTCTGCGGGGGTTAGTTACCTATCGATCCTTCGTGGGTCCGACGACTTAGATGGATCAGTGATCATCTTTATCGTCCTCTGAAGAAGTATACCTGTGTGAGCTGAATCCTATTGCTTTCCTGTGTGGATTGTGTTGTGCAATCCTGTGTGGATTACGTTTTGCTTTCCTGTGTGGAATACGTTTACTTTCCTGTGTGGACTGAGTTGTACTTGGGCTCGGAGGTTGGAGCGTATTTAAATTGATGACTTAGGTATATGTATGGGCATATACCTAAGCAGTGTCGGTTGTTACTTCGTGATTTGTTCCTTTCTTCGTGGTTTATCCTTTGTGGATTTTTGAGACCTTCAGGGGTCTCGGGGTCCCTACTGAGTAGTTTATACTCACCCCTGCACGGGCTTTGCCCGCACTACGTTGTGTTGGTTGCAGACGACGGACAGCGTTGACCTTAGCTGAGGTTTGCAGAGCGGGACGGTACCCGGAGGTGGACCACTGGGCGAGACGTGCACGGAGCAGACGGCGGGACCCGTGGAGCAGAGGAGCTATCTGTACCCACCCTTCAGGTGGGATTTCCAGTGGACAGCTCGGAGTAGTGGCTTTACTTTTCAGTTGCTGTTTTTCCCTTTCGAGTTGTACTTTACTTTCAGTTTGGGTTTGTATTCTGGCCCATTTACTTTTCCGCACTTCAGTTGTACTCTGTTTTTGTTTAGTGTTTACTTTCCGCTTGTTTACTCTGTGGTGTTTGTTTACCTTACAAAGGCAATGCCTTCCCTTTTTACCGGGATTTACGCCTTGGTGCTAGTCGCCAGCCCCTGGCCTATGGAAGGCGGGCTTGGGGTAGTCACGGCACGGACCCCGAGGGCGGGTCGTGACAAATTGGTATCAGAGGAGTTCGGTTCTACCGCGAACTCTGATCTTTTCTATGTGAAGCAATAATGTTTAGCGTATTGAGTGTGGTTATCAGTCCAGGGAGTCCAGTGTTGGTGCGGCGGCCGACATATCCGTACACCAGGACCCTGACTTCTGATTTCCGACTTAATGCACGAAAACATTGATTGCGTGTGTGTTTCAAAGTTTTCTTTGTGATTACTTATATCAGCTCACCAGGTATACTGTTCTGACCGTGGCGCACCTGTTTCCTTTTCAGGATGCCCCCACGACGACAGCCAGCTAGGGTTCCGAGAGTCGAGCGAGACGACAGCCCACCGAGCGACGAGGCCTCGGTGCAGGGCCCTTTTTCAGTAGTGGCACCGGCGGTAGCTTTACCCGCCGAGCCCCCGATGCTTCCAGCAGCAGCCGCTGACGATGCACGTCGCCTCAGTGCACTGCATGAGTTTCAGCGCCAGCGACCGCCCAGGTTTCGCGGGGAGATGGATCCCCAGGCAGCAGAGGACTGGCTGGAGGCAGTAGTACGAGTGTTTAGGCTAGTGAGGACACCAGCAGACCTCATGGTGATCCTCGCTGCGAGCCTATTACACGCAGCAGCTGGACGATGGTGGAGCTTGATGCTCCAGGTGCACGATGAGGCATCTCTACTTTGGACGGACTTTGAGAGCCTCTTCCGCTCTGAGTTCGTCCCGGCCACCCTCCGAGCGGTGCGCATTCAGGAGCTTCTACAGCTGCGGCAGGGCAGCATGACGGTCGCACAGTACTCGGCGAGATTCACCGATCTCTCGTGCTACTCGACCGACATGGTACGGGACCCATTCTTCCGGGCCCGGACCTTCGAGCAGGGTTTGAGACACGAGATCAGGGCATCGCTGATCTCCCTCAGCATACCGACTCAGACAGGAGTACTGGAGCGGGCTCTTCTGATCGAGAGCTTCCTTGCTGAGTCTACACCAGCACAGAGACCCACCGCAGGGCGGCACGTGGCAGAGTCATCTGCAGCTGGCAGTCGACGAATGACTCAGGGGTCCAGACAGACCAGACCTCAGGGCACTGGCTCAGAAGTGCAGGGCACACAACGCGGAGCCAGTCTTTCGAGTGGAAGACAGTGCTATGCATGCGGCGGGAAAGGCCACATGGCTCGTGACTGCCCGACCCGCCATGCGGAGGAGCAGCAGACGGTTGAGGAACCACCTAGGCAGAGGCAGAGGTTCGACCGTGGCGGTCTGCAGGAAGGAGGCGGACGAGGCAGAGGAGCTGGCCGAGCAGCAGGTGGTGGACGACGCTTTGAGGCTCTACCACCACCACCACCAGGAGGTCCACCCCGACCACAGGGGAGAGCTCAGCTTCAGGCAGCCGAGGCCTTCGATCATGGAGCTCTGGGAGCCGATGGACAGGAGCAGAACTAGTGGATACATCCTTTGTACTTCTGGTTCCTTGTTGCTTTTGTGTAGCGTCTTGTATTACAAGCTGCAATAATAAAAGACGCTTACCTTGTGATGTTTTCGTTCCTGTTCTCTATCGTAATGTTACTAAGAGGTTCCAGTTTTGGCTGTTGACTTGACCCTCACTTGTGAGACATCTACTGGAGGAGACCCAGTTACCACACACTGATGCCGATAGTGTGACTCAACCCTTGGAGGCGAGAGTAACGGTTGAATCTCTTAGTAGTAGCGTCGAGGCCTTACGACGTCATCCTTGGTATGGATTAGTATCATCCATGTTAGGTTTGACTGTTTTAGGCAAAGAATGTGGTTCATCCTGGGGGTGGGACCAGATTTCTCTTATCGGCAAAGAAGAAATCTTGCAGCTCTTGTGGGACCAGAGAAGGTCCAGGTCATCCAGGAGCGGATGAGGACAGCACAGAGCCGGCAGAAGTCATATGCTGACAGGAGGCGGAGGCCACTAGAGTTCGAGGATGGCGACCATGTCTTCTTGCGGGTCTCACCTCGATGTGGTATTCAGAGATTTGGCCGAGGCGGCAAGTTATCTCCGCGCTTCATCGGACCCTTCCAGGACCTTAGCAGGGTTGGCGAGGTGGCTTATCGCCTGGCTCTGCCACCTCAGTTGCACCGGGTGCACGACGTCTTCCACGTATCTCAGCTGAGGAGATACGTGCACGACCCGACGCACATCTTTGACCATGGGGAGCTTGACGTTGACGATGGGGCGACTTTTACGGAGGTCCCGGTGGAGATGGAGGAACGACAGGAGCGGGTCTTGCGTGGGCGATCGATTCCTCTTGTGCGCATCAGATGGCAGCACGAGAATCTCCAGGAGAGCACATGGGAGCAGGAGGCTCAGATGCGTGCTCAGTACCCTCATTTGTTTCCCTAGTTTTTGTTGTATCTTTACGGGGACGTAAAGCCCTGAGGTGGGAGTAATGTAAAGACCCGTAAAATTCAAGGGAAATTTTTTCTTAATTTTCTTTAGAATTTTACAAGAGCGCGGTTTCAGACGGCACCTGATTCCGAGGCCCGGAGTGCCCGGAATTAATTTCCGAAGTTTGGCTCGGGTACGTTCAGTGAACGAACGAGCGGGAATTCCTAACTTTTGATCCGGTGCTCGGAATTGAAATCCGAGGGCACCGATGAACTCGCAGCGCCGATTTTCGCTTAAAGAGACCTTTTCGGGAGTTGCGTTTGTTGCGGGTTGAAAGTTACGTTTTGGGGTTTTTGGTTTGAGTTAAATAAAATTGTGAAGAACAATTTTATTACAACAAGTTAAAACCTATCAAAGGAGGTTGGAAGTGGGACCCACACCCACTTAACCTCCCTTGGGAGGATTAAGTGTGGTGGGGCCCACACGAACCCCTAACCTTTTCAATTTCTCTCAACATTCTTAACCCCTAATTAATTGGCTTAAGTTACCTTTAATTAAATTGTGGGAGTTAAGTCTTTTTGAATTTCAAACATTGAAATTCTTTTGTGTTGTGTTAATAAAATAAGAGGTAGTCTTATTTTATTTTGGGTTCTTGGTTTGTCTTTTTGAGAGCTCCTCTTCATCTTCTCCGGCGAAGAACGTCTTCATCCTCAACGAAGAACGATAACACTTCGTCAAGGATCATAGACTCGGCGACCCGGTATCTTCGGACCTCTTCTTCCTCCTCGGACCTTCTTCGTCGGCAAACGAAGATCCGCCAACGTCGTGTCTCTTCGGGCATAACACTTCGTCAACGGGCTTGACGAACGACGACCGCGACGCCCGACCTCCACGACGCCGTCTTCCGCGGAACGTAGACGAATCTCGAACCTTAAACCCGAGGTAGGGGTTGTTGATTCTTTATTATTCCTTTCTTGATCGTGAATAGCAAGTATAACATGTGGCTTAATTTATTTAATTTGCGTTATTATTTTAACGTGAGGGGGAGGGCCGGACCGCACGAACACGGCCGAACCCCCCCTCCATCGTTCTTGTTTTATTCAAGCGGGTGGAAGCAAGTGGTGTGGTGCCGTCGCACCACGCGGATGATCGTGCTTTTAATCTACGCAACGCCGTCGCGCTACGCCGAGGAGAATCTTCAAGAACGCGACGCCGTCGCGCCGCGTTGTATAATATCAAAGCACGGCGAAGGGACACGGTGCCGTCGCACCGCGCCGGATGACGAACGCCGCGGCCGGTTCCGGGCCGCGGCGGGACGAGAAGACCGCGGCCGGTTCCGGGCCGCGGCGGAAGGAAAGACCGGCGGCCGGGCCGCCGGCGTCGGAAGTCGAGGGCGGGACCGGAATTTCCGGTCCCGTTGGTAAAAACCGGCCGGCCAGCTGGCCGGCCGGATGTCATAAAACCGGGGGAATAAATCCCCCGGCTGGATTAACAAACCCCCCTCTTAATGAGGGGGGCGGTTCATTAAAGGAGGGGGGGGGGGGCAACAGCCCCCCGGTTCGTTCCAGCCGGCCCCCATTTGCGGGGGCCGTTTTTTTTTGCAAGGCACGGCACAAGGCCGTGCCGCCTTGGCCAAAACGCGGGGCTTAGCCCCCGCGTGCCTCCCACGTGTGGCGCCTGGCGCCACCACCGCGGCCCGCCGCTGCCGCCACCGCGGCCCGCCGCCGCCACCGCGGCCCGCCGCCGCCGCCACCGCGGCCCGCCGCCGCCGCCACCGCGGCCCGCCGCCGCCGCCACCGCGGCCCGCCGCCGCCGCCACCGCGGCCCGCCGCCGCCGGCCACCGCGCCGCCCAGGGGGGGGGGGGGGGTCGGGCCGGGTCGGCCCGGACCCGGACCCCCCCGTTTCGGACCAGTTTCGGTTTTTGGATCATAACTTGAGCCTCGGACCTCCGAATGACGAACCGTCTGCGGCAAAGCGATCCTTGGATCGGGACGGTCGTTTCGGTATATCGCACTCAAGGTTTCGGTAAACTTTGAGTTCGGCCGGGTTGGTTCGTTCACGAAACCAACCGGGCCTTCAGAGCGGAAACGCTCATATCTTGAGCTACGGACGTCCGATTGACGTGCCGTCAGTCGCGTAGTGTTTCTCTTAGTGAGACGGTTCTTTTGGCATACTCCGCCCGAGGTTTGGACGCAGGTGGAGTACGGTCGGTTTGGTTTTTCCTTAAAAACCAACCGGGCCCCGGAGACGAAAATGCCAATAACTCTCAGACCGGGCGTCTGATCGACGCGCCGTCTGTTGCGTTGAGTTCCTGTTGACGATACGGAACTTTTGGATACATCAACTTCGGTCTTCGTGACAGTTGATGTATCAGCCTCTCGGCTCGTGGAGCGGACTCTCCGTACGAGCTTGCTGTGTGCGGGAACCCTAGTGCTGGCTGCGACTGCTACTACTGCTACGACTGCTACTGTGACAGTGATGACGACAGTACAGAGATCCTGTGTGGATTCGACGACGACAGTACAGAGATCCTGTGTGGATTCGATGATGACGACTACAGCACTCAGCGATCCTACGTGGATCAGTGCTACAGGTTCTGTGTGAGCCCGATCCTGTGTGGGTCCTTGCGCTCAGCGGTTCTGTGTGAGCCAGCGCCTACAGGTTCTGTGTGAGCCCGATCCTGTGTGGGTCTTCTGCGGGGGTTAGTTACCTATCGATCCTTCGTGGGTCCGACGACTTAGATGGATCAGTGATCATCTTTATCGTCCTCTGAAGAAGTATACCTGTGTGAGCTGAATCCTATTGCTTTCCTGTGTGGATTGTGTTGTGCAATCCTGTGTGGATTACGTTTTGCTTTCCTGTGTGGAATACGTTTACTTTCCTGTGTGGACTGAGTTGTACTTGGGCTCGGAGGTTGGAGCGTATTTAAATTGATGACTTAGGTATATGTATGGGCATATACCTAAGCAGTGTCGGTTGTTACTTCGTGATTTGTTCCTTTCTTCGTGGTTTATCCTTTGTGGATTTTTGAGACCTTCAGGGGTCTCGGGGTCCCTACTGAGTAGTTTATACTCACCCCTGCACGGGCTTTGCCCGCACTACGTTGTGTTGGTTGCAGACGACGGACAGCGTTGACCTTAGCTGAGGTTTGCAGAGCGGGACGGTACCCGGAGGTGGACCACTGGGCGAGACGTGCACGGAGCAGACGGCGGGACCCGTGGAGCAGAGGAGCTATCTGTACCCACCCTTCAGGTGGGATTTCCAGTGGACAGCTCGGAGTAGTGGCTTTACTTTTCAGTTGC
The DNA here is from genome assembly GCA_963277665.1 of Viscum album. Classification (NCBI taxonomy): domain Eukaryota; kingdom Viridiplantae; phylum Streptophyta; class Magnoliopsida; order Santalales; family Viscaceae; genus Viscum; species Viscum album. The sequence goes on from OY728132.1 coordinate 792,343,299, forward strand.
TGTTTTTCCCTTTCGAGTTGTACTTTACTTTCAGTTTGGGTTTGTATTCTGGCCCATTTACTTTTCCGCACTTCAGTTGTACTCTGTTTTTGTTTAGTGTTTACTTTCCGCTTGTTTACTCTGTGGTGTTTGTTTACCTTACAAAGGCAATGCCTTCCCTTTTTACCGGGATTTACGCCTTGGTGCTAGTCGCCAGCCCCTGGCCTATGGAAGGCGGGCTTGGGGTAGTCACGGCACGGACCCCGAGGGCGGGTCGTGACAGTACAAGTGTGTGACTCATGAAGGTGTTGTTTTCCTATGCTTATGGTTGTGACAAAATTCTCAAGTATGCCTTGCTTCTTTGATATGCAGCAGTTCCATGATATGTTCTTATGTTATTCCACACCTTATTATAGGATTTATGATCTATTTTGTATTGGGTATTACTTTCTTATTTAATTTTATTATACACATATTCGCATCTTATGCTCAATTTTGATATTTGTTTTTATTTTATTATGTTTACCCTTACTGATCATTTGAGCTCACCCATTTCTTATGTTTCTATTTCTCTAGGATATAAAGAAAAGTACTATGTATAATGTGTTTTGAATAGTATATTATTTTTACAATATTATTGTAAATTTTTAAGAGTTAATATGGATTAATAAGTTTTTTATATTGTGGTAAAAATATTCATTGGTTGAAAAGTCTTAGGTTTCATTAGTTAATGTTTTTCCTTATTCTCTAAAACTATAAACCTAAAAAATAATTGGAATGTATTGTAATGAAATATTTTCTTTAGAGTCATATAATTGAGATGGTTATGCCCTTGGGTGTAATAGTTGGTATCATAGTATGGTTTATATAACTTTAGAGGTTAAGATGTTATTTTAGGAAAAATTTAAGTGTTAATAAGTTAAGGATTATCATAATTTTAAAGGTATAGATGAAACTTTATGTCACTTGAGTTAATATTGAAAATTTTTAGGATTGGGATAAGATATATTTTGTGAAAATCCTATGGATAAGTCAAAGGGAAAAGTATATGTATAGGATAACATCCTAATGTTTTGGTAAAGTATATATTATATGGTTCTCCTAAAAATTACATCCCTCTTTGGATATTATAATTTGGATGTGGTTGTGGAACATATACTTCTAGGGTAATCACCTTTAAAAAATTTGGTTGATCATTGAATTGATCTCCACTTAAGTGAATAATGAGTGAACCTGAGACTATACACCAAGAGAGACACTATTGGGGGATATAATTTGGTTAATAATATTCTATGTACAATAACTTATAAAAGATTTATTTCCTAATTAATTTAAGGGATTGGATTATTAAGTATGAGAGAAAATAAATTCAATTAACCTAGTTTGATCCAAGAGAGATATAGGATGAATCAGGTATGAAATAGTATCATAGTTTTGAAATGAAGGTGGAATTAGAGAAGATATTTTAAGACTACGATTTCGTATTCATATTATCATGTACTTTGATTCTATTAGATATTATCATAACAATTTTGGGTTTATTATTTGGTTGGAAAGAATATCATTAAATTGAAATTGTGGAAGGTGTATCGCTAGAAACTCCTAAGCCTAAGCTATAGGGGAATATTTACAATAAATGGTTGAGAATCTTAATATATGCCTATTATAAGGTAAATGATATGTTACCTAGTCGTATCTAAGATAAAAAGGTTTATATTTTTTATAATAAATATATTGAGTCATGATTATATTTAGATACCCTTAAGTATTATTATTATTAATTAATAATTAAAATTATGAGGATGCACTTTATTTGGGGGGAGAATATAAAACCTCCATATTTTTGAATATATTTTCCCTTAAAAACTATTGTATTTATATCTTTTTTAATTACAACACTCTGAGGTATTGTGTGGTGGTGGCGGTATTGTGTGAGTACTGTAGCAACGGCGGTACTGTGCGAGTACTATAGAAGACGGGTTACTATAGTATTAATATTCATATAATGGGTCTGAGGCCAAAATTTCAGGACTATGGTCCATGTAATCGCTACATGCCCACTAGGCCTTCAGTCCAAATATATGTAATGTAATAAAGCGGGTGGTTGGGTGGGTTACCCCTTAGGGGGCTATGACCAGCCATTCAGGCATGTGTGTGTGCGGTGTGTATGTGTTTGATGTAATTGTACCCCCAAGAACCTAATATATATATAATATGACCATGAGGTGTAAAGAGTTTAAATCATCTATAAATTGAGAGATATTGGAAAATAAAGAGACAAAAACATATATTAAAGTGATATCAAAATAAGGGTTGGTGTGAGAAAACTCTAATTCTTTCATATCTATAGTTCACAACAAAAATCTAGCATCAATACATTATAATATTTTACATATCAAGTTCCATATCCATATAAATTGTCTGCCATAGCTATAGTGGCACCAAAAAACATGAGACCATCCTCTATATTCATTTGAAGCTGGTCTTCCCTCTAGCCAAAGAAACTTCAGTGTGCAATTAATGACACAACTTATGAAGCTTGTCCAATAAAAATATGTAAATAATATTCAATGAAAATTCATAAATGGATAACCTATAGATCTGTATGTAGTATCCTAACAATAATGACTTCCTTCTAGGATCATCATTCACGAAGAGATAAAATATAATTTTAACATCAATTGGGCTAAGAAACAACCTTTCAACTTCATCTTCCACCATTTTTAGGACTACTATATGACCAAGAAGAACAACCATGTTGTAATTGACTAGAAGATAGTTACACAATTAGACCCAAAAACAAAATAGAGGTAACCACTAGAAAAAAACACTGAAACAAAAATACGACACTCGAACAAAAGAAGAGAATATTTTCCATTAAATATCCCTAAAATTAAAATTAATATTTCACTCAAACTTATCCTCTATCTTGGAAAACATCTATTATTTAATTTAAATATAATAATATATAGTGATTTATCTATCATTATATTTATTAAACATAATTGTGTCTTGTTCTTGAATCCATTATTATAAATCCTCTCCCAAGTCACCCCGGGTCTTATGGGAATTATTCAAATTGGGATCTACATCTTCATCTGCATCACTGTTAGTATCAATAGTTGATTTAGACTCAAACATAGCTGATGATGTGATAATTCTATATTCTTTCATCACTCTAACCAAACTATTTTCATCCTTCCTTTTCTCCTCTAGTTTGGAAGGGATGGTAGTTTTCTCCAAGTGTATCCCAAAGGATCTATGATAATAGTTATTTCTAATTTAGGGTGGTCAATATGTTTCTAAGTCTTTCTCATGTGTGGATTAATAAATCCATCTGACTCAAAAAATTGGATTCCTACCTTTTTATCACTTAAATTAAAAAAAAAATCAAAAAAACTATGAACTTTCTCATTTTCATATTAATTGGATTCACTAGATTGAATAGACTCTACTGTGTCATTTCAAGATTCACTATCCTCACCCAATTTAGGAGGATTATCACCCAAAGGAAAGTAATATTTCCCATAGGTATTACCTAGGACCATTGGGGACATATTACCCTACTGATTAGTTGATTTTTGAATAGAATCCAAAAATGCATCATAACCATCGGGTCCAGTATAAGAAAGTCATTAGGTCTGGGTGATTAGAGCAATGTCATTAGAGAATAAAACTTGTGAAACATAGAAATTAAAGGGTATAACTAGATCTTGTTGCTTCCATTTTTACACACAAGTATATATTTTCCTATTAAGGTATGGAACTTCATGGAAATCATGTTGGCTAAACTTTACACAACTCTTGGATAGGTTAACAAATTTATAAAAAGTCATACAACAGTCTAGGATATTTTCATATACAATATTCTGCCAAAAACAATAATATATGTTTTTTATTCATATCCTTGAATGAATTGGGATTGATATATCCACATTTATAAAGATCTTATATATATAGAAATGATATAGATTATTAGTAGTTGAGTCTATTTTTAGTTTCAAACTAACCAAACTATAAATGAAAAAAAAGGGAAACCCTCTTGAATAGGGTCACTGAAAAACCAAAAATACCACACCAAATAGAGACAATAATAAGTTCAAAAGTTTTTTATAATTCAATATAACATTACATAACCTTCATGGAGTAACTCAAAAAATTCTATAATCCTTTATACCAATAATAATAATACACATCTTCTAAGAAAAAGCTGATAAGAAGATGCTTAAAATCAAGGGGACCCAGATCAAAGCATGGAAAAATAATAATTTTGAATATTATTCAAAACAATTTAAGTAAATACTGATGATATGGGAACATAACAACATGCATAAAGTAGATATCCAAGGTAAGAACATCCACATCTTTCTAGGGAAATCGAACCATCAGACACCTTTTATGTTGAAAGGAGACATAAGATATCAAAGTAGAGAACATGTGACTTCCAGGTTTGGTGAGTTACCAACAACCACATAAGAATAATATGGACAAGGGTTCATATATGAATCACTCCTATGATCTCTATTTGGCAGATATCCCAAGGGCTAGTCCATCTCTCCAAAAACGTGTGTAGGGTATGCTCGACTCCCAACGGTGGGTGACCATTCCATTATTTCCATAGGTTATTTCACATTCAACACCAAACTAAAATTATCCACAAAATATTAAATAATAAAATTAAAACAAGAATATAACCTATATTATATAAAAATATTTTAATCAATTATAAATTCATACATGATTAGATAAAAAATACATGATGTTTTAAAAGGGTTTTTTTTAACAAAAGTTGTTTTTCTTTTTAAATTGTATATTCACTTAACAGATATTTTTATAAATTTCGGTGTTTTAATTTTATAAAATAAAAATTATTTTTTAATTCAAATTTTTGAAATTATATTAGGGTTAATTTTTTAGATTAATATAAAATAATTATTTTCTAGATGAATAGTGAAAATATCAATTTTTCTAAAACAATCATTTATATGACATTATATAAACACAAGAATGAGCCATAAGTTTATGAAAAGAAATATAATATATATATATATATATAATTAATGTTATAAATAAATTAAAAATACTACCTTAAATTTATAAAATGTGTTCTTAACATTTGGGAAACTCAAGTAATATTTCACGCTAAAAACTGTTCTGATGCACTTACATTAAAAATTAGATTTTTTATATTTTATGATTTAAATCTAAAAAATTGATTTCATTTTTTATATCAATATTTCAATACAATTTGATAAATTAAATGTTATTTTTAGTCATAAAAATGAAATTAAAAAGATTAAATTTGAGGACCATTATAATGATGGTGAAAGGCGTATCTTCAAATAATTATTTTATAAATGTCGTGTGATTTTTATCTAAAAAATTAAATTAATATATTTTAAATAATGAATATATTATGATTTATAAACACATTTATAATTATATTAACACAAATTTAATTGGTAATCAATTCTAAATAATATTAAGAACATATAATGGTTAAAACATCATTTTTCTAAAAAACAGTTTCTATATATATATAATATTTTAATTTAAAATTTATTTTCATATTACTTATAATTTTAATTATATTGAATTGAGATTAATTTTGTGTTTAGTAAACCCATATTTTTTGATAAGGTTTATTTTATATGTTTATTAAATGATATGTTAAAACCAGAAAATATAAAAGTAAAAATAATAAGAGAAAATGACTTCAAACAAGTTTAAAATATGTGTGTAAATAGTTGGTTGAATATTTATTGACTCAATCTCACCAAAAACACCATTATTTCAAACTTTTGAGTCATTTACCCTTGAATTTTGTAATTATTTAATTGAAAAGTAAAGAGTATTCACCAAAGTTCCCTTTTCTTTACTTATAAAAGGGGATCACATCCAACCTTTAAATGATCCACTTTCCATTTTAAATATACTTGAAACCCTAGAAATGTTCCTCTCCAATTATTCCTTTTAATTTCCTAAATCCCCTATCCACTATAATATTTCTTAATTTCTTCAATTCTATGGAGTTCATCAAGAGGAAGTTCTAGGTCTTGATGTAACTATAACTTTCTTATTACATTTTCTACTTAATGTTTCTCTTCCAAACCTATCATAATCATAGTTCTATAGTTAAATTAGTATCATTATTATAATTATGTGTTATTATATTATTGAACAATAATTATTTATTTATCTTCATCCACTTAGAAAATAAAAGAACATTTATTGTGTTTTTATGCGGACTATAGCCTCCACAAATTGTCGTCTTCCATTTTTCAACACCACCACTATTCATGAATGATAAGGATGGAATATATGAATAAATGTGACATATATAATAATATTATTATTAATAATAGTTAAATTATAATCCACCATCATTATGTCTCATTCATCGGGAAATGAAAATGTTAACCTTGATGTGTGTGCACTACTGCCTCCATGTAATAATGTTTTTTTGTTTCTCATATTAATTTTATTTTTTTAGACAGAAAATTTAAATTATAATTCACCAAATTAAAAACATATAAATAGTATCCTTATTATTCTATTATAATTAAATTATATGAATCCTTAACCATGATCACCCATCAAGTTATAGATTATCCTTGTTTGGGTGGGTTTAGCCACAAACATGAATGATGCTATAAAAATAAATAATGGATGGCTATGGGAACATGAATTATAAAATTATTACAATTTAATAATAAAATAATTATAAGTTTCTTTTTCTGTAAATTTTTTGTTAAATTTTTAACTTATTATTAAAATATCATCTTCAATCACCAGAATTACTGAAATAATTTGACACGGATACCACCTTCCAACAACGTAACTAAAACACTTATGAAATTAGATAAGAAATTTATAAATTTATATAAGTTATATATTATTTTTACCTTAAATTTAATTGGAATTTTTAACTTAGTATCAAATAATGGTCACTTAAATCTGTTTTATAAAGAAGGCATAAAACAATTATAGTTACTAACACCCCATGGTAAAAATAAGTTATAACTAACTATTATATTCATAATAAATTATCATAAATTAAGTATATAAAAAGTAATGTAAATTAATAACGTTATTAAATATAATATTAAGATATTTATATTTTTTTATTGGAGGTTAGAGTGCATTTTAATATGAGGATAAACAAGGTAACAGCTTTTTTTAACTCATTTTCCTTCAATTGAGTTTCAATAGTTCTTATTAAATATTATTATTCAAATATTTATTTATTACACCTAATGAAAAAGATATGGTTTATTTGGTTGTGTTACAATTTTTCCTTATAAACTCATTTTCAAAAAATTCTTACCTCAATAACTATGTTACATGTAATTATTTCTTGACTTAATTTTCACCCCATGACACATATTTCTTTTTACACAGAAATTTTTCTTTATAACGGTGTATCTACCACCCCATTAATATTTTATATCATGATCCTATCATTATTCATGGTATTTTATGTTTCCTTTGAAATTAAATCCTTCAAGGTGTTTTGATTCTGGAGTTTCTAATATCATAAGGGTTTTTGCTAACTCAGCTTTCTTCTATTAAGTTTACAACTTTCTTATTTAACTTTACTCTTCCGTGATTGATTTATTCTACCTATTGAATAATTTTTTTTATTTAATATTTATTTTTTTAGGTTTTATGATTCTTCCTTGTGACTTCTTTATCAAATTATTCTTACCACAAAGATTATGTTACTTAAAATGGTTTCTTGGTCTCAATTCCTATTTTTTGAGTCATATTTATTATTTTACACTAATTTATTTTTATATGGTGTATATATTGTATATTTTTTATATTATATAATTAAATATATTTAATTTAGTGGATTTAAAGTTTAGTTTCAAAAATGTATTCTTTTAAGATTTTTTATTTTAATGTTACTCAAGTTGTAAGGTTACTTTCCAAGCCTTATTTTAAATTTGAGATCTCTCAAATGTAATTACCCATATACAGAATTATTAATGTCTTTATTTCCAATGTCACAATAATTTTATTTACCTCTAGTTATCCTTGGTGAGATTTCTTTTTAAGGTTGGGTATGAAACCTCGTTTATTATTTAAAGTAAATAAAATACCTCTTTTAACTGGGTAGAGGGAGACCCATTACATAGCCGAAAGGCCCAGTGGGAATTTATCCCATTACATGGCCCATAGGCCCAAATTTTTGGCCTCAGGCCCATTCTGTGAATAGTACTGCTGCAGTACTCTGTCTGCTACAGTATTGTGCAGTATTCATCGTTGCTACAATTCTCTATCACCGCTACAGTGACCTGTCACCACTATAGTGCCCTCCACTGCTACAGTACGCTACAGTAATGCTACAGTCCCTACACCCAATGGGTTTTGAACCCCCATTTTTCATGTAGGATTATGGGTTGCTTACCACTAAGGGAATCTCTTTTTATTCTTGTATTGTCACAAACCAAGTCAAGACATCATCTGAACTGGTGCCCAACCGGACCCATGGTATGGCCTGAAGGGCATTCCCAATCCCCATGGGCTGGCAACTAGTTCTCAAGTATCAATAATAAAATCATGGGAATTATTTTACCCGATTTTATAATCATAAAATGACCAAAAATAAATAATACTAAACTGAAAATACGCAACAAAATATGACATAACCAATTTTCTAGATTTCAGATTACAACATTAAACAAAATCCCAACAAGGGACTAAAACAAAGGGAAACAAATACTATCCCAAAAAACATCATATGAAAATATAATCCTCACCCTAAATCCACCACCATCAACCCCACATAAAGGATAACTCTAGAAACTTGAACCAACATCTCCAAACACCTTTTCTTTACCTATGTCAAACATAACCAAGTCTACTTACACCTAAAGGAGTAAGTAGGGTGTGAGCTAATTCCTAGTAGGATTCCACCCAAAAAAATCCATACTATAAACTTTATAAGATAAATAAACTTTCATGTTTTATAAAGGAACGACTAGTGGAATTTTTATGGAAAAAAACTTTAAAGAAAACATACTTGCTTCTGAAATCACAAATAATTTTACCATATGATGACAGTGTGCACAATATCACAAAGATAACCATGTCATAGAAGAACCCTCTAGGAACTAGATAGAAATAGGACACTAGGTACATCATATCTCAGTATAATGTGGCATAGAAACCATGACTAACAAAATTTTCATTCATGAGCCACTAGGAAGGGAAACCCCATGGGCCTAGTGGTCTCCAATAATCACAATGTTTAGTTAGTGTTGTAGTGTCAATATTGCTAGATAAAACTAGGATAAACCACTTTTGAGTCATCTATTGTACTAGTCCTAGCCCTCCCATCTAGTTACCTGGGTTTCCCTTTGTGCTCAATTATGTTCCACATTTCATATAACACACCATTGTCACATTACTCAAAGAAAACCATGAAACACACAAAATATACCACCACTTGCACAACCAAAATCCTATTTTGAAACAAAATTCATACCAAAAATATTTCAAATCATGATTAAAATTGCTTGTGAAATCTAATAACCATCTTTCATTTTTTTAACATCTTAGAGACAAACAACAAGGGTTTAAACAATAAATACACCCAATTTCTTATAGACAATCCATTTTTAAGACATATTTATGTAAAATCCTATCTAAAACTCCTTTTTTACCATAAAAATAAATCATAAAACACATCTAAATTCTCAAGAAATCATAACAAATTCATCAAATAATGTTTTAGCACAGAATCACCTACCTTGGGTGTGGAATCTTTCAGAATCTGGTGAGAAACATAAACCGTACCTCAATCACACCTTAGAGAAGAAACATTGGACCTATAACATCAATATTAAACACTAAGAACAAATATCTAACCCTAAACTCATCACCTAACTCGTTGGAGAAGAGAAACCCTGAAGAAAGAGGGGTAAAACCCTAGAATAGAGAAGGAAATCAAGAGAGGAGACACTTACTTGAGGATCCAGAGGGAAATCACACCAAAAAATACACAAAGAAGGAGCCTAAGGGAGAAGAGAAGGAGGGGTTTTCCTATGGTAGAAATCCTGAGTGGGAGGAGAGTTAGGGGATTCGGGGTTTAAATCAGGGAGAGAGAAAACCCAAAATGCAATTTTTAATGACCTAGATATGTCGCGCGGTTGGTTTGCATGGTTTGAAAAATTGTGTGGTGACCATGATCCCCCTTCTATCCAAGAAGAACCTACTTCATGGTTACCTAGTTAGGGGTGCATTTTTTCGCTTACTATGCAATGGTCATGCGGTAGCTGCTGCCTCAAACCAACTACCTACTGCACGGTTACCTGGGTAGGGGTGCATAGTTACAACTAATTGTGTGCCAATTCTGCGCCACATTATTTCTATCCAAATTTTCACACTTTTATATAATAACACAAAGTAAACCCAAAGGGAAAAATGTAGACTAAAAATAAATAGAAAAATACCTCAAAAGAAATCACAGGTGTGACAATTATCCCCACCATGAAGAGTTTCTTCTCTTGGAAAGTCAACTCAAATCTTGAGAAGATAATACGAATAGGTACTCTTTCTCAACCCATGACTTCTATTCCCAAGTATCATGCATATCATTACTATACTGCCAAAGGATTCAGATAAGAGTAATAGACTTCCCAAAAATCACTTTTTCTTGGTAATCTATACTTCACACTAGCCATTCAAACATGGATAAATCGGGCTCTATCTCCAATCCCTCCCAATTCAACACATGAGAAAGATCCATATTATATTTTTTTCAATTAGGAGAAATAAAATATGTATTTAATTTATGTTAACTAAGAGGGAAAATCTAACCAGTATTCCACCTTTCAACCCTCTCGGTAATCTCGAAAGGTCTGACATACCTCAGCATTAGCTTCCCTTGATTTCCCAAACGACGATGACCTAAATGAGGTGCCACTATCAAGAACAACTGATCACCCACATAGAAATCAATATCTTAGTGTCTCTAATCAGCATAAGATTTTTGGTGACTTTGAGCTCTCAATAACCATTTCCTGATCAACATAACTTTCTCAGAAATCTATTGCACAAGGCTTGACCCCAATAGTTTGGTCTCGCCTACCTCAACCCAACACAAAGGAGACCAATATGGATAACCATAGATCGCCTCAAAATAATTCATTCAAATAGAACATTGTTAGCTGTTATTATATATAAACTCAACCAATCCCAAATGGATATCCCATTATCCTCCGAAATCCAAAACACTTGCCCGAAGCATGTCTTCAAGAATCTTATTTTCCCACTCCATTTGACAATCTTTTTGAGTATGGTATTCCGTATTCATCTTTATTTGTGACCCCAATTCCCTTTTAAAGCCTTCCCATAACTGAGAGTTAAAATGGGGGTCTCTATTAGAAACGATTATTAACAGAAAACCATGAAGCCTTACCACCTTCTGAACATATAATCAGCCCAACTAATCCACATTATTTAAACCTTTTATCAGAATGAAATGGGATGATTTGTTTACATGTTCAATTACCACCAAAATGGTATTCCTTCCCCAAGTTTTATGAGGTAAGAAAATAATAAAATCCATGGGGACCTCATCCCGCTTTCAGGTAGGAATGGGTAACAGCTAAAGAAACTTAGAGGGCCTTTGACGCTTTGCTTTTACCTACTAACACATGTAGAACCTCGATACAAATTCATCTATGTCTTGTATCATACCTAGACACTAGAACTGCTAAAAAACCTCATAATAAATCTTGGTAGATCTTTGATGAAAAAATCACTAGGAATGGTGTCCATCCTACATCGCCACCTTCCTTAGAGATAAGGGCACCACTCAACATCCCTTGAAACATAGAACTATATTAAGAGACAAAGACCAATCAAAAGTTGTATCCCCACCATGAAAGATCTATTTAGACTACTATAATAGATCATCACTAGGCTTATCCCACAAAATTATCTCCAAAATGGAAGGATCCAACTGAACACTATCCAAGAACGCACCTCCACTATATTTCTTGGTCTCCAAATGCATATAAGAAAACAAACCCATTTAGGAACACTCATTAATGGACTCCTTCAATTCCTATAATGGAAATTTCCTACTCAAATATTCTTCCAAAACATTACCCTTACCTAGGGTATAGACTATATCCAAGTTGAACCCATTAAAATACTCAATCCAATAACATTTCCTCAAGTTTAAATCCTTTTGGGAGAAGATGTTGGATAAGATTTCATGATCAGAGAAGACCAAAAATTTATCCCCAAAATGTTAATGATGCCAATTCTTCATGGCATGCATCACTACTTCTAAATCTAGGTCATGGGTTGGGTAATTTTTCTCATTTAGTCTTATTTTTTGAGACTTATATTCCACCACATGATCATCTTGCATGAGCACACATCCAAGACCCATTTCTGAGGCATTGCAATAAACCACGTATCCCTTCCCAAATTTTGGAAAGATCATCATAGTTGTGGTAGTAAACTGCTTCTTCAGCTCCTCAGAGTATTCATGACACTCTAGGATTTATTCAAACATTACCCCTTTCTGGGTGAGCGATGTCATGGTAGAATAAAGTCGAGATAAGTCTTGAACAAACCTCTTGTAATAACCTGACAGGATAAGAAAACTTCTGATTTAAAACATGTTCTTTAGGTGCTCCAATGACATAACTACACTGATCTTCTCGATGTCCACTAAAATCCCTTATTCTTAGACCACATGGCCTAAAAACATCGCTTCCCTGATCTGTAAAGGAAACGTTGAAAACTTTTCATATTAGCAATGATCCCAAAGAGGGCCCAACACGATCCTCAAATGTCGATCATGCTCTTCCTTGGATATAGAATAAACCAAAATTTCATCCATTAATACCATGATAAAAGAGTTGAGATACTGGTGGAACACCATGTTCATGAATACCATAAAAACCATTAGAGCATTCATTAACCTAAAATCCATGACCAAGTATTCGAAGTGGTCATATCTTCTTCAGAAATTAGTTTTCAGGATATCTGACTCTCTCACCCTAACTTGGTGATAACCATAAAAAAATATATCTTTTATAACCACCTTTACCATATTAGTTGATCGAACAAGTCATCAATTAGGGGCAAGGCATACTTATTCTTAATGATTACCTTATTCAATTTATGGTAATCAACACACAACCAACTAGATCTATCGGCCATATTTATAAAAAAGACTGGGGATGCCCAAGGAGAGATTCTCAGGTGAATGAATCCTTTGGATTCCAAATCATCCAACTATATATTTAATTCCCTCAACTCATTTGGAGCCATACGATATGAGATTAGAGATATTGGTTATGTTATCAACACCAAATCAATCGAGAAATCCACATCCCAATCCATAGGTAATCCTAAAAAATTCATCTGTAAATACCTCTGGGAACTCATCCACTATAGGGGTAATCCACCCACGTGATCACCACTGTCATCTTCCAATATGATAGGAAATAATTGAAAAAAAATGACTTTCTAATTTTTGGAGGTGAGGACCAGCACGACCCGACTGAGGATCCCATTCTCTAAGAAAAACTTGGTTATTCGCATCAAGTGACATGAAACTCACCTGATTCATATAGTAGTAGATATTTACCTAAAATAGAACCATATAATATATATATAGTATCATATCAAAAAGTTCCATATCCAAGACCAAGAAATCTCATTCCAACTCATCCCCTAATGTGGTGAGTACACAAGATGGAGAACTGATACCATACTCTTACTTCTTACCCAACGACATTACCAAATCCATCGCATAAGACATGATCTAAGTTTGAAAATTCAAAAAGTTAAAAAGGTCAGGAGTGATAAATGAAATAGAATCACCAGTATAAAATAAAATAGCTACTATAGAATATGAAATAAAAATGGTACCTTGAACTGTCGAAGGTCCTACATCCAATTCCACTGGTGCTTGGTCCACATTATTAAGATGTCTGGTTTCTGTATAAGTCTAAAAACTTCCATTGACCTTCGGATCTTCCCTAAAATAAATCTAACTAGCATAGGATCTGGTCCTACCACCATGACTGAAAAAACAGTATCCCACTATCCTAGATAGCTTTGACTGAGCTAACATCCCCCTGGAGGTGACAGATTCTACACCACTCTGATATGGGAGCATCACCTTGAAAAAATGCTGCAAGTGCCCCATAACTCCACATCAGTGAAAAGGTTTGGGAAGGGATGTACATGAAATATGAGTGTTCCCTAACCTTATACACTAGTGGTATACAACAGACCTGGTATCATAAGCCATGGATGGAGACTGTCGGAAAGGATGGCCCGAACTACCACCTCCCTTTTTCCCCTATTCATCTCACTTCCTCTTCTTCTCAAATGAACTACCACTACCCATCATTGACATAGACCCAGAAGAACCAGGCCTGGCCTTGTGGTCAATCTCTACTATACAAGCTCGATCAAATACTTTAGCATGGGTCTTTATCTTAAATAGAAATACCTAAGAATAATTATATGATTGTAACCCCCTTTAGAACCTCTAAGCCTTCATCCACTCATTAGAAATGATTTTGGGTGTGTACTGAACATGCTTCGAAAAGATATTGGAATACTCCATCACTGACTGGTCCCCATGAAAGAGATCCATAAACTCTTGGGATCTAGCATAGGCCAGTACCTAAGGGAAATAATATTCATTGAAGACAATCTTGAAATCTTTCCAACTCATTTGCTCATTCTTTCATATTAGGACCACTGATTCCCACCACCTTCAACTGAGACCTTCAAGAAAAAACAAAGTGCATTTCACCCTGACTTACTCAAGGGTGTCAAGGAATTCAAACATGCACTCTATCTTCTAAATACACTCCTCTACTTCTTGAGGCTCTGTGATTCCTGGGGAATAATGAGCTTTATTCCTAAGGAACTTCTAGTCTTTGCCCATCCTAGGACTAGGTTTAACTTCTCTAAATAGAGCAGGACCAAGACCCACTCCCTATCCCAAATCCTGAACAGCCCAGACCATAGCTTCCATAAATATGTGATCAAGAGGTGAGGGATAACTCTCTCTAGCTTATTCCTCTTGTTTCGGGGGAATTATCTAGGGAGACATTTTTCTACAAAAAACAATAATCACAAGAAAATCCATCAATATAATTGGTCTGAAATTTTTTAGCAATAACCACAAATATAAATAAATCAAACTCATCATGATAATGTAACAACCCAAACCACTTCACCCCCACCCAATGTCTTCGTACAGTCTGTATCCTGCACATATCACCTGGATAAGAAGTCAAACAAAATTCCCCAACATCCCATGGAGACTCGAGACCTTCCACAAGGTGTGCTAGCCAGGCACCTTTCTCATAACCAGAACCTTAATCCCTGACAGCCCTAGCTCTATTCAATCCAGACTCATCCCAAATAACATTACCCAAAAGATAAACCTATCTATGATACAAATTTTTCAATAACCAAGATGGGATGTCATCTGAACTGGTGCTCAACGTGACCCGTGTCATGTCCTGAAGGGTGATCCTGATCCCCACAAGATGGCAACAAGTTCCCAAGTATCAATAATAAAACATGAGAATGATTTTAACTGATTTTATAATCATAAAATGACCAAAAAATAAATATTACAAAACTCAGAATACACAACCAAATATGAAATAACCAATTTTTCTAGATTTTAGATTACAATATTAAACAAAAGCCCAAAATTGGGCTACAAAAAAGGGGGGAAAACTATCCCAAAAAACCATTATATGAAAAGATAATCATCTCCCTCAAGACACCACCATCAACCCCACACAAAGGATACCTCTAGCAACTCGAACCACCATCTCCAAACACCTTTACTTTACTTGTGTCAAATGTAACCAAGTCTCTTACACCCAAAGGTGTATGTATGGTGTGATATAATGCCTAGTAGGATTCCACCCAACAAAAGATTCCATGCTATAAACATTATAAGATAAATAAACTGTCATGTTTTATAAAGGAAAGACTATAGGCATTTTTATAGAAAACAACTTTAAATAAAACATGCTTGTTTTTTAAATCATCAATAGTATATCGTATCTCAGTGGAATGTATAATAGAAACCATGAATAATAGTTTTCTTGTGCACTGTCCACTGGGAGGGGAAACCCCATGGTCTTAGTAGTCTCAAATCATCACAATTTTTAGTTAGTGTTATAGTTTCAATCCTGCTAGATAAAATTGGGATGAACCACTTCTGAATCATCTAGCGTAATAGTCCTAGTCCACCAACTTAGTTACCTGAGTATCCCATTGTGATCAATTATGTTTCACATTTCACATAACACATCATTTTCACATTATTCAAACCAAACCATTCAACACACAAAATATACCACCACTTGCACAACCAAAATCTATTTTGAAGCCAAATGCACACCAAAACTATCAAAGCATGATTCTCACCACTTTCACAATTTAATAACCATCATAAATAATTTGTAAAACATATTAAAAAATAAAAAAAAGTATTTATACAATAAATACACCCAAATTATTATAGAAACCCTGTTTTTAAGCCATATTCATGTCAAATACTGCTCCTTTTCCACCACACACATAAATTATAGAACACATTTAAATACTCAGGAAATAATAACAAATTCATCAAATAACTTTTAAGCATGGAGTCACCTACCTTAGGTGTGAAATATTATAGAATCTAGTGTGAAACTTCAACCACACTTTAAAGAAGAAAGATATTACATATAACATCAAGATTAAACCCTAAGAACTGAGATCTAACCCTAAACTTGGTAACCAAACTACTAGAGAAGAGAAACCCCGAAGAAAGAGAGAAGAATCCCTAGAATAAAGTAGAAAATCAAGATAGGAGACAATTACTTGAGGATCTAGAAGGAAATGGCATAAAAAATCCACTAAAAAGGGGCCTAAGGGAGGGTATAAATAGCAGGAGGCATTCTTAGGGTATAAATCCCGAGTGGGATGGGAGTTAGGGTGATTTTGGGTTAAAATACGGGAGAGAGAAAACCCAAAATACAATTTTAAATGACCTGGATAGGCTGCACTGTTAGTCTGAATGGTTTGACAAACTATGCAGCGACTATGCTCCCCCTTCTATCCAAGTAGGACCTGATGCATGATTACCTGGGTAGGGGAATAGGGTCTAACTAACTGTACGCGGGTCGTGTGGTAGCTGCTGCCTTAAACCAGCCACCTACCGTATGGTTACCTAGGTAGGGGCGCATCATTACCACTAAGTGTGCACCAACTGTGTACCACATTCTTTCCATCCAAATGTTCAAACTTTTCTCTAATAACTCAAAGGAAACCCAAATGGAAAAAGGTAGTCCGAAAATAAATAGGAAAATACCTCAAAAGAAATAACATGTGTGACATGTATTTTATCATAGAATCCAAATTTTATGGATATCTCTATATTTATTTAAAAATTTTAAAAAATTATTTTCAACTACCTTAACATTTTTTGAAAATTATTTAAATCAAAATCAATTTGATGTTTTCTATATGTATTTTTTTCAATAAAAAAATTCTCTTTTATAGTTTCCTTGTGAATGTATATTTATGTCACCTTAAACATTTTATATAAAACATTTTCTTTATAATTTCATGGTTTCTAGAAGAAATTTTTTTCTTCCAATTTTATAAAATATTTATTTTAAAATTATTTTAAAATATTAAAGATATTTCTTATTTCTAAAGTTATTTTTCTTAAAAACTCCTAAAAAGTGTTTTTTATCTGTGTAATTTCCCTTTGATATATTGTATGCTTGATTCAAGATATTTTGAAAATTATATCATCTGTATTCTTTATCTAGATAGATTATTTAGTTTTCTTCTCTTTTAGAGTAATGATTTTCCACTACCTTTAACTTTCCTAATCATCCACTATGAACAATCTATATTTCAATCCTTTCATAAAAGATTGTTCACCAAGATGTCATAAATCAATAGATTGGGGAAATTATTAACTTAACTATATATCCTTTATTAATATAGTGTATATTTCATATGATTTATAATCTTGATTGAGGGGTACTTACCAATAAATTTATTGAATATATTTGGATACTCATTTATTTTCCATGAGTATATCACATTATATTTATTTAAGGAATTTTAAATGATTTACTTGCATAAAATAAATTTAAAAAGACATGATACCCATTTTCATTCAATGGGTTCTTTATGATGTGATAATTAAAACCCATTTTTCTTCCCATGGGTTCATTATGATATTATAAATTATTGATTTCAAGTGGGATACATATGTATCGATTATGATGGGTGGGGTCCTATATCACCCTCCAATGCATTGGTTAAAAGTGTAAATCCCATGAGATATATATACAAGAGCATAATTTAGTTTTTCTCAAGAATCGGTACAAGTGTGTGACTCACAAGGGTCATATATACATGGGTAAAATTAAGTTTCCACATAATCAAGGTTGTAAGTGTGTGACTCCTGAAGGTGATTCTTCCATATGCTTATGGTTATGCCAAAATTCTCAAGTATGCCTTGTTTCTTTAATATGTGGTGGTTCCATCATATGTTCTTATGTTATTTCACGCCTTATTCTATGATATATAATCTATGATTTATTGGGTGTGACATTGTTATTTACTTTTATTATACCTTTATTCTCATCTTATGATCACTTATGATCTTTGAATGTATTCTCTTGTGTTTATCCTTACTGAGGGTTTAAGATCAACTCTTTCTTATATTTTCATTTCACTGGGTTTATAAAAATATTAATATGTATGATATGTCTAGAATAGTATCTTATGTGGATAATCTTGTGTGAAATTTTTACCCACCTCCTATGAGAATTTGCAAATTCACATAAAACCTAATTTTACCTCTTCTGTGAGTGGAATTTAAAAAATCCAAGAGAAAATGTTAATATCAAGCAGTAAAATTTGGTTCAATAAGATAAAAATAATTTTTGGTGAATAGTAACTTTTTACTTTTATTTACCACGGTTAAAAGTAAATAGAGTAATTAAGGGTAGAAATGATATTATTATTACCCTAACACATGTCCTAATTCTATTGGATAAGTGTAATTCGAATAAAAACAACCTTAGGAGTAAAATATTACCCTTTAGGTCCACTTGTATTAGATTAGGACATTTATTATTATTTTATTTAAAGAAGAGTTAAAATAGTTAAAATCAAAGTTTAATAACTAAAAATTTTTTAATATAGGGTTATACATAAGATAAATTCGACTATAAATATTCATTAGAAATATAAAAATATTTCCTACATAATGTAATTTTATTTATATTTTTTAGACACTATATAATTTAATTTATTTATGACACAATGATGATGCAGTAATTACCTTATTAATAAAATATTAACATAATTGATATTATAAATACCCAAATAAATGTAATTTGAGACTTTTTATGAATTAAACTAATTTTATAGGTTCATATGACATATTAGGGTTGTTTATATGAACTGTTTTCAAAAAAATAATGTTGTTATGAATTTAGAAAAAACAAAATACCAAATAGTGTCAAAATTGACATAAAAGAGTTTTTAAAACAAATATTATATTATTAATTGATATAATGGTCCAAAAAATATAAGGTTAGGCCAAAAGACTTATATGATAATATATATTACATTTATGAACCAATTAAGGTTTTATTGGTAGTATATAGTAAGTTTATTAACCATATAGTGAAAGAATACAAGAAGACACGGTAAAAGTTAAATTATTTAACTTAGAGTTAAATCTAAATGATAAGGTTAACATGGTAACCTAAACCTGTCTAAAACCTATTTGATGAGAGGATTTCGACCCATACCCGCCCTATCTTCGAAATAAGTCAATTTGGAGCCATTATAAACCGAATGTGAATTTATTATAAAATAATATTTTATGTTTTTTCCTAAGGTGCCCCTCACACCTCTTATAAAAGGGCACTCCCCCTTCTCTCTAATTAACACCCCCAAAGCCATTTGGCTTGGCCAACCCCAGCCAAAATACCCTCTCAACTGTCCTCCCTTCATCCTAGAGGCCTTACTATAGTCAGAAATCCAACCTAAGGAGCCCTTTTGATCAAATCAAAAGGAAGAACCCAAAGAAGAGGTAAATATCTCACCACTTATTTCAAGTTCCTTTATTCTTCCACTTCCTCCTTCTTTGTTGTTTCCATTATTAAATAATAACAACAGTATATTCTATATACTGTAATGTTATTATAAAAATTTTACCACCATATTAGTTATTTTATCCATCCTATGAATGAAAAAGTCACCACACATGTGTACGTACGACTTACCGTCTCCATGTCGTGGTGTAGTTTTTTATTCAAAAATTTCTTCATTTGGATGGGTATAATAATGAGTATAAATTATATAAATAATAAATATAACATTATTATAATTATTTATATATGATATACTATCCAATTATATATGATTTTAATATCAAAATAATGATATCATCGCTCGTGCGTACGTACAGACTACCCTCTCCACGAACACGATGAGATTCATTTTCCATGATTAACCATTCAAGTATGGTTATAAAGTATATATAATAAATAATCATGAAAGATATTACATAATAATGATATTGGATTTATGTACATATATGTTTCATTTACTTAATTCCATTCAATTCAATAAGGAAACGAAAACAGCGTTCATGCGTACGTACGGCCTACCGTCTCCATGAACAGTGTATTTCAATCCATTTATCGATCTGTCATATATATTTATATGATGAATATATATTATATATAAATCATTTTTTACATTCCGGAATTAAGTAAATTAGGATATAAGTAATAATATCAAGAACATCAAGTCGAAACACGTATGATAAATGAAACGATTTTACCCAAAACGCTGCTTTAACATGAAATTGACAAATGAATGGGTAATATAAATTCGTAAGTGAATCATATATGATATCATAAATATTATTATGGTTCTTTTACAAGTTAATAATATTTTTACACCCACTATACAGGAGTCTCGGACACATACAGAAGAAATTGTACATAAGGTAAGGGATAATTTTTCAATCTCATTTTTATCCGAGATTGCTTATACGTTAGTATTTACTGGGGTTATATTTTTCATCCATGTCCATAAAAATGTTTTTCATAAAGTGTTTAATATTCTTCCATGTATTTTTAAAGTCATGTTTACCCCTCTTTGACTTTTACTTTGTGTTATGGAAGGAATCTTTCTTTTTTTTACCATATGTGGTACTTTTTTACTATTCCGTTAAAAGTATGAGGATAATGTTTTTTTAACTTATACAGCATGAATGGATTTTTATGATTTCATAGAACATTATTTCCATGAAGCTTCCTTTACAAGTTTTCATGTTTATTTTTAATTAACTTCTTTTAGTTTAAAATTTTATTACATGTTAAGAAAGGAAAAATGTTTTTGAAGTAGAAACGATATTTTCCTCAAGAAAAAAGTTCAAGTGTTTTATAAAAATTATTTTCAATCTAAGATAATATAAGGTTCTATTTATATCCCTGTTTTTACATTTATTTGATTTTTTTATAATGGAATTATTTTTATAAAGTTATTTTATCTTATATGGATTATGTTATGATGGCATGATGTTTAAGAATCCCATTTTTATTACATGGGTTATGCTATGATTTATGATTTATTATTTTGTGGCACACATAAGAATGGTTTCATTATGAGATGGGTGGGACCTATATCTCCCTCCAATGCATTGGGTAAAGATTTATATCTCATGAGATAGACATGGCTGTAATGGTAAGTAAATTCGGTATAGTATTACAGGGCTGTAATGGCAAGTAAACCCGATTCAGTAATGGACTTTGTCCACTATTATGGTCTTGGCAGCAATTCCTTGGCTACTATGGAAATCATATCATGTTCTTAATGGTTTTCCACAATTACAAGTTTTATTCCCATGCTATTTTATCATTATTTATGTTCCATTATGATTTATGCCTTATGTACTACCATGTTTAATGTCATTTCTCAAGATTTTTACGTTTAAACTTTATGTTCATGTTTTTAACTTCAAATGTATATGGGTTTTTTTATTTTCTCCATGCTTACCCTTACTGAGCATTTGAGCTCACCCTTTTTTTGTTTTCTTTTCCCCAGGATATAAAGGAAGGTTTTAGGTAAGAAAGAAAAAAGGGGAAGATCTTTATGGGAGATGTTGAAGATCTTTCAACATGATTAGAAGTTTATGTTCCAAGTTTCCAAAGACACTAAACTAATACGGTCATTGGGCATCTATTTGTGCCATGTATTAAGTTTTCCGCAAAAGTAATGTAATTTCCATGTACGTCAAGCTTGGGTCTCAACAATATGAACCATGGATATCAATTTCATGGAATTATAACTCATTATATATCCCTCAAATATTATCATTCAATATCCACACATTTACTCAAATTTTACAAAACATTCGAGTAAATTTATTCAGTTACAACATTTGTAACCTTTAGTTATATTGATAAATTCATCACATAAATAAATTTTATTCAATTTTCCCATTTTTTCATCATAAAACACATTATTAATCAATGATATTCTTATATGGAAGATTATATAATGTTAAAAATTAATGTTTGAATTTCATACTCAGCCATTGAAATTCATGTGAATCATGCACTGTGATTAGAAAATAACACAACATTATGATTTGGGTATGTCGTATACTATGAATAGTGATAACAATGGTTGGATATAAGTATACCACACATTATGATATCCCTATCCCAATGATATTTTTCCTAGATTTCATATATGTCATACCATATGTGATGTTCATAATTTTTACATAACAAATTGTTTAAATTTTAATGGTTTTTAACTTTTTTATGCCCATGTAATAATTGATTTATCATTTCCTAAGAATTTATAATTTTGAATATTAATTTTTAAATAAGAAATAATAATATGTTTATTTTTTATAATAATGAAAAGTGTTTATTTGAGCTAAAAAAATTAACCATTTTCACACTTGGTCTAAGTAATAAGGAGACAAGCCAAGCACAATCCTACATGGGCTACCCAAGACAATAAGGTTTCAGTCAGTGAAAAGGAGAACCAAGAGGCCCACAGATCAAAGGAACATAGTATACCAAAGACCGATGGGTTCCATGCAGGTCGGCATGGGTCTATGTGGTGAGTGAGGTCTACTGGGAGCCCATCCTTGGAGCAGGTTTCTGAGCCAAGGATCTTGCATTCAGTATTATGTATGAGAATCCTCCTAATTTTTCATCTGATATACGATTAGTTCATATTTGGGAACTATGGAAACTTACTAATATGATGTTGTTTCAGTTAATTCACACATCTCTCATGCTTATACATGTATCATATGCCATCTCCACTAATTATGCTTGCTAGACCACCGCTGCTTTCACTGTGAACCTCCATGGCCACTGCTAAATAATCTCAAGCTCAAGAAAATGCGACACTTTTGATGTTGAGATCACCATGGTTGTAATTTGAGAGTTCATATGACCTTCATTGAATCCCATTTCAATGAAGTTGAATCCCCCACATATAACAATATTGAAAAAAAAAGTGATATCACCATTAGAACATGATATTGTTGGCCTAATACTACATAGTGCTGCTATTGAGTCACCTAAATTTGCTACCTCCATTTGCATACCTTCTCCACATGATACCACAGGGTTCTACTTTTCAAATATTATCAGATCAAGGTCAGATCAGAGGTTTTCTTTTTCTGATAAGGGGCAGGGGGTCAGAGCAGTGTCAGCGGCTGTCGCGGCACCTGTCTTGTTACTGTTGGGACCTAGGGAGGTTGTATCGGCGGAAGAGATTCAGGGTTCCATTTGGTGGCTTCATCTCATTCTTCCAAAGGGAAGGAAAAGGTGAATGAAGATTTTCTACCAAGGTTAACTTGAAGGTTGTCTTGTCTCATGGATGAGGTATGTGTATCTTTGATGATTTCTTCGGGCTCGATGAAGATGTTGATGCCGGAGATGTTAGATAGCTCTACGATCTTTCCTTTGGGCTCGTCGAAGAGAGGCTTTCCTATGGGGGTAGAGAAAGAAATAGTCTCGACGCACAACTCTCCACCAAGACGATTTCAGGTTTCCTTGATCCAGGAGGAGGTGTCGCCTTCAACTCCATCTACAAGGCCAAAGAACCGGTTCTCTCTGTTAGTGGAAGAGGATAGTTCAATGAGGAAGAAGGTCCTGATTCCAAATAGGGGATCCTCATTTGATGGTCCTTCCCGACCGGTACGAGATCGATGTCCATGGTAGTTGGTTGAATGGAGTTATTCATTCCGCGGTCAGGTGGTAGTGGCCCAAGGTTGGGGAACTAATTTCTATAATGGAATTGGTGATTATCTAGAACTCTCAGGGTCTAGGGGGAAAGGAGAAATGTGCTTTCATTGCTTCAGAAGCGAGAAGATTTGGATCTTCGATGGTAGTTTTTCTCGATCCCAAACAGGATCTTGGTAAGTTAAATGGTTTTGCAAAGATGCCGGGGTTTGGGTTCCATTTTCATGGAAATTTAGTTAACGGGCATATATGGGTGTTTTGGAAGAAGCATCTTCATGTGGAGCTTGTGCAGGTGACTGAGCAGTGCATTACAGTAAAAATCGGGTTCAAAGGTTTGGAAGTGTTGTTCTCCTTTGTTTATGCTAGTGGGTATGGTATATAAAGGTGATGCTTGTGGGATTACCTTGTATCCTTTGAGGCGGATGGGTTTCCTTGGTTTATAGGTAGGGAATTCAATGTTATGGTTGACATATCGGAAAAGAAGGGGGGATCAATGTTTTGTAATCAGGGTATGCTGGAATTCAGTAATTTCATTTCCAGTAAGGGGCTCATGGATTTGGGGTTCCAAGGGAGTAAATATATATGGTGTAATAGCCAAAGAGGTGATAGCTGGATATGGTGTAGGTTAGATAGATGCTTGGGAAATATTCAGGGCCTTGAATCCTTTTCCAATTCCTCAGTCTCGCACCTTTCTTGGGCTCTTTCACATCATTTTCCTCTCCTTGTGGAACTAAAGAAGGTTAGTGCGGTCAGTAAGGCGTTCATGTACTCGGCGGATTGGCATAACAGGGTGGGTTTAATGCAATTGGTGAAGGATTTCTGAGAGAAGGAGATTGAGGGAAGATCTTGGGTGGGTCTCAGGAATTTTAATTCTCCAGTTGTTTCAGTGAAGATGATTCTGGAGGATATTGACTGGATGGAAGGGGTGTTACAACAAAGCTAGGATGACTCAGTCTTCTTACGTTTAGGAGACAAACGGTCCTTTCTAGAACAACACTTGTTGGAGGTAGAGAGGAGCCTCAAGGAGAGATCCAGAGTGTGGTGGCTTAGAGAAGGTGATAGGAACAATGGGTTATTTTATGCGTTCTTGAAGGAGCAGCTAAATTCAAAGGTAAATATTAGGATAGAAGATGGTTCTTTCACTTTTAATGTAAATGTAGCTAGTAGGATGGCGTTGGAGCACTTCTAAAAGTTGATTGCAGGTGATCGAGCAGCATCTCCTTGGGGGTGATTCAATTAGTGAGTAGGAGGTCTTCTTATAGAATATTTGCAGTAGGCTCGATAGGAGGAATAATGAGAGCTTGAAGTCTTTACCGATGGGTGAGGAGGTGTGGAAGGTCGTTAGAATATTTTCTCTGGAAAGTGCTCTAGGTTCGGATGGGTTCCCGGGGGCCTTCTACGTGGCAGCATGGGAGCTTGTGGGACTGTCAGTTATCAAGGAAGTCCAGGACTTCTTTCGAGGGGGTGTCCTCAACAGGGGTACGTGTGCTTCCAGGGTGGTGCTGGTGCCAAAGGTGAATGATCCAAACTCAATCAACCATTATAGACCAATATGTCTATGCAATTTTTCCTATAATATTTTGTCTAGTCTACTAGTGAAGAGGCTAAATAGGGTCATCCCGAGTATTATTTCCCAAGAGCAACATGGGTTCGTTCAAGGTAGAGGGATCGAAGGGGTGGTGGGAGTGTCTCAAGAGTTATTGGAGGATGTTAACAAGAAGGTGGTGGGATCCAATGTTGTGATACAGGTGGATATGGATAAGGCATATGATAATCTTGAATGGAGTTTTATAATTCGGGTAATGAGTAAGCTCAGGTTTCATGAATGGGTTTGCGATTTATGTTTCTGCAGCCTCTCTTCACCGTGGGTCACTATTTCTATACTGGGGAAGGGGGTTTTATTCTTCAAAATGTGAGGGGTGTTAGGTAATGGGATCCTCTTTCCCCCTCTGTGTTTCTCATTTCTCATGAGGCCCTATCTCAAAACTTACACAGAGGGCTAATGGACTGGAAGATTCTACCCTATGTATCTCATGCTTCATATGGTTCCTACTCTCATATTATGTTTGTTGATGACATCCTTATTTTTCTGAATGGTATGAGGTTGTCTTTGATCTATTTCATGCGGATTATTGGGATATATGGTGGTCTAAGTGGTCAACATATTAATTCAAGGAAGATAAATTTCTTTATTTCTAATAAATGTTTAAGGAGAAGGGCACGAAGCATCCAAGAAATTTTGGGCTTTCAACAGAAACAGCTCCCTATGATGTATCTCAGGGCTCCCATGTCTAATGGTCCGATGAAAAAATTCTTCTTCAAGGAACTCATTAATAAAATGGTTGGGAGGATTTATAACTGTAAAAATAGTTTTCTATCTTTTGGAGGTCTTGTGATATTGGTCAATAGTGTGATTTCCTCTATCCTGATGCATGTATTTTCAATCATCACTCCTCCTAAGGGGACTATCTCTACTATAGAGAGGATTATCAACAGATTCCTTTGGGATTTCAATGACATGGGAAGGGGTCATTGGGCCTCGTGGGCTCAGTTGGTGAAGCTGATTGAGGAAGGAGATGTTGGCCTCGGGGATTTAACAGTAGCCATGCACACCATGCAAGCTCGATTAGCTTGGGACTTTCTTGTGCGGAAATCGATGTGAGCTAAAGCACTAAGAATAAAATATGGTAATTATTGGGAGAAATGTGATGAAAGAAAAATATCTAGGCTAGGTAAAATAGTGGTGTTGCATCTGGATATTCTCCAGGACTCCTCTCTATAGATGGTTGGATATGGGGGTATAAATTTTTTGAGAGATAAGTGGCTCGGAGAGAAGCTATTCATCCCAGGATTTCTATGTATGGAGATGTTGGTGAGAGAGGCCTGCCAACATACCAGGTTCTTGGATTCCATTCTTAACTCGTAATAGGAAGAAGTATTCAAATAAATGGTTTTCGTTGAGGAATAAGATCGCCTATGCTTCACTGAGGATCGCTTAGGATGTTTTAACAGTCATGACTATCATGGTCTTATACAGTAGAAGAAGATCTGAGATGAATGGGGAGCTCGTCTGTGGTGTAAGGAGGTTCCCTTGAAGTTGAATTTCCTTATATGGAGGGTGCGGAATTAGGCTCTACCTACAAAAGACAATATCCTCAAGAAAGGCATTCAGCTAGCATCCCGGTGTTATTATTGTGCAAATCCGTAGAAGGAGTCGATTCTACACTTGTTCATCAGGGGTGAATGGGCACGATATCTCTAGTCTACGATAGATAGATGGGGTAAGTAAAATGCTGCATGCAATTCCTTACAAGAGTTTTTGAGGGCTGGTTCTTGGGAGCAGAGCAGAATGGGATGGAAAACCAGATTCGCAGCATTACGGTGATCTTGATCTTTTGGTCTTTGGGGGGGGCACAAAATACAGTAATATGGGAGGGTCAGTGTTTGGTTTCTCTTATTTTGGTGAAAATTAAAGGTCTTCTGCATGAACTAGGTTCTTTTTTGGGGGGGTTAACTCTACTGCGAAATGCATCAATCTTAACAGACTGGTGGCTTGTCCCAGGTTCTAGGGAGGTTGGGTGAAATGGAAACCTCTAGATAACGGGTTGAAACTAAATGTGGATGGTTCGTGCATGAATGGGATGATGCGGGGGGGGGGGGACTTGTGAGGGAAAAAAGTGGATCAGTGTTAGAAGCCTTTAGCAGCTTTCATGGGCCAGGAAGCTCATTGGGCACAGAGGGTCGAGTGTTACTCACGGGAGTTATGCTATGAAAAAGTTAATCTTTGATAGTCTCTAAAGTGGAATCGGAATCAGAGGTACTGATCCGAGCACTTCAAGGAAAAGGTGAGGTGCCTTAGTGTCTGACTTACATCATTCGTGGATGTGTCTTGGAAATTGATAATGGTTGTGTGGTTCATCATATTCCTAGGGAGGCCAAATTTGCTACGGATTCTCTCTCTCAGGGGAGTAGTCCTGAAGATCCTTTGTTGGTATTCTCGAGAGTGGGGACTCAACCCTAGGAATGTATTGGGTTGGTACTTGGGGATGCGTTAGGGATTCATCATTTTAGACCGCCTTGAATTTGTCTTGGTGTATCTTATTATTTTAATAAAAAATAAAAGTTCGATCATTATGAAATGATTCCACTTGGTCGTTCCACTCAATAGAAAGTTATATAATTATACCATTATTTTCATAATTTATAAAATGAATCTTGGACAGTTGAGTGGATAACTCTCTACTAAATCATTCATATAGATAAACCCAACTCTATTCCTCTTTCATCATTTACCTTAAGATTTCTTGGCTATGTTTAACCCAAATATCATAGAGGTATTTGTTTTTCAAACTCTTAGGTTTCACCATTTCCACAATGACATACAAAAGATAATCTATGGGAATCGTACTTTGGCTTGAGCCTACTCGGTTGGGTGATCGAAGCCTTGACATTTGATCTCTTTGAAAAGAATATGACATATAGTATTTTGAAGGGGGTTTATTATCTCACCATATTACCTAATGTATTCCCTTTATATTTATGCATGATTCTAATGATTTGATTTTGAATCATAGTCCTTCCACCAAATCAATGTTTTTAAACTATATTGATGTGTAACTCTTTACACAACTCATAACTTGTGTTACTAACCCAAATTAAAATCCAACTATTTTTACACATATCTAAATGCATCACATTCATAATTAATATGAAAATATTTCATGTAAATTCATAAAATAATATAAAACCAATAATTCCCACGTGAGGTATCATGGAGGATTAGGTAACCAACCGCTGCATTTTTAGACAGTGTTAAAGCTCCCATGCTAGTGAGTAGTCCAACCCAAAGCCCCTCTACCCATGGTTTTTTACTTAAGGGATATGTTAATTACATCAAAATTTTAACATCTAATTGGTATAAACTATAATTAAATTCATAATGAAATCTCATAAGTAAGTTCATGCCAAAGTAAAGGTATAATGAAACTAAATTAATGGTCACACCTTGCATGCAACTACTTAAATTTCTGTATGATAATTTATAGAAGTGTATTAACTCTTTAAACTAAAGAATATATCCATTAATAATATAAAAAATTTATATTCATGAAAAAAATACGAAATAACACTAAATAAATGAACATTTCATGAATATTCACATGAGATAAGTATATATGAACAATTCATAAATCAAGAAATTAGATACGCTTTATAATTTTTTTCATGCATTATGAACATTCCATAAACAAATAAATATAAAAACTTCATATTTATTTCTAATATGAACACTTAATATTATCATTTACATGGAATTTACTTAAATGAAGTATATTAGAATTATAAAAAATTTATATTTCATTTCTATTATGTAAACATTTTAGATAAACAAAATATCAAATATTTAATATTATTTGAACCTTGATCATATCAATTATCAAAATTCCTTTTGATGTGGTTTTGATAATTTCTTAAATAAGCCCCTTAATTTGAATATTTAAAATTATGAACAATTCATAATTCAATATAAACACTTTTATATTATGCCTTATTTAGTAATTTGTGAACACTTTATAAATTCCAATATAATTTATATAGAAACACTTTATATAATAATTTTATGTCATGTCATATAAATTCAAAGGTTCTTTAATGTTATAAATTAATATCATGGATTTTTATTTATTAAATTATTCATAAAATTTTAATAAATATTTATAAAAAATTTATAATTAATTAATTTATAAAAAAATAAATTAAATAAATATCCCAAAATACCTTTTTCTATAATTTATAAATAATTTATAAATTATACAATTCAATTCATAATTGAATATTAGAAAAATAAAATTTTTCTTATATATCCTTTTATCTGATATTTGTCATGCCATAAGTCACAACTCAGTTCATAATTGAAATCACACGTTATGCATGACACAACGTAGCCTAATATTGATAATCCAGTATTATCAGTTTTATTTTATAATATCTTTATAACATAACCTGTTGTCTATATTAAAATGTGTTGTATTTTATGACATGCATTATATTGCTCCTACGATACAATGTGCTACTTTTTAGCTCACAGACAATGCATATCAACATCGTGGTAAAATATAAATCCATATATCATGTGTAAACATATATCATAAATTGAAAAAATTACATTGTGACATTGATTATGGCATATGATGTCACATTTTATATTCATATTTCAACTCATAATATCCTACTTTGTAATGCATGCCACATGTAAAAATCTATATCATTTTTAGAGATATTGAATAGAACATCAAAAAATATCAAGATTATTAACTTTAAAACATGATTTTGAGAATCATTTGAAGCATAGAAAGTTATGATACCACCAAAAATTTTCTCTACAGATCAAATAAGACCTATTTAGTATAGACAAATACATTTAAAAACCCATTAAACCAATATCTTTAGGCTATGAATTCAAAACCAGGTATAAAATAAAATGAATAACATGTGTACCATCCATTGATGTTGGTATCAACTTCTATCTTCAATAAAAAGTTTGAATAAGATACCTAAAATTAGTCAAAGGACTCCTTCCTCTATCAAGTATCCTTAGTCCAAACTGAATCACCCAAGTTTTGGTGGGATCCTCCTTGTTTCCATTATATGATAGTGCTTATCGGTGAAAAGGAAGAATAAGAAGAGAGATTTTAGGTGGGGAGAGTCAACAGAGACTAAGGATACTATTTTCATGGCTTTTTTCCTCTTTATATATCCCTCATTGTCACTTCCCAACCATCCATGCATTTATTGGAATGTTATGAATCATTAGAGTAAATATATTGTGTTAAAAAAATTTCAACCACTGATCATATGCATGAATTCATTGCATATTTGATTTTGATTCAATTATCTCATACATTTCATCATATAAAACATTAATTGTAATGAACTGGAATTTATATATAAATTTTTTTTATTATATGGAATTATTTTCGAGACCACAAAATTTTACGGCATGTAATTCCGAGGCCCAGAGTGCCCGTAATGATCTGTTGAAAAATGTTAAGCTTTAAATAGCGCACGTGATCAGTTTTCTTGAAAAAGTGGAATAACTCTTAAATGGGTGCCCAGATCAGAAATATGATGGCACCATTACATTCAGGATGGTGGTTTTACCCTAGGCACAACTTAAGTTTAGTTGGTGCAAGCCTCGAGTGAGAAAACCCAAAAATGACATAGCCGTAAATAAAATAATTAAATAAAAATATTTTATTTTTCAAATGCTTATAACTGACGAACGATGACTCAAATTAAAAATATGACACCTCCAATGAACTTTTGAGGGTATGATTTACTTAGAAAGACCCTGACATTGGTCGGCACGAACCAACAGTGAAAGTTAGTTTTTGGCCATAAATAAAATAATTAAGTAATAATTATTTTAATTTTAAATACTTTAAATTATAAATGGTAACTCAGATTGAAAATTTGAGAGTACCTTTGGATTCATGGGGGTTTTTTTCCCTTAGGTGGAGCCTAACCTCGATCAGCGCGTGTAAAGACCTGTATTTTCCATGTAATTTTTTTTAATATATGAAATTATTACGAGTCTGTGAAAATTGAAGGCGCGTGATTCCAAGGCCTGGTGTTCTCAGAATAAATTTATGAACTTTTTTTAGTTACATTCAGTAAACACATGGGCAGCATTTTCTAACTTTTGAACAGGTTCTCGGATTAAAAATATGTGGGCACCGTTGAATCCACAGTGTCAGGATTCGCTTAAGGGAGGTTTCACTTCAACTGTAGTATGTTGGGAGAAAAATATAATTTTTTGGACATTTAAAAGAATAATAAAATAATAATGTTATTTTTTTTCTTTTTTTTTTCTTTTCCTCCAACGGACGATTGGCAGTGGCGGGACCAATGACACATTAATCCATTAAATGGCTTGACTCCCCTTTATTCTTGTAATCGCACCATTAGAATTTGGAAGGTTCATAAATTAAATGAACCCCATTAATTCCACGTGCGTTATGAATCCTACCCCTCTCCTATTTATATGGAGCTCAGGGTGGAGTGTTGGCATGGATTCACCAAGAGACGAAGCTCTGGAAAAGTACTGTGATGCCAACCACTTGGAGGACGAGACTGGTTCCAGTGAGTGGTGACGAGCACCACTGAATCACGAACTGATGACAACAATGAAGGAGGTTCCGTCGATCATCATCAGGAGACGTCTAATCCAGGTAGTGTTTTTATTTGGTTTAGTTTTAAAAGTATTGTTGAATCTTATTCTTCCCTCATGTTATCAAACTAACGCGGAGGGTGTGGGCCAAACGAAAAAGGCTCAGACCCTCCACTACTTTGTTGATCTATGTGTTCTTCATAGACTTTTTATTCAGGATTGGAAAAAACTTGGAACTGAGGGTCAAGCGATGAAGAGGGCATCCCAAGGAGTCTATTGATACCTTTGGATGGAAAACGGGTCACTAGAGCTCACCTGGTGACCCGCAGAAACCGTCGGCGTGGCACCGACACAGCGGCGCCGGCAACCGGTGTCGGCGGGGGTGATGGTGGCGGTCAGTACCGGACGGACCTGAAGGAGGTGATGGCGCACCGTCACGCGCCATCGGTGAAGAAGGTCGAGGCATATAGTTGTGAAGGATAGTGACGGCGGACACTGGCCGACCACGGGTGGAGGCGAGCGGCGAGCCGTCGTGCACCGCTGAAGAGAGTCGCGGCTCAGAAGCCGTGGCGGAGGGCTAGGACCTACTCCCTGTAGGTCCCATAGGTGACCTGGAGGCGCCATGTGGCACCATCACTCCTCCTTTTGAACAGGGGGAGCAGTTCCCCCCCCCCCTGCGCTAGCTAGGGCAGGCCCAAACCAGCAGGCCGTGCGAACCCAGCGGGTCGTGCTACGCGAGCCTAGCGGGTCACGCCCTTCACGGGCCGAGCCACGCCCCCTGCGGGCCAAGCCATGCCCCCTGTGGGTCAGGCCGGACCGTGGCCTAGTGGACTAAGCCCCCCATGTCCCATCCCAGCCTGGTCATACCCGAATAGAGTCGGGTCGACCCGAACCGAGTCGGGACAGGTCGGACCGGACCCGGACCCAACCAGGTCCAGTTTCGCTTAAAAGTCCATAACTTGTGAACCGGACGTCGTTTGATGAACCGTATATGGTGCTAGGATCCTTGGAGTGAGACAGTCCTTTTGGTATACTCCACTTGAATTTTGGAGAAAGTTGGAGTACGACCGGTTTGGATCGAACCTGAATCCAACTGGGCCCTCGGCATTAAAATGCCTATAACTTACATACAAGGCGCCTATTTGATGCACCGTCAGTCGCGTTGGAACCATTACTACATGGAGGTCCTTTGGTATACTTCTTTTTGGAACTTTATGGAGGTTGAGGTATGATCGATGGCTTGAGGAGCAGATCCTCACAAAATCAAAAGTGCTTAATATAGGAATCTAGTGGCTGGCTGTAACGTGAAGAAAGAACATTGATCCTATGTGGGTCAACATATATCGATCCTATGTGTGTCAGCATCTATCGATCCTATGTGGGTCAGCATTCAATGCTCCTAAGTGGTTCAGCGCTCACCGATCCTATGTGGGTCAGCATCTACTGATCCTGTGTGGGTCAGCTACACAACCTCTCGACAGAATAAGATGATCCAATGATACGTCTAATCATCTGTACTTTTGTACATAAGTTATACCTGGTGTGAGATGAGACTTTGCCTTTTTGGTACTTTTACCTTTGTGGTACTTTTACCTTTGTGGTGTTACCTTTGTGGTATTCTCCCATCGTGGATCAGTTATGAAAATGGCTTAAAAGTTGGAGCCTTATGTTTCCTCATGAATGAGAAGAGTATATTTTGATAAATTTGGTATATATATGGGCATATACCTAACTAGAGTTGTTGATTGCTTCGTGCTTTTTGATTGAGGTCTTTCTTTTTGGTTTTTCCTTTGTGAAGCTCTGGGAGACCTTCAAGGGTCTCGAGGTCCCTACTGAGTATTTTTATACTCATCTATGCACAGGCTACGCTCGCACCTTGTTGTGTCTTGTGAAGACAACGAACAACTTTGATCGAGGTTGACAGATCCAAGACTAGACGATGCTCAGAGGTGGACCATCTGACGTGACATGACGTAGTGACTACTGATCGTGAGTTGTACCTACCCTTCAGGTAGGATCCTCGGTGGATGATCCAGAAGTTGTTTCCTCTTTTTTTTATACTTGTACTTTTCAGTTAGGCTTGTATTCTGGCCCCTTTACTTTCAGTACACTTTTTACTACAGCAGTTTACTTCATGTTTGTTACTTGTTGTGTTCTTAGACTGTGTGTTTTTAGGTTTAAAGGCAATGTATTCCTGTTTTTCAGGGTTATTCCTTTCAGTGATAGTTTCCAACCCCTGGCCTATGGAAGGTGGGTTTGGGGTAGTCACAACACGGGCCCCGGGGGATGGGTCGTGATAGTGCGGGTTGAGGGTGACTGTTAATAATTTTTGAATTTTTTTTAAGGTACTTTCAGTAAACGTGAATGTGGGGATTTCTATCTTTTGAACCGTCTCTCGAATTGAAAATCTAATGGCACCGTTGAATTTAGAACACCGGGATTCACCTATAAATGACTTAACTTCGGCCGGCAAGGGCCGAGCGGAAAAGTTATTTTTCGTATTTTTCAAGAAAAATAATAAAATGATTTAAATGATTTATTTTATTTTCTTTCTCCCTTTGGAGTGGCAGATGGCAACGCTGCGGGATATCAACAGGGAGTCGATGATGCGCATCAATGAGGATCATTAATGGCTTGTTGAACTCGTAGTGTAATGATGCTTTAATGATGTGAAACAACCACGCTGTTTTTTAAATAAAACAACATAACGATGTGACGTCGCATCATTATGGGAATGATGCGACATGCTCCTATTTATAATTCAACACACTGGGAAAATATGGATTAAAGAAATTTGAGGATTCTCTGGCGAACCTCTGACAGACTTCCACCCTAGGGAAGAATTAAGAATA
Organism: Viscum album; assembly: GCA_963277665.1. Classification (NCBI taxonomy): domain Eukaryota; kingdom Viridiplantae; phylum Streptophyta; class Magnoliopsida; order Santalales; family Viscaceae; genus Viscum; species Viscum album. The sequence goes on from OY728132.1 coordinate 792,378,620, forward strand.
CCGGCGGAACTTCTTCTTCTTCGATGCCTTTCAAATATTGGAGCAGTAAAGCGACATCGACGTCTTAACCCCTCGAGGAAGAAGGTGTGGCAAAGAACTCCAAAGAGGTAAGGATTTTTATTTCGTTGTTCTTCTTTTTCCATTTCTAAATGAAAAATGTGGATTAACCCACGAACAGGTTAATCTGTGGATCTTGCATTATAACAGGAGGGTGACTTTCCTTTTGGGGTGATTATTCGGGATTAAACCTTGGCGTGAATGATTGAATGAAAACCTCCTCGAGCCTCCCCCTTGTTTAAACTTCTAAAGAGGAGGGCCCGGGCCAACACAAACAAGGCCCAAGAACCTCCGCTCATGTGTTCTTCATGGCCAATCTTTCGAATCAACGACAAGGAAGTTTTCAAACCATCATGGTGGAGAGGACGATCCCTAAAAAACACAGGCGCAAGCGGCATGAAGAACGGAACACCGGTGTAGACTCGGTGGTCCGTGGAAGAATCCACTGGCGCACCGGTGCTGGCGGTGGCACCGGAAACTATCAGTGGTGGCCCGTGATGGTGGTTGTGGGTGGCAGGAGGCGCTCCACGATGGCGTGCTGGACAAAAGGTCACAGCCGAACAGGGCTGCAGCGCAGTAGGAGAAGCCACCGGCCGAACCGGCTACTGGAGGCAGTGGATGCGGTCTCTTGACCGCATCGGAGGGCAACAAGTTGTATTCACTTGACCGTGGCAGAGTAGGTGCCCTGCAATGACCTGCGGGGTACGGACATGGCTCTCTACTGCGTTTAGCGAGGCAGACCGGTCCACCTCTTGTGGACCGGACGAGGCGTGAAACCCCAGTGGGCCGGACCCGCATTGCGGGCCAGACATTCGTCTCACTGAGTTGGGCTGGTCCCGCTACCCAGTGGGCCAAACCCGAGCCCAGTAGGTCAGACCCGAGCCCCTTTGGGCTGGGCCGAAATAGACCGGGTCGCCGGGTGACCCGGCAGGCTAGACCCTCTACCAATCAGGCCGGGTCCAGCGAGGCCTATTGGGCCTGGCCCACTGGCCAGGCCAGACCAGACCAACCCTGACCCACACTAGGTCAGTTCAAGTCCATCAGAATGAACCATGGTATGTGGAACCCCCATGCTAGGTTGGTCAGATTGGTCTGACCGGGTCGAACCGACCGTGTCGGATCGGGCGCCGTCACAACCAGCCCCCTGGTTACTAAAACGCTTGTATCTTGCAAATCGTACGTCCGATTGATGATCCGTTTGTGGTGTTGGGACCCTCTCAACGAGGCTGATCTTATGAAACATTATATGGTGACTTTTTTGGATGTTTAGATACAATTAATGGCTTTAGGATCAGTTCTCCCAATCGTACTACATGCGGAACCTTGCAGCAAGATGAGACCTGAAGAATGCTGACATCCGACTTTGTGTGACTCGACGGCCCAGTGGGAAGTGGATCTGTGTGACCCAATAGGCCCACAGTGGGGAGCGGCTCTGTGTGACCTAGCAGACCCACATTACTCAATAGGAGGAGTACCTCAACTGGTCGCGGTGGGGAGCAGCTCTATGTGACCCGGCAAACCCACAGTACATGATGGGGAGGGGTACTTAGCAGTTCAAGGTTAGTGGGAAGCGGCTCTGTGTGACCCGGTAGGCCCACTGTACTTGATAAAGGAGGAGTTCTCCAGTAGCCGAGGTGTTCGACGATTGTGATTGACGATGCTACTGTTACTACCCTAGAAAATACCTGGTGTAAGTTGTCTTGTGTTTCATGCTTTACTTTGAGGAATTGTTGTGTGGTATTTTCTTTTTGTTTTGGGGTCCCTAATGAGTACTGTGTTACTCACCCCTACATGGGCTTCACTCACACATGTTATGTCTGGTGTAGACGACTGACATTATTATAGGGGTGCTCAGGGAGACAGGACTGACAAACGATTCGATGGTGGACTTGGTGGCCTAGGACCAAGTGGGGCCCAGTAGGACTGGGCGAATAGGAAATACGACTTCGGCTTCCAGTAGCTTCACTACTACCATGATCAGGTGGGGTTTACTATAGATGGCCATTAGAGTTTCTTTTTTATAACTGATATTTTCAGTTCCTTATTGGGTTTGTATTCTAGCCCACTTACTTTCGGTTGTACTTGCACTCAGCTTGTTTTAGTGGTACTTGTTTCCACTTTAATTGTGTTGGGATGTGGTTGGGTGTATGCGTGTGTGTATAGGTACTTAAGAAAATGCCTCCCACTTATAGGTTGACGCCTTCAGTATTAGTCTCCATCCCCTAGTTTTTGGGAGGTGGGCTTGGGATAGTCATAACACGGGCCCCGGGGGACGGGTCGTGACAAAGTGGTATCAGAGGGAGGTCAGTTCCCCCTCAAAGATCAGGTGTCTATGTTTTTCTTGTAGCAACAGTGTTAAATGTTGCGAGTCTGACTTTTGTATTCGAGGATTCTAGTGTTGGTGCGGCGGCCGACATATCCATACACTAGGACCTTGAATTCTGCTTTTCAGCTTAATACTTGATAACACTAGTTGCATAAGTGTCTTGTAATTTTGAATAAGATTCATCTCATCGGGTATAATGTTCTAACCATGGTACATCTTGATCTATCTGAGGATGCCTCCATGTAGACGACTAACCAGTATCCCAATACGAGGTCGTGAGGATAGACCACCTAGCGACGAGGCATCTGTTCAGGGACCATGTGCTTGAGATGGCCCCACCGGGTGGTGCACCACTGCTACCACAACCTGATGGTAAGCATCTACTGTCGATGATTCCAGAAGAGGAGTTTGTAGGCTTAGTTCCATACATTAGTTTCAGAGACAGAGACCTCCCAGGTTCTAGGGAGAGACGGATCCTCGGGTTCCTGAGGACTGGCTAGAGGATCTGACACGGGTCTTCCGCTTAGTGAGGACACCGCTTGACCATATGGAAATATTGGCGGTGAGCCTCTTGCAGGGATCGGCAGGGAGATGGTGGAGCTTGACCATCCAGACTCATGACGAGGTGAGCCTCACTTGGGTTAACTTTGAGAGGCTTTTCTGGGAGGAGTTTTTCCATGCGACGTTGTGCTCTGTGCGCATTCTGGAGCTGCTTCACCTACAGCAGGACAGCATGACGGTGGCTGAGTACTCAGCAAGGTTCATGGATATTTCCCTCTACTCTACAGATATGGTGCAACACCCTTTTATCAAGGCTTGAGACTTTGAATAGGGACTCGGGCGGGAGATCAGGGCTCCGGTGGTGTCTCTCAACATCCCTACCCAGGCCAGGGTGCTGGAGTGAGACCTTATGATGGAGAGCTTCTTGGCGGAGCAGGCACCCGCAGTTAGAGCTACTAGTAGACCCTAGGTGGAAGAGTCTCTGACAGGCAGCAGACAGCAGACACGTGGGACCAAGCGGGAGAGGTATTTTAGAGGCTGACCTCAGGACTCAGGGTTGGTAGTGCGAGGATCCCAGGCCAGAGGGAGTCAAATAGGGGCCATGATTTCCTTTTCATGAAATAGGTAGGGACACATGGCACGTTACTTCCTGACTTTCCGTATAGATGACCAGAAGATGGATGAGGGGCTGCCGAGACAACAGTAGTGGTTTAAGTGAGGAGGTCTGCAGGGCAGCGGATATGGCAGGGGAGCTGGACAAGCGAAATGCAGACAGGGGTGAGCTCAGCTCCAGGCAGTAGAAGCTTATGACAATGACACCCCATAGATGATCTGAGGTACGATCTATTTCTTCTCCACCCTAGTTGCAGTACTTATAGACACAAGTTCTAGTCACTCTTTCCTTTCCACGACTCTCATTCGAATCTCAGGGATTCCGGTAGAGCCGTTGGCTCGATCCTTACAGCTAAAGACTCCTACGGTAGGGGATTCGATGATTACACACTGATTCAAGCAGTGTGATCTTACTCTAGGAGGCGAGATATTTGGATGGGATCTCCTAGTATCAGCATCGAGGCCTTACGATGTCATCTAGGGTATGGACTGGTTATCCACAGTCCATGCTCAGATAGACTGTTTTAGGTATATGGTGTGGTGTGTCCGCACATATGGGACCAAGTTTTCCTTCACCGGTGAAAAGAAAACTCTTGCAGTGCAGGACAGACTCTCTCGGAGGAGGGTACAACTAATCACTCACCAGTCGGTTAGCCTCACCCTCGGTGTAGTGGAGAAGAGGAGTCCGAATTTTCTTGTAGTGGTGGACGAGTACGAGGATGTTTTTCCTAACGAGGTTCCAGGACTCCCTCCTCATAGATTGGTAGACTTCTCCATCGACCTGTACCCCAACACGACACCGGTATCCACACTAGCGTATCAAATGACTCCTGCAGAGCTTCGTGAGCTGAGGGTACAGCTAGAGGACTTACATGAGAAGGGGTTTGTAAGGCCCAGTGTTTCACCATGGGCTGTATTAGTGCTTTTTTTCAAGAAGGTAGATGGGATTTTGAGGTTGTGCGTGTATTACCAGCACATTAACCAAGTAGTCATGGAGAAAAAGTACCCCACTACTAAAGGGTCTATGGGCACATCAATTATTTAAAGGGAGTATCATTTTTTGTGGATAGAAAGGTACCTGTAGGATTTTCAGCATTTGAGAAAATGGCGATGGTTGGAGTTCCTCTAGGACTATGACTTTGAGATTGTTTATACTTCTAGGAAGGGGGAACATGGTTGCAGACACACTCAGCAGGAGGACCAGGTTTCATTTACTGTGTGAGGTGATAAATAAATTAGTCACGATGTAGGTATCCCTCATGGATGATCGTAAAGCTTTTTACCTTCAGTCTATAGTTGTTACTCCCCCACTGGTATAGCGAGTCAGGGAGGCATAGCTGGGGAACGTTGACTGTGAGGCCTGACGTGCTCAAATATCCTCAGGACGGACTCCTAAAGGATTTTCTAAAGGTGGGGAGCATGTCATTCTTTTCAGAGGGTGCACTTTAGTACTAGTGGCGTTTCAGGAGATGGTGTTGAGGGATTTTCATACTTCCCCTCTAGAGGTACATCATGGAGTGGCAAAGATGTTCCAGGACCTTTGACGTTAGTACTGGTGTCCAGGGATAAAGAAAGTAGTGGCTGAGTTCGTTTCACGATGCCTCACTTGTCAGCGAGTGAAGGTCGAGTACCAGGTTCCAACAAGCATGACTCAGCCACTCGAGGTACCGGAGTGGAAATGGGATGGTATCTTGATGGACTTCATGACAGGGTTACCACATATTTCTAGAGTTCATGACTCTATTTGGGTGATCATTGACCGACTCACCAAGTCGGATCGCTTCCTACCCATCCGGGCGCAGGGGATGATAGAGGGTGTGGGACGCCTCTACGTCCAAGAGATAGTACGGCTTCATGGGGTGCCTTTGACTATAATATTAGATTACAACACCCGATTTACATCCTAGTTGTGGAAGGTATTACATGAGGTGTTCGGGATGTAGCTAGGCTTGAGCACAACATTTCATCCCCAGATGGATAGTCAGATGAAGAATACCATACAGAAATTGGAGGACATGCTTCATGCTTATGTCATTGACTTTGGTCGTGGTTGGGAGGACCACCTAACACTGGTGGAGTTTTCATAAAACAATATTTATCACTCCACCATTTTCATGGAACCATTTGAGGCCTTGTATGGGTGCCCTTATAGATCACCCATATGCTAGAAAGACCTAAGGGAGTCGGCACTCATGGGTCCAGAGTTGGTACGGGCTACCACCGAGAAGGTGCAGATCATCCAGTAGTGGATGAGGACTACACATAGCAGGCATAAGTCTTATGCCGATAGGAGACTAAGACCCTTGGAGCTTGAAGAGAGAGATTGTGTGTTCCTTCGGGTCTCACCCCGATGAGGATTGTGAAGATTTGGCTGGGGTGGAAAGCTATCTCTAAGGTTCATTGGACCTTTTCAGATCCTAAACTGAGTTGGCGAGGTGGCGTGCTGCCTAGATCTTCCCCCAAAAATGCACTGGGTGCATTATGTTTTCCATGTGTCACAGTTGAGGAGGTATGTGCATGATCCATCGCACGTCATCGACCGGGGTGAGCTGGACATCGACAATGGGGTTACATTTGCAGAGTTCCCAGTGGAGATAGAGGATCGATAAGAGCGGGTCCTATGCGGGCGTTTGATTCCTCTAGTGCGCGTTTGATGGCAGCATGGGAATCTATAGGAGAGCACATGGGAGTGGGAGGCTCAAATTCATGCTTAGTACCCCCTATCTTTTTGTTTAGTTGTTGTTTTGTCTTTCGGAGATGTAAATCCCTAAGGCGAGGAGAATTTAATGTCCTGTAATTTCCGTATATTTTTTTATTATATGAAATTATTTTCAAGACCACGAAATTTGACGACACGTAATTCCAAGGCACGGAGTTCCTGGAATGATCTGTTGAAAAATCTTAAGCTTTAAATAGTGCGCTTGAGCAGATTTCTTGAAAAAGTGGAATAACTCTTAAATGGGTGCCCGAATAAGAAATCTGAAGGCACCATTACATTCGTGATGGAGGGTTTACCTTAGGCACAACTTAAGTTTAGTCGGTGCAAACCTCTAGTGAGAAAACCCAAAAATGACATAAACATAAATAAAATAATTAAATAAAAATATTTTATTTTTCAAATACTTATAACTCACAAATGGTGACTCGGATTAAAAATCTGAGAGCACTTCTGAACTCGTGAGGGTATTCTTTCTTTAGGCAGACCCTAACATTGACCGGTTCATGCCAACAGTTGAAGTTAGTTTTTGGCCGTAAATAAAATAATTAAGTAATAATTATTTTAATGTTAAATCCTTTAACTTCTAAACGGTAACTCTGATTGAAAATTTGAGAGTACCTTTGGATTTGTGGGGGTGTGTTTCCATAAGAGGATCCTAACCTCAACCGGCGTGTGTCGAGGGTGACTTTTAATAATTTTTGAACATTTTTTAAAGTACGTTCAGTAAACATGCAAGAGGGATTTTCTATCTTTTGAACAGTCACTCAGATTGAAAATCTGAGGGCACCGTTGAATTGATAATGTCGGGATTCACCTAGAAATGACTTAATTTCGGTCGGTAGGGGCTGAGTGGAAAAGTTATTTTTTGGACTTTTTGAGAAAAATAATAAAATAATTTTTTTTTTTTTTTTTTGTCTCCCTTTGGAGTGGTGGACGGCGACGATGTCGGGCAGCAACATGGAAACAATGATGCACATCAATGAGGATCATTAATGACTTGTTAAACTTGCAGCATAATGATGTTTTAATGATGCGAAACAGCAATGCTATTTTTTAAATAAAACAGTGTAACGACGCGACATCGCATCATTGTGGGAACGCTGCGATGTGATCCTATTTATAATTCGACGCACCGGAAAAATTTGAATTAAAGAAATTGGAGGATTCTCTGGAAAACCTCTGATGGACTTCCACCCCAACGATGAACAAATAACGCTGAGAAAACTTCTTCTTCGATGCCTTTTGAATATCGAAGCAAGAAAGAGACGCTAACGTCTTAACCCCTCGAGGACGAATGTGTGACAAAAAACTTCAAAGAGGTAGGGGTTTCTATTTCATTGTTCTTCCCTATCCATTTCTAAACAACGAACATGGATTAACCCACGAATAGGTTAATCTTGTGGATCATGCGTTATAACATGAGGGTGACCTTTCTTTTGGGGTGATTATTTAGGATTAAACCTTGGCGTGAATGATTGAATAAAAACCTCCTTGAGTCTCCCCCTTGTTTAAACTTCTAACGTGGAGGGCCCAGGCTGACATGAACAAGGCCAGAGCACCTCCACTCGTGTGTTCTTCATGGGTAATCTTTTAAATCGGTGGCAATGCAGTTTTCAGACCATCGCGGTGGAGAGGACGATCCCTGTAAAATACAGGAGCAAGCGGCATGAAGAAAGGACCTCTGGTACGGACATGGTGGTCCGTAGAAGAATCCATCGGCGTTCCGGTGTCGGCGGTGGCACCGACGACTACCATTGGTGGCCCGCGGTGACGGCCACGGGTGGGAGGCGGCGCACCATGACGGCATGCCGAACGAAAGGCCATGATCGGACTGGGTCGCGGTGCAGCAGGAGAAGCTTTCAGCCAAGTCGGCGGCTGGAGGTGGCGGACACGATATCTTGACTGCGTCGGAGGGCAGCGGGTCGCGGTCGCTAGATCGTGGTGGAGGAGGCACCCCGTGATGACCTGCGGGGCAATGGCGGGGCAGGGACGCGGCTCCAGGCCACGTCCAGTGAGGCGGATCGGTCCACCTCTTGCGGACCGGATGGGGCGCAAACCCCCAGCGGGCCGGAACCGCGGCTCACCGGGCCTGGCCAGACCCGAGCCCAGCGGGCCAAACCCGCGCCCCTTCGGGTCGGGCCGGACTAGATCGTGTCGCAAGACGACCCTGCAGGCTAGACCCTATGCCAATAGGGTCGGGTCTAGCAAGGCCAATTGGGCTTGGCCCACTGAGCAGGCCGGTCCAGACCGACGCCGACTCACACCAGGTCAGGTCGGGTCTGTCAGAATGAACCGAGGTAAGTGGAACCCCCAGGCCGGATTGGTCGGGTCAGTCCGACCGGGTCAGACCAGGCCCCATCGCAACCAGTCCCCTGGTTACTAAAATGCTCATATCCTGCAAACCACACTTCAGATTGATGAGACTTTTGTAGTATTGGGACCCTCTCGATGAGGCGGGTATTTTGGAATGTTCTATGGTGACTTTTCTAGACGTTGAGATGCAACTAATGGATTGAGGGGCGGTTCTCCCAAGCGTGCTACATATGGAATCCTACGGCTGGTTGAGACATGAAGACTGCTGACTTCCAACTCTGTGTGACTCGACAGCCCAGTGGGAAGCGGCTATGTGTGACCTGGCATGCCCACGGTGGGGAGCGGCTCAATGTGACCCGGAAGACCCATGGTACTCGACAGGAGGAGTACCTCAGCAGGCCACGGTGGAGAGCTGGTCTATGTGACCCAGCATACCCATAGTACGCGAGCGGAAGGGGTACCTAAACAGTTCAAGGTTAGTGGTAAGAGGCTATTTGTGACCTAGCAGGCCCACTATACTTGATAGAGGAGTTATCTAGTACCGTAGGTCTTTGATAATTGTGATTGACGGTGCTACTATTACTACCCTAGAATATACCTGGTGTGAGTTGTCTTGTGTTCCGTGCTTTACTTTGAGGAATTGTTGTGTGGTCTTTCTTTTTTGTTTTGGGGTCCCTACTGAGTACTGTGTTACTCACCCCTGCATGGGATTATCCCACACATGTTGTGTATGGTGTAGATGATCAACGTTTCGACAGGGGTGCTCAGGGAGACGGGACTGACAGATGATTCATCGGTGGACTTGGTGGCCTAGGACTAGGTGGGGCCTAGTTGGACCGGGAAGAAAAGACATACTACTTTGGCTTCCAGTAGCTTCAATACTCCCATGATTAGGTGGGTTTTACTGCATATTTCCATTAGAGTTTCCTTTTTGCACTTTCTTTTTTCAGTTTCTTGTTGGGTTTGTATTCTGGCCCACTAACTTTCAGTTGTAATTTCACTTAGCTTGTTTTAGTGGCACTTGTTTCCCCTTTATAGTGTGTTGGGATGTGGTTGGGTGTGTGTGTGTGTACAGGTACTTAGGAAAATGCCTCCCACTTACAGCTTGATGCCTTTGGCACTAGTCGCCAGCCCCTGGCCTTCAGGAGGCGGGCTTGGGGTAGTCACGGCATAGGCCCCAAGGGACGGGTCGTGACATTAATCATCAATTATATCTCTATATGAAAGATTCAAAAATGTTAATACTTAACATTTGAATTTCATAATCAATCTTTTAATTCCATATTAATCAAACACTATGATTAGCACATCTCACAACATTATTATTTTCCCATGTCATGCGATATGATTTCTTATGGTAGCAGTGTGGTGTAAGATACCATATTTTTTCAATTATGTACCTATTTGAGTTTTTCATTTGAGCTTTGGTGGTTTTATCTTGTTCAAAGGCAGAGATCCTTTTTGGGGGGAAATGACAAAAAGTTTTTGGATGTATTTTTGTTTGAATAAACACAAACTTAGGTTGCAAGGAGACTTGAGAAAGACAAAGTGGATTCACATGGTAAGCGGTTTGGGATTTCAATTTGAATTAATGGAGTCTGGGTATAAATGGGTGAAGTGTTACCAAGGGTTCTTGGTATACTAAGAATCCTTAAAGGGGGTTTGGGTTTTTATAATTAAACTGGGCTGAAAAAATGTATGTAGAATAGTTACACATCATGTAACTATAATATAAACTATGTAATTGTCGTCAGACACATGTTGTGAATGGTTTTAGATTTTGAACGGATTCGTGTCATGAAGAGAGTACACGTCAGGTAATTATATTACATGTCATGTAATATTCGATCAGAATAAATAATAATCTCAGGTGATGGGTTTTTTGGCATGTCCCTCGGAAAATAAATTTACAAGGTGTAATTGAATTACACGTTGTGTAATTTCCCAATCAGGTTGTTTAAATAGTGTCGTGTGGTTGATTTTATTTCCAACTCATGTGCAGATTCTTCTTCTCCACCTTAGGGAACCTTCCAGGCATTTTTGGAGAGCCTCTCTTGATTCTGGATGTCCCATTTGTGTGATCAATCCCTATAACCTTCTTGTGATCATTCACGCCTTTGTTCTTTTCAGTGAATCCTATTGAAAGCATTGGTTGATCATCATTCAATGTTGGTAGTTCTAAACCTTAACCCAATGGTTTTATAATTATGAATTATATGCAATATTGTAATTATAACAATATATGTATGTATCAAATGATTAAATGATGAATTGGATTATTCCTTGGAGTTTCTTTGGATCCAATTGGTTATTGACCTGGCTTGTGGCTAATATTCGGGTGAGTGAACCATTGATTATAAATGAATTGTTAAATGGATTAAAGTTTTCTTAGAATGAAATGGATTATGGGTGATTGTTTGATATATATTCACCTTGTATTTGCTTATTTATTAAGATAATTTTCATATTATTAGTTATGACCAATTGATATATGAAATGTGAAAATAAAAGATAAATGGTAATTTTAATAATTAACCATTTATCATGATGATTTTATATTATGATATCCTTATTTTTATGACGTGTGTTGTGAAAGCTGGTGTAATTGTTATATAGGGAATTTTCCTAGTTGATAAATTCTAAAATGATTATATAGTGGACTATGTCTGGTGACACATATTGAAATGATTATATACTTGGCTACACCTTGATACATGCTGAAATGCTTATATAGTGGGCTATGCCCAGTGAAAAATGTTGAAATTATTATATGCCAGGCTTGGGCCAAATAAATTATGAAATTATTTTATATTGGGAAGGGCCTTGATTGATTGTAGAAATGATTATATAGCTGGTTTTGACCCAGATTTGTGTGATTTATACCTTGGTTATAAGGTTATGGTTGGCATGGATGTAAGACATGCTCAGAGACATTCTGGAATGGTGCTAAGGAAGGTTATGTTTTACCATGGTTATATGGTTATGGTTGGGATGGTTGTGAGAAATGATTACAGACATTCCGACATGGTGTCGAAGCTATTTGATTTGGTATTAATTTAATTGTGGAATTAATTAATACATTGGTTTATTACATTATTGTAGACACTTATTATTGGACTGGGTTTGTTTAGACGTGGTGGCATCGACCTACTGAGTTATACTCACACCCTATTTTGGTTGTCGTTTCGTACCTGAGCAGATTATATGGATACAGATTTAGATAAGGGAAAGGGACCTTGTTGTTGATTGTCTTTTAAATATAGGCTGGAGTTTAGAGATGGGACCAACATGGGGTTCAGGACCTGTGGCTTTGGGTATTTATTTGAGTTTGATAGTATTTTATTTGTATTATTACTATCATTACATTAAATTACATTCAATAATTTCATTATATTATTCCTTTATTACTTATTGGGTTATTCAGTTGAATTTTATTGTTGGTATTCTGTTGTATTGTATTGCTTCCATTGTTTCCGCACTCTGATATTTATTATTGGTATTAGATTATTCCACTATGTTGTAACTCTGTAACTAGGGGGTATAGTCTCCCCGTTATACTTATCACACCCTCACTACTATTTGGAAGCCTCTGGAATATATGGAGGTGCGCTTGAGGTCTCATAACCAACCCTTTTTTGGCCATGTGAGAGAGTGTTGAATCAGGGGACGTTACAAAGTGGTATCAAAGGGTACATGTTTCTTTTTTATTTATTTACTATTTGGGAATGGTATAAAGGATTCTAGGATATTTTGGGACTTGGTAATGAGCTTGTGCATGACATTATCTAACCCATCTACGAGGGGAAATTCGAGTGTCTAGGGGTGGATTGTTGTTTATACTGTGCGCTTGTTACAATTGATGTTATTTCACCCTGAGTTGTTCACATGTTGTCTAATGTTATTGTTTTATGATGTTATTAGTTTTTTATATTTATACTCATGTCCCAGTATGGCGTAGGATGAGTATGCATGCATCATACTATTCACATAGGGATATATATTGACATGCATTGTCTATGATAGGGACATATTTATTTACATGTGATATATACTTGCCTATTAAATTATGATATGAGATGCCTTTTATATTTGATAAATGAAATAAATGAACTGTTATGTCATGTTAAAACATGTGTATGACATGTTTTGAGAGTCTAGGAGTTAGTGGTTCTCTATTTTTTTTTCTTCATCTATTGAGGTTGACCCTGTTGTTATAGACAGTGTTCTATGGAGTGAGTTTGTCTTTTAGAGAAAATGCATCCACATTTCCTTTGAGTTGAGCCTTGGGAGAGTATAAATCATCACACTCCTAACATAGTTGAACTAGACCTTCTTGTAGTTCCTACGGATCAGATGGATGTTCAGCTTCATGATAGCTTTCTAAGGGTCATGAGATCCATGGGAAAAAGAGACTATTCACACTATGTCTTCGATGTCTGAGTTGAGAAGAGAGTTCCAGCTACAATATCCACCTACGTTCACTGGGGAGGGAGGCCCCCAAGCATCCAAGTTCTAGATTGAACCATTCCAAATGATCTTTAAGAATATTTAGTCACCCATAGATAAGAGGGTGAATATTGCTACATATATGCTTCATGGACCGACCAAGAATTGGTGGGACATTCTGGAGTTGGCAAGGAAGTAGGAGGAGTTATCTTGGAAGGAATTCGAGACAAAGTTCCTGAGACATTTCAATCCTGATACATTGAGGGATGAGAAGGATCATGAGTTCATGAACCTAACATAGAAGGGAATGTCAGTTATAGACTACGCTAAACATTTCACCATCCTACAGTGCTTTGTTCCATCTTTAGAAGTTGATGAGATCTCCAGCACAAGACATTTTCATGATGGTCTTTTCTATGAGATCTAGTTGCAAGTGAATGTGTTCAGTCTAAGAAGTTTTATAGATGTGATGAATTATGAGCTCATTGTAGAATGGAATCTAAGAGAGGCCCCGAGCAGTGGTTAGGCTATTTCAGCAGGGAAAACTTTGAAATCTTCTTATAATGGAAAGAAGCTTCATTATGATAGTTTTTAGAAAGAAAGTAGTGGTCGGAGAAGTTAGGGAATTGGGTAGTCATCTCTTGATTGTTTTTCGTTGCAGTGTTACCATTGTGCCAAGATAGGCCACAAATGGCCTCAATGTCTGTACCCCTCTTTAGAGTTTCATGCTTATGGATGGTTGGTCTGTCTATATATGTTTTGCAGGGTCATGTAGCAACAGAGCAGTGGCGGGAGAATAAGACAAACACTAGAGTATGGGAAGTACTGAGCTACTCCTCAGTAGACAGGTAGATGGAGTTCCACAAAATGTTCTGTTCGAGGCAGGGGACATGATACCCTTATACAGGAACGACGGTATCAGAAAGAGGGTATATCGCAGGGGTGTTAGGCTAGAACCTGGGGTAGAGTGTCTAGTTTGTAGTATGTTTGCAAACTACTCAGTATAGTGTGGATGAAGGACTGTATACTGTCATAGTAACAATGATTGTATCATCTACCCTTGCTTGGGTTTTATTTGATATAGGATCATCACATTTCTTTTTATCCACTCTTTTTGTAAATGTTTTAGGCTTGGATGTGGAAATATTGGATGGGTTTTTGACCATCAACACACTATTGTGAGTGCAGTCAGAGAATATCAAATGTTTCAAGGCATGTTCTCAAGATATTGGTGGTTACCGTTACTTTTGTGAACTATTTGTGCTAGAAATGATAGGCTTAGATTTGATTCTTGGTGTGGATTGGTTAGTTCTATACTAGGCTCATAACTACTATTATTATTGGAGGAGAGTTAGCTTTCTATCTCCAGAAGGAGGAAGCCTATAGAGTACGGGGAGGCTCACTTGAGGTCTTGTAACCAACCCTTTTTCCATTTGAGAGAGTGTTGGATCAGGGATGCCTTCATAGTTTATGATCTTTGAAGTATTTACATGTGTGAGGTAGTTTATTTGCATGGTATTCCAAGGAGTATGGTTTCAGACATAGATCCTCATTTCAAATCGAGTTTCTTGTGGGTTTTCATAAGGCTCTTGGATCACAGGTTCTTTTGAGTATGGCCTATCATCCTCATACTAATGGTCAATTTGATATGACTATTTAGGTTCTTGAGGATATGTTATGAGCATGTGTTTTGGATTTCGGTGGTTTATGGGAGTAGAATATGACACTCCTAAAGTTTTCTTATAATAACTACTTCCAGGATTCCAACAAAATAGCTTCTTTTGAGGTTTTTTATGGAAGGACATGTTATTCGCCTCTTTGCTGGTCGAAGGCAGGCAAGTCAGTGCTTGTTGGACCTAGTCTCGTGTAGGACACGTATGTGAAAGTTCAGTCGATCAGACAACGGTTGGTGGCCGTGCAGAGCAAGTAGAAATCTTATGATGTCCATCAGAGATTACCTCTAGAGTTCGAGGCTGGTCATAATGTATTCCTTCGGGTGTCTCCTAGTTTGGGGCAATGTCATATCAGAAATAGGAAAAGCTAGTGCATAGGTTCCTTGAGCTGATTGAGATAGTGGATATTATTAGTCCAGTGGCGTGCCATTTATCCCTTCCACAATGCTACAGTGCCATTCATGATGTGTTTCATATGTCTTAGCTTCAAATATATTATTCAAACCCTTATCACGTGATAGACGTAGTAGACATAGAGCTTAGTATTAATGCATCCTTTTAGGAGAATATAATACTAATTTTGGACCGTAGTGAGAAGTATCTCCATGGTATGGTGATTCCTTTGGTTTGAGTGCAATGGCACTATGGGTGAGTTCAGGAGGAGACCTATGAGTGATGCTTGGAACAGCTCGAGGATGAAGTGTTAAATGGTGGGGAGGTTGTAAGATCCTTCCTTTTCCAAGTACGCCCCTCTTTGGGTTTTTAATTTAAGCCTAGTTGGTCATGTCTTGTTCAGAGATAGAGAGTTTTTGTTGGGGAAAATGACATAATGTTCATGGATATCTATTTTTTTAATAAACATAGACTTGGGTAACGATGAAACTTGAGAAAAATGGAGAGGATCCATGTGAGGAGCAGTTCGGGCTTCAAGGTATAAACGGGTCATGTGTTACCAAGGGTTCTTGGTAAGATGATAATCATTAAAGGCGATTTGGGTTTTTATAAGGAAAATGGGCTAAAAAATTTTCTACAGAATAGTTACACATTGTTTAACTGTAATACACACCGTGTAATTGTTTTTAGAAACATGTTGTGAATGGTTGCAGGTCGTGAACTGATTTTCAACATGAAGAGAGTGCATGTTGTGTAAGTGTATTACACATCATGTAACATTCGATCAGAATAAATAATAATATGAGTTGATAGGTTTTTTAGCGTATCCCACGAAAAATAAATTCACGATGTGTAATTGAATAACACGCCATGCAATTTCTCGAGCAAGTTTTTAAAACATTGACATGCGGTTGATTTTATTTCCAACTTTTTTGTAACTTCTTCCTCTCAACCCTAGGGAACCTTCCAGGAATTTTTTGAGCACCTATCTTGATTCCGAATGTCCTATTTATGCGATCGATTCCCGAAACCTTCTTGCTATAATTTTCACCTTTGATCATGTTGGTGAGTCCTGTTGGGAACATTGGTTGGTCATCAGTCAAAGGTAGGGGGTCCAAACCTTAAACTAATGGTTTAATAATTACTGAGTATATGCAATATTGAAATTTTTCCAACATACCTTCATCTTAATTGATTAAATGATGAATTTGATTGTTTTTTGGAGTCCCTTTGGATCTAATTGGCTATTGACCAGGCTTCTGGCTACTATTCGGGTGAGCGAACCCTTGATTATAAATGATTTGTTTAATGGATTAAAGTGTGTTTAGCATGACATGGATTATTATAGATTGCTTGATATAGATTCACCTTGGCTTGGCTTGTTTATTTAGATAACTATCGTGTTATTGGTTATGACCAATTGATATATGAAATGTGTAATTGAAAGATAAATGGTAAATTGCATAATTAACCAGTGGTCCTGATGATGTGATATTGTGATATCCTTATTGTTATGACTTGTGTTGTGATAACTAATGTATAATGCTTATATGGGGCATTGACCTGGTTGATAAATGTTGAAATGCTTATATAGTGGGCTATACCAAATGACACATGATGAAATCCTTATATATCGGGCTATGCCTGAAGACATGCTAAAAAGATTATATAGCGGGTTATGCCCATTGACACATGTTGAAATACTTATATACCAGGCTAGGACCTGATAAATAATGAAATACTTATATACTGGGCAAGACCCCGATTGATTGCTGAAATGCTTATATAGTGAGTTTTGACCGAGATTTGTGTGATTTATACCTTAGTAATAAGGTTATGGTTGGCATGGTCATAATACATGCTTAGAGACATTCCGACATGGTGCTAAGGAAAGTTATTTTTTACCATGGTTATATGGTTATGGTCGGCATGGTTGTGAGACATACTCAGAGACATTCTGACATGGTGTTGAAGCAGGTTGATGCGGTATTAATTTAATTGTTGAATTAATTAATACATTTGTTTATTGAATTATGATATACACTTATTATCAAACTAGTTTTTTAAACACGATGGTGTCGACCTACTGAGTTATAATCACATCTTATTCGGGTCGTCGTTTGGTACCCGAATAAATTATATGGATGTGAGTTTGGATAAGAGCAAAGGACCTTGTTGTTGATTGTCTTTGCAAGATGGGCTAGAGTTTGGTGATGTGACCAACATGAGGTTCAGGACCAGGGACTTTGGGTCTTTATTTGAGTCAGCTAGTCTTTTATTTGTATTATTCCTAGCATGATATTTAGTTACATTTCTCCACATCATTACATTATTCCTTTATTATTCATTGAATTATTTGGATGGATTTTATTGTTGGTATTTTACTATATTGTATTGCTTCCATTGTGTCTGCACTCTAATATTTATTATTGATACTGGATTGTTCCGCTATGTTGTAACTCTATAACCAGGGTATGGTATCCCCACTATACTTATCAGACCCCCACTACTAGTCGGCAGCCTCTGGCGTACAAGGAGGCGCGCTTGAGGCATTGTAACCAACCCTTTTTTTTCATGCGAGAGAGTACTAGATCGGGGGATGTTACATGTGGCATCACTATACCACGCCTTATAATATCCTCATCGCTAGGCATATGATGCCTAGGTTTCCCATATGTCATACCATATGAGATATAGATACAGTATACTACGTTATTAGCCAAAACATCATATGTTTATAGGCTTCAGGGTATGTCTCTGTCAAAAAATTCATAAGCCCACCAAGATAGATAATTTAAGCACCTCATTTGCTAGCTTAAATCGATATGTTTATTTATATTTATATTTATACAAGTTATAACATCTATATAGTAATATTTTTTTTATTTTCTTAAATTATATGTATACATTATATATATATATATATAATCTAAGTAGTTTATTGAGGATGCAATACATAAATTCAGACCCGCACCTATTGGCTAGGAGGATATGGATCATAACCCCCTAGGGGTAACTTATCCAACCAGCATATTATTATCTTGTCATGTGTGCTCCTTCAAGATTGTCTATTAGTAAATTTATAGTCCAGTTTAAATCTTTTAATTTTGAATTTTATTTTAATTTAGTTCATATTTAAAATTTATATTTATTTCAATTTCAACTTCGAATGAACTTTTATATTTTAAAAATAAAATTTTATTTTCTTAAATATCTATATCAATATTTTAAATTTAATCATCATTTTGTGTGTATGAGTGTGAATGAAAAATGAATGGTTGTGCGACACAAAAATCCATTCACACGCTGCATTTCCTTGGTTGACGTACGTCTCACTCCTTTCATTTTCAGGCATCTGATCAGTGTTCCCCTTGTTAAAAGTCACTCCCCAAAGCGACGCACCACTGCTCGTGGCCTCTGCTTCCTACACTTCCACTCATCCCTCCCATCACTCTGCAGTGCAACCCAAATTCTCCCGCAAATTATCCTCTTCCACTCCTACCTTTATATTTCTTTTTTTAAGTAAATAAAAGATAAATTTTGAAATTATAAAATTATAAAATTAATGTAAATATAGTATTTACTCATCTATCATTCCATTGAACTGCTCTTGCACATTTATCTGTACAACGAGCATAAACAATATCATATGTTTTTTTATGTGCATAAAATAGGAAATATCCAATGCTCACTAAAATTCAAACTTCCATGTCAAATTATAGACAATTGAATGATTTTTCACACATATAAATGAAAAAAATATTTAAAGACATGGAAAAAGGCATGCATTGCAGGTTTACCTTTACACCTATATCAACGACATATTAAATCCTATAATGCAATCTTTTTTTTTTAACCTGTTGAAAAATGATCTATAAATTCATAAAATAACACTCAATTTCAATGAAAACTGCGTGAGTGTACCTTATAAAACAATAATATCCACAAACCGTAATGGAAATATAGTTATAATAGAATAATATAATTGTTTACATATATTGAAAAAATCTGAAACATTCTAATACATAACATAACGTGATTATTCATGATTTGATTGCAAAGGCTACTGATCTATACAGAAAAAATCATTTTTAATTCCAGGGATGAGCAAATTGTTTTTTGTTAGATTTAAAAGATTTGAAGTGCCCCCATAAAGAACACTGAGAAGTACTAGGAGGGGGCTGATTTGGTGTGTCCAAGAACAAAACTTCCCTTTCAATTCTCATGAGCATTCTCATGCCAATTATAACTAGGATCTATGAACGGAACTAGTTAGTGCCGACAAGAGTTACACTACTAGACATTTGCCTTTTAACAGTGCGTAAAAAGGCTTTTAAAAGAATTGTTAATCACAACACTAATAAAGGGGGTCATTTATCAGCGCTAAAAAAATGCTGATAAAAGGGGTCTTTTATCCACGCTAAAAAAAGCGTTGATAAATAGGACCATTTATTAGCGCTAAAAATAACGTTGATAAAGGCCTAACTGGCTGCAATGTGTTATTAATATAACAACACACCCAGTAAAAACCTGTAATTTCAAACAATACTATATACATTTAATTGACACAATGAATACAAAAATGTATGCCCATGGAATATACAAAAAAACACTGCTATATACATTTCAAACAATGTTTTATATAATTACTGTTACAATTATCCAACAAATATTTAAAAACATTAATATTTCATCTTTTGATGCTTGTGATCCCCTCTTAAAAATGTTCGCTCATGGTATCAGTTGTCGAACAAATCATTTCAACCAAAGCAAAAGATTACGCCAATATAAGAAAACAAATATTACATTAGTAATACTATAAAAAAATAAATTAAACATTAACATGAAAGAATACATTAATAAAATGCCAATATTTAATAAAAAAGACACATTTAGAGTGATACTGATCACACCGTGCATTGTATTGAGGTGGGGTTGATTCCTACACGTCACAAATGAGTTATGTATCATTGTCCTCAAATATCAAAACAATCTGAATGTGTTTGCTCGATTTTGAGTATGTCACATATTCTTTTACTAAAATTAATGACTATTTTAAATGATTACACATTTGGAGTTATATCAATCACACCGTGCATCAGATTGAGGTGCGACTGTTTTCTACCTGTCACAAATTTCTGATGGATTGTTGTCCTAAAATATCAAAATAATCTGAATGTGTTTCCTCGGTTTTTAGTATGTCAGTTGTGTTTTTTTTACTAAAATGTCATTTCAAAGTGGAAACACGCATTTTGAGTCATAATGATCGCATCGTGCATCCGTTTGACATGAGATTGCTTTATACATGTCACAAATGACTTATGAATCACTGTCCTAAAATATCAAGACAATCGGAGCGCGTTTGTTTGGTTTTCAGTGAGGGACACATTTTAAACTAAAATGTCAATTTTAAACTGATAATAGACACTTTCAGCCATACCAGTCACACCATGCGTCGGATTGAGGTTTGGTTGATTCCTACATATCACAAATTACTCATGAATCATTTCCCTAAAGTATCAAAACAATCCAAATGTGTTTGCTCGGTTTTCAGTATATCACTTGTTATTTTCACTTAAATTAATGTCAATTTTAAATAAAAAGACACACTTGGAATCATATCGGTCACACTCTGCATTGTATTGAGGTGCGGTTGACTCCTACACGTCACAAATGACTCATGGGTCATTGTCGTAAAATATCAAAACAATTTGAATGTGTTTGCCTAGTTTTCAGTATTTCACTTGTTCTTTTTACTAAAATTAATGTCAATTTTAAATAAAAAGATACACTTTGAGTTATACTGGCCACATTGTGCATTATATTGAGGTGCGCTTGATCCCCATACGTCAAAAATGACTTATAAATCGTTGTCTTAAAGTATCGAAACAATCTGAATGTGTTTGCTCAGTTTTCAGTATGACAGTTGTGTTTTTTTTACTTAAATGTAATTTTAAACTAGAAACATGCATTTTGAGTCATATTGGTCACATTGTGTATTAGTTTGAAATAAGAATCATTCCTATGCATCAAAAATGACTTATGAATCACTGTCCAATATTATCAAAGACAATCTGAGCATGTTTTCTTGATTTTCAGTGAATGACACTATTTAAATTAAGTAATCAAACATTTAATTTGGATTGTGTTAATGCGGTAGACGACATATAATATCACTAAAACATTATTAGCCTTTAGCGGCGGTTTATTAAATCGTCGCTAATTTTTTTTAAATAAATTGGCGGCAGTTTTTAATAAACTACCGTGAAGCGTGTTTTGTTACAACCACGATACTTCTCCCCCCGACTACCCCGACACCCTGATCCCCCCGACCCCCTGACCTCCGCGACCCCCCAAAACCCTAGGAACCTGACGACCTGCGTGACCCCGGCGACCCCCTGGAGCCCGCATTGCGCCTTGCCACCCCTCACCGCGCCGTGCCTCCCATCGCGACCCCCGCGACCCCAACGACCCCCCGAAGCCCTCGACGCATCTTGCCGCCCCTCACCGCGCCTCGCCGCCCATCACCGCCCCTCACCGCACCTTGCGGCCCATCCCTGCTAGTATTTTCTGAATTATTTCAAATGTTTTTACATGTGATGTAACATAATTTCATATGTTTAAAATTTTAGAGAGGTTTTTGTTCAAGAGGCGTGTTCAATGAAATAATATGTTCTAATGGGTTGTGAAACGATGTTGATTATGAACTTGCAACATTATTGATATAGATACTATTTATGGTATACTTATATAACTTGCATTCAAAATCATATTATATTATATGATACAGTTATGGTTCCCATCAGAATGAATAATATGTTCATGTTATTAGTCTTGATATTTATGCTATATTCCATATCAAGTATTTTATATGGATTGATCCATAGTTCAATCATTAAAACATTTAATTAAATACAGTTCTTATCACAAGGGCTAGTGTTAGTTTTGCGCATGGTTGGTAAATTGTGTAGACCAACCATGTGAGGAGGGGGTGTTTAATAAAGTTCTTATCACATGGTTGATGTATTATTTGGTGAACTATGAATCCAAACCATGCAACCCTTAAAAAGTGGAATATTACTATTTTCCCTTATGATTTTATAATCCAATACACCTCATTTTCATCCCATTTTTGGCAAGTAGCCCTTCATCCTTAACCCTCCCCTCCTCCCTCTCTTCCATAGTGAAATCTTACTCATCCCATGTTTGAATCAAATTTCATCTGAGGTGTTGGTGAGCCTAAGGTAAATCTACAACTCCATGTCCTTTCCTTAATTGCTTATCTCACTGTTAAGTGAGCTATTTTCATTTATGTTTAATATTCACTATTTCCAAGCCTTTTTACCACTTGTTTTCTATTCTAGCTTGAACCAAAGGTCGATATTAGATGAGTGGAAGTCTATGAGGCTAAGGTAGGCGGTTCTTAAAATTAACCCATAGTTTGACATTTTTTTGAGTGATGTATTGGTGGTCATACCGAGCTATCCACGTATCGACCTAGTTTAAATTTAAAGTTTTAATTACCATTTTCCTTAGTTAAACTCCCCCTTTCACATAACTTGAATTTTAGAAAAGGGAAATTCCCAATGGAATGCCATAATGATGAATTGAACCTGGAATTGGACAATAAAATGGTAAGCTATGTTTTATAAAAAGTAAGTGGATAATATTAAAGGGATAACTCTAGTTGAAACCTTGATCTTGTTTTGGATTAGTATCATTATGTTACTCACTATGTTTATGGGGTTTAAAAATAAATTGGGATATAAATCAATGGTTATGAAATAGAATTTCACAATCATCGATGTTGTAAATGGAATTGAAAGCATTATAAATCTTTATGAAATGAAGGGTAAATCTAAGGAGAATCCTAAGATTGGGATGCAACCCTTGTGTTGGGACTAATATATTGATAAGTGTTAAATTGTAAAATTATGAATTATGATTAACATGGTATTATGAAATTAAATAGTGAGATTATGATTTTATGTTGACCTAGAAAATTGGTAAACCTTGGGTTATGAAGTCAGAGATAGATGTTATGAAGTGAATGGAGAGATTATGAATTTAAATGAAATTTTAAAGTGAATTAGTAAATGTTAAAAATGTGAAATGGGATCAATATTATAAAAGTATGTTAAAGGGGTAGATTGGAATTGATCTTATGAAATGATATTGTTATATGTAATGGTTTGGAAAATTCTCATCAGGTAGTCTTGATTCTAAAAATGAAAACACCCTCCTAAGAAGTGTTGAGTTATTACAAGAAAATGATCTCATATATGGTATTGAGTTACTATAAGAAGACACCCTCATAGGTGGTGTTGAGTTACAAAAAGAAAATTCCCTTGTAGGTAGTGTTTACATGAAAATTCCCTTATAGGCAATCTTGAGATACTAAAGAAAATACCCATAAGGGTGGACATAATTCCATGGTTGGCACAATCCATGTGATGTGCTCATAGAAACCCCAATATTGGCTAAATCAGTTATGGTCAATTAGGGTCACAAACCTACAAATCAATATTGGTAGATACAAGACTCAAGTTTCATCGCAGAGCCCAAGCATTAGTGGTTATTTACTGCCTTTTAATTAACTTATATTTTTATTTGCACCACTTCTACATGTACATTATTATTGTCTGGTTATATTTAGGGATATCATTGGTGGTGGCCTATTTAATTATAGTCACACCTTTCTTAGGATACCATGGAACTTGGTACCCAAGTCGATGCTACTTAATTGTAGGCTTGGGTTTGGGCAAGGCTCAATGCTTGATGTTTGGATTTCTAGGAAAAAACATGGGAGTTTGGGACTAGGATTGGACTTGGGACCATCTTCAAGGTTTTTCCCAGTTTTGTATTTTTGAATTTTGGTTTATGATGTATATGATCTTCTACTGATGTATTCATTTCCTGACATGTAGTATATAGTTCATTTGTTATAGCATGGTTTGTTTTTTATTATCTATCCATTCTTTTATAAATCTTTTTAATTTGAAAGATTTGGTTTTCTAGTGGGTGGGTTCATTATTTACCATATGTATTTCTATAGGAAAACCTTATTTAACATATTTATATATTTTTTCAACTAGTATATATGAATATCTTTCCCTATTTAGTAATAGTTATGTGTTTTAATTTTTTTTAATATTGTGTAGGTACATTGTGATATATATGGATAAAAGCTGGATCAAATTACTGAGGAACACACCTCAGTATGATAGGGGTTTGGAGGAGTTTTTAGATTTCTCAATTTCCAATCGATCTGTTGAAGGGAGAATAAGATTTCCATGTCCTAAATGTAAATTTATAAGATGGTTGAAGAGAGATGAAGTTTATGAACATTTAATATTGAAGCAATTCCCTACTCAATATTTGTGTTAGATTTGGCACAGAGAATCAAACATTACAGAAAGGCTGAGCACTGATGCCAATCCACAAAATGAGCTCTCAACTTCATCCACAATGGAAAATGAAATGAAAAAACTTATAAATGATGCATTTGGAATTACAAGGCCTCACCATCAACATCAAAACATATCAGAACAACCAGATGAGGGTGCTGAAAATAACAACGTGACAAGTGATGTTTTTTAGACTGTAGGACAACTAGACCAAGATTGTAACATATCATTGGATCCTCCTCTTTATTATATGGAGACTAATGTAAGAGAAAACTTCATTGGGGAAAATAAATTTCATGGTTTAGTTGAAGATGGAAATCAAGAGTTGTATAGTGAATGTTTGAAATATTCAAAACTTTTTTCTGCTAAAGTTGTACCATATCAAATGTCTATGTGGAATTACAAATAAGTAAATATCCATGATATTGGAATTTTTTGCGTGATTCATTTCCTAAAGAAAACATCCCTGATTCTTTTTATGATATGAAAAAATTTGTTAACAGGCTTGTTCTGAATTATACAAAAATACATGTGTGTCTCAATGATTGTATGCTTTATTGGCGAGAGGATTCAAGTAGACATGATTGAAAAAAATGTTCTTCTTCTAGATGGTAGTCAATGGGTGATGTTGGAAGTATGAATCAACATAATACCATGAAGAAGAAGAAAAGTAACACACGTATAAAGGTTTTGTGTTACTTTACTTTAAATCCTCGACTACAAATATTATTCATGTCATTGAAAACCGTTGAACACATGAAGTGGTAGTTTGTAGATAATAAAAATAATGGGTTAATGTGACATACACAAGATTCAAAATCATGGAATTCATTTGATTCATTACATCCAAATTTCTCAGTTGATCCAAGGAATGTTCGATTGGGATTGGTTGCTAATGGATTTAACCCATTTGGGACTTTGAGTACCCATTATAGCATTTGGATAATTGTTTTGATCCCTTACAATCTTCCTCTGTGGATGTGTATTCAACAAACATCTTTTATCATTTCGATGATTATTCCTAGAAAGAATTCCTGGAAATGATATTGATGTATACTTGCAGCCTTTAATTGAATAATTACAGCAGTTATGGAGCAACGGTGTTGAGACATATGATGCTTCTTCTAAAACAATTTTCAAAATGCATGCTGCTTTAAAGTGGACCAATAGTGACTTCCTTGGACTTGAGAATTTATCTAGCTGGAACACTCACACGAGTTTGTCTTGTCTTGTTTGTAACTTTAATTTTGATCCCAAATAGCTACCTCATAGTGGAAAATGGTTCTTCTTGTGACATCGAAGATTTCTCAATGCATCTCATAGATTTCGGCTGAACAAATAAAAATTTGACGGTTTCGTTGATCGTAGACCACCCCCAAAGTTGTTAATTGGTTCTAAAATATTGCTACAACTTGGAAATGTTGAAACAAAATTTGGGAAGGTTCATCATTTGAAAGATAGTGGGAAATGAGTTTGAAGTGCATCGTCAAATGAAATCGGAATGCAATAATGAAAGAAAAAATTATATTATTTAAACTTTCATATTGGGAATTTAATTTTTTGCGGCGTAATCTTGATGTGATTCATATTAAAAAGAATGTATATGACAATTTGATCTTCACATTTCATAATGATCATGTAAATTCGAAGGATTATCTCAATGCTCAAAAATACTTAAAAGTAATGAAAATAAAATGTGATCTCTGGCCAGATGAGAATGAAAAGTATGCTCTGGCAATTTTTGCAATGAAAAATAAGGATAAAGATACATTCCTTCAAATTTTAAAGCATGTGAAGGTATATGATGGGTATTCAAGTAACATCTCAATGTGTGTTGACTTAAATAATTGTAGGTTATATGGATTGAAAATTCATGATTCACATATTTTGTTACAACAGTTACTACCATTGGCATTGCGTACATTATTACCCAAAAAAGTTAATGATTTTGTACTCCAATTCTACACATTTTTCTGACAACTATGTGAGAAATCTCTATATCCATCTGATCTTGACAACCTTTAGGAGATGTTTTTATTGACACATCGTGCAATGGAGATGATCTTTCCTCTGTCATTTTTTACTGTCATAATGCATTTAACTGTGAATTTGTTTGAGGAAGCTAAATTAGGAGTCCTCATACATTATCGATGGATGTATCCAATTGAGAGGTACTTTATTTATATGTTTTTTTATTTAAGTAAAAAATTCTTCATACTTAATTAAATGCCTAATTATTTTTTTTTATTTTATTTCATAGATATCTTGGGCATTTGAAATCATACGTGAGAAATAAAGATAAATTAGAAGGCTCTATTTTTGAAGGATATTTATAAGAGGAGTTTCTTACCTTTTGTTCTATATACTTGGATGATATTAAGACAAGATTTAATTGAGTTGAACATGTTGAAGACACCTCAACTCAATCTTAAATACATGAGAAATAAAAAATATTTCATGCTATTGGCCGATCAATTACAAGGAACTAAAATGTTACACTGAAAGAAATGAAATTATTACAGGCACATAGATATGTGATTATGAATAGTGAAATTGCATATCCATTTATTGAAGAGTTTAGGATACAAACAAAGAGATAAATGAGAGGACGAACATAGAATGAGAAAGATATAACGAAAGCTATTAATAAAGAGCTTGTAGAATGGTTTTCATGACATGTAAGTTCATAAATATTGCAATAAATACAGATATTAGGTTGACACATATATTTTTTAAATATAAGAATATATATTTTTTTAGATCATGAATGTCGATACTCAAGAAAAGTTGTCAGAAGATTTGAAGTTTCTTGCTTGAGGTCCTCTAAAACAAGTTATAAAGTTCAACGCTTACAATGTGAATGGATTTAGATTTCGTACAGTCGATCGAGAAGAGGGTTTGGAAACACAGAATTGTGGTATATTTACATTTTCTAAAGTGGGATACTACAAAAAGCTGACTGATATTATTTAATTAAACCACCACATGCATTTTTCAGTTGTGTTATTCAAATGAAATTGGGTAGATATTATCATAGGTGTTAAAAGAGATTCCTTGCAATTTACTTCTGTGAACGTCTCTCACTTGATGGATATTGGTGATTATGAACTTCATGATTCGTATATCTTATCATTGCAAGAGAAAATGATATATTATGTGAATTATTGTTGTGGATTAAGGGTGGAGTTTAGTTGCTCATGTAAAACAAATAGATTTGTATGGTATGGGTGATGAAGTGGAATATTTGATCTCTGACATTGAATGTCATCAATAGTAAGAAACTAGATTATTTTTCCATTATGATATTTAAAATATTATTCTAGCAAGGATGGATGAAGTGGATGAAGTAATGGAGTAGGAAACTGACATGATTGAAGGGGAAAATGATTGTATGTATAGTTATGCATTCATTTAACAACCACTTATTTCATTTTTGTAGTCATTCTCTATCATTGTTATATATATTTTGATTGTTAGTACCATGCATCTGTTATCATTTTTAATTTTTTTTCTACATAATTTTTTTGAAATATATGTTATGAACTTAATTTTATTTGATTAAATAATAAGAATTACAAGGATGAAGCATTATACTATTTCATTGACCACTATGACAGATGACGATACATCTGTCTCCCTCCCTACGACATCTGAGCCAGAATCTACTTTCCCTTGCACCATCTCCCTTTGCACCATCTCTCACACCCTCTATGAGCATCCCATTAGTAGCTCAGTCATCGTCTCCCCCTTCAGGAGCCTCGGTAGTGAGGGAGCGGCATGCCACTTTTAGTTATTTGTGGGGATACACGAGGGTGACTGTTATAGGTACAAATATTAATATGAATAAATTTATTTCACTTTTTTATACTAACTATTTACTCATTAAAGATGAAAACAATGAAAGTATGGAGAAAAATATAAAAATTTCAGATGTATGGAATCTGATCGAAGAGAATATAGTTGTCCCATTTGATTCATATGGGGTCCCTACAGATGACGCCACATGATTACTTAGAGGCCACCTGGCCACAGAGCCTGTTTCCCTTCTTATTTCATATGATGATTGGAGGCATATGCCTTAAACTTGGAAAAATGAAGTTTTTGATTCCCAAATAAAGGTAATTTTAATACATTATGGTGTAATTGAATTTCATATTATTAAATTATAATATTTTCAAAATGAATTTCTATGTATAGATGTTTTTCCACTTTATGATTGCTGATGTGCTAGCACAAAAGTGGAAATTAAAAAATCTGGGAAAGAAATAGAAATAGTTTAAATAGAGATTGTGGAGTGATTTCAACGATACTTCATTGACCTCCCAACAGATGTATGACAAGCTACCCAATGGGGTACTCAAAGAGAAATGTAACGTTTTTGTTGACATACATCGTGATGAGAAGCAGATGGTATTTAAATATATATTATTATATTAATCTCATTTTACATTTATACATTTATATGAAGAGAATATGAAATTAAATACATTACTATTAAATTTTATTTTATTTGTTTCAGGATATTTCAAGGAAGAATGCATCAAGTCGGGCTAAGAAATCCATCCCCCACACTACGGGGTTAAAGGGTTTTTCTAGAAGACGATTGGATCTGGTAATATTTTCAATAGTTAAAATATTTTATTAGCCAATATTATATGTTTAATATATTAAAATTTTGAATTATCTTTGTTTAATTTAGTCATAGAGTTTAGGTCACCAAGCATCCCAAACATAAGTTTGGTTGAATGTTCACAAAAAATCTGATGGAAGTTTTGTTAATGAGCCTACAAAAGAAGTTGGGGTATGAACTCATTTTTCATTATAATTACTTATTATCTGTTGTTACTATATTAATATATATTTATTCTAATATGAATGATATTTTATTTATATCTAAAAATTAATGAACTATGGAATGACAATCATGTGCAGTTCTACTCAATCTCCCAGGATGACCCAGTAGCTAAAGTCCTTCGGAAAAAGCATCTTGGTAGAGTATGTGGTATATGTTTGGGACCTGTACCATCTAAGGTCTTTAGAAGGCAACTGAGGATTGAAGATTCATATACTCCTATTTTTAGTTAGTACATACCCCAAGATACTTAGAGAGATATTTTTCTCTACGATACACAATTCAAGAACAGGGGGCTCAGATATCCGCTTTGAAGAATGCGTTGATTGATTTATATCAGAAGATGACCAAATCTACCCTTGGTGGTATTACATCGACTGACGGTGAGCAGTTAAATCACAAAATATCAAAATCATTTAGTTTTCAAACATTTATTGGTTTTAAATTTAAATATAAATATACAATAGTATTTAATTTTCAATATAATGTTTCTACAGGCGGTAGTAGGAAGTAGATATGGAGGTGGAGAGGGTGAAGAGTTGTGTTCATCATCGGATAGTGATTAGTTGTATTTTTGATATGTTGGAAAAATATGGTAACAATCGGTTTGTATATGAATCATATATGGCTCAGAGTTTCCACCAAACATTTTAACGACCTAACATTTTCTTGATTTCTCATGTTTCATTTTATGTATTATGAACCCAGTCTTCCAAAGACACTGGGAATTTATGATCCATTTGTTGTATTAATGGATATTTATATTTATGAATCATATAATAATGTGTAAAAATTTCTAGGTTTTTATATCTATAGTTTGGAGGATCAATAAGAGGTTTTTGGTGCTATTTCTAAAATCATTATAATGTATTCAGGTATATTTACAGCCTTCTTGGACTTCCCACATGGAATCTTCTAAGTTTATTTATTGTAATAAATAATTTTTTAGGATTCATTTTTCCTAAATTTATTAGGTTTGTTACCCAAGGATGAATGATCAACCTTCTTGTTGATTTTCTTGGGAATACCCATTTTTGTAACTCCCTTAAACTTGTTTTTAGTGGATAACCCTTCTTTCATAAAATTTTATAGTATTATCTTATAATGTTTTATAGTTGGCATGTGATCACTCCCACTTATTATTTCATCTTATTCAAAATAGTTTTGATAAGAATTTACAAATATATGTTGAACACTTGAGTGTCTTGATCCTGTTAAGGTAGAGGGATTGTCTACTTCATTAGTAGTAGAATAAACCACCATCACTTCTCATTATAAACTAGATATATCATATTTATCATTATATTATGGAGAAACATATTACTTACTCAATAGGTAATTATTTCTAATTTTCTTCCTCTCTTTATTTTTTGTATTTATTAAAGTTATGGAAGAAACTAAATTCAGATCCCAGTCAAATCATTCTTATCTAAAACTAAAATTCATTATAAATCCTGAAAGAAATTACAAACATTAAAAAGAAAATAAACTTCCAATAGATAACCCAATCATATATTAACCTCCACTCTAATACCAATTTATAGGATCCAAGGAGTGATATGATCAATACTGAGAGGGGGATTGAATCAGTGTTGGAGTCCAATTAATAATTTTAAATTCCTATTAACTTTTACTTTGTCACATTTAGGTGAGTGATTCTATTATTCTCTCACTCAATTTATCTTTTTTATTTAAATAAAAAAACCCAATAAACACACAAAATATACATAAATATTTACAAGTTTTACCTTTCAAAACAAAAGGCTAGTCCTTGGCATGATCTAGAATTTCACCATGATTATATGATCCACCAATGTCATACTGTGAATACAATTGAGAAAATTTTATACATGTAGCCATATATGCTGCATACCACACTCGACATTATCCCACAGGATCATTATACTTTCATTCTAATAGTTTCATAATTATAGAGAAAACAAACAAAGATCCCTTCACCAGTACAACATGATGCATGTATTGAAAAGAGGTAGAATGAATAATTTGTGCATGGTTTCCCAATTTTTTCTCATGAACTTTGTGAACACCATACATAATCAGTGGCATGAGAATGGTTGGCACACAGTATGGCTAGCCATTTAGAAAAACTTCAAACCTCATTAAATAGGATAGAAATTAAAAAAATTCCCCTCCAACTTTATTTATTTTCACCCTATCATTATTTCTCCTTCATGTGATCAAGGGGGATCCTACCCATGATCCTCATATACACTCCTCTCAAAGGGTTAGATTGATCCCCATTATTTGGGGTTTAATTCAACCTCTTTCAAGTGAGTTTTATATCACTCATTGAGTTTAGGACTCTTCCTCCCTTATTTTTATATTTATCTCCTCTCTAGATGCATTATTTTGGTGCAACTAAATTCACCATATTACTAGGGCATTCATCCAATTCCAAAATTTATCTCAATATGGATAGAAACATGCCTTGATATTGGTCATGTTGGTCATCCATGGTATTTGTTAGTTGGTGTATAGAATTTACCTTAGAGTCTTGATGTTTTATAAATTGTGTCACTATGATTTCTGGTGGGACTTCCATGCAGTGACTTGTGAATTTGTTGTTTAATTTATTAAAAATAGTTTATTAGGATTAGTATCCATTGTTTATTAAATTGTCCATGTTAAGGACCATAAACCTCAAATTTGAACCACACATAATGATATAATCCTTGAATGACTTAATATAATTAGTTTTTTTCTAATCAAACCCCCTTTTAAGTGTATTGTTTTCTAAACTATCAAAGTGAAGTTCAAATGAATTGTGGGAGGACGTAACAACCCCCTATGTATTCCTTAGTGACCAAACCCTCTTTTAGGTGGTTAGGGCCTAAGTCTTATTGAGTGAACTAGATGTTCTCATATGGAATCCATGCTAGCATGGCCTACCACATTCCTTTTCATGTATGATGTTAACTTCCATGGGTAGTCCACATGGATCTATTACTTTTATTCAATTCTCAGAAAAACCTTTAATTATGGAATGGACTACCTGATTAATTAAATGAAATGGTATGTGTTATAGATTGATTAATACATGTCCCTTATGACTTTATAATTGAAATGGCTTATGGGTGTGAACCTCATTAAATCCACTTGATTTATAAGATGGCATGGCTCTACACATGGAATCATTAGTATTTAAAACATAAAGAAAATCAATGTATTAGTTACACCTTTAAATACACTTGTTTTCCTCTTTATAGAATACTAAGGATGAGATCATAGATTGTTGATACATTTTATGTCAGGGGTGATACATGTTATATCATGGATGATCACATTTTTCAGGTTACTTAGCTTCATATGAGTAACACTGGTTCCCAAGGGGGAATACATGGATGGGATCGGTGGCAAGATTATCACACCATGAAATGAGTGATACCCAGATAAGTGTGTGTGGATTTGAAAGTGATTTTTGTTAATAAAATTTTGGTTTCCTTGTATTCTTTTGGATATAGGATGTATGTTCATGGGAAATTGGAATATTTTTTTTAGGGCACTGGTATTGGGGATGCAGAATCAGTTGTCTTTTTTTGTAAATCTAGATTTAGAGGCGGTTTAAACCGTTGCTAAGTAAATGGATCATATTTAGTGGTGGTTAAAACTACCGCTATATTTTGGTATTTTACTATCGATGGTGGTTAAAACCGCCGCTACCTACAATAATTTAGCAATGATTAAAACTTCTGCTATACAATTTTTATCTTTTGTTATCATTTCATGGCGATTATCTTATAAACATCCATGAAAAAAAATCATTTTCTACTGGGAAAACCACAGCTAAAACCACAAAAAACAACCACGAAATGAATTCACTATGAAAGTTACCATAAACCACCGCTAAATTGAAGAAACCACCATGTATTGTATGTCAACACACAATTTAGTAGTGGTTTTTTGAAACCGCCACAGCAGCATATTGTAGTGGTTTAAATCGCCACCATATCCAAAAAAAACTGCCACTATGTGGTGATTTTCCTATAGTGTATTATGAGAAAAAATAGTATATTAAAAATAACTTTACATTCTCATTAAATTCTGAGTTGCAACCTCAAATTCCTATCTTTCATGATCATGAGCATCTTCGAACAAGACTCTCTGAATAAAACAAAGGAATCCACCTTTATAAGAAAACAATTCATATGTGAGTAATACTAAAAAGAATAAAATTAAACATAAATTTGAAACAATCCACCACTTCTATGGAAGTCACATCTTCATGCTATTTGTGTACATTCTCTCATCAGGTATGTTGTCTAACCGTTTCTAAGAAAATCAATATCGTCTTATGAATATGAGTCTTTTCCGTAGTCATAGTAGTACTATAAAAATATAAATACAAAAAGGATTAAACAATATTTTAAATTAAATAGTAATTATCTTCAAAAATACCCCTTTGGGGATGCTAGTTTGTTGATGGTATATGATCTCTCTCATAAATTTACAAACATAATAACCATAATCTTTTCTATTTGTTTGTTTCAGACACTGTAGAAACATTGAGGAGAATAAGTAATTTTTTTTGATATGTGTTTGTATAGTGAAATATTATTGTATATACCCTGATACTTTTCCAGTCATAGAACTTTTCATGGTCCTTATTCTTAGCCCCTGGTCCCATTCGTTGTTTTTCATGATATTGACGCACCGCCCTATCATCATAGAATCCTCATTAAAACAGAATATAAATTATATAAATTGATGTTTAGTTATAAATTTTTTGATGTAGTGTATTAAAAATTGACAAACTCCATCATGTGTGGTTGGTTTGTTGGATATCCATGCATTGAATTCAGTAAATAAATCTTTAGAGTATCCAAATTGACTGCAATGAGCATCCAGTGTTTCTTAAAAACAGAAAAAGGAATAAGTAATGACTGAAATAAAAATATTATTGATATGATTAAATTATAGAGTTTTACCCCCACAATGTTGGTATTAATAAGAGTCTTTCATCTAAAATATTTCTTTCAAATTATTTGATTAGGCTGACCACTATTTCATCTTTTTTATTCTATTTTTGGCTATTCTGTAGAGGAGATGTGAGGAATAACAAGTATAATTTTTTTTCATGGGTAAATCCATTCAATTATTTTTTATATATATGTATACCAAAAATATGAAATGTACTTAGTCATAATTAAAATATTATACCATATTTTGGAAAATAAAATCATGGAAAAATACCTCATGTATACATTTACAACTAAGGCATCAAGCCAATCATAGTCAAGGATTTCACTTAAATTTTCAACACTAATGAGGGTTGAAATTCCTCTCCCTACATATTTTCTTCAAAATAAACTATGTGACTACAACTATTTTTTAACTTTATATCCACATGAACCTTTATTGATAGTAAATGCAGATATAGAATGAGTGAGGTAAAGGTGCATTCAACATATATTTTTGATTGGTTTCCCGATCCTTTAGATGGTTTTGAGTTGGTATTTCATTTAAACCTCTTCCCTTTGTCCATTTGTAATAACATTCATCAGTTCATATGTTTTTTCATTAATTTTTAAAGGTTTATCTTGAAAAATAAATTGGAAATTAATACCTCTTTTTCAACATATTTTTTTACAAGATGTGATGGTCATGCGATGAATCTTCCAACAACTTTTTCGAACTTGTGAATATTGACCTCATCAATTGGAATAAGTAGCTCAATTCTCAGCTCATGGGTTGTGCTAATTGACACTCTCACATGACTTGTTGCAAGTGGTATGTTTTGTAGCATGTCATTTTAGAAATTCAACATTGTATCCCTCGCTACAAGGCAATGGGTGGGTGTTGATAGATATAAATCACATCCATTATCTCCTTGTAGAATATTAGTATAGGAAATGTATCAGTGTATGTCTAATTCACATTTCACATAAAAAATTATTAGAACATTGATTACCATAACCAAGATAGCTCTTTGAGGGGAATGACTCACCTCAAAGCTGATGGGGGGGGGGGGGAGAGTCATTAGTTAATTGTTGTTCTTGAGTTGTTTCTTATCTTTTATCCCCCATAAAATTTTCTAGCATCTCTCTTTTCCATTGGAATTATTATTCAAGGTTATATAGTCTTTATATCATACGTTTCATTTCTTCACTTTGATCCTCCACTTGTTTTTTTCTTAAAATATGTTTAGGGTGTCACCCCAAAACCCGCACCTCAGACGCGACCATACTATTATGGATGCTTCAAGGCCCCCGATAGTATGTGTTCATCTGGTATAGGTGTTTGTGATTATTGTGACTATGTTGGATAGAAAATATAGGAAAATAAGTAATCATTATTATGTAATAGTGATTTAAAGATTTTATTATTATGTCATACTTACACATGTTTCCCACACTTTTATTGTGTGTTTTCGTCTATTAGAATCCCATCTTTATTTACACGCTCCACCTTTTATATCACATGATTTGGGATAGAAGTGAATTTGGATTTGGAGTCATCAATATGAATATAAACAGAGGAATATAATTATATTGTCGTTTTATGTCACATAAAATTATTATGGTATATTTAAAATACATACCATTTTTTTTCAAGTGAAGTGTACCCCATCCTTGCTTTACAGTAAGGGTACATTGGTTATTCTACCCATTCCTTATTTTTAGCACTCAATTGTTGGTTCATAAATAAATTTTTTTCAATCAAAGTGATGAATACATATATCATCAATGAACATATTACTAGAAACAAGGTACCTGAAAAGACACATATGCACGACAACTAGTAACTACATCCCATGCTTCTTAGGTTATTAGGTGTCCATAGATAAGTGATGGATTTCGGTTTATTTTCCCTTCATAATATTTAAGACGATGTCTCGTTAGAATTATGAGAAAGCCTCTTTGAATCCTTCCAGCAGGAATTAATACATATTTCTTATGGGAGTCATCTACTATAAATTCACTCTACAAGGGATGATGAAGAGTAAGTCAATGAATCATTATTTTATTTTTAGTAAAATAAAGAAATGATATCATAATGTTACTATAATCTATTCCCACATCAGTTTTTTAACCCCAATCACAACATGGTGCCATGAATCTACACCAATCAGCATGTTTTTCTGAGTGACGATTCAAATGTAACTATTGAACATAAAATTGTTGGGGTTAACATGTTGGCCCCACACATTCCATCCATCCTTGTATTTGATGCCTTTGATATCACCTTAATTATTTTTTCTAACACTATCAAACTACGATTCTCCTACTTTTTCTACATCGTCGATCTTTTTCCACCTATGATTTCCTCAGATTCAACGTTGTCAATATGTTACTCTAGAGAGATAGCATCAACATATGAAGATGGTCATTGTACCTCTGCACTGGGAGAAACAACAGGTTGAGAAACTTGTTTTTCCTTAGGATTTGGAGAACCGGCACATGCAGAAGGTCTTTGTTCCTCTACACTATGAGTAGCAACATGCGGAGAGACTTGTTATTCCTTGGGATTGAGAGTACCAACACGTGTATAATTCATTATCTGCAGAAGTGGTTTAACATTTAATTTAGAGTACATAAATACATCAGTGAATAGATAATAACATGAGGTAACATGATGTATATTATAAAAAATATATAGCTTGATTATTGAACTCTCTTTTTTTAAAAGGTTGAAAGGATTTGACCCCTCTATCGACTATCCAAATCCCTTCATTATAGTCTCCTCTGATATACAAAACACTATCTACATTGGGACCACTATGATGTTATTATGACATCCCAATGAAAGGGTCCTACTCAATTGAATTTTCATTTGACCCTTTAGTGGTTTTGGTCGATAATATAACAATTGACCACTTTCAATTTTTGGGATCTGTAACATAAAATACATGTACTACCAGTGATTCCATTATAAATGGTTCTTCTTTGTAACCTTCCTTATTGAAATAAAATTTCACGAATCCCAATTCATCTATTTTAAAAAAACTCCTATTATCAACACACTTGAATTGAAAAATCAACACTTGGAATTTTGTATAATCCAACTCCCATATTTGATTGTTGGTGCCAAAGTATGACATATTCGAATAAATTGGATATCTGTCCTTAATACTAGAAACATGCATCACTTCATCCATAAGTGTAACTCTACTATTTTTCATGGTACTTTATTTATAATGTTAATCTGTATAGAATGTATAACCATTAATTACATAACCACTGTAAGATAATACATACAAAATAGGTAATCTGGCTAGCCATTGAAGTCGTTCTGAAATTGAATCTTCATTTTCATATGACTCCTTAAAAATATGGTCCAAAAACCATCCTATAAACTATTGAATATATTTATTTAATATTCATATTTAATACCTTGATGGATTTAAATTCCTAATAATTTTTTATGGGTTTCAAAATATGGGGAAACCTCAAAATTTTTATGAAAAATGTAAAGGTGGTAATGTTCCCAATCTATAATATTTTCTCTTCCAGAAATTCCTTCACCTACAAGCCACCCAGTGTGATGAGATTTTGGTAGACCAATGCTTTCCATATAGGAAAGGTATTTGGTACATAATTCAATAACTTCCTCATCAATTTATCGCTCCACAATACAACCATCTCACCGAATTTTATTTTTGACATACCCTTTCAAAATATTCATATACCATTCAATGGGGTACATCTATCTATAATGTACAAGACCACATAGTAAAATCTCTCTCACCAATTAAAAAATAAAATGAATCATCATATCAAAGAATGTTGGTGGTAATAACATTCCCAATTCACATAATATTATGATAATTCCTCTTTCTATAGTCGGTAATTTCTCCAAGTATATAACTTTGTTGTATATAGCTTTGAAGAAGAAACATATCTTGGTTAATGTATGATAGAAATTCTTGGAAAAAATTTAATGTAAAGCTACAGGAATTAGATCTTTCATCAAAACATGGAAGTCATGTGATTTCAGACCCTTTAACATTAAATCGGTCATTGGAACGATGTTCTTGATATTTGAAAAATACCCCTATGGAACCTTTATGTTATTCAAGAAGTTGAAAAACTGATATCTCTCTTACTTGGAAAGAGTATACGTAGTTGGAGGAAGAAAAGTTCATTTTTTACCCTTCACTAGTACCAAATCTTCTCGTATTCCCATGTCAACCATGTATATCCCAGCCTTAATTCCATCCTTTATTTTGTTAGGTGCATTTAGAAACGTTCTGATGACACTATTACATACATTATTTTCAACATGCATGACATCAAGAAAATTCCTAACGTAAAGACAATTCCAATATGATAATTCAAAAAAAAGATCACTTTTTCCAACCGGTTTTCATAAGGTTCTTTGAAAGTAGTTTACCAAAAGCAGTTTCCACATATTTTATTTTCTTAAATAGTTGATCACCTATTGGTGGAGACGATGCTGTGAATTCATATAAACTTCCATAAAATTATGTAGTCCAAGATCGATAATTATACTATTGAGGTAGAAATACGTGATTTCCTAGAGACATGGTTTTAGATGAATGTTTTAACCTAATTGACTCTGTACCTTGTTCAAAAACGAGACACCCTTGAGTTCCTTTAATGTTAAATACAGAAAAATTTCCATAAATAGAAAAGTTGTTTATTGTTTCATACAACATGGTTATCAATGTGAAATATTAAGTTCTATAAGAATAATACAATGTAACACCTGAATCTCACAATAATTTTAAATCATTGATCAATGGAGCCAAATAAACATCAATATTATTACCCATTTTTTTGGTCCTGATATAAGCATAGATAACATGATGTATTTTCTTTTCATGAATAACCATGGTAGAAAGTTATAATTTACCAATATAACCGATCATGTACTATGAGTGATTCTTTGAAAACCAAAAGGATTCACTTCATCTGTAGATAACACAAGACATAGGTTTCTCGGCTCATTTCCAAATTCAAGATACTCATGATAAATTCTCTTCCACTGAGGAGAGTCAATCGGGTGAAGTAGTTTCCCATCTTTAATTATTATATCTATATGCCACTTAAATTTCCCTAAAGTCTCCTCACTTCCATATAAGCACTTAAACCTTGGAATAATTGGAAAGTACCATACAAATTTCATAGGACCGGATTCATCTTACTTGTATCAAGAAACACCACACTTTGGGAATTCTGTAAGTGATTTTTGTTCCTTACGAAATAGTATAGAGTCATTTGATTAAACATGTATTATTTTTGATATCATACCCATCGAGCGTATTATTCTCTTGACATCATATGTTTGGATTGGGAGATCATTATCTTCTAGGAGCATGTCATTCAAGAGAGTAAGTAGTTCTTTAAAACTGGCATCACTCCATCCATTTCATTTTTTTCAAATTATATAGCTTCAATATGGCTGACAATGTTGAATATTTAGTGAAACTGGAACACAATGGCATATTTTTAAAAATTCTTAACATATCAAAAATTTGAAATTAAATAAATTCATTATTATAAGTAAATATTCACACATGGTTTCAAAAATTAATGCATTTATCAAATTACCCTTTTAATTTTAGCACAAAAAATTCCATGTGAAAATGAAAAGAGAAGAGGAACCATATTTAAAACATTTCACAACTATTAAAATAATCTTCATTCACTATCAAATTTAGTTTTAAAATCAAATCACTCAATAAAATATACTTTTTCATTCAAAAATATTATTTTCCAAACACAAAATAAGATTTTAATTACTAAAAGAGGATATTATAGAAAAAATAACATGAATTGGTATATAAAGCACTATTAAAGTTTAAATGAGTGGGGAAAATAGTATAAAAGTAAAATTTAAGGTTAGGCCAAGGATAGGAAATCATGGAATCAATATATATCTCACAGGAACATAAATCTGACCACATATAGTTCTAAGAAATGGAACACGTACATAGATTTGGATTATAAACAAGGGGAATATAATAGTTCAAGTTCATAGGATGTCCAATTATTTCAA
This sequence comes from Viscum album, assembly GCA_963277665.1. Lineage (NCBI taxonomy): Eukaryota > Viridiplantae > Streptophyta > Magnoliopsida > Santalales > Viscaceae > Viscum > Viscum album. The sequence continues at coordinate 792,418,899 of OY728132.1, forward strand.
AGATCTTATCAAGGATGATCTGAATACATAGGTAATCACATATCATTGATAGTTATATAGGGTGTTTAAATCCACAATGATATAGAGATGACTATTGTACTTCTCTGAAATCTCCAACTCATTCTAAAACCGCTCCACTCTTTAAAAAACCAAATCACAGAAAAAAAATATAGAAACATCTAGGAAACATTTTCATTGGAAAGAATCATATTTCAATGAGAAGATATCTTTGTATAAATCATTCAGTATCTGATAAAACCAATCATCACCAATTATTCTTCAAAAACATTCAATAATATCAAACATCATCAATGATTGTCAAAAAATACCATATACAACCCAATAGAAAAATAACTTTCTCAAATTGGATTTTTTCAAAATGATTAAATCCAAAAAAATCAACAACCATAAGAGATAGATATAATTTATCCCCCTTTCATTGAGAGGAGTATTTAATTAACCAATAATCATATATGAGACAATACTATGTCTAGGAAAAAGAGGAATTAATAAATTTTGCAATGTCAACCTGAAATCTAGATCAAATACCTCTATTTTCCTAGAAACCATGGATTATATCTCTCTCAATCTCAGTGCTTACAAGAATAATATAAATCTATATGCACAAATAATATCTATATACACATATAATTTAGACCATTTGGAACGTACGGTCTGGCGGCATGGACGGTGGGCGCAACGAAGGTGGTGATAGAGGTAGCGGGGACAACGAAGGAAGAGGTATGGGAAATGAAGGTGGAGGCAGGGTGGAGGCAGAGGCGGAATAGGCAGAGGCATAGACAGAGGATGCATGGGTAGAGGCGGAGGCGACTGAGGTGGAGGAGGTGGCAGATGGGACGACAGAGGCAAAGCTTGACATCCGCGAAAGCTTGAGGCTGGAGCGGAAAGTGGATCTACTAGGATTCCATTTACAAAAATGCTAATGGATTTTATATTCATTTTTTGGAAAGCGCTAATAAAGGATGATTTTATCAATGCTAAAATATAAAGTGTTGATAAAACATACATTTCTCAGCGCTAAAAATACTATGCTGATAAAACATGTCTTTATCAATGCTAAAAAAGCAATGATAAAGACCTAATATTAATGAATTATTTATAATTATAAAATGTTAATAAATATATTTATCATATTTATAATTATAATTACAAATAATAAAATAAAAAATATATTTATAATTACAATTATAAATATTTTTATATATGCATAAATATTTGTATATATGTATAAATATATTTCTATAATTATATATATTTATAAAATCATAATTATTATAAATATATTTATTATAATTTTATAATTATATATAATTATATATATATATATATTTATAATTATAATTATAAATAAATATATTTATAAATATTTGTATATAATTATATATTAATATATGTATATTAATATATATATATATATAATTATAATAAATGTATTTATTTTAATTTTATAATTATTTAAATACATTTATATAGTTATAATAATAATTATAAATAAATAAATTTAAAAATTAATTATATATAATAAAAAATTTATAATTATAAATCTAATAAATAAATTTATTATTAAAATACATTTACTGTAATTTTGTAAGTATTTTTGAGAACATCATATGTTTATGGGAATAACATGAATGAATCATACGGGTGTCAATTTATAAATGAACATTCATAATGATGAATACATAACATATAAATGTGTGTGACATCATAATATAGGTAACATTAACATTTAGGACATAAGTCACAATCACATCCACAAATAAAATTTATGATCATATAGGGGAAATTATACTCACACATCAATATATAAACATAAATAACGATAATTAATATCATCATTATCTAATGATATATATATATATATATTCATTAGACATATATTTATGTAAATATATATATATATATATATAATTATAATTATAAATAAATACACTTAAAAATTATATATATATAATTATAAATATAATAAATATATTTATCAATTAAAGAAAATTATTATAATTTTATAATTATTTAAATATATATCTATTTATTTATAAACTTATAAATAATATTTTTAAATCATTATATATATATGTATTATAATATATCATATTTATATTAGTTATAAAAATATATTTTTTAATTAATGTATATAAATAAACATTATTTTTGAATATAAATATAATCAATTTATATAAATTAATAACATTTTTTGTTAAAAACTTTTATGAGCGCTAAAATTAGCGCTGATAAATCTATCATTTATTAGTGCTAAAAAAGCATTGATAAAGGGTACAACTTTATCAGCACTTGTTTTAGCACTGATAAAAGTAACCTTTATCAACGTGTGTTAGCTAACACTAATAAAGGTGTGACTTTTATCAAAGTTTTTTTCTTAGTACTGATAAAAGTTGGAGGATCCCTTTTTCTGATCTATGGTAGTGATAGAGAGAGAGATATAACACATATAACACAAGAGATTTTATAATGTTCACACTCAGTTTTATGAGAATATAATCCTTGGTGTCTAATAGTTATGATCTCATTGTCCACTTTATTATCTTATTATCCACATGAGTAAGGAATAAGAGCATAAAGATGGTCTTGAACTCCAAGTACAATAATGATTTAGACAAATGTTAACAAATCAATCAATCAATTGCTTCCCTTCTAATGTTCCTATGGATGTTGGATTAAGTGTTCCCTTTGTTCTTCTCCTCAATCCTAGCCAAATACTCTATAAAAAAACCTCTAGAATATATGCATGTCTATTTAAATGTTTCATCATGTTTTTCCAAACAAAACTCTTCTATTTAAAAACCTTTAACAAATCATGGCATGATGACTGTGGGTTACAACCTGATATGTGTTCAACTTGAGATAAAAAATCCTTGGATCAAATATCTTACTCAAACTTTAAAAATCCTTATTGAGGTCCATAAAATCTATATCATAATTATCTTCATTACAGTGTGACCAACATGATTATATTAGGACACTCAATTCCTATGGTATTTCAATTTTTTACAACCTAAAGATTGCAACATGAATTCTACTACTATGGCATAGATTTCCACCATGTATAGTAATCAACACTCCACAGTAGATAGAGTTTCAATCAAAATTCATGCCGCCTTGTTATGAAATGTTAAAACCACTGTGTCCTAACACACCCTAAGAGATGGAGGGGTGAATTAATGTGTGATAATTTTTTCCTGTACAAACTTTTAATGGATATTGTTCGAATGTTGGTAGGAAAGTTATCAACCTGTTTATAATGTCCCGTCACCCCAGACCACTCTACTATTTCCTAGACTGACAGTCACCATGTGACCTCAAGTGTTCCTCTCCATATATCAGAAGTTTCAGACTAGTAGTGAGGGTCTAGGGTGTTACCATGGGGAGACTATACCCTCATATTAGAGTAAGAAATAACAATTAAAATAACCATGATACATCCATAATAATATTAATCATAGTAAGAATGAATAAATAAACAATAAAAACGTTACATCAAATGAAATGTGGAAGGAAATAGTCAAAAAAAAAATCATGATCATACCAACAAACAACAACTGATCACACACTGTGTAGCATCCTAAATTTTAAGGTACACCTTGTTTTATGCATTGATTAATCTTAAGACCTACTACATATATTCCCTTTAACAACATGGAAAATGCCTTTAAAAACACTAAAAAAACACTGTTGTCCTTAGCACTGTTAAAAGGGGGAGGTGTCCCCTTTATCATCACATTCAATAGTGTTGATAAAGGCCCATCCTACTATAGTGTGTTATTTGTATAACAACATACCTAGAAAAAACTTGTAACTTATGTATGATAAATATATAATTTAATTGAAATAAAATTGACATCATGGATAGAAAAAACACAACTATATAAATTTCCAACAATTTTTTTCATAATTACATTTATGGTTATCCATAAAAATTTATAAACAATAATGTTTAATCTTTTGGTGCCCGTGATCCCCTCTCAAAAAAGTCTGCCCATGGTATCAATTGTTGAATAAATCACCTCAACCCAAGAAAAAAAATCCAACTATATAATAATACAAATTATATATTAGTAATACTATAATGAAATTAATTAAATATTAATATGAAAGAATACATTAATAAAATGTCAATTTTAAATAAAAATACACACTTAGAGTTATACCAGCCACACCGTGTGTTGTATTGAGGTGGGGTTGATTCCTACACATCAAAAATGAGTTATCGATCATTTTCCAAAATTATCAAAACAATATGAATTCTTTTTCTTAGTTTTTAGCATGTCACTTGTTATTTTTACTAAAATTAATGTCAATTTTAAATAAATACACACTTGGAGTTACTCTGGTCACACCATGCGTTGGATTGAAGTGAGTCTGATTTCTACACATCACAAATTACTTATGAATCATTTTCATAAAGTATCAAAATAATATGAATACGTTTTATTAGTTTTCAGTATGTAACTTGTTTTTTTTACTGAAATGTCATTTCAAACTAAAAACACACATTTTTGAGATATAAATATAATATATTTGTCAGTTTTATGTGAGACTACTTCAAACACTTAAAAATGACTTATGAATCACTATCCTAAATTATCAAGGCAATTGGAGTGTTTTATTTTTTGTTTTTAGTGAGTGACACATGTTTTGAACTAAAATGTCAATTTTAAACTCATAACGGACACTTTGAGTCCTACCAGTCATACCATGAATCATATTGAGGTGCGGGTGATTTCTACATGCCAAAAATGTATCATGGTATATTTTTATAAAGTATCAAAACAATTTAGATATGTTTTCTTAGTTTTTAGTATTTCATGCGTTTCTTTTACTAAAATTAATGTTAATTTTAAATAAAAAGACACACTTGGAGTCATATTAGTAACACTATGTGTCAGATTGAGAAATGGGTGATCCCTAAACATCAAAAATGACTTATGAATCATTTTTCTAAAGTATTAAAACAATAGGAATGTTTTGGCTTGGTTTTCAGTATGTCAGTTGTTCTTTTTTACTAATAGTAATGTCAATTTTAAATAAAAAGACACAATTTGAGTTATGTGGGTCACACCATCTATTTGATTGAGGTACAGATGATTCGTAAAGATTATAAATGACTTATAAATCATTTTACTAAAGTATGAAAACAATCCAAATGAATTTTCTTAGTTTTCAATAAGTCACTTGTTCTTTTTATTAAAATTAATGTCAATTTTAAACAAATAGAATCACTTGGAATCATACTGGTCACACTGTGAATTGTATTAAGGTTAGGATGATTCATACATGTCAAAAATATGAAATATAGATCATTTTACTAATGTATAAAAACAACCAGAATGTGTTTTCTAGGTTTTCAGTATGTCACAAGTTCTTTTTACTAAAATTAATGTCCATTTTAAATAAAAAGACACACTGTGAGTTATACTGGTCACACCATGTGCCAAATTAAGATGTGGTTAAATTTTATATGTCAAAAATGACTTATGTATTGTTTTCCTAATGTATAAAAACAATTTTAATGCATTTTCTTAGTTTTCAGTATGTCACTTGTTATTTTTACTAAAATTATTGTCAATTTTAAATAAATAGACAGACTTAGAATTATACTAGTCACACTGTGTGTCAGATTGAGGTGAGGATGATTCTTACACATAAAAAACAACTTATGAGTAATTTTCTGAAAGTATCAAAACAATACAAAAGTGTTTTATTGGTTTTTAGTATGTCAATTTTTCTTTTTACTAAAATTAATGTTGATTTTAAATAAAAATACACACTTCGGGTTATATCGGTAACACTATGCATCGGATTGAGGTGTAGTTAATTTCTACACTTTATAAATGAGTCATGAATAATTTTACAAAAGTATAAAAATGATCCAAATTTTTTTTTCTTGGTTTTTAGTATGTCACTTTTTATTTTTACTAAAATTAATGACAATTTTAAATAAAAAGACACAATTGGAATTATACTGGTCACACCATGCATTGAATTGAGGTTCAGATGATTCTTAAACGTCGAAAAGGACTTTTTACTAAAGTATTAAAACAATCTGAATTTTTTCCTAGTTTTGAGTATGTCTCTTGTATTTTTTTAATAAAATGTCATTTGAAATTGGAAACAAACACATTGAGTCATACTGATCACATCTTGTATCGATTTGATGTGAGACTGATTCATATACATCAAAAATTATTTATGAACCATTTTCTTAAATTATAAAGACAACAAAATCTCATTTTTTTGGTTTTCAGTGAGTGACACATTTTTAACTAAAATGTCAATTCTAAACTAATAACAGACACTTTGAGTCATACTAGTCACAACGTGCATTATATTGAGGCACGATTAATTCATACACATCATAAATGACTTGTGGATAGTTTTCCTAAATTATAAAAATATTCTGAATGTGTTTTATTGGTTTTCAATATGTCACTTGTTCTTTTTATTAAAATTAATGTCAATTTTAAATAAAAAGACACACTTAGGTTTATACTGATCAAACCATGTGTCGTATTGAGGTGCAGTTGATTCATATATGTTATAAATGAATTATAAATCATTTTACTAAAGTATAAAAACAATATAAATGTGTTTTCTTAGTTTTCAGTGCATCAATTGTTCTTTTTACTAAAATTAATGTCAATTTTAAATAAAAAGACACATTTGGAGTTATACTAGTGACATCATGCATCATATTGAGGTTTTTTTGATTCATACACATCAAAAATAACTTAGGAATTATTTTCCAAAACTATAAAAATAATATGAATTAATTTACATGTTTTTTAGTATCTCACTTGTTATTTTTACTAAAATTAATGTCAATTTTAAATAAATATACACAATTGGAATTATACTGGTCACATTGTGTGACGGATTGTGGTGTAGCTAATTCCTACACATGAAAAACGACTTATGGATTATTATCTTAAAGTATTAAAACAATATAAATATGTTTTATTGGTTTTTATTATTTCAGTTTTCTTTTATACTCAAATTATTGTCAATTTTAAATAAAAATAAGCACTTGGAGTCATAACGGTCACACAGTGTGTCAGATATAGGTGTGGTTGATTACTTCATATCCCAAAGTCTAAAAAAATACCAAATTCCATTGTTTTAGCATTATTTATATTGTATTGATTTGTTAAAATGACAACACTTCATATTGACTCGACGTTCTAGTCGAAAAACCTTTTTTGGATAAGAACATTGAGTTAATATGCAGTGTTTTAGTTCAACAAAGAAAGGAAATTGAAAGTGTGGCAACATTGGTAGAAAGGAATATTTCTTCTCTTTTGGGGCTTGTGCAGATAGTTAAAAGAAAAATATGAATTCCAAAAAGATCTATGAAAATAACTAAATTATTATTAGATAAAAATGATAAGTAAATTAAGTTACAAATAGTAGATAAAATGATGACAAAATTAATTAAATAAGTAGTAGGAATTCCCATTTTAATGATGGTTGTATGCATTCTTGAAACATTTCATTATTTTCATTATCTCAGTTGTAGGCTCGAAGTCCAATCTCTCATGAGCATGAGAAGCTTCGAACAAACCACCCAACCCGAACAAAGGAATCCACCTTTATAAGAATTTTTTTTAAATGAGTAATAATAAAAAGAAATAAATTAAACATAAATATGAAATAATACATTAATTCTATAAATTTCACATATTCATGCTATTTGTGTATATTTTTACATTAGGTATGATGCCCATTCATTTCTAAAAAAATCTATATCATATTGTGAATAAATTTTTTTTCACAGTCATAGTAGTACTGGAAAAATATAAATAAAGAAAGGATTAATAAATATTTGAAATGAAATATTAATTATCTTCGAAAATATCTCTTCAGGGATACTAGTTTTTTTATGGAATATGTTATCTCTCATAAATTTATAAACATAATAACCACAATATGTTCCTTTTGTTTGTTTTGGAAACTGAAAAACAATTAGAATAATAAGTAATTTGTTTTGATATGTGTTTGGATAATGAAATCTCATTATATATACCTGGATGTTTATCTATTTGTGGAACTTATTAGGCTCCTTGTACGCATTTTCTACCCTCTTTCCATGATTTTAATGATATTTATACACCTCTCTATCATAACATAATTTTCATTAAAAAAAATATAAAATATTTAAATTGAATTATAGTTCTAAAACATTGGATGTAGTGTATTAAAAATTGAAAACCATCATCATGTGTGGTCGGTTTGTTGGGTATCCACGCGGTGAATCTAGGAAATAAATCTTTGGAGTATCCAAATTGACCGCAATGAGCATCCAATGTTGCCTAAAAACATAAAAAGGAATAAGTAATGAAAGAAAATAAAATATATTTGATATGATTAAATTTTAGAGTTTGACCCCTATAATGTTGGTATTAAGAAAACTCTATCATCCAAAATTTTCTTTCAAACAATTTGTCCATTTTTTCACTATTTCATTATTTTTTGAATCTAATTCCTTTTGTTTTATAGATGTGATGTGAATACTAATGAATAAAAATTTATTTTCATGGGGAAATATCTTCAATTTCTATTGATATATACACCTGAAAAAAATATGAAATGTATTTAGCCATAATTAATAGAGTATATCATCTTTTGTAAAAAACAATCAGGAAAAAATACCTCATGTATACATTTACAACTAAGCCTCCTAGCCATTCATAGTTGAATATTTCATTTACATTATCAATAGAAATGTAATCTATAAATTTCTCTCAACGCATTTGTTGTTCAAAATCAACTATGTGATTACAACCATTTTGTAACTTTGTATCTGTATGAACCTTCAATGTTAGTAAACATGGATATTGAATGGTCATGTTAAAGGTGTTTTCAAAAGACCATTTCAATTAGTTGGTTGATCCTTTTGATGGTTTTAAGTCAACCTTTTATTTCACCCCTTCCTTTTTCTAGACTATAATAAAATTCATCAGTTCAAAAAAATTTTCATTAATTTTTAAAGGTTTAGCATGAACAATAAATTAGAAATGAATACCTCCTTGTTGAAATATTTTTTACAAGATCTGACAGCCATGCTATGAATTTTCCGACAGCTTGGTCAACCATATGAATATACACATCATCAAGTGGAATAGGTAGGTCGACACTTGGCTCATGATCTATGATAATCCCCACTCTCACATGACATATTAGAAGTGGTGTGTTGTGTAGACTATTGTTTTGGATATTGAACATGGTATCCCTCACAATAAGGTAATGAGTGGGTGTTGATAGATACACATCACAATCATTATAACCCTGTAAAATATTAGTACAAGAAAGGTATTAGTGTCTGTCTAATTCAAATTTCATAGACAAAATTATTAGAATTTTTATTACCTCAACTAAGATAGCTCTTTGAGGGAAATCCTCAAAGATGGGGGGTGGGGTGGGGCAGGATCTTCACACAATAGTTGTTCTTGAGTTGTTTATTCTATTTTCTTCCCCCCATAAAAGTTTCTAGCAACTCATGCTGCCATTGAATTTTTTTTTCAAGGGTAGCTAATCTTGCTTTCATATCTTCCATTTATTTATCTTTATCCTCCAGTTTTTTTTTCTCAAAATATATTATGGGTGTCACCCCAAAACCTACACCTCTTATATGACCATAATATTTTGGCTGCTTCAAGGACACTTATAGTAGGTGTTCATCCGATACAGGTGTTGATGCTTTTTGTGTCTATGCAAGATAGAAAATATAATAAAATAAGTAATCAGTGTTATTTAATAATGATATAAAGATTTTTTTTCTTATGTAATAATTACACATGTTTCCCACACTTTTTGTGTGTTTTTATCTATTATCTTCCTATCATTATTTACACATGACTCCTTCCATAGAACATGGCATGTGATGGAAGTGGCCTTGGATTTGGATTCATCAATCTGTATATAAACAAAGGAACATATTTATTCTATTGTTTGATTTCACATAAAATTATTATAGTAGATTTAAAATATGTACCTTTTTTTCAAGTGAAACACACCACATCCTTGATTTATGGTAGGGTTACGTTGGTTTTTATACCCATTCCTTATTTTCATCACTTAGTTGATGTTTCATTAAAAAAAATCTCAATCAATGTGATGAATAAACATATTATATACTAATGTACTACCGTCCACAATGTACCTGAAATGGTATCTCCACACGAAGACCAGTAAATTCATCCCATGCTTATTAGCTTATTAGGAATGCATTCATAAGTGGTGGATGCTAGTTTATTTTCCCTTAAGCACCTTTAAGATAAAATCTCATTAGAATTATATTAAATCCTCTATGAATCCTTCTAGAAAGAATTAATAAAAATTTATTATGGGGGTCATCTATTATAATTGAACTATGCAAGGGATTATGAAGAGTAAGTTTATATTTAATTATTTTATTTTTTAGTAAAATAAATAAAGGATATCATAATGTTACCATAATCTATTCCCAAATGAGTGTTTTAAGCATTCCACAACATAGTTCCACAAATCTACATCAATCGGTACACACTGCCTAGTGATGAGCTCAATGTAACCACTAAACATGGCCTTGTTGGTGTTAACATCCTAGCCTAGTGCATTCCATTTGACCTAAAATTTGAAGCCTTTTCTTTTCACCTCAATAATTTTTCTAACACCATCAGACTACAATGTTTATTTTTTTTAATCATCAATTCATTTTAACCCACCATTTCCTCATATTCATCATTGTCAATATGTTATTACTTTGTATTGGTAGCATAGACATGTGAAAAAGTCCATTATACATCTCCACTAGGAGAAACAGTAGGTTGAGATACTAGTTGTTCCTTAGGATTAGGAGCACCATCATATATATAAGGTCATTGTTCCTATATACCGGGAGTCGCAGCAGGTTGAGAAACATGTTGTTTCTTAGGATTGGGAGCACTAGCATGTGCAGAAGTCATTATCTATAGAAGTGGTTTAACATTTAATTTAGATTATATAAATATAGCATCAAATAGATAATAACATGAGGTAACACAATGTATATTACAATAAAATATAACCTAATTACTGAACTCTTTTTTTAAATGTTGAAGGGATTTTACCCCTCTACCAAGTAACCAAATCCCTTCATTGTGGTCTCCTATAAAATAAACAAACACATCTACATTAGGATTGCTATGAAATGACTATGATATCCCAATGAAAGGGTCGTCCTTATTTTAATTTTCATCTAACCCTTCTGTGGTTTTAGTCGATAATAGAATAATTGATGACTTTTGGTTTGTGGGATTTGGTTCCTAAAATAATTGCATTGCCAGTGATTCCATTATAAATAGTTTGTCTTTGTACCCTTCCTTACTGAAATCCACTTTCATAAATCCCAATTCATCTATTTTAATAACACTCCTATTATCAAACCACTTGCAATGAAAAATTGGTACTTGGAATATTTTATAATCCAACTCCCATATTTTTTTTATGATGGAAAAGTATGACATATTCACATAAATTAGATTTATATCCTTAGTATAAAAAACATGAATCAATTCATCCACAAGTGTAACTCCACTATTTTTCATGGTACTGCCTTCATCATGTTGATTTGTATATAACATATAACCACTAATTACATAACCATTGTAAGATAATACATATGAACTGGGTTATATTTATAGCCATCAAAGTAATTTTGAAATCGAATTCATATTTTCATCTGACACCTTAAAAATATGGTCTCAAAACCATCCTATAAACTATTGATTATGTGTATCTTACATCCATCTTTAAACTCTCAATTGATTCAAATTACGAATAATTTCTTTTTTGGATTCAACATATGGTGAAATATCTAAACTATTATGAAAAATATAAAGGTGAGCCTACTCCTGATCTATAATATGGATTGTGACAACATCTTTTCCAGAAATTCCTTCACCCACAATCCACCCAGTGTGATGAGATTTAATTAGACCAATACTTTCCACACCCACTACTAGAAATTAAAGTTATGTTAATAGACCTACACCAATGGTTTGGAAAAAATTGTTGGTATGGATACCTTAGAGAGACCATATACCAATAATTTTGTAAACAACATTGTTATAAGTTCCTTGGAGATACCCTATACCAATGGTTTTGGCCAAAACCGTTGGTATAGGTCCCTTTTAGAGACCCTAAACCAATGGTTTTGGATAAAACTATTGGTATAGGTCCACCTTATACTAAAAATTTTAGAAAAACCATTGGTATATCTCAATAAATAAAGTTACCTATAAAAATGGTTCTCAAAACCATTGGTATAGGTCTATAACAATAGTTTTGAGAACCGTTGGTAAAGGTAACCATATTTTTTATGGTTTATATTTTCAAATTAAATTAAATACATCAAAATATAAAATACTTGTAAATATTCATATATATATTTATGAAATTATTTTTAAAAAAGTCATATTAGGTTAGTGGTTAGGTCATTGAATTATAAACAAGAGGTGTTGGGATCAAAACCTACTGGGTTTTATTTTTTAATTACCTATACAAATTGTTTTGTAAAACCGTTGGTATAGGTTTTTCATATGACCTATACCAATGGTTATCACAAAACTATTGGTATTGTTCTATACCAACACCAGATCAACCAACACCCCTCAAAACCCTTAGTATAGGCTATACCAATAGTTTGGAGACCTATACTAGTGGTTCCAAACCATTGGTATAGGGTTTTTTCTAATAGTGATTGGATAGGTAGTAGGAACAGAATTCAACGGATTCCTCAATAATATATCTCTCTAAAATACAACCATCTGACCAACTTTGATTTTTGACATACCCTTTCAAAATCTTAATATATTGTTCAATGGAAGACATCCATATATAATATACATGACCACATAGTCAAATCTTTCTCACTAAGTGAACCATTAAGTGAACCATTATATTAAAGAATGATGGCAGAAAGAACATTTCCAATTCACATAATATGGTGGAAATTTCCTTTCCCATAGTTGGAAGTTTCTCTAGATCTATAAATTTTCTACATATAAGTTTGAAAAATAAAAAGATCTTGGTTATTTTATGAAGGAAATTCTAGGGCAAAATAAAATGTAAATATGCAAGAATTATATCATGCATCAAAACATGACATTCATGTGATTTTAGACCCTTTAACTTTAAATCATTCATTTACATTATATTATTTATATTCGATGAATACCCATATAAAACCTTTACATCATTCAATAAGATTCAAAACTAATATCTCTATGTCCTGGAAAGAGTGTAAGAAGCTGTAGGAAGAATGGTTTATTTTTCACCCTTCACCAGCACTAACTCTTCTCGTATTCCCATGTCAACAATATCCAACCTACCCTTAATTTAATTATTTGTTTTATAGGTGCATTTCACAATGTTCTAATTACACTACCACATAATTTTTTTCAACGTGCATAATATCAATAAAATTTATGACGTACAAATAATTCCAGTATGGTAATTAAAAAAACTCACCTCTTTTTCCAAATGGTTTTCATAAGGTTTTTTGAAAATAATTTATGAAAAGTAGTGCCCACATATTTTTCTTTATAAAATAGTTGATCGCCTATTAGTGGAGATGGTTTTTTACATTCTTCTAAACTTCCATCATTTAATGTCATTTAATATCGGTACTTATGTCATCGGGGTAGAAATATGTAATGTCCTAGAAACATAGTCTTCGATAAATGTTCCAACCTAATAGACTATGTACCTTGTTCACAAATGGGACACCATTGAGTTCATTTAATTATATATCCTTAAAAATTTCCATAGGTAGGAAAGTCATTTATTATCCCATAAAATATGGATCTCAACGTGAAATACTCATTTCTGTAAGCATCATACAACGTTACACCTGAATCCCACAATAATTTCAAATATTCGATCAATGGATCCAAATAAACATCAATATCAATACCTGATTATTTTGGTCCTAATATAAGATTATATAATATAATGTATTTTCATTTCATGAATAACCACAGTTTTAAGTTATAATTTAGAAACATAACCAGCCATGTACTATGAGTGCCACTTTGAAAACCAATAGGATTCACTCTATCTATAGATAATGAAAGACAAAGGTTTCTTGACTCATTTCCAAATTTAGGATACTCATGATAAATTATCTTCCACTGAGGAGAGGCTATCGGGTGATGAAGTTTCCCATATGTATTTTATGTATCTATGTGCCAAGTCAATTTCCATGTAGTCTCCTCACTTCCATATAGGCACTTAAAAATTGTAATGATTGGAAATTACCATAAAACTATCATAGGACAAAATTCATCTTTATTTTATTGAGAAACCACACACTTTGGGAATTCTTTAAGTGATTTGTGGTCCTTGAGAAACAGTATACAATCATTTGGATAGGAATGTATTCTTTCAGAGATCATACCCATCAAATATAGCATTCATTTAGCATCATATGTTTGTCTAGGTAGCTCATTATCTTATAGAAGCATATCATTTAGTATGAATTTAAATGTTGTATATTCAGTGAAACTAGCATAAAATGGTGTCTCTGAACAACTATTTAACTTCTAAAACAATTTTATACAATCATGATATCCATATTCCACTATAATGATCTGAGTTTTGTTCCAGATGAAAATAAGAAGCTTTTTAAACTCTTTCATTTACTGAATGAACCATTTTTTAAACCAAGATTTGAAATTAAATTCTGAGAGTTATATCCTTTTAAAGTGATGTTTTTGGACATGGGTGAAGGCCTATTAAGTTTTCCATGTGATTTGAGGAGTTTTGGGAGTGACAAACCAGAGAAATGTAATTTTGAAGGACCCGTACTGGGCACATGGTTTTTCTTAAACTGTATGGACCATAGTAGGAGACCATGTGGCCTTTCTCAAGTGTCAATGGATATCACATAGGCTACACATAGTTTTACAAATTGTGTGCCTATCCCACATGGTTAGTGAAACTAGGCAGCACCTAAGCACTATTCACCACACGGTTGGCACACGGTTTCCAAACCTTGAGACCAATCTGTGCGGGGTGCCCCCAGGTGCCCAATAAAGGGTGCACAATGCTGGCACATGATTTTACAAACTATTCAGTCTAAAACATGCATGATACCCATTTTTAAAAATCTAATTAATTTAAATTAAAATAAAAAAATAAAACAAACTCAACCCTCACCTCTCATCCCTCAAAGCGATGTACACCCGCTGATCCTCCCCTCTCGACACGCGACAACCCCCTCTACTGGATTCCTCTTCAGTTTCTGATTCCACCTTATTCCTTGGATATTCTTCTTTGAACCTTCAAGGTAATCTCTCTCATCTATTCTCCCCATTTCCAACCAACTTTTGTCCTCTCCATCACCCTACATAGTTCGAGCGAAACCCTAGGTCGAGGGTTAACCCTAATTTTGGTTTTCGTTTGATTTAGGGTTGTGTGAACGGTCTCCTAGGACCTATTATTGTGTGTTCTGGAATCCGCCACTAAAGGTAAGGCAGATCAGTTCATTGTTTCTCATCATCATCACTTCGAGGTGAGAGTTTATTCCATTGTGTTGTTTTACACCTCTGTTATTAGGGTCTTTGAGTGTTGTTGAATTTTTATTAATTAATTCAGAGAGAATTGGACTCTCCTGTGTTGTTTCGGGTTGTCTCCACCTTTTGAGGTGAGTTTCATATCAGGTATTTGGTTTATCATATTTAATTTAGGGTCTTTAAGTGGTTTTAAGGTTTCTTGTTTTATCTTTAGACTATTTGGTGGCCCCTCAAAGTCTTTCGCACACATACACAGGTGTGTGTATATATACATACACACCCTATTGTACATGTTCCCTCATGGATAGGGGAATGTGTACATGGGTTTAAAAGTTATAAATATATATATAAGCATAAATGTGTGTTTAAGGGTGAAGTGTTTGTTGTTGTCATTAAAGCTGTCAAGTACTGAGTGTTTGGATGGATCTACTTTCTAAGGTAGGATCCCTTTCCTTGCCCTTTTAATTTATAATGCATTAATTTCCTACTTAATTCCCATTTTATAAGTTTAATAATGATCATTGATAAAATTCTTAGTTCTGATAAATGTCTTGTTTAATAAACAAAACCATGGTTTTTAATAAAACCCCTCCAACAGAGGTGCGTTGTTTGCGAAAACTCATAGTTATAGTTTATACCTATTTAGATTTCTTGGAATCATTGAATTGATGTTTTCCTTGGGATTGATGTCATTTTATTTGTAAAGAACACCTTGTATATGGCCTCTTTGATGTCCCTAAACGGGGTTTCCCTCTTTTTATTAAAACAATTGTTGAACCAAAGTACCCTATAAGTGCCCTTATACTTTTAAGATGTAATTTCCCAAGTAGGAGAGTGATGTAATGACCATGTCACCTCTAAGTGACCCCCTTGATCTTATAAATGTTATTGATATGTTTTTATGAATTTAATGAGTTAAATAGAACTGAATATGGTTAACTTGGAACATGAGAGGTAATGCCTCATGTAATGAATTATGTAAATTGTTATGTATCCTTTATAAAGTTTAATTAAATGAAATGAATAAAATATAGGGGCTTGTTCATGGTGAATTTCACTCCATATTTTAATTTTCATAAGAAGGGGAATTGGAAATGGATAATGGCTTGCATGAGAGGATTTTCCTTATGCTTAAAAATGAACATGCAACTATGTCATTGCAAATACTCAATATGTTAATCCCTAATGGAATTGTGACAAATGAATATGCCTCTTATTTAGTTATGTATTAATAAGAGTAAGATATGTTTATTTATCATTATGTATGATAAATGAATTGTTATAATGAGATGTATGAGAGTTCAATGCCTCATGCATGATATAATATGAATGGGTGGAAGGCATTATTACCCCATGCTAGTATTATAAATGTTTATGGATGGGAGGAATTCTTAACCCATTCCAGTATTATGTATGTTTATGGGTTGGAGGTAGTTTTACCCCATTCCAGTTGTATTTTTTATGGGTGGGAGATGTTTTTACCCCATTCCATTTATATATATGTTATAGGTGCGAGGCATTATTACCCCACACCACTTATTATTTTGAGATATCAATATTCTTTCATACCAAGAGACTAAGAGATCCTAATATTGGGTAGGGGGCAGACCATGAGATCTCCCCTAGAATTTGGATGGTAGTGGTATGTTCTAATCCACCCAAATATAAATCTAATCCATGGATGTTAAGAGACTAAGGTCTCTTGGACCTGGGTTAAGGGAAGACCGTGAGAGATCCCCTAGAATTGGATAGAAGAGGTACGTCCCGATTCACCCCAGTATATATATATATATATATACATACTTCTATTATATATATATATATATATTTAAAGTTGACATGATCAAACATACCATCCCTGGGATGAAGCAGGTATCACCTTCAGGTGTCCCTTAAGAACCTGGATGAGTGTTTATTTGTTCTTTCAGTTTTTTTGTTATTATGCTATACCAACACACTGCATAATTTATATTACACTGGATTGGTCTTGAAACCATGGGTGCCAACCTAATGAGATATTATCTCACATCCTGTTCAGGTACCCTTAGTACCCGAGTATACCTTCTTGTTCGTAGGGCCTTGGATCTTTCTTGGTGTTATATGCATATGCCTGGGATTTAAGAGTAAAGGACAGAGATGGAGCTTAAGATGATCATGGAGACTGTATTAGGGATATTTAATTATTTTCCATATTTGATTCATGTATTTTTCTGTATTGAAAATCATGTTGTACTGTTTACTACTTCCAGTTTTGTATTATTACCATGTCATGCATTCTTCTATTGTATAAACTAACATTGGCCAATTTTATTACATTGTTATTAATTTTCTTATGCTAATTTTCATTTCTTTATTTATTAACTTCTTCCAATGTTGTTTTTTATTTATTTCGTAATACCATTGTGCATATCTAATAAGAGGGTATAGCCACCCCAGTATCACCTCTCGAGACCCTCGCTACTAGTCGGTAGCCTCTAGCATACAAGGAGTCGTGTTTGAGGCTATGTGACCCACCGGTCCAACTACCAGTTCGATGGTAAGCTGGGATGGGATGTTACAAAGTGGCAATAGAGGGATTTTTTTTCTTACTATTTGGGATGGTATACAATATACTAGTAATGTTTTGATGCTTTCTTAATAGTCATTCTTAGGACTGATCACCCCACGTATGAGAAATGACCAAGTGGCCAGGGCTGGGATTGATGTTTATGCTATTTTCTATTACAGTTGAATGTTATTTTACCTAGAGTGATTGGTGTATTTTCCCACTACTTATCAATTTATAATGATTATGGTATTCTACCCTTGGCCAGATATGTTAAGGAATCTGAATTTCATGCATCATATAGGCACATAGGATATTCACATGCCATGTATAGTTCCATGCCATGTAGTTTCATTTTTGTTTGCCTGTTGATTCAAATTGTGTACTTTGAATGTTTTCCATGCCTTGTATTTATTAGCACGCCTTTTTAGATAGCATGTTTCAGTGATATATTTAACATGCTTGGTGATAATATTCCATTATGTATGTCTTGTTTATATGCCATGCTTGATTTTATAACATGCTTAAGTAATTTTAAAAAATGATACCTATTTACTTGGTATTACTTTCCTTATTGATATATAATTGGTTGCTTTTGCTAAAATAGATGGTTGTGATTATTATGGTTGCTAGTTTTCAGTTGTAAGGTGTATGGGTGCCTTATAACTGGGAAAAGGTAACTCGTGTATTTGAACCCTTATATTAGGCTATTAAGGATTTAATTATAAGTGAATTTAATTTGATTAAATGGGATCCAAATTCCAAATTATAAAGGGTATGTGTGCTTTATATATTGATAGACGACCACCCATATGAATGGATCGTTGTATATGAGCATGTTAAAATTTAAAATGAGATTAGTATCGATTAATGGGATCCAATTTTCAATCCATGAAGTGTATGGGTGCTTTATGAATTGGGAAATAAAAATCCATGTAGATAAATTTTTTTATGTGACTATGTTATGTTGTGAAATGGTTTTAAATGTAAATTTTATTTAAATTTAACTTGGAATGATTTGGTTGGGAAAATTCTATTGGGTTTAATTTTAGAGAACTCAGGTTGGATCAGTGGGACTCTCATAGGTTGCCTTAATTATTAAACGATTTTTCACAATTTCTTAATAAATATGGGATGTTTATAAATGTTTAATGGTTAAAATAAAGTTTTATGAAACTTTACTATTTTTCTTTTACTTATTTGTTAAAAATAAAGTTCCTTGAGTTTTTGTTTTGAAAAAAAGAACATGATGTTTTGGTTAAATATTTTAATGGTTAAATATTAAATTTAATTAAATATAAAGGTATTTGGAATGGAACTTCTAGGGGTGTTCTTGATGAAACCTGCATGTAAGGGAAGTTTGAAGTTTCTTTGATTTTCCTTAGAATGGAACCATATGTGTTTTTCATAGGATTTCTATTTTAATTTTAGCAATATCATAAATGATACACTGTTTATCCTAGTGACTTATGTTAGCATGACTTGGTGATAGGGTCGGCACCTGTTTTTTTGTAAGGGTATATCCCATGGTAGGTAGCACCCTTAGAACTTAAATTCATGGCTTGTACAGTGATTTTTCTAACGTTTGGTGCCGTTTGGGTGTTGTTGTCCCTTTCAGGACTTTTAGTTTCTAATGACACCCTTGTTTAGATGGGTGTTCATTGTGCTTTTGGATTTTTTATGGGGGTGAGCATTAATAAATGCTTGGTTTCAATAGGTTTCACATGCCACTGGCATGTTCAGTTACTTTTTTGGTCATTTTAACCCTTTACACTTCCTCAGTAGTCGATAAAATGGCACTTAATTATCCAAATTAATGATCATATAACATAATATGATGTTGGGTTCGATCTCTTGTGTTGTTGGGTATGGTCTCAATTCATCTCCATAGTAGAGTGGCTTGGTGCTAAAGAATCTATTTGTCCCAATGCGCGGGATGGAGTTTCTAATGACTCAGGTGTTTTGACACATCAGTCTCATTGGTTTGGATTTTATTTAAATGTTTTTACATTGTGATCATGGATCAAAGGAGTGTCATGTCATTTTTAGGGGCTACGTTTCCTTCAAAGTAGAAGGAACACTTAAGAGGGGCATTGAAAGATGTTTGTTTCAGTTTGAAAGACTTTGAGGTTTTTAGGAATTGAATCATGTCGGTGCTTTCTTAGAAACATGAATTTGATTTGGTTTGAAGTATATAAAACCTCAGTGAAGTACCGTTGGTCTTGGATGGAATTCGGTGGTAATTCGAACAATCATAGAGTTCCATGGGTTGAAAAGGCATGTGTTTAGTTAAATGGAGGTGTGATGACAGGTGAAACCGAGTCTCTTCCTTAAATTTGTCCAATTGTGGTTCAACTATTCTCATTTCTAGTAATTGGTTATGTTTTACTGGAAACTGTTTCAATTCTCTTAGTGTATTCTTCTAAGCGATGATCATGTCCTCTATCCCGATGTCATCCTAGACACATGAAGAGAGAATTGGTCTTATGCCACACTAAATATTTAAAGGGTGTTGATCTTTTTGGGTGGTTTTATTTTTGTGTTTCATGCTAGATGTGTGGTTTCCTTCATGGTATAGTTATAAACATCACCAGAGTTTGTGTGTGTACTTTGGTGGATGTGTTAGTGGTGGATGGGGATGCCATAGGAGGAGGAATCACAGTCTGCTTGTAAAATGCCAGCCGTCAAATCCATGTGACTTCTTAATTGGTAATACAGAGTGGATCGACGAGTTTTATTTTATTGTTCAATGTAAATGGCCATAAGGAACCATACTAAAGCATAAAATTGAGTTAGGGTAGGGTTAGTTTAAAGGCTCGGTCATGTATTTCATGGAAATCATATGTGACTAGTTTAAATTTTATGATCAAGGTTCAACTGTCCCTTTTTAATGAGGTCCCTGATATGACCTTAGGTTTAATTAGGATCACCCTATTAAAGGAAACATTGTAAAGACCCGTAAAATTCAAGGAAATTTTTTTCTTAATTTTCTTTAGAATTTTACAAGAGCGCGGTTTCAGACGGCACCTGATTCCGAGGCCCGGAGTGCCCGGAATTAATTTCCGAAGTTTGGCTCGGGTACGTTCAGTGAACGAACGAGCGGGAATTCCTAACTTTTGATCCGGTGCTCGGAATTGAAATCCGAGGGCACCGATGAACTCGCAGCGCCGATAATCGCTTAAGGAGACCTTTTCGGGAGTTGCGTTTGTTGCAAGTTGAAAGTTAGTTTTGGGGTTTTTCAGTTGAGTTAAATAAAATTTGTTTAAGACAAATTTTATTTTAACTTCTTAAAACCTCTCAAAGGAGGTTGGAAGTGGGACCCACACCCACTTAACCTCCCTTGGGAGGATTAAGTGTGGTGGGGCCCACACGAACCCCCACCTTTTCAACTCCCCACTCTCCCTCTTAATGGCTTGACAAGTTAACTTATATTTAATTATACAATTCATGTATATTAAATAAGTGAGTTAAATGTGGAGTTATCTCTTTTGAATTTCAAACTTTTGAAATTCTTTTATGTTTTGTAATAATAAAATAAGATGTGATCTTATTTTATTTTGGGTTGATCGTTTGTCTTCTTGAGAGGTGGAGGGCTCCTCTCCTTCTTCTTCAAACTCAACGAAGAACGCGAACAACCTTCGTCGGCAAACGAAGATCCGCCAACGTCGTGTCTCTTCGGGCATAGCACTTCGTCAACGGATTTGACGAACGACGACCGCGACACCCGACCTCCGCGACGCCGTCTTCCGCGGAGCATAGCAGAACCTTTGAATCCTAAACCCGAGGTAGGGGATTGTTGTTTCATTCTTAAATTATTCCATTTCTTGAACATGGATCTCGCATGTCTAACTTGATGCTTGATTGTTTAAGTTGCGTTATTAATTTAACGTGAGGGGGCCGGACCACACGAACACGGCCGAACCCCCCTCCAACGTTCTTGTTTAAATTCTTGCGTTGGAAGCAAAGTGGCGTGGTGCCGTCGCACCACGCGGTTTGCCGTGCGATTAATTTACGCAACGCCGTCGCGCTTCGCCGAGGAGAGACTTCAAGAACGCGACGCCGTCGCGCCGCGTTGGGAGGATTCATGGCACGGCGAAAGGGGCGCGGTGCCGTCGCACCGCGCCGGACGAGAAGACCGCGGCCGGTTCCGGGCCGCGGCGGGACGAGGAGACCGCGGCCGGTTCCGGGCCGCGGCGGAAGGAAAGACCGGCGGCCGGGCCGCCGGCGTCGGAAGCCGAAGGGGACCGGAAATTTCCGGTCCCGTTGGAGAAAACCGGCCGGCCGGCTGGCCGGCCGGAACCGGGGAATTAATTCCCCGGCCAACTGGCAAAACCCCCCTCTTAAAGAGGGGGGCGGTTTTAATTCAAAGGGAGGGGGCCGGCTGCCCCCTCGGATCCGCACAAGCAGGGCCCCCCTCATGTGAGGGGGGCGGTTTAATTTAAAACGGCGCGGCATAGCCGCGCCGCCAGAGGAAACCGCGGGGGCAATCAAGCCCCCCGCCAGCCACCCACGTGCGGCCTCCCCGCCGCCAGCGCGGCCCGCCGCCATCGCGGCCCGCCGCCGCCGCCAGCGCGGCCCGCCGCCATCGTGGCCCGCCGCCGCCGCCAGCGCGGCCCGCCGCCATCGCGGCCCGCCGCCGCCGCCAACGCGGCCCGCCGCCGCCGCCAACGCGGCCCGCCGCCGCCGCCACCGCGGCCAGCCGCGCCGCCGCCCGCCGCCGCCGCCGCCACCGCGGCCAGCCGCGCCGCCGCCCGCCGCCGCCGCGCGCCGCCGCCGGCCACCGCGCCGCCGCCGTCCGCCGCCGCCGGCCGCCGCGCCGCCGCCGCACCGCCCCGGGGGGGGGGGGGGGGGTCGGGCCGGGTCGGCCCGGACCCGGACCCCCCCGTTTCGAACCTGATTTGGTTTTTGGCTCATAACTTGAGGCTCGGACCTCCGAATGACGAACCGTCTGCGGCAACGCGATCCTTGGATCGAGACGGTCGTTTCGGTATATCGCACTCAAGGTTTCGGGTTACTTTGAGTTCGGCCGGGTTGGTTCGTTCACGAAACCAACCGGGCCTTCGGAGCGGAAACGCTCATATCTTGAGCCACGAACGTCCGATTGACGCGCCGTCAGTCGCGTTGTGTTCCTCTTAGTGAATAGGATCTTTTGGCATACTCCGCCCGAGGTTTAGACGCAGGTGGAGTACGGTCGGGTTGGTTTTTCCTTAAAAACCAACCGGGCCCCGGAGACGAAAATGCCAATAACTCACAGACCGGGCGTCCGATTGACGCGCCGTCTGTTTCGTTGACTTCCTCTTGATGAGACGGAACTTTTGACATACTCCGCCCGAGTTTTGGATGCAGTCGGAGTATGGCCGGGTTGGATTGTTCCCGAAATCCAACCGGGCCCCTGGAACGGGAAAGCTGATATCTTTCAGACAGGACGTCCGCTTGACGAGCCGTCAGCGGCGTTGGTGGTTACGTTGAGTAACGGTCCCTTTGAGTTTACCCTATGGGAGTTCGGGGTACAGTTGAGATACGGCCGGGATTGGTTCGCACTCGAAACCAACCGGGCCCCTGGGACGAATAGACTATTAACTCACAGACCGGGCGTCCGATCGACGCGCCGTCTGTTGCGTTGAGACCCCTGTGACGAGACGGACCTTTGAGGCACTTCTTCGTGGGACTTTGTGATACATGGAGTATCGACCAGTAGCTCGTGGAGCGGACCCTCCCGGAGACGAGCGTGCAGAGTACGGAGACCGTGTAGCCGGCTGAGACCTGACGACTGCTTGACCGACTCGACTTGGAGTGAGTCGACTAGCCCAGTGGACGGAGCGCCCGGTACTTGGCGGCAGACCCACGGCGGACGGAGCGCCTGGTAGTTGGCAGCAGACCCGCGGTACTCGACAGGAGGAGTACCTCAGTAGGCTATCTGGGTAGCGCCCGGTATTTGGCAGCAGACCCTCAGCGGACGGAGCGCCTGGTAGTTGGCAGCAGACCCGCAGTACTCGACAGGAGGAGTACTTCAGCAGTCCTAGGTTAGTGAGCGGCAGCCTCAGAGTCGTGACAGGACCACTGTACACTCTAGAGACGGAGCTCTTCAACAGTTACGGTTTCGATAATGAAAATCCTGGTTTGAGCTGAGACTTTTGACCTTTGTGTTTCCTCATGATTGAGATGGGTTACTTGATAACTTAGGTATATGTATGGGCATATACCTGGGTAGAGGTTATCCGTTGATCTCATGATCCTTGTGTTTCCTCATGATTGAGATGGGTTACTTGATAACTTAGGTATATGTATGGGCATATACCTAAGTAGGGTTTATCTGTTGAGATCTTCTTGTGTTTATCCTTGTTGGTTTTAGTGAGACCTTGAGGGTCTCGGGGTCCCTACTGAGTATCGTTATACTCACCCCTGCACGGGCTATGCCCGCACCTCGTTGTGTTGGTTGCAGACGACAGACAGTGCTGACAGAAGCCGAAGGTTCAAGGACTGGACGGTACCTGGAGGTGGACTATACGACGAGGCGGTACCCGGAGGTGGATCACTGGGCGGGACATACTCCGAGCGGATGGCGGGACCCGAGGAGCAGAGGAGCTATCTGTACCCACCCTTCAGGTGGGATTTCCAGTGGACATCTCAGCGTAGCAGCTTTACTTTTCAGTCGCTGTTTTCCCTTTCGAGTTGTACTTTACAGTTGGGCTTGTATTTCCGGCCCCTTTTTACTTTCAGCTCTTCTTTTTGTACTTAGTGTTTTACTTCCGCTTGTACTCTGTGGTGCTTGTTTTCTTTATAAAGGCAATGCCTTCCCAGTTATCGGGATTTTTACGCCTTTGGTGCTAGTCGCCAGCCCCTGGCCTATGAAAGGCGGGCTTGGGGTAGTCACGGCACGGGCCCCGAGGACGGGTCGTGACAAATTGGTATCAGAGGAGTTCGGTTCTACCGCAGAACTTATAACTCTGATCTTTCTTTCTGTGAAGCGATAGTGTTAAGGGTACCGAGTGTGGTTTTCAGTTCAGGGAGTCCAGTGTTGGTGCGGGCGGCCGACGTATCCATACACCAGGACCCTGACAACTGATTTCCGACTTTGTGCACGAAAACACTGATTGCGTGTGTGTTTTCAAAGGTTTTCCCCCTTAAAACAGCTCAAACCAGGTCAGCTCACCAGGTATAATCGTTTGATCGTGTTACGTTGTTTCTTTCATGATGGCCCACCGAGCAGCGAGACTCCAGTGCAGGGCCCTTTTTCAGTGTTGGCACCTTCGGGTGGTGTACCAGCAGCACCACCACCCGTTAGGCAGCAGATGCCACTAGCTGACGGTGCACACTAGCAGAGCGCGATGCACGAGTTCCAGCAGTAGAGGCCTCTGAGGATACGAGGCGAGACAGATTTCCCAGGCAGCAGTGGACTGGATGGAGACGAATGCTAGAGTTCTACGCCTAGCTTGGATACTAGTAGAGCGGATGATGATCTTAGCTCCAGGTGTTTCCAAAGAGTGACCATGAGGTTGGTCCTTATAGTAACGAGGCTTCGGTACGCGAACCGATACCTGGATTAGTACCTACGGGTAGAGCGCCAGCTATGTCACTACCTGTTGGTCAGCAGACACTACCGGCGGTACCGGTAGTAGAGACTCGGGCGTGTAAAATGTTTCAGGAGGAGGAAGTGCTAAGGACAGATGAATCTGCAGGGTAGCAGACGTGGAAGCAGAGCTTGGAGAGCAGCATGTGGTGGTGTACATTTCGACATGTTACGACCACCCGACTTAGTAGTCCCCGCCAGGCTCAGGGAGCAGGAGGGCTGGGGAGGAGAATAGCTGCATTGCGGTCAAGGAGTGTGACCCAGGAGCTCTAAGAATGATTCGGGGTACGGATTATGTCTACTACGAGCTGCCATATCTATAGACGTAGGAACCAATCATTCTACCCTTCCACGAATCATGTCCCAGACCTAGAGGTTCCGGGTAAGCCGTAGACTTGACCCTCACGTCTGGAGATACCTTTGGGAGGAGACTCGATAATCACGCTTACGCCGACGGTGTGATTTGACCTCGAGGCGAGAGTTTCGGTTGGAATCTCTTGGTGGCAGCGTAGAGGCCTTACGACGTTGATCTGGGTATGGTTTTGATTCACAAATCATACCCCGGTTGACTGTTTTAGGCAAACGTCGGAATGGGTTTTCCTTGGTCGGCGAAAAGGAAACCCTGGGCAGCTCATGTTAAACTCAGACATAAGAGGGTGTGACCGATCACTCTTGAGTTGGTCAACCCTACCCCTGTGGCAGCAGGAGTTTGAGTTCAGCTCTAACCTAAAAAGGGAAACCTCTTGAGTTCGAGGGTGATGAACACGTTCTTATACGGTCTCAACCCGATGAGGTTTCGGAGATGTGGCCGAGGCGGCATGTTATCTCCGAAGTTCGATGGACCCTTTTGATCTTCAGCAGGGTAGACGAGGAGGTTTACCGCTTAACCCTACCACCTCAGTCGCACCGGGTGCATAGTGTCCACCACGTGTCTCAGCTGTGGAGATACGTGTATGTTTCTTCGCACGTCATCGACCCCGGGGAGTTGGACGTCGATGACAGGGCGATAAGCACAGAGATTCTAGTAGAGATTGAGGATCGACAAGAGTAGGTTCTACGTGAATGGTTGCTTCCTCTGGGGTGCTTCTCGGGTAGCACAAGATCTTCAGGTGAGCATATGGGAGCGTAAAGCTCAGTTGCGTGCTCAGTACTACTTTGTTTCCCTTAAGTGTGAGTTGAAGCTTTACGGGGACGTAAAGCCCTGAGGTGGGAGTAATGTAAAGACCCGTAAAATTCAAGGAAATTTTTTTCTTAATTTTCTTTAGAATTTTACAAGAGCGCGGTTTCAGACGGCACCTGATTCCGAGGCCCGGAGTGCCCGGAATTAATTTCCGAAGTTTGGCTCGGGTACGTTCAGTGAACGAACGAGCGGGAATTCCTAACTTTTGATCCGGTGCTCGGAATTGAAATCCGAGGGCACCGATGAACTCGCAGCGCCGATAATCGCTTAAGGAGACCTTTTCGGGAGTTGCGTTTGTTGCAAGTTGAAAGTTAGTTTTGGGGTTTTTCAGTTGAGTTAAATAAAATTTGTTTAAGACAAATTTTATTTTAACTTCTTAAAACCTCTCAAAGGAGGTTGGAAGTGGGACCCACACCCACTTAACCTCCCTTGGGAGGATTAAGTGTGGTGGGGCCCACACGAACCCCCACCTTTTCAACTCCCCACTCTCCCTCTTAATGGCTTGACAAGTTAACTTATATTTAATTATACAATTCATGTATATTAAATAAGTGAGTTAAATGTGGAGTTATCTCTTTTGAATTTCAAACTTTTGAAATTCTTTTATTTTTTGTAATAATAAAATAAGATGTGATCTTATTTTATTTTGGGTTGATCGTTTGTCTTCTTGAGAGGTGGAGGGCTCCTCTCCTTCTTCTTCAAACTCAACGAAGAACGCGAACAACCTTCGTCGGCAAACGAAGATCCGCCAACGTCGTGTCTCTTCGGGCATAGCACTTCGTCAACGGATTTGACGAACGACGACCGCGACACCCGACCTCCGCGACGCCGTCTTCCGCGGAGCATAGCAGAACCTTTGAATCCTAAACCCGAGGTAGGGGATTGTTGTTTCATTCTTAAATTATTCCATTTCTTGAACATGGATCTCGCATGTCTAACTTGATGCTTGATTGTTTAAGTTGCGTTATTAATTTAACGTGAGGGGGCCGGACCACACGAACACGGCCGAACCCCCCTCCAACGTTCTTGTTTAAATTCTTGCGTTGGAAGCAAAGTGGCGTGGTGCCGTCGCACCACGCGGTTTGCCGTGCGATTAATTTACGCAACGCCGTCGCGCTTCGCCGAGGAGAGACTTCAAGAACGCGACGCCGTCGCGCCGCGTTGGGAGGATTCATGGCACGGCGAAAGGGGCGCGGTGCCGTCGCACCGCGCCGGACGAGAAGACCGCGGCCGGTTCCGGGCCGCGGCGGGACGAGGAGACCGCGGCCGGTTCCGGGCCGCGGCGGAAGGAAAGACCGGCGGCCGGGCCGCCGGCGTCGGAAGCCGAAGGGGACCGGAAATTTCCGGTCCCGTTGGAGAAAACCGGCCGGCCGGCTGGCCGGCCGGAACCGGGGAATTAATTCCCCGGCCAACTGGCAAAACCCCCCTCTTAAAGAGGGGGGCGGTTTTAATTCAAAGGGAGGGGGCCGGCTGCCCCCTCGGATCCGCACAAGCAGGGCCCCCCTCATGTGAGGGGGGCGGTTTAATTTAAAACGGCGCGGCATAGCCGCGCCGCCAGAGGAAACCGCGGGGGCAATCAAGCCCCCCGCCAGCCACCCACGTGCGGCCTCCCCGCCGCCAGCGCGGCCCGCCGCCATCGCGGCCCGCCGCCGCCGCCAGCGCGGCCCGCCGCCATCGCGGCCCGCCGCCGCCGCCAACGCGGCCCGCCGCCGCCGCCAACGCGGCCCGCCGCCGCCGCCACCGCGGCCAGCCGCGCCGCCGCCCGCCGCCGCCGCGCGCCGCCGCCGGCCACCGCGCCGCCGCCGTCCGCCGCCGCCGGCCGCCGCGCCGCCGCCGCACCGCCCCGGGGGGGGGGGGGGGGGGGTCGGGCCGGGTCGGCCCGGACCCGGACCCCCCCGTTTCGAACCTGATTTGGTTTTTGGCTCATAACTTGAGCCTCGGACCTCCGAATGACGAACCGTCTGCGGCAACGCGATCCTTGGATCGAGACGGTCGTTTCGGTATATCGCACTCAAGGTTTCGGGTTACTTTGAGTTCGGCCGGGTTGGTTCGTTCACGAAACCAACCGGGCCTTCGGAGCGGAAACGCTCATATCTTGAGCCACGAACGTCCGATTGACGCGCCGTCAGTCGCGTTGTGTTCCTCTTAGTGAATCGGATCTTTTGGCATACTCCGCCCGAGGTTTAGACGCAGGTGGAGTACGGTCGGGTTGGTTTTTCCTTAAAAACCAACCGGGCCCCGGAGACGAAAATGCCAATAACTCACAGACCGGGCGTCCGATTGACGCGCCGTCTGTTTCGTTGACTTCCTCTTGATGAGACGGAACTTTTGACATACTCCGCTCGAGTTTTGGATGCAGTCGGAGTATGGCCGGGTTGGATTGTTCCCGAAATCCAACCGGGCCCCTGGAACGGGAAAGCTGATATCTTTCAGACAGGACGTCCGCTTGACGAGCCGTCAGCGGCGTTGGTGGTTACGTTGAGTAACGGTCCCTTTGAGTTTACCCTATGGGAGTTCGGGGTACAGTTGAGATACGGCCGGGATTGGTTCGCACTCGAAACCAACCGGGCCCCTGGGACGAATAGACTATTAACTCACAGACCGGGCGTCCGATCGACGCGCCGTCTGTTGCGTTGAGACCCCTGTGACGAGACGGACCTTTGAGGCACTTCTTCGTGGGACTTTGTGATACTTGGAGTATCGACCAGTAGCTCGTGGAGCGGACCCTCCCGGAGACGAGCGTGCAGAGTACGGAGACCGTGTAGCCGGCTGAGACCTGACGACTGCTTGACCGACTCGACTTGGAGTGAGTCGACTAGCCCAGTGGACGGAGCGCCCGGTACTTGGCGGCAGACCCACGGCGGACGGAGCGCCTGGTAGTTGGCAGCAGACCCGCGGTACTCGACAGGAGGAGTACCTCAGTAGGCTATCTGGGTAGCGCCCGGTATTTGGCAGCAGACCCTCAGCGGACGGAGCGCCTGGTAGTTGGCAGCAGACCCGCAGTACTCGACAGGAGGAGTACTTCAGCAGTCCTAGGTTAGTGAGCGGCAGCCTCAGAGTCGTGACAGGACCACTGTACACTCTAGAGACGGAGCTCTTCAGCAGTTACGGTTTCGATAATGAAAATCCTGGTTTGAGCTGAGACTTTTGACCTTTGTGTTTCCTCATGATTGAGATGAGTTACTTGATAACTTAGGTATATGTATGGGCATATACCTGGGTAGAGGTTATCCGTTGATCTCATGATCCTTGTGTTTCCTCATGATTGAGATGGGTTACTTGATAACTTAGGTATATGTATGGGCATATACCTAAGTAGGGTTTATCTGTTGAGATCTTCTTGTGTTTATCCTTGTTGGTTTTAGTGAGACCTTGAGGGTCTCGGGGTCCCTACTGAGTATCGTTATACTCACCCCTGCACGGGCTATGCCCGCACCTCGTTGTGTTGGTTGCAGACGACAGACAGTGCTGACAGAAGCCGAAGGTTCAAGGACTGGACGGTACCTGGAGGTGGACTATACGACGAGGCGGTACCCGGAGGTGGATCACTGGGCGGGACATACTCCGAGCGGATGGCGGGACCCGAGGAGCAGAGGAGCTATCTGTACCCACCCTTCAGGTGGGATTTCCAGTGGACATCTCAGCGTAGCAGCTTTACTTTTCAGTCGCTGTTTTCCCTTTCGAGTTGTACTTTACAGTTGGGCTTGTATTTCCGGCCCCTTTTTACTTTCAGCTCTTCTTTTTGTACTTAGTGTTTTACTTCCGCTTGTACTCTGTGGTGCTTGTTTTCTTTATAAAGGCAATGCCTTCCCAGTTATCGGGATTTTTACGCCTTTGGTGCTAGTCGCCAGCCCCTGGCCTATGAAAGGCGGGCTTGGGGTAGTCACGGCACGGGCCCCGAGGACGGGTCGTGACAAACATGGTTGGAGTTTCATTATAATTCTTAGAGTGTGTTTTGAAAGGAAATTTCGATGGTTGAATTACTGTGGATTGAATTTTATTCTTTCTAACATTAAAGCCTAAGGTAGGAAGTACCTTTGGTAAGGTGATAAATGAGATAAAAATGTGATTATGTATCTAGTTGAATGGGTATATGAAAGTTTCATCTTGGTGTTTTAGTTTGAAAATGATCATTGGCTCAACTTTTGATGGCTTAAGGGCCATATGCTTATTAAAGGATTCAAGGTGTGTTGGGCGTTCGAAAATGCAATGCGACCATTTGAGAAAAGATTTACAACCCTTATAGGTTGGGTAATTTTTTTTGGTTCTTGAAGGATAATTGGGGATGATAATTTCTATGGTGGGAAGATTTTAATGATCCGTTTTTTGAACCAGATGAAAATCCGAAGGTTTTTAAACCTTTTCATTTACTGAATGGACCATTTTTTAAAACCAAGATTCAGAATTAAATTAGGAGAGTTATAACATTTTAAAGTGATGTTTTTGTACTTGGGTGAATGTCCATTAAGTTTATCAAGTGTTTTGAGGAGTTTCAGGAGTGCCAGATTAGAGAAATCAAATTTTGATGGACCTGCACTAGGAGCACGATTTGTTTGAAACTATGGGGCCCATAGCTGAAAATTGTGTGACCTTTTTCAGGTGGTTAGTGGTTGTCGCATAGGTTGTGAAAAGTTTTCCAAACTATGCACTAAGCCTGCATAGTTTGTAGAAACTAGGTAGTACCTAAGAACTATTCACTACATAGTTGGTGCACGGTTTCCAAGCTGTGCACCCAGCCAGTGTGGGGTGGCCCATGTTCCTAGTAAAGGGCACACAGTTAGCCCATGGTTTTCCAAACTATGTGTCCCAAACCATGACCGATACATATCTTTAAAAATCTAATTAAATTAAATTAAATTAAAATAAAATAAACAAAACAAACTCAACCCTCACCTCTCTGCCCTCATATGTGATGCAAACCTAGCCAACCCCCCTCTTGATGCGCGATGACCCCTCTACCAACTCCCTCTCAAGTTGTCGATTCCACCTCATTATTTAGAGATTCTTCTTAGATTAGGGGGAGCAAATATCTCTCCTCCCTTACCCCTATTTCTGGATGATTTTTGGCCTCTCCATCACCCTATGTAGTTCAGGTGAAATCCTAGGTTGAGGGTTAACCCTGATTTTAGTTTTCATTTGATTTAGGGTTGTGCAAATGGTCTCCTAGGACCTATTCTTACATGTTTTGGAATCCAACTATGAAGGCAAGGTGGATAGGTTCATTTCAGCTCAACTTTGTCACTTTGAGGTGAGAGTTTCTTCTATTATGTTGTTTCTCACATATGTTATTAGGGTCTTTTAGTGTTATTGAGTTCCTATTAATTAATTGGTAGTGCGTTGGACTGTGCTGTGTGGTTTTGGGTTGAAATAACCTTCCAAGGTGAGTTTTAAATCCAATTTTGGGTTATATATATATATATATATATTTAATTTAGGGTCCTTATGTGCTTTTAAAGTTCTTGGTATTTTCTGTAGACTGTTTGGTGGCCTGTTGAATTCTTCCGCACACATACACAGGTGCATGTACAGATATATACTCCCTTGTACATGTTCCCTCATGGTGAGGGGAATGTATACATGGGTTTAAAATTTATATACATACATACATACATATATATATATATATATATATAATAATGTATGTGAGTGTAAGGGTGAAGCGTTTGTTTCCATCGTTAATGCCATCGAGTGCCGAGTGTTCGACTAGCTCTACTTTCTGAGGGAGGATCCCTTTCTTTACATTTTAATTTAAAATGCATTAATTTTCTAATTAATTACCCTTTAATAAATTTAATTATGATCATTTATAATATTCTTAGTTATAATAAATGTATTTTTTGATAAAAAATCATGGTTTTATAATAAAACCCCCTCCAACAGAGGTTCACTATTTGTGAAAAACCACAGTGATAGTTTATGCTTATTTATCTTTCTTGGAATTATTTCATTGATGTTTTCATTATGGTTTATTTAATTATTAGTTGTAAAGCGCACCTCATATATATCTTCTTTGATATCCCTAAATGGGGCTTCCCTCTTTTTATTAAAACGATTGTTGAACCAAAGTTCCCTCTAAGTTCCCTTAAACTTTTAAGATGGAATTGCCCAAGTAGGCGAGTTCTATAATGACCAGGTCACCTATAAGTGACCCCTTTGATATTATACATGGTATTACCATGTTTTTATGAATTTAATGAGTAAAATGGAACCAAAAATGGTTAACTTGGAACGTGAGAGGTAATGATTCATGTAGTGAATTATGTAAATGGTTATGTATCATTTCTAAAGTTTAATTAAATGAAATGAATAAAATAGAGTGTCTTGTTCATGGTGAATTTCACTCCATATTTGAAATGTTTTGAAAAGTGGTATTGGATATGGATAATGGATTTCATGAGAGGATTTTCCTCATTCTTGAAAAATGAATATGTAACCATGTCATTGTAAATTCTTAAGTTATTATTCCCTAAGTGCATTGTGATAAATGAATACACCTCTTATTTAGTTATGGATTAATAAGAGTATGGGAGGATTATGCCACATTCTATATTATAAATGAATTGGGATAAAGAGATGTGTGAGGGGTCAATGACTCATGCATTATATAAAGTGAATGAGTGGGATGAATTCTTACCCCATGTGAGTATTTTGAATGTTTACAGATGGGAAGAATTCTTACCCCATGACAGTATTATGTATTTTTATGTGTGCGAGATAGTTTTACCCCATGATAGTTATATTTGTTTATGGGTGGGAGGTAGTTTTACTCCATGTTAGTTATATGTACATTATGGGTGGGAGACATTCTTACCCCACTCCACTTATGATTTCAAGATATCAATATGCTTGAATTCCAAGAGACTAAGGGCTCTTAGTATTGGATTGGGGGAAGATCATGAGAGATCCTCTGGAATTTGGATGGTGGTGGTATGTCCCGATCCACCCCAATATAAATGTAATGCATGGAGGCCAAGACACTAAGGGCTCTTGGACTTGGGTTAGGGGCAGACCATGAGATCTCCCCTAGAATTGGATGATTGAGGTATGTCCCAATCCACCCCAACATATATCTATATATATATTATATATATATATATATATATTTAAAGTTGACATGAATAGACATACCAACCTTGGGATGAACCAGGTATCTTTGTCAGGTGTCCCTTAGGAACCTGGACGAGTGTTTATTTATTCTTTCAGTTTTGTTGTTATTCTGCTATACCTGCACACTATATAATTTATATTACACTGGATTGGGTTTGACACTGTGGGTGCTGGGAAACTAATATTTTATCTCACACCCGAGCAGGGTACCCTTGGTACCCGATTATAACTTCTTGTTTGCAGGGCCTTGGACTTTGATTATTGCTTTATGCTTATGCCCAAGAGTTAGGAGCAAAGGACTGAGTTGGAGCTCATGATTCTTGTGGAGATCATCTTAGGGATTTTTAATTATTTTCCTTATTTGAATCATGTATTGTTATGTATTAAAAAACATGTTGTATTGTTTACTACTTTCAGTTTTGTATCATTACCATGTCATGCATTCTTCTGTTGTATGAACTGGTGTTGGCCACTTTGCACATGTGCCTTAGCCCTATTGGTCAGGACTCCTTAAGTGCATCCAAGAGACCCAGGATCAAATCCAGGTGGGGGAAAATTTCCAGGGTACTGTAGCAGTATTGTAATATTACTGTAGCAGGAATTGTCCAGACTGTAGCAGGTATTATAGCGGGAACTGTAGCAGGCACTGTTTGGCATTGTAGCAGCCGGAATAAGCCCCCATTTGGGCCTTCGGGCCACCGATTTGGTTCCCGAGTCCTTTAAGGCCTTCGGGCTGCCTAGGCCTTCATGTAAGTAAGGCCTTCGGGCCACCTCAAGGCCTTCGGACCACCTTAAAGTGCAGATGCAAACCAGACAAACTACAAAGAATAAGCTTTAGAAGGAGAAGAAGCAAGGAGCTTTCACCATAGCAGAAGCTAAACGGATTGCAAGAATGAGAGGGTATGAAACCTTCCATCGGGACAAGCCTGTGCATGCACGGGAAAGCCTAACTGAATAGCCATGCGAAGGTGGAGAGCTGATTTCACGATGAAGATGCTGGGGAGGAGCAGTTCCAAGTAGTTATTCTAGGTTGTATGTAATGTTTGAAGCCTACGGGCAATGAATTCCTCTAAGGCCTATGAGCCATGTAATACTTACTCCTACGGGCCTTGTAAGGATTCCACCTCACCCCTTGAAAGGTGGATTATCTAAAATCAATAAAAAATAAAGGCCTTCGGGCCATTGGAGGAGGTGTTGGCCACTTTTATTAAATTGATATTAATTTTCTTCTACTACTCATCATTTATTTATTTATTAACTATTTCCATTGTTGTTTTTTATGTACTCTATAATACTGTTTTGAATCTATGATAAGAGGGTATAGTCTCTCCAATATCGCCTCCCAAGACCCTCACTACTAATCTGCTGCCTCTGGCATACAAGGAGATGTACCTGAGGCCATGTGACCCACCGGTTTGGCTACCAGTTCGACAGTATGCCAGGTCAAGATGTTACATAAGATGTCATTGTTATTTCCTCAATATGATTTTCATCATCATTCACACCTATAATCACATCCTTGATATAATATTCTTTATTTTCCACACTTGTAATCATATCAGATGATCCATAAAACATAGCGTTATCCTAGTCACTAGCTATATTAACATTTTCCCAGTGTATATTTCAAAATTTATAACTTCAGTCAATTCCATGATAGACCAAGTATTCTTCCAACTCTTATGGATTAATTAGTCTTGAATAACAACATCGTAAACATGGAAAAATGATTTTAGAAGGGTCATATGCATGATCTTTTCTAAACTTGATGAATTCTTTCACCCCATCTTTATATTCTTTTGTCATAAAATTTTCATCCATCCATTCTCTATTTATATCCATCATATTTGATTCACTATGGCAAAATCACGATTTAGCGGCGGTTTTGAAAAATCGCCACGAAATCGTGCGTCGGGAAACTATTTGCGGCGGTTTTTAAAACCGTCGCAGAACGTTTCGCGGTGGTTTAAACCGTCTCTAAATGATTTAGCGGTGATTTTTTAATTTTTTTTAATTTTTTTAATTTTTTTAATTTTTTTTAAATTTTTAATTTTTTTTAAATTTTTAAATTTTTAAATTTTTAAATTTTTAAATTTTTAAATTTTTAAATTTTTATTTATTTTATTTATTTTATTTATTTCGTATTTATTTTATTTTTCTTATTTATTTTGTATTTATTTTGTATTTATTTTATTTATTTTATTTATTTTGTATTTATTTTCTTTTTCTTATTTATTTTATTTTTCTTATTTATGTTATTTATTTTAAATATTTTAAATATTTTATTTATTTATTTTATTTATTATATTTATTTTGTATTAATTTTATTAATTTTATTTATTTCGTATTTATTTTATTTATCCATGCATGCACATCCCATACAATATAAAGAAATACTGCATTTGGTGAGATTTGAAACCCTAACCTCTTGCATATTTTCCAAAGACTTTACCACTCCAACAAGCTCGTCATGTGGTTAATAAATAGAATTTAATATACTTATATATATTAATTGAAAAAACAAATAATACATAAATAATAGATATAAACTCAATAATAATAAATAATAAATAATGAATAATGAATAATAAATAATAAATAAAAAATAAAAAATAAAAAATAAAAAATAAAAAATAAAAAATAATAAATAATAAATCATAAATAATAAATAATAAATGATAAATAATAAATAATAAATAATACATAATAGATAATAAATAATGAATAATGAATAATAAATAATAAATAATAAATAAATATAAATAATAAATAAATATAAATAATAAATAATAAATAATAAAAAATAAAAAATAAATAAATAATAATAATAATAAATATAAATAATATATATTAAATATTAAATAATAAATAGTAAATAATAAATAATAAATAATAAATAAATATAAATAATAAATAAATAATAAATAATAAATATAAATAATTAATAAATATAAATAATTAATAAATATAAATAATTAATAATTAATAAATATAAATAATAAATAATAAATAATAAATAATAAATAATAAATAATAAATAATAAATAATAAATAATAAATAATAAGTAATATATAATAAATAATAAATAATAAATAATAAATAATAAATCAATATAAATAAAAAATAAATATAAAAATAAATATAAATAATAAATAATAAATAATAAATAATAAATAATAAATAATAAATAATAAATAATAGAAAATAAATAATAAATAATAAATAATAAATAATAAATAAATATAAATAATAAATAATAAATAATAAATAATAAATAATAAATAATAAATAAAAAATAAAAAATAAAAAATAAACATAAATAAAAAATAATAAATAATAAATAATAAATATTAAATAATAACTAATAAATAATAAATAATAAATAAATAAAAATAATAAATAATAAATAAATAATAAATATAAATAACAAATAAAAAATAAAAAATAAATATAAATAATTAATAAATATAAATAATTAATAATTGATAAATATAAATAATAAATAATAAATAATAAATAATAAATAATAAATAATAAGTAATAAATAATAAATAATAAATAATAAATAAATATAAATAATAAATAATAAATAAATATAAATAATAAATAAATAATAAATAATAAATAATAAATAATAAATAATAAATAATAAATAATGAATAATAAATAATAAATAATAAATAATAAATAATAAATAATAAGTAATAAATAATAAATAATAAATAATAAATAATAAATAATAAATAATAAATAATAAATAATAAATAATAAATAATAAATAATAAATAATAAATAATAAATAATAAATAATAAATAATAAATAATAAATAATAAATAATAAATAATAAATAATAAATAATAAATAATAAATAATAAATAATAAATAAATATAAATAATAAATAATAAATAAATATAAATAATTAATAAATATAAGTAATTAAAAAATATAAATAATAAATAAATATAAATAATAAATAATAAATAATAAATAATAAATAAATATAAATAATAAATAATTACTAAATATAAATAATAAATAATAAATAAATATAAATAATAAATAATAAATAAATATAAATAATAAATAATAAATAAATATAAATAGTAAATAATAAATAATAAATAAATATATAGTTAATAAATAATAAGTAAATATAAATAATAAATAATAAATAGTAAATAATAAATAAATATAAATAATAAATAGTAAATAAATATAAGTAATTAATAAATATAAATAATTAATAAATATAAATATAAATAATAAATAATAAATAATAAATATAAATAATAAATATAAATAATAAATAATAAATAATAAATAAATATAAATAATAAATAATAAATAATAAATAAATATAAATATAAATAATAAATAATAAAAAATAATAAAAAATAAATATAAATATAAATAATAAATAATAAATAATAAATAATAAATAATAAATAATAAATAATAAATAATAAATAATAAATAATAAATAATAAATAATAAATAATAAATAATAAATAATAAATAATAAATAATAAATAATAAATAATAAATAATAAATAATAAATAATAAATAATAAATAACCAGTAACAAATATTATTATTAATAATAGTATTTTATTGTTAGTACTAATAAATAATTAAAAATAAATAATAAATAATAAGTAGATATAAATAATAAATAATAAATAAATAATAAATAATAAATAATAATGGTAACACATGAAAAAGTATGAAAAGACTTGGTAGGGGATGAAAAATCATGAAAACACATGAAAACGGATGGAGAAGCATATGAAGAATGAGACATTCGAAAGAATAAGAACACATGAGAACGCATGAAAACTCATGACAACTCTGAAAAACCCCTTAATAATTCAACATAATCATCATAATAACCCACAAAAAACCATTGATAAAGATAACAAGTCATGAAAACCCAAATAAACAGTAATAAATGGAGCAACCGTTAAAACCCGTCAAAACGGTCATAAAGAGACAAAAACATTGGACTCACATTAATGGAGATAACCTATGATCTGAGAGTCCGTTTTAGATCCAAGACCTGTCAAATCAAAGATCTTGAAACGATCTTCGACCTGATAGGTGAAAGAGTCCGAGTGGACAGGCAGATCGGAAGTTATGACCATTTAAAAAAAAGCTGACGGGGAACGGGTGCTAGAAACGAGGCATCGAAAAACATAACAAAC
Organism: Viscum album; assembly: GCA_963277665.1. Taxonomy (NCBI): domain Eukaryota; kingdom Viridiplantae; phylum Streptophyta; class Magnoliopsida; order Santalales; family Viscaceae; genus Viscum; species Viscum album. Next base: position 792,458,074 of record OY728132.1, read on the forward strand.
CCAATACCCACTAAAAAGGCCATAACATATGATCCAAAAGTGCATGTGGGCGCCGAGACTAGTCAAACTGAAGCTCATGGAACGATCTATGATCTGACAGGTGGAGGTGTTCGAACTGACACGTGGATCGAAAGTTAGGTCTGTTTGAAGACAAGTTCGACGGGACACCGGTGACGAAAATGAGATTTTGGAGGCCATTGGAGGGGTTTTTGGGGTCTAAAAACACGATAGAAGCTTTCTTGTGTCGATTTGGTGCGTAGCTCTCTTCGCTGGCTTCGATTTGATATGTGGTAGAGCCCAAACGGACACCCGGAGCAAAAGTTATGGCCGTTTGAAGTTGGAGAACTTTTTTCAAAATTCTTATAACTCTAATATCTTCTGCACCTTAGACTGTCTCATGGTTTTGATTATATGTGCATCTAGATCTCTTCATGAGCTTCGATTTTACTGGTCGTGGCGCTCCAACGGATGCCCGGATGAAAAGTTATGGTCGTTTTAGTGATTTCGGGGTTTCTCGTGTTTTTTTATTTTTTCCTTTCATTTCGCGGCGGTTTTACCGAAACCGCCGCTATTTTGCTGCGGTTTTTTAAAAAACCCCCGCTAATCCTCAAAAAAAAAAATTAAAAAAAAAATTTAAAAAAATAAAAAAAATAAAAAAAATTATGGCATTTCGCGGCGGTTTAAAAACCGCCGCGAAATGGCGGCCCGAAACGCGTTTAGCGGTGGTTTTTAAAACCGCCGCGAAAAAACCTCCGCTAAACGGCAGTTTTCTTGTAGTGATTCGATAATAATAATATTTAATAAAACAAAAAAATATGTTCAATTGAATATAGATATCATAAATTTCTGGAAACAAAACCCTTTTTGTATGAGTATAAATGAAGTATAAAATCACATTTACATTATAAAAAATCGATGAAATACAACAATTGAATGTAATAATGGAAAAAATATATTATTTGAAAACTCTCTTCATAATAGAAAATAAAACAATTGAATATAATAATGGTTTCAAAAATAAAAAAATAAGTTATTATATTTTTTAAAATATCTTCAACACTAACATTGAATTTATGAAAGTATAAAAGTATTAAACTATTGCTAAATTGAAAAGAGTATACGATTATAAAAGTATAAATTAAAAATTTATTTATATTTATATTAGTATATAAAATTTTATATGTATATATAAGTATAATGTTATATTTAATTTATAAAATAATATATATTTTAAAGAAACATCTCTCTATTTTTTTTTGTGAATAGTTCGGGGAAAATATTTGGGGAAGAATATTTCTTTAAACACCTCCCATTTCATACTATAAACTTCTTCATTTTCCTTATATTCATAATCATCACCCACCATGTATCTACTTCACCTTCCAAATTCTAAATGGATATCAATTTCTTCAAAACTAATTAATTATATAATCCCAAATGGTTAGATGGCATTGCCGCATGAATGAATCCATGGTGAGTTGTTTCATCATTAGAATGTTTGGGATTTTGAAATGGTTCATAATATTAATCATTTCTTGAGAATGTTGAGTAAGTAATATCATGATATTTTTCACTCCAACTCTATTCCCATTTTGTTTCCTATTGGGACAATCACCTCATTGTCCATCACAACCATTGTTATGTTGGTTCCTACTAGATCCAACCCTTACTAAAACCAAATGCATGAATCATGTTTAATAAACAATAATATATCCCAAATATATATTTAGATAAGTATTACTTCTAAAAATAGTCTTATATATGATTCTATATGGAAATGGGAAACAAAAAGAGGTGGGATAAAAAATTCTCAGCAAGGTAGGACATATAAATGGCTCATAAAGTGGTTAGACCAACCACTTACAACATCTAGGAATCATAACACACACAAAATAAATACAAATTTAACAATAAACCTTATATTTACATGTTTTTCAATTCCCAATTTTAATAATTATAATCCAACTCACACTTATTAAGACATTTGTCTCATATTTTTAGTCATTCAACCAATTAAATCAATTTTCATATGTGAATTAAAACCTACATATATTTAATTTTCAATGCATTCCTTTTCAATTTAATCATTATAACTTCATTCCATCACTATCATGAAATTAAAAAAAAACACCACTCAACAACACATCCAAATCACAAAGGAAATCACCTTATATAATGATTATGACCCACCACTCTCTCAAAATTCATTATAATTCAACCATCATATATCAGTACTAATCATAAATCATGCCAAAAAAACATAAGTTCTTCCACCAACACATTCCACATCTAATTTTTTCACGAGTATCTTGGTACTCACACCATAATTTCCCCACACAAAACATAAGGAAGTTCAACAAGGACATGAATAATTATAATAGATAATCCATCTTTTATAAACACTATAAATACCATGTTGTTTATTTAAATCAAAATTTATATTCTTTCATGGGTGTTCTCAGAGAAATATTGATTTACATGAGTAATAAATTCATTAGCCATATATATGTAATTAATATTTAATGATCAATGATCATAAATGACTAACATGTAAATTATTAAAAATTAGAAAAATGAAACAATAAACAATGATTTACAAATAAGTTATTCATCATCAAGAAAAGAATGTATTAACAATCTCACAAGACAATCACAAAAACAATTAATCCCAAGAAATTACTCTCATCACATAAGTTAGATTTGGAGACACTTATTGGTGGTGAGAGAAGTGGAGAGAGAGGCAGCGGTGAGTGGGGTAGCGAGGGCGACATTGGAGAGAGAGGGGGTGAGAGCGGCAGTGGCGAGAGAGGTGGTGACGAGAGTGGTGATGATGAGAGAGGCAGTGAGAGTTGAAGTGAGAGCATCAATGAGTGTAGTGGTGAGAGTGGTAGTGCGTTAGAAGTAGGGTTCTGTGAAATCTTGAAGGCGTGCAAGAGAGAAGCCTCTTATTAGGATTCTTTTATAAAATTAGGTAACACAATTATCAATGACATCCAAAAAGCACTGATAATGGTCAGTTTTATCCGCACTAAAATATAAAGCACAGATAAAAAAGACATTTATCAATGCATTTTTAGCACCGATAAAGTTAACCCTTTATCAACATTAAAAAAGCGCTCACAAAACTTGTCTCTATCCATGCTAAAATTATAGCGCTGATAAAGTATTATCTTAATATTTTTTATATTATTATATATATTTATAAAATTATATATATAATATATAATATATAATATATAAATATATATATATTTATAATTATATTTATAAATAAATATATTTATAAAAATTTGTATATAATTATAATTATATATATATTAATATATATTTAAAAAATTACAATAAATGTTTTTTTTGTAATTATATATATATATTTCCAATTATATATATAATAAATATATTTATTAATATTTATATTTATATATATATTTAAATATTTTCATATATTTAAAACTATTTTTATATTTTTATGAATATATTTATATAATTATATATATTTATAAAATTATAATAAATATATTTATTTTAATTCTATAATGATTTAATAAATATATATATTTAAAATTATAATTATAAATAATGAAATATTTATTGATTTATAATTATATATATAATAAACATATTTACAAATATTTCTATAAATATACATATTTGTATATATTTATAAATATTTATATATATATAAATATTTGTATTTATTTATAAATATTTGTATATATTTATATATATTTGTATATATTTATAAATATATTTATATAAATATACCATAATAGTGCAGACCATGGAGAACCTCTATGACCCTAGAAATTTATTATAAAAAAGAGTGAAACAAGTAAACATAGAGAGTGCAGGGTAAAAGTGGAAAACACACCATCAAAAAAATACAGAAGAACGTGGTTCATATTTTATTTCTAACAACCCTTCCACAATATCAACCTTGGCCTCTTGGGTGTCTTTCACTCCTCCATTAGTTTGGGGTCTGCCACACACTACCCTGATCATCAGTGTCCACCAATTTATCAACCACATCAATGTTCTGATCAGTATCAACCTCTTTACCACCTTTAGAATGGTGTTTCTCATCCAACAAGTCCTAATTTGAGGACTTCCCTATCTAAAAATACTCTATACAATCCTGCTTGATCCTCAAAGGAAATACATTTGTCACATTTGTTGTTAAAGTTTTTGAACCCTTTCTCTTCTGGATATCCTTGTGTAGATCATCACACTATAGAGAGTTAATGGACTCCAGCATGGTGAAAAAGTTGTACTTGAAAACACCATTTTTAGGAGTATTAGTATGTGTATCATCATCAATGGAAGCCTCCATGGTTGTTGTGGGTTCAGAGATAGGAGAATATGCATATGCCAACACATGCTCCTGAGAAGTGATATCCTGCATAAAATCTCTAGGGGTAGCTTGCACTACTCTCATATTTTCAGAAGTAACTATAGCTTCCAAATCAGCCTGTATAAACTGATGAGAGTCATCATGTTCACACAAAGTTACCTCCGAAATCAATTTCTCAGTGGAAGACAAATTATTCCCAATAGTAGTAGGAGAAACCCCTTTAAATTGTAGGGAAGCAGAGTCAAGTTTCCCTTTATATAAGAATTGGTCCTCCAATAAAATCACAAGATCCATATCAATATCACCATCATGACTATTATCATCACCCCATTTAGAATAGGTCACCCCTTAAACCATAGAAATGACCAGAAGATTTTTAGTGAAGGGGTACACATTCACATAGAGGCAACACACCCCTACATCTATCACCTTCAAAATGACTACCATCATGCTTTTTCCTAGCCACAACATCACTAAAAGAGGGTGGCCCCCCATTCACTGGCCCATAAATATTTGCATATAATTATAAATATATATATATACACTAATATATAAATATAAATATATATTTATTAATAATATTATAAAAAATAATTTATTATAATTTTATAACTATTTAAATATATATTAATTTATTTATAATTATATTTATAAATAAATATGTATTTATTTATAATTATATATATAATAAATATATTTATAAATATTTCTATATATTTGTAAATATTTTTATATATTTATAAATATTTGCATATATTTATAAATATATATATATTTATAAAATTATAAATATAATAAATATATATATTTAGAAAAATATAATAAATGTATTTATTGTAATTTTATAATTATTAATATATATATATATATTTATAATTATAATTATAAATAAATAAATAAATATTTATTTATAATTATAACTATAAATAAATATATTTTAAAGTATTTGTATATAATTATATATATATTTTAATATATATATATGCTAATTTATTAAGATATAAATATATATATTTATTAAATTATAATAAATGTATTTATTATAATTTTATAATTATTTAAATATATATATCTATTTATATTTATAATTATAAATATATATTTAAAATGTATTTATGTATAATTAAAAATTTATAATTATAAATATAATAAATATATTTATTTTAATTTTATATTTGTTATGAGAACAAAAATAAGTTCATAGGTATAACATGAATGAAAAGTAAAAAATAAAAAAGAGTCAACACATACAAGGAAGCATGAATAATAAGGGTGTAAATGTATAAATGAACATTTCATGAGTCATGAATGCATAACATATGCATGTTTCATCATAAAAATTGGTAGCTAACATTTAGAACATATATAACAACCCAATCATGTCTAAAAATAAACTTATGATCATAGCTAGTTTCAATTATACTCACACATATCAATATATGAACATAAACATGTTCATGAATGTCGTCATTATCTCATGATATATATATATATATATTAACTCAATTCACTAGAAAAAAATATTTAATTAAATAGATATATAAATATATAAATATATATACTCAAAAGGATTAGCCATGGGTTTTGAGACCAAACCCATGAATCCAATTTATTAAAGAAAATATAAAAGTACAAAGGAGGGATCAATACAAACATGACACCAAATGCCCATAATGAAACAAAAGTTAATTTCCTATGGCTTCCCCGATACCCCATATTATGAGGATATCTACCCCTTCCCTTTGGACATCGACGTCTCTGCAATGTCTTGATTTTTGATGGAGCATAATCCTCGTCAGATGATTACTTAGATGATGCCCCAAAGGATTCCTCTAAGATTCTAAATTTCCAAGAAAAGTCTTAGAAATTTATCTATGAATTCAAATAAAAAGTATCCTCAAAATTGATTGCAAGAAACATTTGGACAACTAAATAGTCACTAAATCCAAACAAATCTAGCTCCATCATAGAAAAAATAACCTCCAAATGTAAGAATAACCAATCAACCACTACTTCATCATTTCCTTCAAGTGGTCGTTCACCTTCCTAGACTTCTAGGAAAGTGACATTCATATTCTTCTTTCATGCACTGATACATTCCTTATCTGAGGCCTTTCCAATGTATCCATAATTATTCTTCATAAGATCAGAGAATTTATAAAGATTATTCCATTCCAGAGGTTTACAATGATCCACATCCATATTTGGGTGTGCCTCTTACACAGTAGCGGTACATACCATCTTAGAAGCATTGTATTTCAGAGGGGTTACACCCTCTTCATCAAGTTGAGTTTACTTACCTTCAGACATATCACATATATATATCTGAATTATTAAAAAATATATATTATATTATATTTATAATAATTATAAACATGCGTTTTTAATTAATGTATATTAGTAAACATTAAATTTGAATATAAATACAATAATTTTTTATATATTAATAATATTTTTTATTAAAATATTTTATTAGTGCTAAGAATAATGATGATAAATATAACCTTTATCAGAATTAATGAAAACAATAATAAATTATATACCTTTATAAACACTTTGTTTAGTGCAGATAAATGCTACTTATATCAATGCTATTAACTAGCACTTATAAAGGTGGGGATTTTATCAGCGCTCTCTATTTAGCACTGATAAAATAAGGGACATCCCATGTACTGATTTGTGGTAGTGAAGGGTGTAATTAAATGAGTTGAAGCATGGTAGGGGTGTTTGAAGAAGGAAATGACTAAAAATCTGAAAACTATCTATAGGAGCCAGTTCACACTGTGAATGGATATTCATGATGTGAATGAATTCTAGGTAGAAGCCAAGAACTTAAATTTAGGATATGAAAATCCATTCACAGTGTGAGGTGTAAATTCACAATGTGAATAGGGTTTTGGGGATTTTAAACTGAGGAGACACAATTTTCAGTGTATCATCCATTTCAAATGTTTAAGAAATCAACACGTCACTAAGAAAAAAACCAATCAAGACATGGGTAGATCCTCTAATCTCCCGTGGTCAATCCAAACACCGAATCTGTGTCTTTCATGCTATCCTCTATACCTAAAATAAGAAGAATACTATTAGATTCCATACTCAAGAACCACTGGAAGCCCGTGTTGGGGTTCATCTCGTTTTTGGAATTAATGGAGCTTGTTTTTATGAGGACATGTAATTGAAAAAAAGAAATGCGGGTTGCAAAAGAGTGAATTAAATTCATGCGGAGACACTTTTTTGATATGGGAATAAGTGGCTATAAAATTGAGGTAGTGTCCATGCTTTATCATCCACAATACCAAGAGTAGAGGGGGTGCACACACAATAACATTAGAGGGTGGTGGATTGTGCGGAAAATGTGGAAAACAATTTTGAGTGTCAGTGGCATTGGACAACAGTGAATTGGGTTATTCAACGAGGTGCTACAATAATTCCTCGTGTTTGGGTTTGATCTCTGAAGGGTGGTGACTTGTCAAAAACTATTATTACAGAGGTGAAAAAGGCGTATTGGGGTGTGAATTTCACAAAGGTTTTTCTACACTGTATTTTTAATTCAAGTTCAGAATTTTTCTTGGATTATTTGTATTCTTTAAATCATAGTGAATATTCTCAGAGTTGCCCCATGGTTTTTTAATCCTCTACAAGAAGGGTTTTTTCACATTAAAATATGTGTCCCCTTTATTATTCTACTGTTTGGTTTGGCACTTCATTTACATTGGTGATTCTTATAAATTGTGGTTACTGCAACTGATTTTATTTTGAAACAAATCTGCTTACGACCCAACATCTGGTATAAAAGGGAGTTTATTCATGTTTCTTTCTGGTTAATTTTGGGTGATTCACACTGTGGAATTCTTGTCCATATTGAACTATTTAATAGGAAAAATGTTTTTACACTTTGGAAGAAAAGAGTTAAAAATATTCTGGTCCGTGATAAGACAACGAAGGCGTTGAAAAAAAAATCAGATAAATAGGAGACGATTAGCGTTGGTGATTGGCAGGATATAAGAGATTTGGCGACAAGAATTCCACAGTGGAAGATTTCACCAAACTTCTGATTGAGCTATCATTGATGGTGGTCAAGACTGATGATAAAGGCAACATGGTACCTATTTAAATGGAAGAAAAAGACAAGGATTTGATTATTTTGGGTTCGTTTCCTGATTCATATGATAATCTCATCATCAAAAAGTTGTTCGAGAAAGATACACTGAATTTTAATGATGTGATTTCCTCATTATTGATGAATGAGACTTGGAAAAAGACAAATGATGGTGAATCTTTAGGTAATAGTGGTATTCTGGATGTGGTAGATGGATGCGGTAGTTATAGAGGTCGGTCAAAGATAAGAATAAAGGTCAAGTGCTTCTTTTGCACCGAGGAGGCTCATGTGCATAGACACTACTATGAATTGAAAAAGATTAAGGAGGAAAAGAAATCACACGACACTGATTCTGATGATACCGGCATAAGTCTTGTTTAGGGTGAGGGTGATTTACTTTCAGTTGGCATTGATTATTGTAGGTCATATTTGTACACCTAATGGGTGGTTGATTCAACAACATCATACCATATTTCACAAAATAGGGGACTATTTTCTTCATATGAAGAATGTGACATTGGTAGATTGAAGATGGGAAATAGATATTTTGCTGATGTCATTACTGTTGGTTATATTTGTATCACTACGAATGCAGGTTGTACACTGACATTGAAGGATGTGAAACATGTGCCAATTATACGCCATAATTTGTTATCTGCTTGTTCTCTTGATACTGATGAATTCAGAAGTTCGTTTGGCGATGGAATATGGACTTTTTCTAGTGGATCAATGGTTTATGTGCAATGAAAAATGGATGAAATGCTTTAAAGGATAGATGTAAAGGCATGCAGTGATGTGAAAAATCTAGTTGTGAAGAGGACTTCATCAGATTTGTGGCATAAGGGATCGTCGTGCACGAGTCAAAGACAATTGACTAAGTTAAAGAAGGTTTAGAAGCTGAATCATGTCAGGTCAAGTGTTTCAGATCTTACACCTAATTCTTTTTCTTCAGAGAGTGCCACTATTGAATAAAGAATGAAAATCAAAGACTGGGGTGATGCGCTAAGAGTTTTTGACTGCTCGGAGGATGTTAAACAGTGGGATTGAGTAATTCCTACAGGTGCTCTAGATTATGTGCCGGTCACAATTATGGGGGAGTGAGATATTATTTATTTTAGTATTGTTGGTGTAGACACAGATATGATGAAGACATCAACATTTGGATTTCCCTTGTAGGGGGAGATTTCAAGTTTCTTGGTATAGATGCAAATGGGGGATGTCATATTTTCTGCAAAGTTTGACGGTTGGTATGATACCAAATGGTTTTCTTTCCAACTAAGTTTTTTTGGATGTGATCTCCTTCTTCAATGTGCTCAAAGGGGATATTTTTGGGGTTCAGCCTATTTTTGGGAATTAATGGTGCCTATTTTTATGAGGACACGTTATTAAAAAATAGAAACACGGGTCGCGGATGCATGAATTAAATTCACGCGGATACACGTTTTTGATGTGGGAATAAGTTCCTATAAAATGGAGGCAGCATCTATGATTTATCATCCACAATACCAAGATCATATAAGGCACACACACAACAATAACAGAGGGCATATTATTGTGCAGAAAACATGGACAACAATTTCGAGTATGGGTGACAGCGGACAACGACAAATTGGGTTGTTCAACAAGGTGCTACAACAACACCACGTGTTTGGGTTTGATCTCAAAAGGGTGACGAATTGTCATGAACTATTATCATAGAGGCGAAGAAGGCATATCGGGGTGAGAATTTCACACAAGGTTTTCTACAATATATTTGTAATTAAATTTTGGGATATTTCTTAGATCTTTGTATTCTTTCATTCATAGTGAATATTATCAGAGTTGACCTATGGTTTTTTAATCCTCTATAATGAGGGTTTTTACACATTAAAATATGTGTCCCCTTTATTATTATGATATTTGGTCTGGCACTTCATTTACATTGGTGATTCTCACAAATTGTTATTATCACATCTGTGTTTGTTTTGAAACCAATCCACTTATGACCCAACAACCTAAAGATCTACCTTCGCACGCTGTAGGGAGATTACACCGAGATTATTTCTCAAGTTTTGGCAACCCAAAGGGTAACCCCGTACCCCCCTTTTTCAAAAAAATAATCATATCTTTATTACCTCTCCTATTAGTGTTATTCTCCAATGAAAATCCCAAAATCTAGGGGTCAATCTTGCTATTATCTGAGTTTGGAGAGCCCCTCGTTCTCATGATGATGCTGCTCTCTTCCAACCTCACCCCACTTATCCTCCTCCAAATGATGCCGAAGCTGAGCCTCTACCTGATCAAACCAAGATTGCTAGAGCAGAGGGCTCCCCTCCAAGTCCTAATCAGCAAGAGGAAAATGACGCTGCTCTCATTCTCCCTCACCCCACTTCTCTTAAATCGAGGAGACAAGCCCTAATTTCAGTCTCCTAAACTGCTAACTTCATTTAATCTACTAGACGATAGATATTAAGAGGCTAGCTAATAAAATATGGGGAGGCATAAGAAGAAGGTATACATGGATGGTGGAAATTTAATGGGCAGTTCCCACTTAAAAGCTTCCAAATAGACTTAAAACAATATATTAAAAAATAAATCATTTAATTAACATCAAAATGAATATTGAAATTCACGAATCTCCACCTTGAAAATTAAATTCAAGAAAAATCTTAGAATAAAGAGACATGACAAAAATCCACCTTAAAATTTAAAATTCTAACCACATGATGATTCCGCACAACCTATCATCATTAATTTGGGAATCAAATCCTAAAAAGAAAATCACCTATAGGGTACGACCTAAAGTGTCCCCCATCATGCATCAATGTGACCCATGCTGACCAAATTCATGACATTATAAAATTATAAACATGCTTGGAATTAAAAAATTCCAAACATAAACATAGAACATATCTGCACTTACCTGATCCAACCTTTGATATGATGCCATCAAGGATGTACAGTACTGCTAAAAAGTACCCGCACACAACCAGTAAACATAGTAGTATCAATCCACTAAAACTATGGAATAAAAAACATCTCAAAAAATTAACAAATAATATAACTCATAAATAATAGAGTAACAATGAAAATATCAATAATAAAATACACATTGAAAAATCAAGCATAGAAAAATCAAAATTGGTCTCCACCCGAACCCGTCATAGACTTATAAAACTCTTCACCTAAAGGGAAGACACTACCTCAAACCTAGCCAACAGAAGAAGCTCATCAAAAACTGGGTGCCACTGTAATTCCCATGCAGTCCCAAATTCATAAGGAAAAACTTTAAACCCATGAGAACACCGATGATCCAATGGAAGCCAGCTACCGACCTAAGGAAAACAACCTTAAATATAGCCAACCGATGACATCAAGAACCTAATTCTTAGATACTTATCCAATGTCTTCAAAGATATACTAGAAACACCATCATGAAGTATAGAAATAAACTGAACATCTACCCATGAACTTGCTTCTCTAACTACTACCCAGTCCCAATCACCACTCACAATAGGTCAAAACATAGAGACACTAGCCTAAAAACATGACACAAAACTGAGGAATAAACCCAATCTAATTAACAAATCACTCTCCTAAGAAAAAATGGTAGAACAAAGGAGACCAAACAAACAGACATACTGACCTACCACACACCTTACTACTAACCAATACACTCTCACCTAGGCCAGCCTCAATTTTAAAAATTCTATGAATTTAGTTTTTTTACATTAGTTTTAAATATCCAATGTTAAAAACCCAACTGAAATATTTTTATCACTGGTGATATAAATAATCGACATTAAAAACATTTTAAAATCCATTACTTAAAAACTAATGTTAAAATTCTGATGTAAAATCCATTTTGTGTAATATTGTACATGTTATCATGGAATACATACTTATGTATGTAAAATTATGTTAAGTACACATTTATAGTTTCCTACTAGGTTTGTACTCACACCCTGAATGAGCATCTCGATGTGTGTGAAAACTTAATGATTAATGATATGAGGAAGGTAAAGGTCCATGTGACAGGTTGGTGAGGATCTTGGAGTTAGGAGATGGATTTGGAATTGGGATGGAAACTAGATAGTTGTTGCCACACTTTTATTTATTTATATTTGGTTGTACTACCATACTGCTGACCTGGTATATCGGGGGTCCATTTGATTATCCTTATATGACTTGATGTGCCATTTTTTATAACATTTATTTGGATACCTTATTTTATGATTTTTGTTGTTGTTGTGAGTTATCAATGATGGATATAATTACAGTGGGTATAGTCTCCCCATGTTACTTTAAAACCTTACCGCTAGTCATCATCCTTTTCCGTACATGGAGGCAAACATGAGGTTATGTGTCAATTTATATCAATTCTAATGAATCAGTTCAGAGTGTTAAAAATGGTATCATAGCCTTGAGGCTTCCTTGAACTTCTTTGGATTATGGTAGAAAGGTGATAAGCTATATAGAAATTGGGTAGGGGAGTTTTCATGTGCCTATCCAGCTCATGAGTAATGAACATTTGAGTTACCAATGATGAAAATGTTATTCCAATTTATTGAATTTGGGTTCCTTCATGCATCATGAGTAGTCACATAGGATCATATGTCATATATATGGACCTATTGTGTGTTTCATAGTAGTTTCTATAATTAAATTCCTTGATTTGTGCTAACTTTAGAGTGATATATCTATATTCTCTATTGTTGTGATATATCTGTTTGGAATTAGTTAGTTAAACATGAGCATGATGTTATGTTATATTTATGATTGTGACTAATTTACAGGTTTTATATTATAAGGTATAAACAATAGTAATATAATTGTGAAATAAATATAAATAAATATATTTATAGAAAACAAAACAAAATAAAATTCACTTTCAATATTGACACAATTAGCACACCTAAGAAACTAATAAAATATTTTCCTAAGATTAAAATATATTTTATAAATTGGATATTTTTCATGTTTGATATGTTTATGATTAACAATAATTTTAAAATAATAGTTAATATACAAAAAACCAATTTCATACAAAAAGTTGTTTTCATGATATTTTATGATTAAATTTTAATATTAAGTTTAAAAATTCTAATATATTAATTAGGAAATATTAACATAATTTTTTGATATATCATATACATATTATCTTAAGATGAATTTTTGGGATTTTTTAGTAATAATTAGTTTTCAAGTGAATCGTGAAAATATTGATTTTATTAATACTGCCACTTTTATGAATTTATAATATTATATGAAAACATTGAATGCTTTTGAAACATTTTACTATTAAATTATATATTATAAATTATACTAAATAATTTTAAAATAATTTTTTTAATTTATAAAACCATGCTCAGCATTTTGAGAATTTATGTTGCGTTTTAATGAAAACTATTTTTTTATTCTTTTGTTTTATTAATTATAACATGATGAAATTAAGTTTTTGATTCATTTTATTTTTAAATAAATAATATTTTAATAATAATTATTATTTTAAATTCATTAAAACCAATATAATTGATAATTCTACCTTAATCGTAAATCTTTTTCTTAAAAGTAAACCTTATCCAAAACCAGGTTTTTTTCATTACATAAGATTTTGTTAGATTTAATTTTACAATAAGATAAGTCTTATTATTTGATAAATTTTATTTCATATTTAAAATAAATGGTTATAAATTATCTAATATGGTTTATTTTATTTTTATCCTTAAAGGATGAATTACCTACATAAAAACTAGTTACCATAGAGAAAACTAAAATGGTAAAAATGAGTAACCATAGTGGTAAAGAGAATAATAAGTTTAAAAATGTTTCTTTTTAAATGTAGGAAGTTTATACCAGCCATATCTTCCCTAAAATATACTATTTATTAATTTTAATGTTACTTTCATTGATAGAGAATTACCATTATTGAATAGTTTTGAGTATTTACAAAAAAGCCTCTCCTTTTAATTATTAAAAGGAAAACTTCTTTCCTCACTTACCCTCACTCAAAAAAACCCAAAGGATTGGCCCAAAATCAACCCGAAACTCTTATATAGTCTTTGATACACCTTAAGGACGTTATTTTATTCTCAAGAAACCATCTCTCACTATTTTAATCCCTTTTTCATGGGCGATAATCTAAGAAGTGAGGTATAGGTTCTTAAAACTCTCTTTCATTTTATACTTCTTTATACACTTTTATAATTTCTCAAATTTAGTTTAACAATATTAAAATGATAAAATAAGTAACATTAGTATACTGATATATTATTATAATGATGGTACAATCATTAATCACCCTCCCATTTTCCATTAAGAAAAATTAAAACGTGAATCATTTGTTTTGCGGACTACCACCTCCACGAATAAACATGTTTCATTTTTTACTTCACTTACAAAAATGGATTGTTTTAGGTTATATTTTATAATTATTTATGTTATATATAATTAATATATATAATTAATATGATTATTTTTTAATAACACAAAAAGTAATGATCATTATAAGGTAATCCATCGATATCATTAAAAACCTTAAGCTAGTTCTTCACCGCATTTGCTTTCATGAAACATGACTAAAACGCCCATGTAATAGAATTATAAAAATATATGACTTTATAAAGAATCAATTATAGAATATTTATTTTTTAATTATGTTATTTTGGAGAAAAAGTAAGACCAACACCACTTTTACAAACCCAGTTCAAAATGGTTAAGATCATTAACATCCAATGTTGAAAAGATATTACAATAATATAATAAATGAAGAGAATTTTTATAAATAAATAATATGAATATAAATATATAAGAATAAAGTTCTTAAAAAATTAATTAATATTTTTATCTTTATGATTCATGAGATTAAATCATTCTGTGGAAATCAAGAGTAAAGCTAAGGGACATGTTAACTCAGAATCCTTTATTTGAGTTACACAATTTATTATTAAACATCATTTTCCAAGACATTGAATTTTTATTGATATTATTTACTTATTTATGGTGAAAAATACTTTTATGAGCAATACAAAAATTCAATAAATGTGTTATTTTCATTTCTTTTAAAAATAAAGGATAATTTTCAAAAAGGGACTCATAACTATGACTTTTTGGATGACGATTACAAAATATTTTAAAAAAACTCTTTTCATTATTTGGTTCTTATTATATCCAAATTATATATATATAATGATGTGATTTTTTATATAATAATATGTTGTGATCCATTTTTTATAATGAAATTTTTATATACTTTTATTTCTTAATTTCATGTTATGTGATAAGTTTAAGAAACCCATTCTATTTCCATGGGTTATTTATGTTATCATGATGATTGATTATAATTGGGAAACATATGTATGAATAATGATGGGTGGGTTCCTATATCACCCTAAAATGAATTATATTATGATAATATCTCATTATATAGTTAGACATGGATATAATGGGTTTTTTCACACAGGCATGGGTATGATTGGTTTTCTCACATTTTCAAACATATAAAAAATGAGTTTTTTCACATAAGTGTGGGAATAACAAGTTTTCTCACAAACTTTTTCATATTCATATGTATTTTTCCAAAATTTCAAGTTTATAATGTTATGAAACATTTCTAATATTTTTATCAAATTATTCCAAGTTTCAAGATGCATTTTATTTCAAAAAAAATTCATGTTTTCATGATTATTATAATGACCCAGAATTTTATTAATGGAATTTACATTCATATAAATGAATAATGATACATTAGTTATAAAATGAACATATAATATGGAAAAATATTATAGTGGGACAATAAATAGGAAATCAGAGAATAATAATATGATAATTTGGATCTTCTTGATCGACCAGAATGACCACACTCATGAACAAAGCTATAGAAATAATACATTTAATAATAAAATATTCATTCTAAATATGAAATAATATTTTAACTTGAGAAAAAATAGAGTTGAATGAATAATGAATGTAATAATAGGTATTAATAGGAAGTAGGGAACCCATATTACCGTTATAAATTTGACTATTAGAATAATAATTTGACCATTGGAATAGTAATATGACTGTTGATAATAGTAATATGACTATTAGAATAGTAACCTCACCTATGTAAATTTAAAATAATATTTAGGTACAATAAGATATATTTATATAATTTTACAAGTAAATAAATGTTTAAAAACAATAAATTAAGTGTGGGTATTTTTTTATAACATTATTTTTTTATTTTCAATTTCATATTGAATATAATGATATAAAGTATAATTTATTTTCATAAAATAAATTCATAGATCAATATTATTTTATATTATAATAATAAAATAATTCTATGAGATCATAAGTATTTTTTCAAAGGTTCATAAAATTGAATATAATATAAGAATTATTATTTTTCAAATAAATAAAGATTTTATTTATAAATTAATTTTCTAATATTTAGAAAACCATTTTCATAAAATGGATTCAAATTTTTAAATATAAAAATCAAAAAATGGTTAGTGTAATTTTTTTATATTTTCCGTAAATAGTTTAATTTTTGGTGAATATTTAAATATGATAATGTATGATATTTAACCTTATTAGCCAAATACATGAATTTTTTATTCATGGCTGATGTAAGAAAACATTGGTTATAACTCACATGCACAATTTACTATATATAGTCATAATAATCAATAATATTTATAGTCTTGAGCCAGAATAATTAATAAATGAATATAATAATCAATAACACCCCTCTACTCCCCTTATAAAAACCACCCCTCACCACCCCTTATCCTCACACATTCTAAGACTTAATGCTTGAAACATATATTACAAAACCTATGCTCCCCATTCTATCAATGTCTAAGTGATTCTTATAATGAGCCAAAATTTTATTAATGAAAATTCAGCTTGATCTAATTAAATATTTTATTAGGTAAAATGGTTATATAACATATCCAATTCCTTGGTTTTATGTTTTTTGATTTTAAATTTCTGTTAATAATTTTTATCGTTGCTAACAAATCCATTGAACAACGACAACATGATTAGTATAAATATAGGGCTTTAACAAATCCAATTTACTTCGACAAAGGATGTGATGACCTCATCTAACATAATTGCTCCATACGAATCCCATTTTTCATAGCTCATAAAGAAGGTATAATCACAAGGATTATCTCTTGAACAAGCCCAATTCAAGCTTCAACACATTAAGCTTGAACGAAACTGCCTATGGGAGAAGTGGAAGTTGATAGAGATTACCACATGAGCGATGTTATCTGATCCATTCCAAGAGTGTGTCACCATAATACACCTTACCATTAGGTCTTATGTAGGAGTTATAAGAGGTTATGTAACAATAATCTAGCACTATGATTATGTGCTTTATTTTTTGTATAAATAATATACATTCATTTCTTTATTGTCACTTTGTAAATGGTTTTTAAATCAAAAATAGTATTTTTAGTTAATATTCAATTAAGAAATATATTTTGATTAATTAATGTATTTTTGAGATTAAATAACATTTTAATAAAATATTATTAATAATAAATTACTTTTTATTAAATGTAAATGATCGTATAATTTTTATGAATATAATTGTAATTTGTATTAAGGTTTGAAAACTATTTTTGTTAAAACCCATGAATTTTCAATAAATGTCGATTTTTATTTTAAAATTTAAAATTCAAATATATTTAGAAAATTATTTAGATAAAATGAATATTATTTTTGGAATTAGGATGTTGAAATTGTCCAATGGTGAATTTTTCATAATTTTCTGAGACAGTCGAATTTTTGGGTAAAAATTAAATACCGTTTAAATATATAATTTGTTTTATGACATCATAATGACCCAATAGTGATGTAATAAAACACTATAAATTGTATGTTCAGCCAATATATGTTTTAAATTTAATATAATGTGATTTTATATCTGTTTTATTATTTTTATGGTGCCTTAGTGGACCCTCCAAAACTTATAAAACATTTTAACATTTAAAATTATTTTCTTGAGAGTGTGACTCACCTACACATAAGTAAGCCTAATATTTTAAGAAGTTCGGCCATTATAATTATAATATAATTTTTTCCACTCCCCTTTGAAAAAAACCATGGGAAAAACCATGGGTTGGTTTGTGATTTTGATTAGTTTAATGTCTAGTGTCCAAAAACCTAAATAATAAATAATTCCCTCTCTTTTCCTTTATAAACCCACCCATGATCCCACTTCTCTTCACTAAAAACTCTTGTAGAACGTCCCTAACCTACCATACTCTCTCTAAAATCCTCCCAAGGCTCCATAATATCCCAATAATCCTATCTCAATCCCCTCCCAAGCCTTTGGGATCACACTTCCAAGTAAGGGATTTCTTCCTTTCTCTTTTTTGTCCAAACTTCATTATGTCGTTATACCATTTTTTCAATTAAAAATGTTAGGGTATGATTTTTAACCTCCCCCATACTTCTCTATATATTTTTAAATTATGATAGACCTATTTCCCTCTCATTAATTCCTCCCATGTACACCCATTACCATGCCGAAATTCCATAAGGAATTTCTCTCTTCTCACTTACTTTCAAGAAATTATTTTGTATTATGAATATAAATTACATTACATATGTTGGGACATGTATCTATAAGAACTCCTTACTATAAATTTCATGTAAATATGATTATACACCCTTTTATCTCTCATCAACCAGTTTTATGAATTCTTATATCATGCCGTTATGCTGCCGAACTTGCACCGCAATTTTCCAAGCCAAAGTCATTGTGTAGTGAATTCCATGACCATTTCTCTATCAAGGGTATTAACCTTTATGAACATTTACTTATTTATTATATAGTTTCATTTATTAATTACAAATTTCTTTATTGTGTAATAAATGATTATGTTTAATGAATCCATGTTATATGATCCATATGGCTCACTTGTGCATGAAATGAAATGATTAAGAAGGGTGCGCCCTAATAGCACTCAAATGAATTGAGTAAATATTAGTATCATGATATTCCAAGTGAAATGAGGTTTTACTAATTATAATTCAAGTTAAATGAGGGTTTACTCATGCTCTATGTGCAATGATACTTGGATTATTCTAATATCATGTTAAATGTTGATTCCAAATTTCCATGTTATGATAATCATGCTATATCATGCCTTTATGTTAATGTTTCTATTATGATACATTTATATGACTATTGCCTAACATGTAATTTATTCATCAGGCTATGACTTTTTTACTCCCTTAATGGTATTTACAGCTCGCTCTTTTCTTATGCACGTCCTCATGTTATCCAATTCAATGCTAAGTACGAAGGAATGTGTGTGGTCATGTAAAAGAAGTTTTCAATAAAGATGTGTATTTCATGTTTTAAGTTGTTATGTAATGTTACTAATACAAAAAAATAGACATATTTATCTTCTATGATGTATCAAGTGAAGTTTTTATGTAATAAATTATGTTTAAGTGTGAAATAGAGCACGGTTTCTATAGTTGGTATCATAGGATAGGTTTAGTTATTTTTGGGATTAAAATTATAAAATCCTAGTGAAATACTTATGGATAAGACTAAGTTTAATAAAAAAATCCATAAAATTTTGGGAGTATTAAGTAAGTGGTTTATCAAGAAAATATATCCCTGTCTAGATACGAGCAGGTAGAGGTGGCACTGCCACAAATGTATCTAGGGGTAAAACCCAAAAGCACCACTTTGAGCTAGACTCGATTAGGAACTAGTGCCAGAAAATGGGCCTTTCTGCACTATTGTTTATGATGCTCCTGGTGGATATGCTTTGGTAAATTCATGAGATTATTATGAACCATTGTTAAGGGAATAAAAAAAATCCCTTAAGAATATATGTTTGGAAGTAGATCATGGATAACATAGACTGAAACCTATAAATTCATAAGTTAAGGAAATAAAAGTAATTTATGATTTATACCTTTCTTTTCATTGGATTCCCCTTTATGTGTTTTATAGTTATCTTCCATAAGTTGTTTTGGATGAAGTAAATAGGTAGTAACAGAATAAAAAAGTTAATGGTAGGATTATCATCCATAGTTATATGCATTGTTTTATATCCCTAAAGTTTAATAGAACAATCCCAACACCACAAAAAATCATGGAAGTTAAGATTTCGGTGAGAATGGTAAATGGGGAATTCATTACAACCCATTAATATAACTCATCTCCTATCAAAATTTGTGGTTTGAACTTCCCTACAAACCTAATCATACTCCCTTTGGTATAATTTGATGCAATTCTTGGCATAGATTGACTTTCCTTATATAGAGCCAACATAAATTTCCATGAGAGGGAAATCACACTCTATATGGAGAATCGAACCCCGATTCTATACAAGTGCAAGGAGAAGGTTGAATCTTATTTAGCACAATTATCTCAAGCGTGAATATTAATTCCTTATGATAATGCACATATTTCTTAGATGATTGAGTCTAATTAAGTAACCATCCTTGAAGAAATGCCTATTGTGAGAGAAATCGCTAAAGTGTTTCATGAGGAATTTCTTAGTCTTCCTCCTAGAAGAGATATTGAATTATCGATTGATCTTATACTTGGGTCATTTACAATATCCAAGATTCTTTATAGAATGGTTGTTGTGGAGATTGAGGAGCTGAAAAAAAAACTACAGGAGAATATGGATAAAGGGTTTATACACCCAAGTGCTTCGCCATGGGGTGCACCGATCCTCTTCATCAAAAAGAAGGATGGGTCAATGCGCCTTTGCATTGATTATCGCGATCTCAAAAAAATCATGATAAATAACAAGTATCCTCTACCATGAATTTATGACTTGTTCGATCATCTACGTGGAGCACAATACTTCTCCAAGGTGGATATGCGGTTGGGATATTATCAAGTAAGGGTGAAGAATGAGGATATCACCAAGACTGCTTTTCATACAAGATACGGGAACTATAAATTCATAGTAATGCCTTTCAGACTCACTAATTCTCTAGAAATATTCATGGACTTGATTAATTTAGTGTCTATAGATTATCTTGATAAATTTTTGGTAGTGTTTATAGATGATATTCTAATATAATCTAAAACCAAGGAG
This sequence comes from Viscum album, assembly GCA_963277665.1. Classification (NCBI taxonomy): domain Eukaryota; kingdom Viridiplantae; phylum Streptophyta; class Magnoliopsida; order Santalales; family Viscaceae; genus Viscum; species Viscum album. The sequence goes on from OY728132.1 coordinate 792,479,585, forward strand.
GAGAATGAGGAGAATCTAAGCACTATACAAGAGACCTTGCGAAAGGATAATATCTATGAAAAGTAAAACAAGTGTGAGTTATGGTTGAAATAAGTCTTATTATTGGTTCATATCATCACAAGTAATGGGATATCTATGGATACCTCCAAGATAGATGTAATTGGGGGATGGATGAGTCCAACACCGGTAACATATATCTGTAGCTTCCTGGGGTTAGCTAGATATTATCACTGATTTTTGAGAAATTTCTCATGATTTTCCAACCCTCTTACCAAGCTAACTTGTAAGGGAGTAAATTTTTCTTAGAGTGATGAATGTAAAGATAGCTTCAAGGAGTTGAAAAGGAGTATTATCACTACACCTATGCTCACACTACCCACAAGTGTAGAACTTTTTATAGTATTCAGTGATGCTTCGAAAAATGGCCTCGACTATGTGTTGATGAAAAATGAAAAATTCACTGCCTATGCTTAAAGGGAATTGAAAGTTCTTGAGAAAAACTATCTAACACATGATCTAGAGTTGGATATAGTAATATTAGATTTAAAAATTTGGTGAAATTACTTCTTTGGAGAGAAGTGTGAAATATATATGGATCACAAAAGCCTCAAGTATATATTCACATAGAAATAGTTGAACATGCACCAACGAATCTGGTTAGAGATGATCAAAGACTATGAATTCTCAATCCATTACCACCATGGGAAACCAAACAATGTGGAAGATGCTCTAAGTATAAAGGACCCATAAATTCTATCATTGATGAGAATTTAAAAGGATCCAATCTTCTTAAATTTGATGAAGATGGACATGGGAATCATAAAGAAGGGAACATCATTAATCCTTTAAAAAATTATTGCTCAAACATCTCTTTTGTAAAGGTTAAAGGATGATCAAAAGGATGATGTGGGAATTTAGAAGAAAGTGGAAACTATTAGAAAATAGAAATCCTTGGAGATAAATGTTAATGAAGAAGTAATTGTAAGATTTGGGACAATAATATGTGTTCCATCAAATCCAGAGTTAAAGAATGAAATTTTGGATGATGCACTTAGTTAGAATTTCTCTATTCACCCAGGAAACACAATGATGTATCGAGATCTATAAGAGAATTATTGGTGGGATAACATGAAGAAGGGGATCAATGTGTATACATCAAAGTTCCTAGTATGTCAGCAAGTGAAGTATGAGAGGCATATGTCTAAGGGGATAATGAAACCATTACCCATACCAGCATGGAAATGGGAGAACATCACCATGGACTTTGTCACTGGAATTCTGAAGACATCCAAAGGAAACAATTCTATCTAGGTTGTTGTGGATCGTCTTAAAAATACTACACACTTCATTGAAATTTAGGAGAATTTCTCATTGGATCAACTGTAACGGATATACATCAGAGATTTGGTAAGGCTGCATGGAGTACCACTATTGAGTGTATCTGATTGAGATCTAGGATTCACATCTAAGTTATGTAAGAGCCTTCAACATGCTATGAATACTGAGATGAACATCAGTATGTCTTATCATCCTCAAACTAATGTCCAATATGAGTGGACTATCGAAACACATGAGGATATGTTGAGATCATGATCAATGGACTTCAAATGAGTATGGGATCAACATCTTCCTCTAGTTGAGTTCTATTACAATTAATGTTTCCAATCAAGCATCCAAATGGCTCCTTATGAAGCCCTTTATGGGAAGAGGTGAAAAAAACCAACATTTTGGAATGAAGTTAGGGAGCGAAAACTCCTAGGTCCAAAAATGGTCAAAGAAATGGTGGATAAGGTTAAGACCGTCCATCAGAAAATTAAAGCTACTCAGAGTTGAAAAAAGAGTTATGCTGATAATCGTCGATGAGACCTAAAGTTTGATGTCGGAGGAATGATATTCCTCTGCATATCACAGTGGAAGAGATTTATGAGATTTTGGAAGAAGGGAAATCTTAGTCAAAGGTACATAATCCCTTTTGAGATCCTTGATCGCATTGGAGCAGTGTGCTATCAACTAGCACTACCACCAAACCTATCTCAAGTACATGATGTATTCCTCGTATCACTCTTGAGGAAGTACATACGTAACCCATTGCATGTACTCAATATAGAGGTGGTACCATTAGAGAATGACCTATCATATTAAGAGAAGTTGGTGAAGATCTTATATCGTAGGTAAAAAGTTCCATGAAATAAGAAAATTCCCCTTGTCAAGGTGTTGTGGAGAAACCAAAAGTTTGAAGAAGCAATGTGGGAATCAGAGGAAGCGATGAAGCATAGTTACCCTCATCTGTTTTAGTATGGGAAAAGAAAATTTCAAGGGAGAAATTTCTTAAGGGGGGAAGATTGTAACGACCCAAAATTTTATTAATGTAAATTACTCTTGATCTAATTAAATTTTTTATTATGTAAAATAGTTATATAACATATTCACTTCCTTGGTTTTATGTTTTTGGATTTTAAATTACCATTAATAATTATCACTTTTGCTAATATAATTTTTGAAAAGTGACCACATGATTAGTATAAATGTAGATCTTTAACAAATCCAATTTACTCAGAAAAAGGAAGTGGTGACCTCATCAAGAAGAATTTTTCCATATGAAGCCTATTTTTAGAGCTCGGAAATGAGGTAGTGTCACTGGGTTTTTCTCTAGACCAATCCCAAGATGAGCTTCAACACGTTAATCTTGAACAAAACTACATATGGGAGAAGTGGAAGTTAATAAAGATTACCACCCGAGCTATATTATTCGAGCCACCCCAAGAGTCTGTCACCATCACACACCTTACCCTTAGGTCTTATGTGGGTGTTATAAGGGGTTATGTAATAAGACGCTAGTACTATGATTATGTGTTATATTTTTTTGTATAAATAATATACATTAATTTCTTTATTGTTACTTTGTAAATGGTTTGTAAATCACATATAGTATTTTTAGTTAATATTTAATTAAGAAATGTATTTTTATTTATTAATGGATTTTTGGAATTAAATAATATTTTTATAAAATATTATTATTAATAAATTACTTTTTATTTAATACAAATTATCGTATACATTTTATGAATACAATTATAATTTTTATTAGGGTTTGAAAACTATTTTTGTCAAAACCCATGAATTTTAAATAAATGTCACTTTTTATTTTAAAAGTTATAATTCAAATATTTTGAAAATTATTTAGATAAAATTAATATTATTTTTGGAATCAGGATGACGGAATTTTCCAATGGTGAATTTTTCATAATTTTCTGAGATAGTTGAATTTTTGGGTAAATATTAAATACCTTTTAAATATATAATGTATTTCATGACATAATAATGACCCAATAGTTATGTAATAAAATACTATAAAATGGATGTTCAGACAATATATGTTTTAACTTTAAAATAATGTGATTTTATATTTTTTTGATTAATTTTATGGTGCCTTAGTGGACCCTCCAAGACTTATAAAACATTCTAACATTTAAAATGATTTCCTTGAGAGTGTGACTCACCTACACATAATAAAGGATAATATTTTAAGAATTTAGGACATTAGAATTATAAAATAATGTTTTCTACTCCCTTCTGAAAAAAAACCATGGGCAAAAACCATGTTTTGGCATGTGGTTTTGATTAGTTTAATGTATGGTGTCCAAAACCTAAATAATAAAGAATTCCCTCTCTTTTCCAATATAAACCCACCCAAGCTCCCACCTATCTTCGATAAAAACCCTTGGATAACGTAACTAAACTTCAATCCTATATCTAAAATACTCACAAGGCTCCCAAAGCTCCTAATAAGGCTCTCTCAATCCCCTCCCAAGCCTTTGGGATCATACTTCCAAGCAAGACATTTCTTCCTTTCTCATTTTTGTCCAAATTTCATTATGTTGTTATACCATTTTGTTTTCAATTAAAAATTTTGGGGTATAATTTAGAACCTCTAAAATAATTCCCTCCTTATGTTTTAATGAAGATAGTCCTCTTTATCTCTTAATAATTTCTCTCATGTACACCCATTACCATGCCAAATTTCCATAAGAAATTTATCTCTTCTCATTTACATTCAAGAAATTATTTTGTATTATGAATCTAAATTCCATTACATATGTTGGGACATGTATATATATGAACTTCTTACTATCCATTTCATGTACATATGATGAGACACCCCTTTATCTCTTATCAACCATTTTTATGAATTCTTATGTCACGTTGTTATGGTGCCAAAACTGTACCACAATTTTCCAAGCCAAAGTCATTGTGTAGGGAATACCATGCCCATTTCTCTATCAAGGGTATTCACCTTTATGAAAATTTACTTATTGATTATAGGGTTTCATGTATGAATTCCACATTACTTTATAATAGAATAAATGATTATGTTTAATGAATCCTTGTTATATGATCCATGTGGCACACTTATGCATGAAATTAAATGATTAAGAAGGGTGCGCCATGATATTGCTCCAATGAATTGGGTAAAGATTAGTATCATGATATGTCAAGTGAAATGAGGGTTTACTCATGATAATTCTAGTGCAATAAGGGTTTACTCATGCTCTATGTGTAATCATCCTTGGTTCATGCTAATATCAGGTTAAATGTTGATGATACATTTCCACGTTATGATAATCATGTTATATCACACCTTTATGTTCATGTTTCTCTTATGCTCCATTGATATTCCTATTGGATAACATGTATTTTATTATTCATGTTACGCCTTGTTTACTCCCTTAATGGGCTTTATAGATAACCCATTTCTTATGCATGTCCTCAGGTTATCCCATCCAATGCTAAGTACGAAGGAATGTGCGTGGTCATGTAAAAGAAGTTTTTGATAAAGATGTGTATTTTATGTTTTAAGTTATTATGTAATGTTTCTAAGACCCAAAGAAACTAGACCTCACGATATTCTATGTTCTATCAAGTAAAGTTTTTAAGTAATAAATTATGTTTAAGTGTGAAATAAAGAGCATGTTTTTTATACTTATAGTCTCACTAAAAGACCAATTCCATGTTCTCTAATGAGTCCTTCAAGGAGGTGATATTCAATAGGTAATATTCTCAAACTACTTATTTTAATTTATTTTCTTTTTCTACCTTATCCTCACCTCATTCATCCATCAAAACATAAAAAATATAGTATCATTTATATACTTTAATTTCATATTGCTAATGAAATATTTTCTATCTATCTATATTCTCATCTTGACTTATTCAAAGAAATGAAACCATTATCCAAATTATGGTGATTAACCATCTCTATGGATAATGAGTTTTTGTTTTCCATTACAACCTTCAAGGCTAGTCATAAAACTATTATTATGGTAAAATAATATTTTAAAAATTATATTATTATTCAATTAATTTTTTGGAACTAATATATAAACATAATATTAAATAAAATGTAACTAGTTCATGATGGTCACACTACTAGAATTTCATATATTTGTGATGGGATCCCGTCGTAAAAACTCTTTTTGCGACGGGCCCGTCTCAAAAAATACTACTCGCAATGGGAAGTAGGCCTGTCACAAATATATGTCTGATAAAATACATTATATATATAAGAACCTTTAGTGACAACCCCGTCGCAAAAAGTTTTTGCGATAGGACACTGACCCATCACAAATAGCTTATATGTTATAAACCTGTTGCGACGGGCCTGTCACAACAAAGTTATTGCGATGGTAAATTAACTTGTTGCAATTTTTTTAAAAAAATATATATAATCTATTTGCGACCGGGCCCCGTCGCAAAAGGCCCCGTCGCAAATAATTAATAAAAAAATATTAATATTATTAAAATAATTATAATAATAAATATTAAAAATCTCAATATTTTCAAATACTTAATAAAATAAAAAAATAATATAATTATGATTAATGAAAAAAATATTAATATTATTAAAATAATAAAATAATAAAAAATATTAAAATTCTCAATATTTAGAAAAAAATATAAAAAATCTTAAATTATTATTATTATTTTTATTATTAAAATAAACAAAAATTAAAAAATATTATACTAATAATAAATAATCAAATAATAAAATATTAAAAAAATTATGGAATATTCGCACCAATATAAAAGACAAAAACAATAAATAGTTCATATTACAACAAATGTTTAATTCAAATGTGTTTAAAAAAACAAAAAAATCACTGGCAAGGATAGACTTCTAGAGGAGCTGGAGGAGTTGGAGAATATGGTGGAGGAAACTTCATCCATAAACTATGAGTCAGATGACACATGTCCTCCATCTGATCATGCTGCTGTAGTTGCCATCAATGCATATCCTCCTCGTTGTAATGACCTGCGTTTTGAACCAGGTTAAAAAGTGAGGGAAATTGAACTTTTTCAATTACTAAACCAGTCGTTTTTAGGAACGGGCTTCAGAACGAGGTTCCGAAGGTTTGAACCCTTCTCTTTTAATGTTTTTGGTCATGGGAGAATTCCCGTTAAGTTTCCTGAGTGGATCGAGGTGTTTTGGGTGCATCATAATCGAAGGAGGCAGGTTTTTAAAGAACAGCAGTAGGCACACAGTTGGCGCACGGTTTCCCAAACCGTGCGGCCCAAACCATGCGACTTAAAATATGGAGGTAGAGGAGTCCGCACGGCCTACGCACGGTTTCCCCAAACCATGCGACAAGCCCGTGCGGGGTGCCTGGGGTATCCAGTAGAGGTCGCACGGTTTGCAGATGGTTTGGAAAACCGTGCGGGTCAAACCGTGCACGACCCTCCTTTTGGGTTTTTAGATGTTTTAAAAAGAATTTAAAATAAAACCTAAACTAATAAACCATCCCCTCACTCCTCTCGGCCAGAACCCGCACGAACCCCCTCCCTTGGCGCCTCGGCCTCGCGCGAGTCCCCTCTCCACCGGACCTCCTTCCTCTTCCGTTCTTGGCAATTCCTCATTCGAATCTCCACGGTAAGTCTCCTCCCTCCTTCCTCCTCTCCTCTTGGCAGATTTTAGGGCACCTCCTTGCCCTAATTCCATTCGGCCGAACCCCCTAGGTTTAGGGTTTGTTTTTTGATTCGTTTTTCTTTTGGTTTATTTGTTTTAGGGTTATGCGAAGGGTCCCTCGGGACCTTGTTGTTGTGCGTATGATGTCCGCCGCCGAAGGCAAGGCAGATTACAGTTGTTTCGGTCTGCCAGGTTGATTCCGAGGTAGGGGTTTTTCCCATTTATGGTTTTTTCATCCTATAAATTAATATCTTTTGTTGTTTTAAGGTTCATAGTGTGTTATTACTAGTGGGGGTGCAACAACAGCTCTTAGTTAGAAAGCGTCATGAGCTGGAGTGGACAGATGGATCCACCTTGAGGTTGGGTCCTTCTCCTTGCCCTTTAATTTAAAGTGAAACATTTAATGAGTTATTTCGACATTGATTTAGTATGTTAATCATGAAAGTTTAGTTTCAAGTGAATGTTCATGTGAAAAGAGTGTGAATTGTAGGGAAAAGATAAAAAGGGTTGCGTTCTAACTAAACTAACGATTTAATAATAAAACCCCTCGATCAGAGGTGTGCTGCCTTCAAGATAAAAGTAGGAAGTATATCTTTATGCTTGAATGATTTTCCTTGCCTTTGTGAATTTGATATGGTTAATTGGAGCGCATAAGAGGTAATGCCTTATGTGTTGTTTGATAAGTATGAATGATGGTTTAACTGAATAGCACACTAGAGAGGGTTAGAGCATGACCCTACTGGTTATTGTTATGATTGTGAATGAGTATCATATTTGATTATGGGTGTTTGTGAATGTGGAATGTCTGTTTGAAATGCATAAGAGGTACTGCCTTATGCATTGTAACTTTATGCTGATAATGAATGTGTGTGGTTATGGATGGAAGGCATTCATACCCCATGCCATCTACTTTGAACGGTTATGGATGTGAGGCATGTATACCCCATGCCAGAGTGATAAGTGTGACAGTACATGTCTGGAAGGGAGGCATTCTTACCCCTTTCTAGCTGAATTCAGTTGATGATTACATGTCTGGAGGGGAGGCATTCTTACCCCTTTCCAGTTGACTTCAGTTGATGATTACATGTCTGAAAGGGAGGCATTCTTACCTTTTTCCAGTTGACTTCTAGTGATGATTTACGTGGTTGGATGGGAGGTAGTTATACCCCATGCCAGTGTGACAGTACATGTATGGAAGGGAGGCATTCTTACCCCTTGCTAGTTTATTTAGGGATGAGAGGCATTCTTACCTCGTGCCCTCTAATCTCGATACGTGTATGGAAGGGAGGCATTTCTACCCCTTTCCAGTTGACCGATAGTGACGAGAGGCATTCTTACCTCGTGCCCACTAATCACAATGGATGGGTGCGAGGCATTCTACCCCACACCATCTATGATCTAAATGCATATATATATATATATATATATATATATATATATATGGTGACATGATCAGGTTACATTACCGGCAACGAGCCGAAGATGGTATATCCGTCGGGTGTCCCTAGGGAACCTGGACAGGTGTTGTTTATCTATGTTGTCCTGCTTATTGAACCTTGTTATATATGTTTACTATTTAATTAAATACACACTGTCTGGATTCAGTTAGACACCGGTGGTGCCGGCCTACTGTGATTTATATCTCACACCCTACTCGGGCCTCCATTGCACTGGGGTACCCGAGTAGACCTTTCTTATTTACAGGACCTAGGTTGGTTGCTGTGTTGCTTGTACCTGGGGATAGGAGCAAAGGACCGAGCGGGAGCTCAGGATGCTCAGGAGAATGCCCGTTGGGCCTTGCTGTCTTTTCTTTATTCTTTTACATTGTATTGTAAACATGCTGTATTGTTTCCTGTTTTCACCTTGTATCATTCATCATACCTATAACGTGTAAACTGGATTTGGCCACCTTTTATAAAAATGATCACTATCTGTCTTCCACTGTTGTTTGTTCATTGTTTATTTATTACTACTTCAGCTACTTTTGTGTTTCACTCTGATAATACTACTGTGCAACTCTGATAAGAGGGTATAATCTCCCTACTATCCCCTCCCGAGACCCTTGCTGCTAGTCGGCAACCTCTGGTATACGGGGAGACATGCTTGAGGCCATTTGACCTACCTGTCCGGCCACCGGTTCGATGGTCAGCCGGGCCGGGACGTTACAAAGTGGTATTAGAGGAGTTTTCTCTTCTGATTTTTTTTACTGTTTGGCGACATTAGACAGGGATAGGAAGGAATTGTAATTCGGTAATAAGCTATGTCTGGGATTGGCCACCCCATTCATAGGGAAAATCCAAATTGCCTCAAATGCAATTATTATTTTAATGATTTTGATTGTTACGGTTGATTTGATTTCACCGTTGGGTGACGCACATGTTTTTTGTTGATACCGTTGATGCAATTTTGGGTTCTATTTCTGTTGAAACCCGATGATACAAGGGTATGCCACCTCATGCATCATATATGCACATTATTATAAATCACATGCCATGCCATCTAGGATGCATTAGTAATACCTACTGTTGTGATAGGTACTGTGGTAGTTATTCTATGCTTCTGTGACATAGCATGTTTGGTGTTACTGCTTGAGATAACATGCTGCTTTTGATCAAAAATGAAATTGGTTGCTTTTACTAAATTAAGTGATTGCGATTATGAAAGGATCCAATTTTTAGTTGTAAGGTGTATGGGAGCCTTATAGCTGAGAAATGATAACCTGTGTAATCGGATTTTTGAAAAAGGGCTGCTAAAGTTTTAATTGTAAAATGGAATTGATTTTCATTAAAGGGAGCCAAATGCCAAACTATAAAGTGTATGGGCGCTTTACAAATTGGTAGGTGGCCACCCGTATGACTAGATGACTGCTTTGAGCATGTTAATTTCTGAAATGTGATCTATTTTGTTTAATGGGAGCCAATTTTCAATTTATGGAGTATATGGGTGCTTCATGGGTTGGGAAACGACAACCCATAAGGAATGTAATGGAAGGATTCTTTGTGTAATGTTTGTATGTGTAAAAGCTGTTTGATTTTGATATGAAATGTTTTGGCTTGTTGGGACCCTTATAGATCACCTAGTGGTTAAAAAAGGAGTTTGTTGAAACTTTCATGATTTTCTTTGAGCTGTTCGTTAAAAATGATCAAGTGCCTAGTAAATTTTTCTTTGGAAAAGGGTACTTGATGTGTTGAATTTAATATTTTAAAGTGATTAAATGATAAATGTAAATAAATATAAATGGCTTGGAAAAAGGAACCTGTAGTGGTGTCCTCTGTTGAGACCCCGTGTGTGGGTAGGTTAAGTCTTTCTTGTGAGTGCCTTGGAACGGAACCTTACGTGTTTTTTGTAAGCTGTTTTCTTTTAGAAATGAAGTTAAATGTTAGTCTTTGAGCCCGATGACTTTTGTTGGGCATGACCAAGTGCTTGGGTCGATGCTTGTTTTTTGTGAGGGGCTAGCCCATGGTAGGTAGTTCCCTTAGATATTATGTGCTTGGCTTGTTCAGTGAACTTTCTGAGTTTGGTACTGTTTGGGTACCATTGTCCCATGTAGGAATTCCAGTTCAAATGAAACCCTTGTTCAGATGGGTGGTCATGCTTCTTTTGATCTTGTTAAGGGATTGAGCATCGGGTAATGCTCTGTAAAAATTGTTTGGACATGCCTCAAGCATGGTCGGTCGCCTTATTGGTCATTTGAACCTTTCTTTTTTGCGCAATAATGGATGACTTGACATGTCATCATCCAAGAGAATGGTCGTATGGGGTAGTATGACTTTTGGCTGTATCTCTTGCGCTGCTGTGTACTGTCTCGGGTCATCTCCGTGGTAGAGTAACCTGAGCGTTTGAGAATCAAGTTGTCCCAATGCTTGAGATGATTTTCGGAAGACTCAGGTGGTTGACACACCAATCTTGTTACTTTGGATTCCTTGTATGTTTGACGTGGTGATCATGGCTTGAAGGAGCGATGCACGTTCGCTCTGTTAATTATGAACAAGTCTTCTTATGAGCAGTTTGTCTTTCTACTTTCGATGACGCTGACCCTTCTAAGGTGGGAAGCGTCGTTCCAGTTGAGTAAAGATTTTCCTTCCTGGTAGAAAAAACATGCCTGGAAGGACCATCTTGGAAAGTGGTCGGGTTTTTCTTGAATGCTTTTGGGTTTTGGTGGTAAGGTTGATCGACGAATGCCTCGTGTGGGAAGAGGCATCGTGATCAGTTAAAATCTTGATGCATCGGCAGGTGAAGCCGAGTTTCTTCTTTAGAGTCGACCAGGGGTGGTTCGACTGATCTCCTTTACAGTTTTTGGGTGTAAATAATTGGAATCCATTTTCAATCCTCTTAGTGTACTCTGCTACGCGATGAGCTTGTCCCCTATCTTGCTTTCATCCTGGATGCGCTAAGAGAGCGTCGGTATTATGCCACACTAAAGTTTTAAAAGGATTTTGAGCTTTGTTGGTTGTTCCCTTTCGGTGATGCATGCTGCATGCATGGTTTTGTTCATGGTTTGATCTTTGAGATGTCACTGAGAGTCGGGTATGAGCTTTTCAGTGAACGTCCTCATGGTGAGTGCGGGATGCCTTGGGAGAAGTCATCGTTGTTTAGCATGTAAAGTTCCAGCCACCTAAGCCGGACGTCTTCTTGAATAGTCAGCTGGAGTGGCTTGACTCTTTATGACTTGGGTTTAGAGGCCGATGGGGAAATCGACCGTTGATCATTTCAAAATCAAGCTAGATACATCTTTGGAACGTTTGGAGCATGCTTTTGAAAGTCCTTTTGAAAGGTGGTAGAGCTGTGGTTTGAGTCTTGGGCATTTAACGTGAAAAATCTAAGGTGGGAAGTAACTTGGTTTGGTTGCTTGACGAGATGACAAGGTGATCGTGCCTCTTGTGGAATGGGCTCGGGTAAGAGCTTTCGTGTTGGTTCGGTGGGAGAACGAGCATTGGCTCAGATGTCGACGACTTAAGTGTCGTGTTCTTAAGTGGATGATCGTGGATCGTTGAACGTTTGGAAATGTAATGAGATTGTTGAACGGAGATTCATGACCCTTGTAGGTCGAATGAAGTGTGGGTGGATCCCAAGGGCTTCTCGGGGATGAGAAGTTCTAAGGTGGGAAGGTTATAATGAACCTCATTTTGAACCGGGTTAAAAAGTGAGGGAAATTGAACTTTTTCAATTACTGAACTAGTCATTTTTAGAACTGGGATTTAGAATGAGGTTTTGAAGGTTTGAACCCTTCTCTTTTAATGTTTTTGGTCATGAGTGAATGCCCGTTAAGTTTCCCGAGTGGCTCGAGGTGTTTTGGGTGCGTCATAATCGAAGAAGGTTGGTTTTTAAAGAATAGCAGAAGGCGCACGGTTGGCACACGGTTTCCCAAACCATGCGGTCCAAACCGTGCGACTTAAAATATGGAGACAGAGGAGTCTGCAGGGCCTGCGCACGGTTTCCCCAAACCGTGTGACAAGACCGTGCGGGGTGCCTGGGGTATCCAGTAGAGGCTGCACAGTTTGCGCATGGTTTGGAAAACTGTACGGTTCAAATCGTGTGCGACCCTCCTTTTGGGTTTTAGATGTTTTAAAAAGAATTTAAAATAAAACCTAAACTAATAAACCCTCCCCTTACTCCCCTCGGCCAGAACCCACACGAACCCCCTCCCTTATTACCTCAGCCTCATGCGAGTCCCCTCTCGGCCGCACCTCCTTCATCCTACATTCTTGGAGATTCCTCATTCAAATCTCCGCGGTAAGTCTCCTCCCTCCTTCCTCCTCTCCTCTTGGCCGATTTTAGGGCTCCTCCTTGCCCTAATTCCATTCGGCCAAACCCCCTAGGTTTAGGGTTCATCTTTGATTCGTTTTTCTTTTGGTTCCTTATTCTAGGGTTATGCGGAGGGTCCCTCGGGACCTCGTTGTTGTGAATATGATGTCCGCCGCTGAAGGTGAGGTGGATTGCGGTTGTTTCGGTCCACTGGGTTGATTCCGAGGTAGGGGTTTTGCCCGTTTATGGTTTGCGCATCCTCTAAGTTAATATATTTTGTTGTTTTAAGGTTCAAAGTGTGTTATGACTAGTGGGGAAGAAGTAGCGTCTCTTAGTTAGAAAGCGTCAAGAGCCAGAGTGGACGGATGGATCCACCTTGAGGTAGGGTCCCTTCCCTTGCCATTTAATTAAAGTGAAACATTTAATGAGTTACTTCTGCACTACTTTAGTATGTTAATCATGAAAGTTTAGTTTCAAGTGAATGCTTCTGTGCAAAGAGTGTGAATTGCCGGGACAAGATAAAAAGGGTTGCGTGCTAACTAAACTAACAATTTAATAATAAAACCCCTTGATTAGAGGTGCGCTGCCTTCAAGATAAAAGTAGGAAGTAGATCTTTATGCTTTCCTGCTTTGCCTTGCCTTTGTGAATTTGATATAGTTAATTAGAGCGCATAAGAGGTAATGCCTTATGTGTTGTTTGATAAGTATGAATGATGGTTCAACTGAATAGCACAATAGAGAGGGTTAGAGCATGACCCTAGTGGTTATTGTTATGATTGTGAATGAGTATCATATTTGATTATGGGTGTTTGTGAATGTGGAATGTTTGTTTGAAATGCATAAGAGGTACTTCCTTATGCATTGTAACTTTATGCTGATAATGAATGTCTGCGGTTATATATGGGAGGCATTCATACCCCATTCCATCTACTTTGAACGGTTATGGATGGGAGGCATGTATACCCCATGCTAGAGTGATAAGTGTGACAGTACATGTCTGGAAGGGAGGCATTCTTACCCCTTTGCAGTTGACTTTGGTTGATTATTACATGTCTGGAAGGGAGGAATTATTACCCCTTTCCAGTTGACTTCAGTTGATGATTACATGTCTGGAAGGGAGGCATTCTTACCCCTTTCCAGTTGACTTCTAGTGATGATTTACATGGTTGGATGGGAGGCAGTTATACCCCATGCCAGTGTGACAGTACATGTATGGAAGGGAGGAATTCTTACCCCTTGCCAGTTTATTCAGAGACGAGAGGCATTCTTACCTCGTGCACGCTAATCACGATACGTGTATGGATGAGAGGAATTTCTACCCCTTTCCAGTTGACCAATAGGGACGAGAGGAATTCTTACCTCATGCCCACTAATCACGATTAATGGGTGGGAGGCATTCTACCCCCACACCATATATGATCTAAATGAATATATATATATGGTGACATGATCAGGTTACATTACCGACAACGAGCTGAAGCTGGTATTGTCATCGGGTGTCCCTAGGGAACCTGGACGGGTGTTGTTTATCTATGTTGTCCTGGTTATTGAACCTTGTTATATCTGTTTACTATTTAATTAAATACACACTATTTGGATTGGGTTAGACACTGGTGGTGCTGACCTACTAAGATTTATATCTGACACCCTACTCGGGCCGCCATTGCATTGGGGTACCCGAGTAGACCTTTCTTGTTTGTAGGACCTAGGTTGGTTGCTGTGTTGCTTGTACCCGGGGATAGGAGCAAAGGACCGAGCGGGAGCTCGGGATGCTCAAGAGAAAGCCCATCGGGCCTTGCTATCTTTTATTTATTATTTTACATTGTATTGTAAGCATGCTGTATTGTTTGCTGTTTTCACATTGTATCATTCATCATCCCTGTAACGTGTAAACTGGATTTGGAAACCTTTTATAAAAATGATCACTATCTGTCCTCCGCTGCTATTTTTTCATTGTTTATCTATTACTGCTTCCGCTACTTTTGTGTTTCACTATGATAATACCGCCGTGCAACTCTAATAAGAGGGTATAGTCTCCCCACTATCACCTCCCGAGACCCTCACAGCTAGTCGGCAACCTCTATTGTACAAGGAGATATGCTTGAGGCCATGTGACCTATTGGTACGGCCACCGGTTCGATGGTCAGCCGGGCTGGGATGTTACACTCGTGCTACTGCTACTACTGCTACCATCGACACATATCCTCCTCATGCTGATGCTTCTGCTGCCATCGACGCATGTCCTCCTTGTGTTTCTGTTGTTGATGTTGCTGCTGCTGACACATCTCTTCCTGCTGCTTCTGTAAACTCTCTATAAGCTCAGTTTGAGCTCGCAACTGCTCATGATGCTATGAGCCAGAAGATGATGCCTCTACACAACCTCCACTTGAGCTGGACGCTGATATCACAACAGTACCATAATAAGTCCCAGGAGTCAAATGAGAGATGATACCAACTACTTAGCCCTTTTAGAAGGCATACTGGGTCGCCAGCATCCATGCCGCCTCATCAAAATGGTAGGCACTAGTCTTATCAGCTATCTCGGCCTAACCGTCTGTAACAGCCCAAGATTTTATGAAAAATATTCTTTTTAATTTTATTAATGTCTTGTGTTGTACGCTACACCAAAAGGAGCTTGCACAACACACATCCTTGACTTGCCTTGCATTATACGCAATCGCGACCTTCCTCGACAGCGTGTGTAGTACGCAATACCGAGTTTCACTAAACAACGATATGCTATTAAAATATTATTATAACTAGCCGTTATGAATAGTAATAACCACCTTTTAAAATTTTAGAAATTTTAGCTCTCAAAATGGACTTCATTTTTGGATTCGGAGTATCGAATTTAGCCTAAGGTGAAATTTTGGTACTTTTCGGATAACTTTCATATTCTGATGAATAGTGAAAATTACTAAATTATAATTAAAAACAACTTTTTTAATCAAAATAATTAATAGTGATAAATTATTAATTTTAGTGTTTTTAAATTATATTTAGAATATATTTTTACAATTTAATACAATGTTGGTCATTGGATGTAATTTCACATTTAAACCAGACATAAACAAGTGTCAATCTTTTGATAGATATTGTTTCTTAAAAACACGCTATTTGTTTTAACAGCGGGATTTAATTATAAAATTAATTAATGCAACTTCTATGTTATGAATTTGGTAAAATAGACTTCATTTTTGAATTCGGAATATGAAATATAGCTTAGGATGAAATTTTAGCATTGTTCTGAAAAACATCAATTTTTGATGAATAGTGAAACTACTAAGTGGTAGTTAAAAAACTGAATTTTTCATAAAACTTAATTTTACCGCTTCTGTGAATGGAATTTCAAAAATCCGAGAGACACGGTTGATGTCAGTAAGTAAAATGTGGTTCAATGAGATGAAAATAATTTTTGGTGAATAGTAACTTTTTACTTTTATTTACCACGGTTAAAAGTAAATAGGGTAATTAAGGGTAAAAATGATATTAATATTACCCTAACACATGTCCTAATCCTATTGGACAAGTGTATCTCGACCAAAAACAACCTTAAGTGTAAAATATTATCATTTAGGCCCACTTGGATTAGATTAGGACATTTATTATTATTTAATTCAAAGAAGAGTTAAAAGAGTTAAAATCAAAGTTTATTTACTAAAACATTTTTAATATGGGGTTATACATAAGATAAATTCAACTATAAATATTCATTATAAAGATAAAAAGATTTCCTACATAATGGTATTTTATTTTTAATTTTTATACTTTAAATAATTTAATTTATTTATGACACAACAATGATGGAGTAATTACCTTTTTAAGAAAAATTAACATAATTGATGTTATAAATGCCCAAATAAATGTAATTTGAGACTTTTTATGACTTAAACTAATTTTATAGGTTAATATGACATGTTATTGTTGATATAAGTAACTTGGTTTGAACTTATAATTCTGTTATGAATTTCATAAAAATCATGTACCAAATAGTGTCAAAATTGACATAAATTAGTTTTTAAAACAAATATTATATTATCAATTGTTATTTAATTCCTAAAAATCTAATGTTCGGCAAAATGACTTAGATAAGGATATATATATTAATAATAAACAACTTGGGGTTCTTTTGGCTTGTTATGGTAAGTTTATTAACCATATAGTGGAAGAAAACAAAAAGACACGGTAAAAGTTAAATTATTTAACTTAGAGTTAAATCTAATTGATAAGGTTAAAATAATAACATAAACTTGTATAAATCCTATTGGATGAGAATATTTCGACCCATCCCCACCTTATCCTCAAAATAAATCAATTTGGAGCTATTTAAAACCGAATTTGGCTTTATAATAAAATAATATTTTTAGTTATTCCAAAGGTGCCCCTCTCCTCCCTTATAAAAGGGAACCTCCTCCCTCTCTTCCTCACACAACTTTGAGCCTTCAAGCCCAGACAAACCCTGCCAAAATCTCTTCTTCACTTCCCTAGTATCATCCTAGAGGTCCTGGTATTCTTCAAATACCATCCTTAGTTCTTTAAGTGGAGGTTAAGAAAAGGCGCGTCAAAAAGAGGTAATATCCTTTACCGATCTTTTTCAATTTCTTTCTTCTTCAACTTCTTCTTCTTTAGTTGTTTAATGATAAAGTAATAACATCAGTATTTATTATATACTGATATGTTATTATAAATATGAAACAACTCTAATTAACCTTCTATCCATCCTACGGAAAAAGGAAATCACCGCGCGTGCGTACGTACGGAATACCGTCTCCACGCCGTGGTGTAATCTATTTTCCACCAACACCTTAATTGGATGGGTATAATGGTGTAATGAGTAACTATATATGATTATTATAAAGTGATATTGATACTGAAATAGTATAAATACACTTAAATACAATTCCACGATCATGGGAACAATATCATCGCTCGTGTGTACGTACGGAATACCGTCTCCACGATGTGATGCGACTCCTTATACATGATCATCATTACATAGTAATTATATAAATGAATTGAATGAATAAATATGATATATGTTACACTAATACCATTCTGGATATAAGTTATCTATAACCTTAAAAGAATAATAAGAATTTATTCGGCAAAACATGCATAAGAACAAAAGGCAATAAAGACCCGAGTAACAAGTAACAATGAAATATTACTAATAAGAAGCTAAGAATATGACCATATATGATATCATATCAATATGTATGGTTCTGGAATAAGTCAATAACATTATTTAAACCATTATACAGGAGATTCAGACACGTACAAAGCAAATCGGACCTAAGGTAAGGGGAAATATCACAATCTCATTTTTTTCCGAGATTGTTTATACTTTGGTATTTACTGGGGTGTATTTTATCATCCACATCCATGTTTCCTCAATATGTAATTTCCATCCACCTAAAATTTTTTAAATCCAATTTTACCCTTTGGTGAGTTTTTAGTAAAAGATATGAAAGGAATCTTTTGTTGTTTTTCGTATGAGGTACTTTTTGAATTTTCCGACAAAAGTACGAGAAAAATGTTTTTTTTAACTTATACAGCATGAATGGATTTTTAAAACATTATTTCAAAGAAGCTTCCTTTACATGTTTTCAAGTTTATTTTTAATCAACTTCTTTTAGTTTATAATTGTATGACATGTTAAGAAAAGAAAAGTGTTTTTGAAGAAGAAAGGATATTTTCCTCAAGAATGGAGTTCAAGTGTTTTATCAAAATTATTTTCCATCTAAGATAATATAAGGTTATGTTTTTATCCCTATTATTACATTTATTTGGTTATTTTAGGGAATTATTTTTATGAAGTCATTTACCTTATATGATTTGTTTTATGATGTCATGATGTTTCAAGAATCCCATTTTTGTTACATGTGTTATGCGATGATGTATGATTTATGATTATGTGGCACACATAAGAAAGGATTCATTATAAGATGGGTGGGACCTATATCTCCCTCCAATGCATTGGGTAAAGATTTTATATCTCATGAGATATACATGGATGGAATGGTAGGTTATACCGGTTCAGTGAAACAGGACTGGAACGAGGGTGACTCAGTTCAGAAAGGGACTTTGTCCACTAAGATAGTCTTGGCAATGAGTCTTGACTAATAAGAAATGATTCTCTATGATTATGTGTGTATGCCACAAAGTTTCATGTTTTAAGTTATGATTATTGTGAATACATTTCACTGCCATGATTTATCCCATGTTATGAAATTATGATCTCTTTTACAGGTTAAGATTTCCAAAAGTTATGTTCTTATGTATATATTTCTTTTGTTTACCCTTACTGATCATTTGAGCTCACCCTTTTATGTTTTCTTTTCCCTAGGATATAAAGAAAGGTTTTATGTATAAAAAAAGGAAGATCTTTATGGGAGATATTGAAGATCATTCACCAGGATTAGAAGATCATATTCTGAGTTTCCAAAGACACTAAACTATTACGATCCTTGTGTGTGTGTTTTTGCTATGTACTAAGTATTCCGAAAATGTAATTTAATGTCAATGTACGTTAAACTTCGGGTCTCTACACCGTCATCCCGTTTCTAAGAGGTCATGAACTCATATGACTATTCAGTTTCAATTTGAAACTAAAATAGTGAAAATATTATATGCAGTTAATTTTCAAACTGAAAAAGAAATAATATTGACCACAATCTGACAATGGTGATCACCTCTAATCTCTCCAGTGGCTAGATCACTATACATACTCTGATAAACATCATACTCTGTAATATCGGGATGCTCGACTGCCTATATGAATATAAAATAAATAGTTTATATGTAATGCTTTATAAAATATTTAAAAAAGATACTTACAAGATGCTCTCTATGCATACAAAATGTACGACTACCAGCTCGATGTGTCACCTCATGTCTCCCCCAGTTCCGCCGCCCCAATGAAGATCTCCTCTGAAATCTACCACTCAAATAGTGTGAACATAATCCATCCCAAATGTGAGATGAAATGTACTTTGGTCGGTGGGCTGTACATGACTCATTAAATACTACCACTCCTGCTTTATTAATGGATGTCCTTCTCAAATTGTACAAAAACTGATGGAAATGCTCACACATAGACACCTCCCATGACTCATGGATAGTGCCACACATGCTATCATTAATGGGATACCATAAACCCTACAAATAATTTATAATATCAAGTTATTAATGAAATAAATTTCTAAATAAATATTATTTATTTACATACCAGCCAATGATTTAAAATTTTAAGCCGCACATCAACGGGAATCTATTCCCATGTGATCCATAGATGAGAAAAATAATTACGCAAGATAGCGCTCCCCTATCCAACATTTACATGCGTAAAACTGTGAAAAAAGAAAAAATAATCAAACAATTAATATATAAATAAATTAATGAATGAAAACTAAAATACACAGGCTATCATACCTATGAAAGAATGGATCAAAACCAAGATGTGGATGTTACTCGGGGATAGGGTCAGGAATCATAAGTCGCGTAAGACCACACCCCCTTCGCGTACCCCCTGAACCACCAGTAGCCTAAGAGTCAGATAATCCCAAATCCTCCTCATCCAAAGGTAGCACAGCCACCTCCAACTCACGAAGTAGATTAGGGTCCATATGAAACACAAAAGGATTGTTGTTGGGAGATAGTTGAAAATAACTATTACATATAGATATATATTAGTTATGATTATACCAACTTTTAACTGTGTCAATGTTCACCTTTATCATTATATTCATATATAATGAGGTCAATGTCTTCATATTCATCATCATCATCATTAATATCTATATGAGTTTCAGTTTAATCATCTCTTTCCATTTCAAATTCATTTGTAACATCATTAACATCATCATCACCATCAACCCTAAATTGTAGGGTGTCATCATCGATATTCATTTCTCTTTGTGAAAAGGATGGATTTTGAGTAGTCTCTTGAAAAATTTCAATTCCTTGTACTTCATTGGAACCAAATTCAGTTTGATTAATCTGATTTTCCCGAGATTTCATTTTTATTATGCTCCACCAATCACTTAGGTCTCTTAAAGTAGCACAATACTTTGCGTAATATATTTGATGTGCCTTTTGAGCTAGTAAAAATGGTTCATTTACTGCAAGAAGATTTTTATATTTAATATTAATGATTCCATGAATAAGATGAACACACAAGCCTCTCTCAATATCTAACCACTGATATTTAAACATTGTTATGTAATTTTTTCCTAGATAACATAGTTCAATAATTTAATCTAACATGCCATAAAAGTCAACTTCAGTTTCTCTATGATGTGATCCTCTCAAGTAAACTCCATTTTTAATTGTTTTTTTTGATTCCCCATATGCATGTGTATGAAATTGAAAACCATTCACCACATATGAATTGTAATATTTAACCATTTTGTATGGTGGGTTTCTCAATATACACAATCACTTATCAATTTTATTATCATGTTGAGACACCTAAAAATTTGTAAAAAAACTATCAATATAATAAATAATAAACTGAATTGATATGTTAAACCATCAATAATTTATGTTACCAGTTTTTGAAACCATTGATTTTTTTTCTATCTGTGTTCTTCAAGAGCAGCTGCTATAATTTGTGGAAGATGTTTATTGATATTATTATCATATAACCTATAAATAAAATAAGTTTACTTATTGTAACATAAATTTTAGAATAAGTGATAGAAGAACTCACAGTACAAATGATGTTATTTCTTCATAGTTGAGCAGAACATATGTATGAGATCTGTAATGTCCATCATTTGAAAGCCATCGTTCTTGAACTCCACTGAAGCCAAGCTATGACTAATTAAAAACTGATAATTGATTGTCCATTTTATCATTAGCATTCCCCTCATTCCATCCCTTGTAGTTGTGTTTGGAGGGATATTTAGATTCAAAATTATGAGAGCATAAAAAAACAATTTCCTCTTGTTAATAAGCATCAGCAATTGATCCTTCAACTAATGCTTTGTTACGTACTTTTTCCTTTAATTTCTGCATGCATCTCTCAAATGGGTACATACATAGAAACTGAACTGGACCTTCACATTTAACTTCATGTGGCAAATGTAATATCAGATGTTCCATTGAGTCAAAGAAATCTGTCAGAAATATTTTTTCCAGTTTACATATAATGACAACAACATCGTCATCCAGTTTACTTAGTGCATCATAGTCTTTTGTCACTGTAAAAATGTCTCAACAAAATATGATATGTGTGATATCAAATCCAAAATCATATAATTCAACAAACCTCTGAATCCAATCGACATAAATCTTTCCATTATGACATTACAATCATGACCTATTAATCCGGTAATATGACAATTCTTAACACATATTCCCAAATTAGAAGCATATCCATATGGAAGCCTCAAATCTGCAATCCAATGAAAAAATAATAACCGAATCTCTTTGGACAATGTATATGTTGATTTTGGATTCATTAACCTCTGTGATCTGACATTTTGAAACAGTTCATGTTCCAATCGTCTGCAAATTTGGGCAGGATCTAATCATGCCTTTATATTATTTTTGGTCTTACCTGGTGTATCAAAAACTGTATGAAATAAATTATCAAAACAATTATTCTCAATATGCATGAAATACAACATGTGGTGGACCAAAAAATCAGACCAATAAGGAAGATCCCAAAAATTGATATATTTTATCCAATTATTCTCTCTCCCAAAGCCATGAATTTTCTATTGGTTTACTGTTGGCCCAAATGTGATGAGAAGTAATGAAAATACAATTGATTTTAACTCTGTACCTAAGATCATTTCTGGAGGCTCATCCCTTTAAATTTTTCCTTTTCTAAAATGAGATTTTTTCCTTCAAAAAGGATGATTGGTTGGAAGAAATTTACGATGATAGTCAAAATAGAAAGGTTTTTTTCCATTGACGAGCATAAAGGATTTATTGTATTTCTTATAGTAAGGACACGATTTCAGACCATGTGTACTCTAACCTGATAACACGCCATATGTTAGTAAGTCACTAATCGTCCACATTAATGTAGCTTTTAATATAAAATTTTGTTTCGCAGCAACATCATATGTACTAACACTATTACTCCACAATGAATTTAACTCATCAATAAGTGGTTTTAAATAAACATCAATATTACTTTTCAGATGTCCTGGGATTAATAAGGTCAAAAAGATATAATTCTCCTTCATCAACATCCATAAAAGTAAATTGTACAGAGTTATAAAGATAAGCCAACATGAATACTGACTACTATAAGAACCAAACAGACAAAAATTATCAGTAGAAAGACCGAATCACTCGTTTTGGGCTTCTAAAGCAAAATATAGATGCATTTGGTCAAGATTTTTCCATAAATCCCCATCATATTGATGATTCAAGCTTCTATCGATTGAAATATTGTCTTTGTTCCATGACATCTTTGACGCTGTGTTCTGAGACATAAAAAAAACACTACAAACTGGGTGTAAGGGGGAAATGTCTTAACTATTTCACAGGAATCAATCCAGACTTCCCTGGTTGAGCTTCTTTATACCTCAATTGTCCACATATGGGACAACTATCCAATGACTCATTTTCACTAGAATATAAGATTCAATCATTTTCAAATGCATGAATCTTTTGATAACTAAGGTCCAGATTACGAACCAGCCTCTTGCTCTCATAGTAATTTGCAGGAAACACATTTCCTTCAAGTAACAGTGTTTTAACCAAAGAAAATATCTGATCAAAATAGTTGTTTTACATTGAATTATCTGATTTAATAGCCATAAATTTTTCAACCACTTCTAATTTTCTTATCTTGCAAGCAAAATATAATGCCTCCTTAGTAGACCTCAACAACTCATAAAATTCGGATAGTGCCAACTCAGGAGTTAAATAAATAGCATCCTAAGTTCTAGTTTGTTGAAAATATGGACCTGCAACATCATGTACTAAATTTTGAAACCATGATGGATCTTGAATCAAGTTATTATTATCTTCTATGGAACTGTGTTCATTGTGTTGATACCAAAAAAACATAATCTGATTGAAAGCAAAACCCCAAGAGATGTCCCCCAACTGAGAAAAATGTGTCAAATGTTCTCAGAGCACATTTTTTACTAGGACACTTAATTGTGCCTTTTGAAACAAATTCTGGTTTTGATGATTCAAATGATAAGAAATCTTTAACACCCTCAATATATATAGGATTTAAACCAGAACTATTTAGATTTTTGCGCTGATTTATCCAAGCGCGATCATCTAATAATGACTATTGTCGACTTCCTTGTTCCATATTTTTCTACAAAATATAAAATCATTACTGTTTTTGAATAATTTGAAATTATAAAAACACTATCCAAAAAAAAGAAGATAAATAATTACAACTACTTCTTAATAATTACCATTAATTACGAGCGACACAATTTCTAGTGGATTGATGACTCCTCTTTTGTCTGATGGCTCATTTACTTGGAACTTTCTCACACTGAAATAAAAATGAAGAATCTGCTCGAAAGTATGCTTATTCATTCTCGTGCATACGAGAATGAATTAGCATACCTCCGAGAAAATTCTGGTTTGTGATTTCAGTGTGACAAAGATGCAAGTAAATGAGCTATCAGACAAAAGAGCCCCTTTTCATCGATGAATCTTCTTCTTGTAACTGTCACCACCTGAAAAAATTATGAAAGATGTGGTCCTATGAATGCATATTCAAAATTATGCATACGAGATTGGATATGCATACGTAGAAGCATATTTTTTATAATGTTTTGAGTTAGTGAGAGTTTAAAGGAGAAGAGTCATCAAGCAAAAGGAGTGCCGTCAATCTACTTAAAATTGGGCCAAGTTATTACAATTTATTACAATTTATTATAATTGATTTTATTACAAATTATTGCTAATTATTTCTAATTATTGCTAATTATTTCTAATTATTGCTAATTATTTCTATTTATTTCTATTTATGGTTATTTATTTCTATTTATAGATATTTATTTCTAATTATTTCTAATTATTGCTAATTATTGCTAATTATTACTAATTATTGCTAATTATGGCTATTTATTTCTATTTATTGCTATTTATTGCTAATTATTTCTAATTATTTCTAATTATTTATAATTATTGATAATTATTGCTAATTATTTCTAATTATTGCTAATTATTGCTATTTATTACTATTTATTGCTATTTATTGCTAATTATTGATATTTATTGCTATTTATTGTAATTTATTGCAATTTATTATAATTTATTGCTATTTATTTCTATTTATTGCAATTAATTCAAATTAATTTCAAATTAATTATAAATTATTATGAATTATTACGAATTATTACGAATTATTACGAATTATTACGAATTATTATGAATTATTACAAATTATTACAAATTATTACTATTTATAACAATTTATTACTATTTATTACTATTTATTTCTATTTATTTCAATTTATTACTATTTATTACTATTTATTACTAATTATTACTAATTATTACTAATTATTACTAATTATTACTAATTATTACTAATTATTACTAATTATTACTAATTATTACTAATTATTACTAATTATTACTAATTATTACTAATTATTACTATTTATTTCTATTTATTACTATTTATTACTATTTATTACTATTTATTAGTATTTATTAATATTTATTAGTATTTATTAGTATTTATTAGTATTTATTAGTATTTATTTGTATTTATTTCTATTTATTAGAATTTATTTTTATTTATTTTTATTTATTACTATTTATTACTAATTATTACTTTTTATTAGTATTTATTACTATTTATTACTAACTATTACTATTTATTACTAACTGTTACTATTTATTAGTAAGTATTACTATTTATTTCTAATTATTACTAATTATTAGTATTTAGTAGTATTTATTAGTATTTATTAATAATTATTACTATTTGTTATTATTTATGACTAATTATTACAAATTATTACAAATTATTTCTAATTATTACTAATTATTTCTAATTATTACTAATTATTAATAATTATTACTAATTATCACTAATTATCACTAATTATTACTAATTATTACTATTTATTAATATTTATTACTATTTATTAGTATTTATTAATATTTATTACTATTTATTAGTATTTATTGGTATTTATTACTATTTATTTGTATTTATTAATATTTATTAGTATTTATTAGTATTTATTAGTGTTTATTTCTATTTATTCGTATTTATTTCTCTTTAATTATATTTATTACTAATTATTACTAATTATTACTATTTATTATTATTTATTACTATTTATTACTATTTATTAGTATTTATTAGTATTTATTAGTATTTATTAGTATTTACTAGTATTTATTAGTATTTATTAGTTTTTTTACTATTTATTTCTATTTTTTAGTATTTATTTCTATTTATCACTATTCATTAGTATTTATTACTATTTATTAGTATTTATTAATATTTATTAGTAATTATTACAAATTATTACTGTTTATTACTAATTATTACTAATTATTACTATTTATTAGTTTTTATTACTATTTATTAGTATTTATTACTATTTATTTGTATTTATTTGTATTTATTAGCATTTATTACTATTAATTAGTATTTATTAATAATTATTTGTATTTATTACTAATTATTAGTATTTATTACTAATTATTAGTATTTTTTACTAATTATTAGTGTTTATTACTATTTATTAGTTTTTATTAGTATTTATTCTTATTTATTAGTATTTATTACTAATTAATACTATTTATTACTAATTGTTAATATTTATTACTATTTGTTTTTCAAATTATTACTATTTATTTCTAATTATTACTAATTAGTGTTAATTACGATTAATTACTACAAAATACAGCTACAAATTACTAATTACCACTAATTATTTATATACATTACTAATTATCGTTAATAATTATTAATTATTACTAATTAATAAGAATTAGTACTAATAATTTTTTTTTTACAAATAAATACTGATGACAAAACAATTTAAATCGAACTTAATTACAACTAATCAACAATAATTAAAATTAATATAAAAAAGGAAATAAATACTAAATTAAATAAAACATATATACATTTAAACTTGATCTCTTATAATTGTATGCGGCTTAACAACTTCTTTGTAAAAAAAAGCTAACTCTAAAAAATTTTCACTCTAAAATTAGAGTTTGCAAAAGTAGAGGAACAAGAAATTCAGGCGGAGAGAAGAAAAAAATGGAGGGGGTATATATAGGTTAGATTAGTTGTGACGAGACTATTAGCGACAGAATTCCCATCACTCTTAGTACTTTTTTGCAATGGGACCCATCACAAATACCTTCGGTCGCATTAATTACCATAGGCAGTTAAAAGATTATTTGCCATGGGGCCCGTCACAAAAAGTGACCTGCCGACACACTTTTTTGCGACGGGACAACATCCCGTCGCAAATAGGTTTTTACCACCGTCGGTTATTTGCGACGGGTCCTGTCGCGAATACCCTTCGGGGGTCGAACTAGTTGCGATGGGGGATCCCCCGTCGCAACTAGGTCTTACCGCCTCCCAGCATTTGCGACGGGCGGTGCCAACCCGTCGCAAATACCCTTTCGTGCGGTTTGGCGCGCAAACCGCACCAATCCGCGCATAACTTTTTGCGACGGGGTGCCTATTCCCGTCGCAAATAGCCCGTTGCAAATAACAGTTTTTCCCGTAGTGTCGGTAACACCACTTAAATGAACTAATCACACAATGATAAAATTTTTACTCAAAGAACCATCCCCTTGTCAGAAAAAAAATGAGACATGGGACCATTTATACTTATGAAAGTGTATGAATACCATTTCATTTTACTTTTATAATAGTAATCCCATTTCAAAAGAACACCCATAATTATACACAAGTGAACCAACCATTAAACCATGAAATGAATGCTCCAGGAACAACAAAATTGAACTTTATAACTCAAAAAATGGCCTTAAATGAACTTAATAAAATTATAATAAATCAAATATATATGGAAGAGGTTACGAATTAGGTAATTAATGAATCTAGATTTATTATCTGGGACATTAAGAGCATGTGCAGAACACATTCAGACTTAAGGTAGGGGATCTGTCCAAAACTCAAGATTTCCTTTGGGTTATGTTTTCTCTCTCTTTTCCTCAACTTAACTCTTTGTTCTTCTTACTTACTTATCCTGTATTCTGTATATTTTTACCACACACACACATACAAACACACACACACACATCAATTCATCTTTATTTGATGTGGAAATATATGTTTTAAAATCTTCCCTTCTCAATTCCTCTCGATAAGGAAACACGATTTAAGAGAACATCTTTATTTCTCACCCATTTTCAAGTACACTACATAAAATCTTTTAAGACACCTATATTTTCTAAAATTACTAATTTATCATGAAAAATTTTTTAGTTCCTTTATGATTTTATGGAAATAATTATTCCTTTACCCACTTTATGGACTCTATCATTTTCAGTAAAACTGCACTTAAGAGGCACATTTCTAAAGATACCTAACCACTCTTTTTCATGTTTTCACTTTAGCTGGACATCATTATTCACAATATATTATCATCTTTCGTTTTTTAATGTCCAATAATGATTGAAACTCTTCTTTCATGGATACAATTATGATACGACCTTTGGTAATACCTAATGACATGATTACGAAACCCATTTCATTCCATGGGTAACCCTCATGTTTATTACTTATGCTTGATTTCATTTTGTGAAATGCAAGTGCATGTGCATGTTATGATGGGTGAACCTAGAGAGTGCTTCAATGAATTGGGGAATGCTTTTTCTCATGAGACGTTATGTATGGGACTAGGGAGTAAACATAATTGATTACGAGACTCTATCCACCATGTGATATTGTCTTGATAGTTGGCCTTGACTCATTTTTATGTAATGATATATATTGATACCACATTACTATATTTCCATTATCATATGATTCCATGTTATATATTTTACTCTTATATATGTTTATTCATGATACATTCCTTTTATGTTATCATGTTATGCCTTCTGAATTGTATGCAATGTTTCTTTTCCATGTTTATTCCCTTATTGGGTTTTTTAGCTCATCCCATTTTTCTAGATATTCCCCAGGTTATCCTATATAGTTGTAGGAGCTTAAAAGAAATTAGTAGCATATTATAGAGATTAATAAAAAGATGTTATATTCTAGTTTCATGTTTTCTAATTATGTAACTAGTCTTCCAAAGATGCTAGAATTTTTTATCCTTGTTTTGTATTTGATGGATATTTATGCTTAAAATCATGTAATAATAAGTGTAAAATGATAGGGTTTCTATAACTATTCTTTTTCATGTATCCCAACCCTCATGTCATGTTCACATGTAATAATAGTTAATCTTTTATGTTTCCTTAAGGATATTTTTATGATCTTATATGTCTCAATCATGTTTTGTGATTATCATACATAGTCTTATGATCTCTAATTTATATATTGATGTTTTCCTCATATTTTCCTTATTCTTATGATCTATTATTTTATGAATTGTCTTTTCTGTTACTAAAAATTTGAGTTCACCCCTTTATTATGTTTCCATTTCATAGGTTATAGAAGATTGTTATAACATCTAAGATGTCTAATAAAGGGTCTAGATGAGAACATTTATGGAAAATTATTTGTTAGTGTTATAAAATAAGATGTTTATGTGACTAATTTCAAAGACGTTGAATCATTTGGTCCCTAGATTATGCCACTATTGTGTGATGTAATATTTAAATCTTTTTATTAATTTATTATTTAATTAACGTTTATCTTGGTTCACTATAGTTAGTATCAAAGTAGGGTTTAATTTTTTTCAAGATCAATTTAGTTTTTTAGAGATTAGTTTAGAGGACTTTATAAAAAATTATGAGGAAATTTATATGGGATGAGTCTATGTATAATATAACATCCCAAAGTTTTTTGGTTAAGTATATATTATGTGGTTTTCCTAGTAATAAATCCATTCCTATATACTATAAGTGGATATAGTTTTGGAATGGATACATCTAGGGGTAACAAACCCAACCATATTTGTTCAAGTGTATCATGGACATCATTCTAGTGCATAGTAAATGGGCCCTTACTACACACTTAGTTTGACACTCTATGGGGATATGATGTGGTTAATCACATTATATTTACAAACCATTATAAAGGTTTTAAGTACATATAACTAGTTTAGTTAAAGATCCAATCATGGATAATCTAGATTGAAACCGAGAAATTCATAGGCTAACATATTCACATTATTTATAAAATCCTTATTATATATTTACTATTTATATTTATATAAAATCATTAATTTATGTATAATCATTATCAGTTTTCCTTTAGTCAAGGTAATGACGGGGACCCTAAATAACTGAGTAAACAATGGGTGCAATGTAAAATTTATATATTATACCAATGAGTAACCTAATGTGATTGGGTATGGAATGAAGAATATTATGACAATGCTCACCTAACTATCTCTAACTATGGGAAAAAAACAAAAAAGTATTGAGAACCAAAACCCATCAAGGAGTGAGAAACTCATTATTGATTCATTTATGAGGCAACATCCACGCTCATTTAGTGGGTCTTCTAATCCAATGGTTTTTGAGAAGTGGGAAAATGAAATGAAAAATATATTTTTCATTATTCGGTGCTCAGAACATGAGAAGGTTTTTTTGGTTGTTTATCATTTAGAGTGTGATACTGGAAAGTGGTGAAGTATCTGTAAGAACACCACAAAAAATGAGGACATATAATCTATTGAAAATGAAGAGTCATAGAAGATATTTTTTATTAAGTATTTTCCATGGCTCTTTTTCACAAGGATGGAGTGGAAATTCATAGAATTGAAGTAAAAATATGATAAGTCTATTGGGCCATATGAAGTAAATTTACAAGAATTGTGTGGTATGCCTCCAATTATATATTTTAAACTGTGAGTAAAATAAATCAATTCATTAATGGCTTAAAGTAAAGTCTTAGAAGGGAATTATCCATAAGATACTTGATAATATATGAAGAGATTGTTCTATGTGCTCTTAAGGTTTGGATGGAAACTGGAACATCTCAATATTTCAGGGAAAAGAAAATGAAAGTTGAGTATCGTGTAAGCATCAATGATAAGACACATGGAAGGAATAAAGCCATATTTTTGACATGCAAAAAATGTGGGAGGAAGCAGCCAAGTAATTTTCTAAAGGGATCATGGTGGTGTTTTATGTGTGTTAAAGTAGGAAACTAGGCCCACAACTATTGAACAAAGGCCAAGAGGTTGATTAATGAAACATAAGGGAAGAAGTCCCCTATTAATGATCCACCTATACACTATAGGGAAAAACTGATTTAGTGATAGTTTTCAAAACCATTGCTAAATGTGTTTTAAATATTTTTTAAAAAATTTAGCGGTAGTTTAAAAAATATCCACTGAATTAAAGGAAAAAATTAATTTTTTTAAAAATATATTTGATTATGATTTATGATTTATTATTTACTCTCATATATAGTTTATTATTTACAATTCTAATTAATTATAATGTGTTAATTAATTGATATTTATAATTATCAGTTAATAATAATTTGAAACATAAAAAAATTCTTCAATAAGTTGAAAATCAGACTTTGATATCAAATGACCACAACTTTTGATCTGAAAGTCTATTTTAGCTACACAACCAATCAAATAGAATCTTATGAAATGAATTAAAACAAAATCAGATTTATATTTTATAATAATTAAAATAATAAAATTTATTATATATTCAAAAAAAGTAGTAAATCAAACTTGAACTTCAAACGACCATAACATTTGATCTGGGTGTCTGTTTGGGTTCTACCACATATTAAATTTAAGCCTATGATTCGGTTTATGACCAGATGACTAGTGGAAAACCTCATCACATTTTTTGAATCCAAATGGTCTATAATTCCTCCCAAACTGAGTTTTTAGTCAAGGTATCCCATTTTTTTTAAACATTCGTTGGAATTTCAGCCTCGTTTAAGGGAGTCTTATTATCTCTTTTTTTAGTGGGGACTGGATTTATTCATAAGGATTGCATTCATATTGATATTATGGTTTAAAAGTTTTATCATTCTTTATAATGTAGTTTTATTAATAATTAAATATATGAATATTTTCTTATATTTACTTATAAAAAATCACTTGTATAAATACATATTTACATATAAATGTATTTTTAAACATATAAATCGTATGAAAATAAATATTTTTTATTTACTTCATTTAAAATAAATACTTATCTATTTTATTTACCTTATAAAAATGTATTAATCTGTATATATATACCTATACAAGTAATTTTTTTTATAGAAAAATGCGTGTTTCAATAAATAAATCTATATTTATGTGTATATTCTAATATATGTAAATAAAAACATATATATGTAAATATTTGTGTGTGTATTTGAGAAATATAAATATGTAGTTGTGTGTTAATAATATTATGTCCATACATCATATATAAATCTATTTTTTTATAAATATATCATTATTATTAAATATAGTATATAAGTGAATTTACAGTAAAACTATATGAATATATATATATATATTTATGAATATGTAAATAATGTTAATATATAAAAATGAGTTTGTATTGATAAATAAATATATATTTATATTTATATTCTAATATATGTAAATAAATATTAATATATACCGCCAAGCCCAAAGGCTCTTAATTTGTTATTTATTTTCAACATTTTTTAATTGGGTTGAGGGGTAACCCTTACATGCCTTGTAATCCTAAACACACTTAGGCCTGATACATGACTAAATGTAGGCTCAAGAAAGACACTGCAGGATCAGACCCTACCCATCATATATATATATATATTAGTACATATTCTCAAACTCTACAAGGCATCACAACTAGCATTGCCCTGTGCAGAGGTGAATGGCGCCTGGTCACGATGGCAGATGCCATACCTTTATGTTTGTCTAATCTGATAGCCTCCATGAAGCTGGGAGCAATAGCTCTAAACCTCATCTGGAGCTACTTATTTTTTTAGCCCACCACCCTTTCCATCTTAGCTACTGCCTGCCGTCCCTATTTTTCCCACCAATCCAGCCACTCGCTGCTCCATCCCTATCACCGCGACGCCGGCCAGCCGACCGCCAAGGCACCACCTGCACTGACGATATCCCCACCGCCCTCCCGCCTCATTGAAGCTAACCGGCCGAATGTCGAGGTGACACCTACACCGATCGACGAGCCTCGCCTCCTCCTTCATCACCTGCCGCCCTCCAACCAATTAGTCGAATGAGACCCACCTTCACCTTCATCACCCACCACCCTCCCACCGTCAGCTAGCATCACATGACACCAGCCACAATCAACCCCCACATTTTAAATGCGGGGCAAAGAAATACAGCGACTGGGAATTGATATGTTTATATTTACTTGTGTTTATATATATATATATATATATATATATATATTAATATATAATTATATATATGACTCTAATTATATATAATTATGTAACATAAATGCGAGTTTATATATTTTTATGTAAATTTTGTTATATGTATATATATTTATAGATATTTATATCCAATTATTATTTTATTTTTATTAATTATGATTTATTAATTATGATTTATTAATTATTATATATTATATATTATATATTATTTGTTATATATTATATATTATTTATTATTTTAATATTTATTTATTATTGATTTATTATTTATTGATTTTTTATTATTAAATTACTGTTGAACAACTGTTTAATATTTATTTATTTATTATTTATTATTATTATTTATTTATTTATTCATTATTCATTATTTATTTATTCATTATTCATCATTTATTTATTTATATATTTACTTACTATTTATTATTTATTAATTTTTTATTTTTTATTCTTTATTTACTTTATTACTTTATTATTTATTATTATTTTATTATTTATTCCTTATTTATTATTATTATTTATTTATTATTTTTTTATCATTTATAAATTAATTTTTATTTAATTTTTAATTTTTTAATTTTTTAATTATTTTTTAATTAATTTATTATTAACATATTATTAATTAATTATTTATTATATATTCATTACTTCTTAATTATTAATTGATAATTAATAATTATCTAGTTTGTATCTATTTGTTATGTATTATTTGTTTTTTTCAATAAATATATATAACCATATTAAATTCTATTTATTCACCACATGAAGAGCCTACTAGAGTGATAAAATCTTTGGATAATAAGCAAGAGGTATGGGTTTCATATCTCACCCAACATAGAATTTCTATATATGGCATATGCATGCATGTTCATGTGTATATGCATAATAAAAAATACTTAGTAAAAAAAGAAAATATTTACAAAAATTAAAAAATCAAAAAGTTAACAAAAATAATAAAATAATAAAATTTTATTTAAAAAAACAAATTATGAAAATTTTAATAAATAAAAATAAAATAAAAAACCCATTGTGAAATGATTTAGCGACGATTTAAACTACTGCTAAATGATTCCCCCAATTTTAAAAAATCAATCCAAAATTGTTCTCTAACTGTTTTGAAAAACCACCGCTAAATAAATGCTGATGCATGGTTTAATAGCAGTTTTCCAAAACCATCACCAAATGATTTAGAAGCATTGTAAACCACCGCTAAATGCCTATTTGGGAATAGTGGCACTAGAATGATTTATGTTTAATCAATTCAGACATAAGCGAATCAATGCCCCAACCCTCGATCCAATGAAGAAAATTGGCCCCAAAACCCCCCCCAAACTAATGGATCAAGGAAGGGCATTCACGATCACTACCAATGAGGTAAATCATGGTAATGAAGTTATATGAGGCCCAATTGGTCTCTTTTCTAGATCTACTAATACCTTATTTGATTTTAGTTCATCATATTATTTTTTATCACATAATTTTTCTAAGAATGTGGAATCACCACATCAAAGAATGTGTCATGACCCCCTCCCCACAAAGTGTACCCCTCCGGGGCTGGAAATGGGAGAAGAGAGATAGTGACCACCGAGTCTCTTCTCCAGTAGGCCCCAGGTTGGAAACTAGTACCAAATGTATAATAAACATGCAGATGGGAGGCATTACCCTCTAAGAGAACACATGCAAAAGAGAGAGATAAGATTGATACCAACCAAATCATTCTCAGACCACAATATAAAATAAAACCAAGTACAAAAATATAATGTCATGTAAGAACTACTACAAATGAAAGAGAAAACTATAAGTACCAAAACAAAGTAAAAACAAATGCGACCATAATGCCAAAAGAAGTCCTGCAAAACCCTAAGCAAGTAGTAACCATCCTGATCTCCAACCCTCTCAAACTGATATAAAAAAAGGTTTATATATACGTAGGGTGAGTATAACAATATACTTAATAGGATCCTCCCTGGATCCTCTCATGAAAAGGTAAAGAAAACATGCTAAAGAATAGTGAACAATAAGTGGAACAAACTCATCACCTAAATAGGTATACTAAGTTCCTAGCCTCACCATGGATACTCTCACCAAGTATCGCATACAATAGAATAGAATATAATAAATAAGATCAAGGGTACCCACTACCACTTCCCCATTAGTTTTCCACTTTTTCATAATGTCGCACGTCCGGATTATCTCTCTGTAAAAATTATAGTCCGCAAACACCTGGGCGAAGCACCACAACATGAACCTCATGAAACTCACCACCATGCCCATATAACCAAAATTAACTAGGTAGTTTCTAGGAGTAACCACAACTCGCATAACATGTATCATAAATTGGGTATTTTACATCAAGCCATTATAGACCATATGCTGAGTAAGGATCCTTAGGGCATCACAACCCATACACATTAGACCTATAACAGTAATTAGGGAAATACATTCAGAATATATATGTGTGTAATAACCACAAGCCATTAAAACCCACTACACACATATATAGAGAAAACTAACCTCCGTGCATACTAGTAAAATTACTACCAAGAGAAGAGAGCAGAGCCAAAGGGGGTAGTTAGCCATCCATCCTCCCGCCAATATGTTGGGGAAAACACCCCCCATGGATCACAATTATCAGGGTGTCAGTTGTCCTAACTGAAAGGGTGGAGTATCATAGAGAAACACAAAATGTACATGATATAATACAACACAAAAACACACTAAGGTAATATCATAGTCTCAGACACAAATAAATCTAACACCTCTTAGAATCCTAGCTTCCATTGACAAGACTAGATATCCTATAATCACACAACCATTTAAAGAGATACATTAAATTATCTTATCCCTTTTTAATAGTTACACTTCATGTCAATTAATTCTTAACCATTATAGTTTTCCACATTTCATTACATTAGAATCACAACAAAGTCTCATTCCCTCCAATAATAACAAAATTAAGTCCATAGTCCCTCATAATTATAACCTAATAATTGCATCCCAGTAAGCTCCAAACCCATGGGTTAAAAATTCATTTATTTATTCAACAAAATTAAAACTTTCTATACCTCCATAAATTCTTGGAAAAAATTATAATCTACCAAATACAAGAGGATCAACACGGTGAGTAGCTGAACTATTCGTCAATTCTTTTCCATTTATATAAAGAGCGTAGACCCATCCAAATACGAGAAGATAAACACAGAAAAAACATAGCATACCCCATGCATCTTCGACTCTCTTAGAAGAAGAGTAAGGAAAACCATCTTCCTCAAGCAGTGGAGAAAGTAAAGAAGATAAAAAAATAATAGATTCAACAAGAATCCAAATTTCATATCATCGAGTAAGCCCAGATTCAACCCGTTCCATCATCTATGGTGTACTCCTCGACAACCCATGCATAAACTGTTGCATCTTTCCACTCTAGGAATCAACTACTATCACAAAAATCAGGCCTCCCTTCCCTACGCACCATAATAGCCTTCCAGGCTCAACCATCCCAGGCTCACATCACATCTGAGCCTCACTTCCCCTAAAAACCACAACAACCTTCTAGGCTCAGCCATCCTAGACTCACATCTGATCACAGACAGAAGGAAATAAACAAGCAACTAAGTTATTGGCCCGAAAACAAGGCATTAAACCTTCACACGTAATGAGATATCACAGATCCAAATTAAAAGTCACTAAAACTTTACAATAAAATGGGAAACTTGAAGCATATAAAGTTATTATATTTTATCACAAAACTGGTTCTTTATTCCATCTTGAATTACCCGATTCATTATTCATAGGTTCCAACTACAGGAAACCTAAAAAACAAGCTATTACAAGCTATAAAAAAAATTAATTTATCAATTAATTCAACATGAATTTAATTATTATATCATCAAGCACCAACATTCTTCAGGTTCATTAACAAATTCCATTAAACATGCATTACTCACATTAATTTTATTATCATAAAATCTCAACAACAACAACCAAATTCATTAAAAATGCCTCTTTAACCATTTAGAAATATATTAATTATTAATTATATGTTTACATTATTTACCAATTTTCATCAAGAAAAACATGCTAAACCAAGAAAGACATTGATATCACACTATCTAAAAAATCAAAAGGCAAACTATTATCATGGTATAAAGTAGCAACATCGCTATGCAATTGCTACAAATTATTTAATCTGGTTCAAGTAATTATTAGGTCATTTTCATTAAGATACAAGGAAATAAATATTGATATCTATATGATTTCATGTAAATAAATAGAGAAGTAATTAATTCCCTACCTAAAAATGTTGCCTATGTTCTTTGCATGAGTATGGATTAACACAACAGATCTCGATCACCTCTCTCGCAAGATCTGCATCCACAGGAGGACGCTGTAGCAAAACCACACCAACCAGTTACCAACGAAACTCAATTAGAAACATGGAGATCAAGTTCCATCACATAGAAATGAGAAACAAGAGTAAAAGTATAGAAGAAACCACAATAATTGAGGTAGGTCATACCTTGGATCAAACATGGATTTCTAAGGATTGAAGACCGATGCTCAAGATCAATTCCCATCAAAGGGGTCTCTAAAATGTTAAAGTGCGGGTTATTAGGTCACTTAGAGTTGAGAGATAGGGATACTACATCCGTAGGGTTTGACAACACGAGTGTCTAAAATGTTTCAAAACATACAACAACGTGGGATTACACGACCTGTAATGCCATTCCATGTCAGGTAATACCTAGAGGTTGGTTTCCACCAAAAAAACCATCGCCTCTTAATTTTATTTATTTTTAAAACACCCAAAAATTACTTGATGTGAATCCCAATTTCTCACCATGAAAGTCCCATGCTTCTTGTTCCCAGCACCTAAACTCCTCCAAACATCATCTAAGCTTCCTTCGAGCTTTGAGAGCCTCAGGAGCACAAAAAGGGTCAATACACATAGATTCAAGCCCTTACATTATATACCTATCAAAATATTCTCATCCTCGAGAATACAAAACCAACCCAAAGAGGAAATATAAAGGTGGTCACGCGAACAACCACTCCATGAGATACCTCTCAAAGATTTTTCCACCATAGGACCTCAACACCTCTCTAGAGTAACAAGAGAACAACCACACAACAGCCATAACTAGCTCCTAAACACTCTCCCATGGGAGATACCTCTCAAAAGAGAGAAAGATGAAATAAGTAACAATAAAAAGAAATATTATACACAGAAAAGGTTTACAACCAATAGAAAAATAAAATTATAAGAAATGTTCTAAACATAAAAAAACTCAGGTTTCTAAGTGCACATCTATGAATCATACTCCTAGGTAGTCTCCTCCATGCCACCGTGATTACAAAAGACACAAACCAAGGTGATAACATGCCTGTGAAACACCTTCTCTTGGTATTCCTAGATCTCTACAAGTTTCTTCTAAAATGCTGCATCAATTTCAACATCAATCTCACTATAATTGATGATGTGAGAGTCATCATAAAGATAACAAAGGAGCTACGACACATGAAAAACATTATGTATCTAGATCATCTATGGGGGAAGTGCTATCTAATATTCCATGGCTCCAACATGACCCAGCACCTCAAAAGGCCCATAAAACTAGGGATAAATCTTACTCACACGACCAAACCTTCGTTGCACATGATGGGGGACCACCTTCAGAAACACATGATCCCCAACATCAAACTCCAGAGGTATACTCCTATGATCTTCATAGAATTTATGATGATCTTTCACTACCTTCATCCTCTTGTGAATCACCTGAACCACCTCTGTCGAATTTTGTACCAGTTTTGGCATGAGAATTGCTGACTCTCTAACCCCATTCCAACACAATGGAGAATGGAAAGGCCAGTCAACCATGGCTTCAAAGGGAGAAAAACTGATGGTGAAGTGAAAACTACTGTTGTAAGAAAACTCTACCAAGGAAAGGTGCCTCATCTTTGAACGTCCAAAATCTAGGACACAAGAGCATGACATGTATTCAAGAGTCTAGATGGTTCACTCTATATCTATTTCCGTCTATGGATGGAAAGAAGTGCTAAGGTATAGCTAAGAACCAAAAAATACTAGATACCTTTCCACACCTTGAAGGTAAAACAAGGATCTCGATCAGAAATGATCATCCTCGAGACTCCATGGAGTCTCATCACCTCCTTTAGATACTTTCTTGAAAAAACCTCAACTGAGATCGACTCCCTTATCACTATAAAGTGGGATGATTTTTTCATACGATCCACTACCACCCATATAGCATCATAGCCTCCCTGATTTCAAGGAAAACTGGTAACAAAGTCTATAGAGATTTACTCCCACTTCCACTAAGGAACATCTAATGGTTGGAACAAAACATCAGGAACATGGTTATAACAACCCATACTTTACATAAAAGGTTATTAATTCAAAATTTAAGAATACTTATTACAATATATAATAAAATCATGAAAGGACCGTATAGGTATAGTGTCTTTAGAAACTGGGAAACATAAACAACTGGTTCATAAATCATCTACATTGTCTTCCATTTATTTCTTCATATCTAGAGTACCTTTTGGAAGATTCTACTTAATACCCTTCCTCCAGACCTGGGGAAAAGAAAACATACAAAAGGGTGAGCTCAAATGCTTAGTAAGGGGTAAAAAAAGGAAATATCAATCATATCATTTCCATAAGAACATAACATTTTAAAAATATTAACTTGCAAAAGAGATCATAATATCATGACATGGGATGAATCATAGTAGTGAAAAGTAATCACAAATAATCATAACTTAGAACATGAAACTTTGTGGTATACACACATAATCATATAAATCATTTCATATTAGTCAAGGCTCATTTCCAAGACCATCATAGCGGACAAAGTCCATTACTGAACCGAGTTCACTCTTCGTTCCAGTCCTGTATCACAGAACTAGATTAACTTTCCGTTCCAGCCATGTCTATATCATGAGATATAAATCTTTAACCAATGCATATGAGGGAGATATAGGTCCCACCCATCTCATAATTAAACCATTCTTATGTGTTGCACAAAATCATAAATCATAGAATAACCCATGTAATAAAAAATGGGATTTTTAAACATCATGCCATCATAACATAATCCATATAAGATAAAAGGACATCATAAAATTAATTCCATCATAAAATAATCAAATCAATGTAAAAATAGGTATATAAATATAACCCTATATTATCTTATATGGAAAATAATTTTGATAAAATACTTGAACTCCATTCTGGAGGAAAATATCATTTTTTACTTCAAAAACATTTTTCCTTTCTTAACATGTCGTACAATTTTAAACTAAAATAAGTTGATTAAAAATAAACTTGAAAACTTGTAAAGGGAGATTCATGGAAATAATTTCTTATAAAATCATAAAAATCCATTCATGCCGTATAAGTTAAAAAAACATTCTTCTCGTACTTTGGTCGGAAAAGTCAAAAAGCACCTCGTACTAAAAACTAAAAAAGATTCCTTTAACATCTTTTACTAAAAACTCACCAATGGGTACAATTGGATTTAGAAAATTTTAGGAGGATAAAAATAATATTAAATATTGAGGAAACATGGATGTGGATGATAAATATTCCCCAGTAAATTCTAAAGTATAAACAATCTCAGATAAAAATTAGATTGTGAGATTTTCCCTTACCTTAGGTCCGATATGCTTTGTACGTGTCCAAAACTCCTGTATAATGATTAAAATAATTTCATTGAATTATTATAGAATCATAATAATTGTTATGATATCATAAATGGTCATATTCTTATCTTCTTATTAGTAATATTTCATTGCTACTTGTTATTCGGGTGTTTATTGCTTTATGTTCTTATGCGTGTTTTGTCGAATAAATTCTTATTATTTTTTTAGGTTATAGATAACTCATTTCCAAAATGGTATTAGTGTAATATATATCATATTTACTCATTCAATTCATTTATATAATCATTATTCAATGAAGATCATGTAGAACGAGTCGCATCACATTGTGGAGACGGTAGGCCGTACGTACACACGAGCGATGATATTGTTCCCATGATCATGGAATTGTATTTAAGTGTATGTATACTATTTCAGAATAAACATAACTTTACAATAATCATATATAGTTATTATTTACACCATTATACCCATCCAAGTAAGGTGGTGGTGGAAAACAGATTACACCACGGTGTGGAGACGATATTCCGTACGTACGCACGCGCGGTGATTTCATTTTCCGTAGGATGGATAGAAGGTGAAATAGGGTTGTTTCATATTTATAATAACATATAATTATATGAGTGATACTGATGTTATTAATTCATAATGAAACAACTAAATAAGAGGAATTATAAGAACAAATAAATTTGAAAGAATCTGTAACAGATATTACCTCTTCTTTGACACGCCTCTTTGAAACCTCCTCTTAGGGCACTAAAATTGGTATTTGAAGAAGAACATGACCTCTAGTATGTTTATAGGGAAGTTTATTAGTGAAATGGGCAGGGTTTGTCCAAGCTTGATGGCTCTAAATTGTGTAAAGAGGAGAGGGAGGAAGTTCTCTTTTATAAGGGAGGAGAGGGGCACCTTTGGAATTATAAGAAATATTAATTTATAATAAATTCCAAACCCACTTAAAAACATCAAAAAATGACTGAAATCCAAATCTTAGATGAGATAGGGTTTTAATATCATTAACCAATAAAATTTAGACAATTTGGGAATTTATTTTAAACATTATCAACATGCTTTATCCTTATATAATCTATTTAATTTTATTTCTGGTAATAAAATTATAAATTCTAAATCATTATAAATAATTAATTATATATTGTGAATTGTCCATAATTATATAATTTATTACATTTTAGACCATATAAATTTTAATTTATAAATTTTAAATATTTTTGTTATTTTTAAACAATTTTATAATATGTAATTTTTATAAAATAACAATAGTGTCAATTTTGACACTATTCATTTATTTGAATTTAAATAAAATATACACAGAATATATGTTCGAACTAAAAGATTTAATAGATTTATAACATGTCATATTTATCTATAAAATTATCAGAACACATTAAATAGCTCATATAATATTTATTTTAATACTTTTAATATCATTTATTTGATAATTCAATCAATAAAATAATTTCAACATCACTATTGTGTCATAATTAATGATAATTATTTAATCCCTAAAAATTATAAATAAATTCACATGATGTAGATAAATTTATTATCTTTTTGTTGACTATTATTTTTTGAAGTTTCATGAATTTTATCACTAAATTAAAATTATTATACTTATAATATTTAAGAGAGTGACATGTTGTCACTTTCTTTGGTTTTAATAATAATTAAATTATTTTAATGGTCAAAAGTCCATAAAATGAATTTATTCCTACCCTTAGGTGATATGGGTCGACTTTATTCATCCAATAGAATTTTGGAAAGTGTTAGGGTAATTTTATAATCTTATTTTTACCCTTAATTACCCGATTTACCTTTAAGTGTAGTAAATAAAAATTACCGTAGTTACTATTCATAATATCAAAAAAATAAAAGTAACATATTAACATAATTTGGACCCACTGAATCCAAATATGGAATCCATTTTTCAAAATTAAAAACACAGAAGTTTCAGTAATTAATTTAAAATTAATTCTGTTGTTATGAAAATGGGTTTTAAAAGTTAAAACATTGCCAAAGATTGAAATGTTTTTACATATGAATTCAATGTAAAATTAATGGTAATGAAATATATTATATTAAATGGTAAAAA
Organism: Viscum album; assembly: GCA_963277665.1. NCBI lineage: Eukaryota > Viridiplantae > Streptophyta > Magnoliopsida > Santalales > Viscaceae > Viscum > Viscum album. The sequence continues at coordinate 792,522,557 of OY728132.1, forward strand.
TATATTCTATTTAGACTTTTAAACCATTTAATATTATAATTTATCCATATAAATTATTACGATGAAAAAAGTTGTTTTTAATTAAAATATAGCGCGTTTTTACTATTCATTAAAATATGAAAGTTATCAGAATAATATGAAAAATTTATCCAAAGTAAATTTTTATATCCTGATTCAAAAGAAGAATTTTATTTTGTTAAATTGAACTTATAAACATGTCAAAAACTAGATTTAAAGTTGGTGCGCCATCAAAAGGCGGCAAAACTGCATTTTTTGAAGAATACTAATTTTACCTGAAAAATTTATTTTGTTCTCATACCATGTTCTAGAAAATATGTAAGATGAATAATAATGTTATAAAATTCAAAATTTAGTTAATAATATTCATAACATCTAGTCCATAATAATATTATAACAATATATCATTGTTTAGTGAAACCCGGTATTGCGTACTATATACGCTATCGAGGAAGGTTGTGATTGCATGTAACACAAGCCAAGATAGTGTTGTGTGCAGTGAAAGATTCCTTTGATGTTGCGTATAACATAAGACATAAAAAATATACTTCTCATAAAATATCATGGTGTTACATTCTTCCCCCCTTAAAATTAATTTCGCCCTTGAAATTCGTCACTTCGTAACAAACAGATGAGGATACCTCTCCCTCATCATATCCTTAAGCTCCCATGTAGCTTCTTCTAATCGCTGGTTCCTCTATAAAGTACCTCGTATGAAAAAATGACAAAAGATTCCTTTCATATCTTTTACTAAAAACTCACCGAAGGGTAAAATTGGATTTAAAAAATTTTAGGAGGATATGAATAATATTACATATTGAGGAAACATTGATGTGGATGATAAATATTCCCCAGTAAATTCTGAAGTATAAACAATCTCGGATAAAAATGAGATTGTGAGATTTTCCCTTACCTTAGGTCTGACATGCTTTGTATGTGTCCGAAACTACTATATAATGATTTAAATAATGTCATTGACTTATTATATAATCATACTCCTTGTTATGATATCATATATGGTCATATTCTTAGCTTCTTATTAGTAATATTTCATTGCTACTTGTTATTCGGGTGTTAATTGCTTTATGTTCTTATGCGTGTTTTGTCGAATAAATTCTTATTATTCTTTTTAGTTTATAGATAACTCATTTCCAGAATGGTATTAGTGTAATATATATCATATTTACTCATTAAATTCATTTATATAATCATTATTCAATGAAGATTATGTAGAACGATTCACATCACATCGTGGAGACGGTATGCCGTACATACGCACGAGCGATGATATCATTCCCATGATCGTGGAATTGTATTGAAGTGTATGTATAATATTTAAGAATAAATATCACTTTAAAATAATCATATATAGTTATTATTTACACCATTATACCCATCCAAGTAAGGTGGGGGTGGAAAACAGATTACACCATGACGTGGAGACAGTATTCTGTACGTACGCACGCGCGGTGATTTCATTTTCGGTAGGATGGATAGAAGGTGAAATAGGGTTGTTTCATATTTATAATAACATATCAGTATATGAGTGATACTGATTTTATTACTTCATAATGAAACAACTAAAGAAGAGGAAGTAGAAGAAGAAATAAATTTGAAATAATCGGTAACGAATATTACCTCTTCTTCGACACGACTCTTTGAAACCTCCTATTAGGGCACTAGAATTGGTCTTTGAAGAAGACCAGAACCTCTAGTATGTTTCTAGGGAAGTTTAGAATGGAAATGGGAAGGGGTTTTCTGAGATTTAAGGCTCTAAATTGTGTAAAGAGGAGAGGGAGGAGGTGCCCTTTTATAAGGGAGGAGAGGGGCACCTTTGGAATTATAAGAAATATTAATTTATAATAAATTCCAAACCAACTTAAAAACCTCCAAATATGACTCAAAACTGAATCTAAGATGATATAGGGTTGTAATCTCATCAACCAATAAAATCTAGGCAAGTTTGGAATTTATTTTAAACATTATCAACATGATTTATCCTTATATAATCAATTTAATTTTATTTGTGGTAATAAAATTATAAATTATAAATCATTATAAATAATTACTTATATGTTTTGGATTGTCCATAATTGTATACTTTATTAAATTTTAGACCATATAAAGTTTAATTTATAATTTTTAAATATTTTTGTGATTTTTAAACAATTTTATAATATGTAATGTTTATAAAATAACAATAGTGTCAATTTTGACACTACTCATTTATTTGAGTTTAAATAAAATATAAAAAGAAGATATGTTCGAACTAAAAGATTTAATAGATTTATAACATGTCATATTTATCTAGAAAATTAGTGGAGAACATTAAATAGCTCATATAGTATTTATTTTAATACTTTTAAAATCATTTATTTGATAATTCGATCAATAAAATAATTTCAGCATCACTATTGTGTCTTAATTAATGATAATTATTTAATCCCTAAAAATTATAAATAAATTTAAATGATGTATATAATTTTATTATATTTCTGTATACTATTCATTTTTTAAGTTTCATGAAGTTTATCACTAAATTAAAATTATTATACTTATAAGATTTAAGAGAGTGACATGTTGTCACTTTCTTTGGTAATAATAATAATTAAATTATTTTAAGAGTCAAAAGTCCATAAAATGAATTTATTCCGACCCTTAGGTGATATGGGTCCACTTTTATTCATCTAATAGGATTTTGGAAAGTGTTAGGGTAATTTTATAATCTTATTTTTACCCTAAATTACCCAATTTACCTTTAACTGTAGTAAATAAAAATTACCGTAGTTACTATTCATAATATCAAACAAATAAAAGTAACCTATTAACATAATTTGGACCCACTGAATCCAAATATGGAATACATTTTTCAAAATTAAAAACACATAAGTTTCAGTAATTAATTTAAAATTAATCCTGTTGTTAAGAAAACGTGTTTTAAAAGTTAAAACACTGCCAAAGATTGAAATGTTTTTACCTATGAATTCAATGTAAAATTGATGGTAATGACATAAATTATTTTAAATGGTAAAAATATATTCTATTTATACTTTAAAACCATTTAATATTATAATTTAACCATATAAAGTATTACGATGAAAAAATTTGTTTTTAATTAAAATATAGCGTGTTTTTACTATTAATTAAAATATGAAAGTTATCAGAATAATATGAAAAATTTAACCAAAGTAAATTTTTATATTCTGATTCCAAATAAGAATTTTATTTTGTCAAATTAAACTTATAAACATGTCAAAAACTATATTTAAAGTTGGTACGCCATCAAAAGGTGGCAAAACTGCATTTTTTGAAAAATACTTATTTTACCCGAAAAAATTATTTTGTTCTCATACCATGTTCTAGAAAATATGTAAGATGAATAATAATGTTATAAAATTCAAAATTTAGTTAATACTATTCATAACAGCTATTCCATAATAATATTATTACAATATATCATTGTTTAGTGAAACCCGGTATTGCGTACTACATACGCTATCGAGGAAGGTCACGATTACGTGTAACGCAAAATAAGCTAGTGTTGTGTGCAGTGAAAGATTCCTTTGATGTTGCATATAACATAAGACATAAAAAAATACACTTCTCATAAAATATCAGGGTGTTACAATGGTGCTCGACCTTCACCTTCTAGAAGACCAAATATCGAGACACATACTCTACAACTGCATGCTTCAACCCAAGTCACCAAAATTGACTCCTCAAATATTGGTACATCTTTTTCATGCCTGGATATACCACTAAGGGTGAAATATGGAACTCTATGAGAACTATCTCATGCATCACCAAAGGAACGAAAAGCCTTCCCTGAAACAACACTCATTTTTGTTCATCTTCAAAACACCATTAGGGGCCTCGCCATAAACAACTTGATATCTATATAATTCCACCTCAAGATCCCTCAAATAGGACTCTTCCACCTTATTCACCAGAGATGAATGCACCATAATTTGAAAAATACAACCTTTTCCCCTGACTTCTCCCATATCTAGATGCAATGCTGAATGTTTTTCCATCACTATTGAGGAATCTCTTGATTCCTAGATTGCATCACTGTGTTAATTCCTTCTCAGTGCTTTGACCATGACATTCCCATTTCTAGGTGTATATGAGATATCAATTTTCTGATCCTGTAAGAACTCCATCAACCTAAAATGACTCATGTTCAAGTCATTTTGGGACAAAGCATACCTTAGGATCTTATGATCGGTGAAAACCATAAAGCACTTTCCGATGAGGTAATGTCTCCACAACTTTCGAGAAAACACTACTACCACCAAATAAAAATCATGGGTGGCATAGTTATTCTCATGGGTACGTAACTGCTAATACCCATAAAAAAATACTAATCTATACTACATAAGAACACAAACCAACCGAAGATGTAAAGCATCACAGAGAACCTCTAACTGAACTCCTTCTATTGGAAGACAAATAACCCGAGCATTGAATAACTTATCATTAAAATACTCAATAGCTGACTAACACTGATCAGTATACAAGAACTCCTGATCCTTTCTGGTCAATGCCATAAAAAGAGTCATAACCCAATAGAAATCAGTTACAAACCTCCTATAGTAGCTTAAAAGATCAAGGAAACTTCGCACATCTACTATTTTATTGGGGGATGATCAAGACACAATTACTTCTATATTCAATGAATCCACAACTACTCCCTACAGTGATAAAACATGCCCCAAGAAATGGACTTATGAACCCCAAAACTCACACTTCATAAACTTCACGAACTAATTTTCATGGTGAAGAAATCCCAAAACAACACGTCGATGATCTGCATGATCCTCCTCAGATGCAGAGTACATAAGGATATAGTCGATGAAAACCACCAAGAATTTATCCAAGAACTCATGGAACATAGCGTTTATTAATCTCATGAACACAGTTGGAGCATTATTTACACCGAACAACATTACTCTGAACTCATAATTCCTATGATGACAACATAAATAAGTCTTTAGAATATCCTCATCCTTTACATGAATCTGATGATATCCTGACCATAAATCAATCTTCAAGAACCAACTTCCACCCTTCAGTTGATTGAATAAATCATCAATCTGCAGAAGAGGATAGTGGTTTATCACTCTCACTTTGTTCAAGTGACGATAATCGATACACAACCAAAATTTACTTTATCCTTCTTTATAAAAAAAACTGGTGCACCACATGGTGACACACTTGGCCGAACAAAACCTCAATATAATAGAACATTGAGATATATATGCATATATCAAAACTTATAAGGAACCATTTTATATTAAGACATTGAGATAAGAGACACACCTAGAAGTAGTTCGATCCAAAACTCAATCTCTCGTTGAGGGGGTAAATCTACAACCTCTTATGAAAAGACATTAGGGTACTCTTTTACAACCCTAAAAAATGTTTATTGCTGATCCTATAATGAATTCAGCATCATCTAGGCCATCAAGGATGACAAGTATGGAACATGCCTCTGACCCATCCAAGGGTCTTGCTCACCAACAAGAACTGTTGGATCTTTATCAGCATTGAAGAACACCACCTTCTTCCTAAATCAATCCATGATAGCCTGCACAGAATACAATCAATCCATGATGAGGATGAAATCATATGGTTGTATCCACAAACATAGGAAATCTTCCCAAGAGTGGTGCTACCCTAGCAATACCACATAGTATCTATATACTTCAAAAATGTCATCTCAACCTCCAACTGGAATAGTCAATTCTAAGGGCACTAGAATTATCTCTACCTCAAATCCCAAAGCATGGAAAATGGTAGGTGATATGAAGGAGTGTGTTTCTCCTGAATCAAACCAGGCATGCACCCAAATAGAAAAAAAGGAAAGGGTACCTCTGGCTCATCCAGTGCTGGAAATGCTAAAGAATTAAGCTTACGAAGACTTTCCTCATGGCCTCTCTGACCCTCATAAAGTCCACCTCCATGGCCACGATCTACTATCTAAGGATGGGGAGCATCTTGAGGCTATTCTCTTCCTTCCCCATATACTCTCTGCTGATCCAAAACTGGTGCAACCTATTGCTACTGCCTCATTTAGAACTACCTCAATGGATGAACCTAAAGCTGAACACCTGTCACATTCTGACTACTCAGAAAGATAGGAAACTCTTGCCACTAATGACCTCATCATCCACAAGGAAAAAGCATCTAATCCCTTAGAATAGGACTGAGAGATTCTTACCACATATAAATGATACATTGAGGGATGCGACCTACCTTGAATGATCAGAGGGTATTCTTTCTTGACAATGGGGGACCCCAAACTACACCTCTGCTTCATGAGGAATCCCGATGACTCCCCTCTCATGGCGATCAAGTTTTGGAAAACATCCTATCGACAACCTATACTATTACCAACACCTCAATATACATCTTCAATATAAATGGGGTGATCTGGTGCGGGATCTCTAGATGAAAAGCCTCCTAAAAATGCCTCGCCCTGGTATCCTCATCTGGAAACAAGTTTAAAGCATATCATAAAAGGTTCCTGAAATAGACCCCAAACTCTCGCACACTAGAACTCCCTACCGAAGGGTAATATGATCCTGACAACTGACTACCTTCACGGTTAAAGAAAGAAACCAGGCTGTGAACTGGCATTGGAGATCCTCCCATGAGGCTTTCGACTCCTCATGATCTCTGAGGAACAATAACCACCAATTCCTAGCAGTCCCACACATCATCATCACAACCAACAATAACCAATGCTCTTCTAATCACAAATAAAATTAAAAGGTATATCAACCTCCTATAACTTTTTTTCTATGACTGCATCTAAAATAGATCCCTCATACCTATGAAAAATCTTCCATTGAAACTCTTAGAGTGTCCTCCTCTAAGTGTCATCATCATCGACCTCTACTCTGCAGAGATCTCCTGGCCCAACCTACTGAACATCTTCCACAAAAACCTGACAAGGAAACCGACCTGAATCCATACCTAAAAAAGAAAAATACAATTATAGATCTTAAACCTGGAATATAAAAGACTTAACATTAATTAATTGTTTTCTTTTATTCATTTTAGGTTAACCGATACCAAGGTCTACCCATTTAAACATAGGCGTAAAGAGGAATGATGCACGATCCTTCCCTATCTCACTACCTTGAAACTAGTATCACCTTGTTTAGTAGCCATTGTAAGCTTAAAGGTATATGAATCTAATCACAGGGAAACCTAAATACATGTGTGTCAGCCTATCTCCTATGTTTACAACACTTTCTAAACTTATATGACACCATTTCCCTACCAACCCATGAAACCTCACCAGTGCCTAACTCCGAACTCCATCATATCCCTTAACCAGACCTCTGATACCACTCTATCATAACCCACTACCCACATAGTGTACCCCTCCTAGGCTGAAAATGGGACAAGAAAAATAGTGACACCCCGATTCCCACCTCCAGTTGGCCCTGATTTGGAGACTAGCACTGAGGGTAAAATAAACATTCAAATGGGAGGCATTACCCTCTAAGAGAACACACGCAAAATAGAGAGATGAGATAAACACCAACCAAATCCTACTCAAACCATCGTATAAAAGAAACCCAAGTACACAAATGTAATGCCATGAAAGAACTACTGTAGATGAAAGGGAAAACTACAAGCACCAAAAGAAAGTAAAGACGACAACGACCATGAAGACCAAATAGATCCTACAAAACCCCAAGCTAGTAGTAAAAATCCTAATCTCCAACCCAATTCAGATAACCTTAAAAATAGTTTATATATATGTAGAGTGAGTATAACAATATACTCAATAAGATCCTCCCTAGATCATCTTGTGAAAAGGTAAATAAAGCATGCTTAAGTATAATGAACACCAAGTGGAACTGACACTTCCCCTAAACATGTACACTATATTCCCAACCACACCATGGATACTCTCACCAAGTATCACATAAAATATCATAGAATATAATAAATAAAAAAATGGTACCCTTGCACTACTTCCCCACTAGTTTTCATCTTTTCCCCAATGTCACACATCATGAGCATATCTCTCCAAAAGGCTAGCCAAGAGACACTTGGGTGAAGCACTACAACATGAACCTCATGAAACTCACCACCACATCCATGAGACCAAAAGTAACTAGGTAGTTTTTAGGATCCACCACAACTTGAATAATGTGTATCATATGTCAGGTATTATACCTCAAGCCATCACAATCCATATGACAAGTAAGGATCCTCAATCAATCACACCCCATACACATTATACCTATAGTAGTACTTAGGAAACTATATCCATAATACATGTGTGTGAAATAACCACAGGCCATTACTTACCTATACACACATATATGGGGAAAACTGACTACCGTGCATACCAGCAAGAGTACTACCAAGAGAAGAGAGCAGAGCCAAAGGGGGTAGTCAGCCATCCATCCTCCCTCTAGGATGTTCGGGAAAACACCCCCAGGACTCAGAATCCCTGAGGTGTTAGTTGACCAAACTGACAGGGTGGAGTAGTATATAGAAAAAATTTACATCATATAATATAGCTCACAACCACACTAAATAAATATCTTAGTCTTAGAAACAACTGCATCTATTGTCTCTCGTACTCTCAGTTGACACTTCCAAGACAAGATATTATATAAGCACTCAACCATTTAACGAGATAAATTAAATTTTCTAATCCCTTTTAATTAGTTACAATATATGTTAATTTATTATTATCCATTAATTAAACATTTTCCTTTTTCATATTTCATTACATTAGCATAAATAATGTCACATTCAATCTAGGAATAATCAAACCAAGTCCACAACCCCTCATAATTATAACCTTAGCATTGCATCCTAGCAAGATCTAATCCCATGGGTGAAATATCTATTCATTTATTCAACAACATTACCAATTTCCATATTTACAACTATTCTAGGAAAACATTTTAAGCTACAAAACACAAGGGTCTCAACATGGTGAATATAAGAACTACCCATAGAGTATTTTCCACCTATAACAGGATTCTAGACCAATCAAATCATGAGAAACTAAATACGGAAAACATGTGGCATACCCCGAGTGTATTCACCACTCTTGGTAGGAGAGTAAGAAAAACCATCTACCTCAAGAAGTGGGGAAAGTAAAGCAGATAAACAAACAGATTCAAAAAGCATCCACCTTTCATATCATTGGATAATCCCATCATCAACCCATTATATCATCTCCAGTGTCCTTCCTGACACCACATGCATAAAATTATGCATATCACCACTCCATGTATCAAATTCTTCCACAAAAACCAGGCCTCCTTTCCCTATTTACCACAAAATCCCTCCAGGATCAGCCATCCCAGGCTCAAATCACATTCTTGGTTCATGTAATCACAAGAAATGGTATATTAGTAGATCCATAAAATATTAAAGTTAACAAGAAATGGAACTTTCTAATTGTAGGTAATGTAAGTATAGGAGTAGTGACCAACCTCTTATTCAGTTCCTTAAAACATTATTTTCATTCCACTATCAAAAACAACTTTATTCACTTCTCTGTAAACTTGGTTAGTAGATTTTATATCTATAATATATTTCAAAAAAAACATTGTTATTACCCTTATAACCTAAGAAAACTATGTATCTCAGTTACAGTAGTCAGGTTGGTCCATTTATTGATAGCTTTCATGTTTTATGGATCTACTAATATACCATTTCTCGAGTGATCGAAAGTCCCCTACTTTCAGTTCCTAGCTCCCAAACTCCTCCAAACATCATCTAAGTCTCCTCTGAGCTTCTCAAGCCTTGAGAAAATTCAAAGGGTTGATCAACATGGATCTAGGCCCTTACGAAATGGATATTGATCTATTACTAAAAACCCTTAGTGGTATAATTACTGCATCTATAATTTAAAAATATTCTCCGATCACTGATACAAAATTGAGTTTTAATAGTGCTAGTAAATTTCATTTAACAATGTTTATGAAGTTCTATCTACACAAGCATTGTTAAATGGAAATAATTAATTTTTCTTACAAAAATCATTGTTAAAGGGGTCCTTTAAAGTGATTTTTTTGTTGATAAAATTATCACTATTAAAGGGGGTAAAATTATATTTTTTCAGAACCCTATGAGCTTGACCCCTTTATCAGCGCTTCCATGACACCTTTAATAACATTTTTCTCCCCACATATATATGTATATCTGAACATTATAAAAATATTTTTATAATGTAAAAAAGGGTTATCGATTTTTGTAAATACATTTTTATAACATGTATTTATTTACATATATTACAATGTACATATACATATATATTTGTTAATTATTGAAATATAAATGTTTATGTATAAACATTAATTGTATAGGTATATATATACATGTTATTTCATTTTTATAAGGTAAATAAATTGATAATTGTTTTACTTCAAATAAAATGAGTAATAAATATTTATTTTATATATTTAAAAAAACATTTTACCTAAATTTGTCAATATATGTATTTATACAAGTGATTTATTATAAGTAAATATAATAAAATATGAATATATTTAATTATAAATAAAAATAAATTATAAAAAAATGATAAAATTTAAAAACCATAATATAAATATGAATCAAATCCCTGGGAATAAATTCAATATCCATAAAAAAGGCAATAATATCCCCTGAAATAAGCATGAAAATCCATCGAATGTCAAAAAATTAGGGTACCCCGACAAAAAAATTAGTTTTGGAGGCCTTTTGGGCCTTTTTTGGCCTAAATAATGCGACTAGGGTCTCCTCAATCATTAGGTCATAAATATTGTTTCTGGATTCAATTTGATATGTGGTAGATCCTAAATAGACACCCATATCAAAAGTTATGGCCATTTGGATTTTGAGTTATGTTTTTAACATATTTTAGATCTTTTTTATTTTTTATCTTGAAATTGATATTAAATGACTATTACTCGATAATAATTATCTAATTATTAATTAAAAATATTTTTTGAATTATTAAATAAGCCATTTTCACTAAATATATTATATATTAAGTGTAAATTCCTATTTACCTTATCTAAAACATATTTAAAAAATTTATATTATTATATATATAAATATAAATATATCTATATGTTTATATATTATTTTTAATGGAATATATATATATTTTGAAATATATACTTTATAATCACTTGTAAAAAAGCATTGATAACAGGGGATCCTTATCAGTACTTCTAAAAAAAATGATAAAGTGTCCCCTTTAATAGCGCTTTTTTAGTGCTGTTAAAGATCCCATTTGATAGTGCCAAAAAAGTACTATTAAAGAACCCATTTAACAATGCCTTTTCCAGAACTAATAAATGAGGTCTCTTACAACACTTTTATCTAGAACTGCTAAAGACCTTTCACTAAATAAACCTAGTTTTGTAGTACTGGATTAAAATTTATGGGAGGACACTTCCTAAAAATCTAATTAATATTACTTTCGTTGAATTTGATATAATATAGGGAATGGATTAGCTTTCCCTTTATAAAGAACATATAAACTTTCTAGATAATGAAGTGTCATTTCATATCACAAATCATACTATTATTATGTATTGATTAAATGATGATGATGAGATCCCTATGGAGGAAAATTATATAATGAGGGTTATGGTACCCAAAAATGAGGGACACTTACCTCAAATGGTCGGAAAGGAAGTCAAAATTGGTAACATGATTATTGTAATGGGATATAAAGATGTATTTTTGGATGAACTGCTTGGTCTTCCCTGAGAGTATGAGGTTGAGTTTTCAATTGAACTCATATATGGATCATTTCCTATCAAAAAGTGTCTATATATAATGGATCCCACTGAATTAAATAAGTTAAAGAATAAACTTGTAGAAAATTTGGACAAGTGTTTCATACGCCCTATTTCTTCATCATGGGGTGAGCCAATCCTCTTTGAAAAAAGGATTGATAAATGTGTCTTTCCATTGATTATCATGATATTAATAAAATCAAAATAAAAAACAAGTATTATCTACCCTATATCGATGATCTATTCGATCAACTTTAAGGATCTCAATACTTTTCAAATATAGTCTTTTGATCTGGATACCATCAGTTAAGGGTAAAAAGAGAGGATCTTTCTAATATGACTTTCCATATAAGGTATGGACACTATGATTTTATAGTGATTCCATTTGGAATTTCCAATCCCCCTATCATTTTTTGAATCTAATTAATAGAGTCTTTAGGGACAACCTTGATCAATTTTTGGCTGTTTATATAGACGACATTCTTATATATTTAAAGAACAAGAAAGAGCCTAAAGATTATTTAAAAAATTTGTTAAATACCTTTATATAGGATAAGTTGTATTCTAAATTTAAAAAATGTGAATTCTAGATACAAAAGATTTCATTCTTGGGTTATGTAATCATAAGAAATGGTATATTAGTAGATCCATAAAATATGAAAGTTATAAAGAAATGGACCTACATAACTACTGTAATTGAGATACATAGTTTTCTTAGGTTATAAGGGTATTAACAATGTTTTTTGTCAAATATATTATAGTAATAAAATCCACTAACCAAGTTTATAGAGAAGTGAGTAAAGTTGTTTTGAATAGAGGAATGAAAATAATGTTTTAAGGAACTGAATAAGAGGTTGATCACTGCTCCTATACTTACATTAACCTATAATGAGGAAGGGTTTGTAATATAAAATGACGCTTCTAAAAATATTTTGGGTTTAATCCTCATGAAAATTGATAATGTAATTGAATATGGATTATGAAAATTAAATACTCATGAGAATAATTTCCAAATGCTAGATTTAGAGCTCGAACTATGGATATTTTCATTGATGATTTGGTGACATTATCTCTATGGAGAAAAGTGTGATATATATACTGATAATAAGAGATTGAAATATATATTCAAATTGATGTAATGGAATTTGAATCAAAGGATATTATTAGAATTAATATAATATTATGGTTTATTAATACATTACCACCTGGGAAATGTAAGTAAAGTGGCCAATTCTTTGAAAAGTAATAATCATGATACTCTATCCATGATGAGGATAAAAAAAGACCCAATATTAATGGATTTTTAGAGGATAATTCTTAAATTAAAAATGGGGAGAAATAAATACAATCTTTTACAAAAGATTGATCAACCCCCCATTCACATAAAAATTAAATAAGCCTAGAATAATGATGTAGAGAGAAAGAAAAAGGTAGTGGATATTTTTGAGTAAAAATTTGAAAAATATGGAGTTATTAAGTTTAGAACCAAGAAGTGTGTCCTATAAAAGAATAAATTTATGATAGAACATTTGGATGATTCTCATAGATCATACTTCTCCATCCATCCTAAAATCATAAATATGTATAGAGTTTGAATCAAAACTTCTAGTGGGATAGTATGAAGAGATAGATTTTAGGATACATATCTCAATTCTTGGTATACCATAAAGTTAAGGCTAAATGATAAAAAGTCAAAGGGTTTGTTGTAAACATTACCTATACTAGTATAGAAATGGGAAAATATCACCATGGACTTCCTCACAGGACTCCCCAAAACATTTAACGTCCATAATTCCATTTGGGTTGTAGTTTATCTCCTTAAAAATTCAACACATTTTATTTCCACAAAAGAATATTTATCCCTTGACCAAATCCTAAAGATATACATATGGTAATTGGTAAGGATTCACGGAGTGCCAATATTCACTATATCAGATCAGGATCCAATTATAACCTATATATTTTGGATAAGTCTTCAGAAATATTTGGAGACATAACTAGGATTTAACACTGCATATCATCCTTAAAAAATGGTCATCCTAAGAAGTAAATCCAAACTCTATAGGATATGATGAAATATTTTTCGATAGATATCCAAGGATGTTAGGATCAACACCTTGACCTTTTAGAGTTCTCATTTAACAATATTTCCATTCTAGTATTTAAATGGCACCATATAAGGCTCTGTATGGGAAGAGACACATGACTCCAACATACTGTGATGAAGTTGGAGAGAAAAAGCTGATAGGTCCTGACCTTGTCTAAGATATGACGAAGAAAGATAAAACTATTCAATGATATGTAAAATCTGAAAAATGTTTATAGAAGAGTTATATAGATAATCATTGATGATATCAAGAGTTTTAAGTTGTTGATAAGGCATTACTTTGAATATTTCCAATGAAACGAGTAATGAGAATTGGGAAGAAAGGGAATATAATCCCTAGATACATCGGGCCATTTGAAATCCTTGATAGTGTCAGGGTTGTATCCTATAATTTTACACTCCCTAAAAAACTCTATCAAGTATGTGATGTGTTCCATGTATCAATTTTTCAAAACTTCATACCAAACCCTTCATATGTTTTATGCTTGGAAGCTATGAAAATGGAACGATATATCTCATATAAGGAACAAATCATAGAAATTAGAGATCAAGGAGACAAGGTGATAAGGAAATGGGCACCCATCTAGTCAAGGTTATATTGTGAAATCATAAGTTTTAGGTGGATATGTGGTAAAATGAGGATGTGATGAGAGAAAAGTACCCTCACTTGTTTTCTTCCATGTAAAGAAAATTTGGGAATGAAATTCTTTTAAGGGGTAAAATATAACAACCTGAGTTTTTCCTCAATTAAATACCATTTTTGATGAATTTATCCACACGAAGCACCAAAACTAAACACATATAATTTTTTAAGGTAGTCATAAATTAGAGTGTATAAACAGTAGTAACAAAATTATGAAATATATATAAATAAATACAATTACAGAAACATAAAAAAACAAAAAAAATTACTTAAAATATCGACACAATTAGTATAAGTAATGATATAATTAATTTTTTTGTTATGATTAAAATTTATTTTATAAAATGGATAATTATAAAGTTTGATATATTTATTATTAACACTAGTTTTTTAAAAATAGTTAATATACAAAAAAATGATTTTTATAAAAATCCATTTTTCGTGATATTTTTTGATTTTATTTTAATGTTATTTTTATAAATTTTAGGAAGTGAATATTAAAAAAATAACATCATTTGTGAATTTATCATAGTCATATAATTTTATGATGAAGTTTTTTTGGATTTTTCAGAAAAAATTAATTTTCAGGTGAATACTGAAAATACCGATTTTATTAATGTCGTCACTTTTATAAAATAATTTTATTATATGAATACATTGAAAGTTTAAAAACAAAATTTCTATAAAATTATATATTATAAATTATAATAAATAGTTTTGAAATATTATTTTGAATTTATAAACTCATGCTCAAAATTTTAAAAATAAATGTAGTGTTTTAATGAAAATTATTTTTTTGACTGTTTTATTTAATTAAATATAACATGATTCAATAAAGTGTTTGATATATTTTATTATTAAATAAATACTATTTTAATAATAATTATTATTTTATTTTAATTTAAATCAATAAAAATGATAATTCTACCCTTATCAAATACCTTTTTTGTATAAAAATAAACTAAAACAACATGTTTTTTGTGTTACATGTGTTTGTGTTAGAATTAATTTTCCAAAAACATCGGATTTTTATTTGATAATTTATATTTAATATTTAGAATAATTTTCTATAAATTATATAATAATTTATAAATTTATTTTTAGTCTTGAAGGATAAATTACCTAGGTAAAACAAGTTACCATGGTGAAAGCTAAAATGGAAAAAGTGATTAACCTTAGAGGTAAAGGGAATAACAAGTTTCAAAAATATTTATTTTTTCATTTTTGTGGTTTTTTTGAATCTTATATTACCTATAATATATTATTTATCAATTTTGGAGGCACATTTCTTGATCATGACTTCTCATTATTGAATAGTTTAGAGTATTTACAAAAAAACTACTCTTTTTCACTTATAAAAGGGGAACTCTCTCCACAATTATACTAACTAAAAAATCACAAATTTCATACAAAAATTTGAAGAAAACTCTTATATACGCTCCTATAAACTTTAATTAGTTTTTTCTCTACTCAAAATACCACCCATCAATGGTTTATTCCCCTTCATAAAGGTGATAATCCAAGAAATGAGGTATAAGTTATTAAACCTCTCTTTATTTTTTAATTTCATTATACAATTTTCATCAACCTAAAATTCCATTTCCCCTATTAAAATTATAATATATTAATAATTATTATACTTTTATGTTATTTTAATAATGGTACAATTATTTATCACCCTCCTCTTTTCCATTAAGAAAAATGAAAATGTGAATCATGTGTTGTGTGGACTACTGTCTCTATGAATAAATGTGTTTCATTTTTCCTTCACTTATAAACATGTATAGTTTTAGTTTATATTTTATTATTATATAAAATATTTATATTTATTATCTATCATTAATATGGTTCTTTTTTAATGACATAAAAATTAATGATCATTATAAGGTAATCCATCGATATCAATAGAAAACTTTAAACTATTTCTTCAACATTTTTATTTTCACAAAACATTACTAAAACTAACATGTAATGGAATTATAAAATTATAAGTATTTTTAATAAATTAATTTAATAAAATTTAATTTTTCTTAAAAGATGATTTTTTTTAGAAAATGGAAGTCCAATATTGCCTTTAGGAGCCTAGTTCAAAATTGTTGTGATTATTAAAACCCGATGTTGAAAAGATATTACAACAATATAATACATGAAGAGAATTTTTATCAATGAAGAGTATAAATAAAAATATATAAGAATAATTCCCTATAATAAGTAATTTATATGTTTATATTTATGATACATGAGGTTAATTCATTTCATGGAAATCAAGGGTAAAGTTATGGGGCTGGGTAACTCAAAATCATTTCTTCTGGGTTATGAAATTTATTATTGAACATCATTTTCCCAAGATGTTCCATTTGGATTGATGTTCATTAATTATTGTTGTGAATTTTTTTTGAACCAAAAACAATTTCATAAAAGGAATTATTGTAATTTCTCTTAAAAACAAAGGGTATTTTTTGAATAGGGGATCATAACTATGACTTTAAAGATAATGAATACAAAAGGTTTAAAAAACAATCTTTACATGATTTGGATTTAATTATATTAAAATGATATATCTCTCAAGTAGTGATGTTTTTTATTTTATTATTCTATAAAAACTTTTTAATAATTATATTTTTATATCATATTATTTCTGAACTTTTTATTGTGTGAAAAGTTTAAGAAACCCATTATTTTTTCCTTGGGTTATTTTATTTACGATGATGATTGACTATTAGTGGAACAAATATGTATATATAATGATAAGTGGGGTCCTATATCACCCTCAAATGAATTTGTTTAATTTAATATCTCATAATATAGTCTGGTGTGGACATAATGGGTTTTTGCATATGCATTGGCATGATGGATTTTCTCACATTTTTAGGTGTTGACAAAATGAGTTTGTTCACAAAAGTGTTGGCATAACAAGTTTGATCACACATGTTTTCATATGCTTACTTATCTGATTTTTTTTTTCAAGTTTATAAAGTTATGACACATTTGAAAGTTGATTATCATGTTATTAAAAGTTTCAAAATGCATTTTTTCCAAGAAATTCCATGTTTTCATGATCATGCCTTTTCAAATATCTCACACCTTATGTCATGTTCACATGTTATTTGTTTTATATTTTTATGTCAAATAAATGATATTTTTATGATATTATGTGTCTACATAATGTTTTGTGATTAACATATATGGTCTTATGATCTCTTCTTTATATATTTATGTTTGCCTCAAATTATCATCATGTTTATGATCTAATACTTGTGATATGTATTTTCCCTTACTAGAGTTTGATCTAACCTATTTCTTTAATTTCTATTCCACAAGTTATGAAAATGATTACATCATGTGATATGTCTAGGAAAGGTTCTATTGGAGAAAAATCATGGAAAATTGTTTGCTAATGTTACAAAATAATATGTTAATATAACCAATTTCCAAGACACTAAAATTTTAGTCATTGGATTATGAAGCATATATGTGATGTAATATTTAAATCATGTGGTTAATGTATTATTTAATTCATTTTTAGGTTGGGTATCTATAATAGGTATTTCTATTTAAATACCATATGCATGCTTATTAACTGCTTAATTTTTTCTCATGAGCCAGTTTTCATAAGAATTAGAACCATTAATTTGATATTTTAGAAAAAATGACATCTTTATGATGATTGAATTTTCATGTTAGGAATGACGTGCCTGATCCACCATATGATATGTGGTAGGATTCAAAAAAACATGCTCCCACAACTTATCTGGTAATTTTGGTGGTAAACATGCCTTAGCTCAGAGTCTTACACATTGCACATTCTTATAGTGGAGAAATAACGAAGATAATGGTTGAATAGGACCAAGAATTTTAGCTCCAAAATTTTCTAGCCTTCTATGGCACTGGTGGTCCTTAGGATACTAAGGGTTAGATTAACTTCATCTAGGTAATGTTTTTATTACTATAGAATCTTGAGGATAAGAGAGTAAAGCAACCTACCTTTATGATTCAGGGAGCTTCTAAGAGATAGTGGAGAGTTATGGGATAGGCAGGTAGGAATGATAGTATTTCTTATGAGGCCTTTAAAGAGTTTTTTGTTGAAAAATTATTTGCATACATTTTGAATATATATAAAGAACATGGGTTTATGGAGATTTTGTTGAGGAAAAGGTGATTTTTTCCAACTAAACATGATTTATTGAGTAGCAACACTTTTATACAAATTTTAATAAGAATAATTCATAAAAGGATAGGATGTTTTAGATTATCCTTCTTCAATAACTTAGATTTTAGGTTAGGGTATTTGACTTGATTATGTATACTCAGGTGCTTTTCAATAACTTAAATTTCGAAAAAGGTATGGAAGAGGATAGAGTTTATGGTCTCTATCCATCTTTTGCTGTATTAGTTGGTATATTACCCAATGCTAAATGAGTTCCTTTTCCAGTTAATGGAAGCAAAAGGATGGGGAGGCACATCAAGGTGGAAGAAATGAAGTGAAGAGTAGGTTTTCTTCTACCCTCTATATGGGATATACATATCTTCAGTGTTCAACTATGAACATAGAGGGAATTACCATAAAATCTTCACAAGAATGAAGAACAAGTTTCATGGATTTGGATATGTAAAACATATTCAATTGTTTTTTGAGGTATTTGTATACCAGATCTAGCCAGGGTGCATGAAATATGTTATTTAGGAACCAGGGATTTGGTAGGTGTCCTCTATAGAAAACCCATGAATTTTAGAATTCAGTGACCCAAGAGAATTATGCACCTTGGGGGTAGGTCCCTAGAGTTGAGGTAGGTAGAGGCCTTGGGTGGAGTATCTATAAAAAGTTGACTTTGATATGGAATATTCTTCAAGGAAGAATAATATTATCACATATTACATTGGATGGAAAATGATAGAGATATAGGAACATGGAGAGAGACCTTCATAGGAGTAATGACACTAGATGAGTTTGATGGATGAGTGGATAATGGATGCATTTTAGGATCATGGAGTTATGTTTTTAGGCCTTTGGTTATCATTTATTCTTTATTGTATTAGGTAAAGTCCATCTAAGTGTCATATCTAGAGTGAATACTGATACTGACACAATTAACGATGGATGATTCAGTACTAGGTTACTTGTTAGATGACCACAATGTGATTTACATTCATGAGAGGGTGGTACACTAGCTTCCATAAGTGAGGATATGATGATAGAATCTCATGATTTGATGTGGGAAGTTCATCCTAGGTTAATGAAATTGTACCATGACATCCGATGTTAATTTTGGTGGCTAGGAATAAAGAAGGAATTTTGGTTTTGTTTTGTGATTCATTTCTACAAAAGGGTAATGGTTAACCCTCAGCCTCATGGTTTTTTCTTCAACAACTTCTGGTATTTATGTGGAAGTGGGATGATGTGGTGATGGAAATTTTAATGAGGCTACCCATGACCTCGAGGAGTCTGGATGTCATTTGGGTGATGGCTAATCGATTGATGAAAGTGGCCCAATTCTTTCAAATTTGAGAAACCCTTTTAGTGGATGAATTAGGAAAGCTATATGAATGAGATATTGTATAACTATATTGATATCCTTTTAGAATCATATAAAATAAAGAAATGTGTTTCATTTCATAGTTTTCATAGGGATTATAGAAGTATTTGGGTACCCAAATGAAACTGAGTATAGTGTATCATCCACAAAATAATGGATTGTCAGAGAGGAAGATCTGGATTTTAGAGGATATATTATAAGATTGTGTTCTAGAATTTAGTGGATCTTAGGATTATTTTTATCATTGGTTGAGTTTGTTTAGAACAATGGTTTCAATGATTTGATTTAGAAAACACATTTTAAGGATATTTATGGTCATCCATGTCACTCACCACTATGTAGGCATGATGTGGGTGATACAATAGTAATTGGGATAAATATGGTACAAGAGACCTCTGAGAGAGTGAAATTTATCCAAAGTGGTTAGTCACTTCTTATATAAGAAAAATATTATATTCTAATAGGAAGGTGAGACCCTTGGAGTTTTCTATTGGTAATTGATTTTTCTTATGGGTGACTCCTCAACTAGGGCATCAAATGTTACAAAAAAGGGAAGATATTATTGAGGTTTGTTGAACCGTTTATGATTATACATAATTTTGGGATAGTGGCCTAATATTTGGATATTCCTCTAAAATATTAAGGTATACACTTTGTGTTTCATATATCCTAGCTTCTTATATACTTTCTCGATCCAACACATGTGGTCGACTGAAAGGATGTTGAGCTAGAGCCTGACACGTAATTTGTGGAACACCTGATGTGAATCATAGAATGGAGTTAGAAAGTTTTTTTAGCGAGGACTATATAACTTTTCAGAGTCCAATGAAATAATGGATGTGTCCAAGAAGTGAATTTGGAGCACGAGGATGATGGTCGAGTGTAATAGACTGAATTGTTCGATTAGGCCTTCGGAGAAACTTATTGAGGGTGAGAAGTTGTTATAGGGGGAGATTTTTAAAAACCTAAATTTTTAAGTATACCTCATTTTAGGATTTTATTCATCTTAAATGTGTAATTAAATGATTTGAGTCATATTAGGGGTTTTTAAAGAATGAAATGATGCAAAATTTGGGAACTAGCTACTAGATCTTATTCATGACATGAATAAAAAATTCACAACATGAATAACTTCCAAATAGAAGCCACAAATTTAAATTTCGGATATGAACTTATGCTCATGAATTGATATTTAAATTCATATCATGAATTTGGTTTTTTAGAATTTTAAGCAGTGGAAATACATTTTTTTTGCATATTGGCCATTCCAAAAGTTCACAACATGAATCCATAATTCATATCTTGAATGGTGTCTATTCCTACAAATTAAATGATGCAGTTATCATTTCCTTTCTTATTTCCTCCCTTCTTTATTCCCTAATCCCTAGGACTTCTTTAGGAAATTTTGGGTCATCCAACACCTTCAGTGTCCATTTCCCTTGGATATTAAATTGCCAGATCTATAGGATTGAATTATGCTTCTAGTTTAGACCTAAAATATTGATTTTCAATCCCTTTCAGTAAGTTAATCTACATTAAATTCTTTTCTTGATTTCCTTATGAAATTTTGTTTTATAACCATTTTCATAAACGATTTAAATAGGTTATATGGACCCTTGACATCTGGGTTTGACCTAGTTGGTTTAGGGTCTTGATTTGAGAATAAAGTCTTATAAATATTTGATGTTGACATCAATGAATTAAATATAAGAAATTCCTTACCATATAGAACCCATTTTTATTATTTTTACATGTTTATGGTATAATCTTATATGATTTAAGACCCTTGTTTTATGGATTGATCACATGTGTGTGTGTGTGTGTGTATACAGCTTGTGAAACCCATATTTGGTATTGATCACATGTGTGTGTATAGATACCGATATTAATTATTAATATGATATGTTTTTCCCACATGTTTTATTCCATGTTTTGTATATATTCATTACCTTTGAAGTTTTTACTTATAGTAGAAAATAACATGTTGACTGTCATGGATTTGTTATCCCTTAGAGGGGGAGTATGTGCGACATATGATAATGATCATGAAAGACTGAGACACAGGGAAGGGGAATGATCACCTTTTGGACAAAACTGAGGTAGTGTATGGATATGATAACCATGTGTCTTGAACTGAGGTAAGGTAGGGGAATGATGGCCTTGTGGCCTGACCCATGATAGTGATGGGGCCTGATGGCTTTGGGTCCTGACCCATGACATGTTGGCCTTATAGATGATTATAGATATATGAGCTAGACTTATGTTCAACCCATGATCAAAACTTCTGTTATGATCAATATTTCTACATGGAGCTAAATTAGGTAAATCAAGTTTCATAAAGGCTTGTTTAGCATAAAACTGCTTGACATGTGATTAAGTGTTGTTTTTTGTACATGTAGCAATTATCATGGAAAAACTCTTATGAATGTGAAATTAGTTTAAATACAAATTGGTGGTTTCCATCTAGGTTTATATTGAAACCTTGAATGATAATATTTATGCATGATCATACTTCACGATCAGGGATATAAGGAAGGGAAAGGGCCATATGGATGGTTGTTGAGGAGTTTGGAGTTGGGAGATTGATACTGTATTGTGATAGACTTCAAAAATTCATCTCTACACTTTTATTTATTTTTATTTAGCTTTACTATTATACTATTAACCTGCAACATTGGGGGTTTATTTTATTATCCTTGTATGACTTTACATGCCATATTTTATAGAATTTATTTGGAGATTTTATATTTTCATCTTTATTTTATTTATTTTCATGTTGTGAGTTACTGATGATGACCATGATTATAGAAGGTATAGTTTCTCCACATTAATTTATATGCCTACCTCTAGTTGGAAGTATCTTTCATATGGTGAGGAAAAAAAGAGGTTACGTGGCACTTAATCTCTATTTTGGTGAATTAAGACAGGGTCTTACACATTAGAATGATCACATATAGAAGATAAATAAAATAAAAAAATCATGTGGGGCTCTATGACCATCCCCAAGAAGTACCTCAAACATAGTCTCCACATCCTTATTGAGTTTCTCCAACCTGATAATGTAACACTAGGCCTATAACTCATCCACTTCATGTCATATACACAAACAAAAAGTAGAAATAAGGTCTATATGATCACTTGGGTTCTCATGCTGGGTGGTGAGAAATAAATTCTTAATAGGCCACCCACAATGGTAAACCTATCATATGTTGTAACAAAAAAGTGTTTACATAAATGGTATGCCTATACTAGATGAAGAATAACTGGAATCAAAATAAATAAAACATTGTTAATCCTCAATTTCTAATGTGCCACCCAGGATCGACCAGAACCTACTTTGACCAGTGCAAGAGTGTCTCTAAGAACACAACATATTTATTCCACTAAAGACAATAGATTTGAAGGTTTATTATTTTGTAATCATATAGGAAATCTAGATAGACATGTAGGAAAATTCTTTGGTAACCCCTAGAAATTATACATAGAATTTTAGATCGATTCCCAAGAAACCTCCTAGGTAATCAATATAAACCCAGAGGCTAAATCCCATGAAATATCATAGGAATTCCTAGGAATACTGATCACTTAGGGGTAGTGCATCCCTCACAGATCAACTCACATATACATCACATCATTTGTAATGTGTCCCTAACATAACATATCATATTATACTAATCACTTGGGGGTGGGGGTAGTGCATCCATCCCAGATCATCTCACAAATACATATCATCGGGGGAATGCCTCCCTCCTGCAACATGTCATAGTATACTAATCACTCAGGGGGGAGTGTATCCCTCCCATAACATCTCATTTATACATCTCATTGGGGGTGGTGAATCCCTCCCATAACATCTCAAAGTATACTGATAAATTTGGGGGTAGTGTGCCCCTTCTATATCATCTCAAATATACATCCCATTATGAGGCTATGTATCCCTCCCACAATATATCATAGTATACTGATCACTTGGGGGGAAGCACATCCATCTTATATTATCTCATATATACTTCTAATCATGGGGATATTCATACCATCCACCCATCTCATATATCATCAAGATCATTAAAATATCTGAGGATGTATCCTTGGAATCTCATTTATAGAAGAAACTTTAGGGTAGTGTATCCCTACAATACAATCTCATAAAACACATATTATAAGGGTTTTCCACTCACCCAAAGCCTTATAATATAACAAAGGTCATCCTTTTAGGAACATGACCTATCACCACCACCACATCCATGCCAAGATCACACAAAAAAATTAGGTTCTATGGTGACACTTCGAATTTTCTATAACCTAGATACCTCACTTGTCATATAAAATGACCATATCATAAACCTATGAATTATCTCTTTCTAGAATGGTCTTGCAACATACATGCATAAGGGAATCATGGCTCGTTCATGATATCACCATATCATCTATAAGTCACTAGTAACTTGAACCTATCCCAACATCACAAGGCATTCCTCAACATCCACCTAGACACTTAACAGACTCCTCAAGGCCATCTTGGTCGCATGAGCTCAATACACTGAACCCAATGAAATTCTCACAACACCTAAAAGTGAATCTACTAGGATCCTGTAAATCATTTTTAGTCTCTACTCATTAGAACCCTACCAAATCTCACACCCATGTTTCTCTCTTATCCCACAAGATTTATCTAACTTAAGCCTAAAATGGTTGTTCCATAATATCATCACATTTCTCACTAAAACTAAGTTCTATTAATTGGGACCATCCCATTCCATCTCAACCCAAGAAACATTGTTCTCCAAGTCCAAGTCCACTAGTCATTCCAAGAAACCTCATCTGGGTCTAATTCCATGTCTCCCATAGGAGAACACCTAACCCATCACCCTAGAGTATATCCCCTTTTCCATATCTCTCAACCACTAAATCAACTCTTAAATGACCTCTAATCACAATGAAGTCCTCTCCATCAAATTCTACATATAAAAATCTCAATATGGACTCCTCTTTAGTCCATTTACATATTTAAGGTAAAAAATCATAGAAAACTCTTCAAAGGGAATAACACACATCATGTACCCTTGAGTATACAACTTATACTCTCAACACCCTACTCTAGGAGTGTACCTCAACCCATTTAGGAATGTATCTTCACACTACATGATGTGTTCCAATCCTACTTATTATGTAACCCACATGTGGTTCTTGGACATATACCACACATGAATTCTGAGAAAATACTCCATATAAACTCTAACCGTGTGCCTCACATGGGGTCTGGCCACGTACCATACCTAGAAATGTGCCCCCATTAAGGGTGTTTTCCTAAGTACTCAACCACACACTGATTCAACCTACATGGTGTGTCCACATGGACTACATAGAGTATATTCTTTATCTTCTATCTTTAGTCTCACTGAAGATCACATGACATGTGTTCTATAACTACATGTCGTGTGCTCAGGTTTACAAAGGAGATCCCCTTCGAATCAACCAAAATCCATAGTTATCCACAAATAAAGACACTAAAGGACATAATAAACCAATAGTAGTTCATATAAATCAGTAAAACTAAAAACTATGAATCAAATATGGAAAAGGAAAAAACTCAAAAATATGGCCTACCTTGTGGTGAAATCACCGAATATCGAGCTCAGATCCGTGATCCATACCTTATGTACCTCGATCCATGCCCAATCCGAAAAATCTAGACACATCTCCCTCTCCCTCATCTTATTTATTAATTTGGACCCACAAAATTGAGAAACACCTATTTCTATTAGTTTTTATGAAAATAATCTGGGTGGAGGGGTGGATAAAAATTTAAAAAATATAAAATAAAAATATAACTCAATTAAAAGTCATGACACGAGACCCGGAACCCAAGAAGAGTTTACACCTCACATAAGTTAAACCCCCCATTTCATACTGAACCATGAAGTTGGAAAATCAATATGGAAATATATTTAGGACATTTCAATATTTCCATCTATGGAATAGTAAATATTTAATTTAATAAATATTAATTTTTTTTTAAAAACACCCCAGCTTGAAATTTTAAAAAATTTCATCTATAGGGTGAACACCCAATTTTGAGATTAAGGAATTATATAAAAATAATTCTAAGATCATTCATAAGTATAAATTTCCATTTTATCCCTTATAAGAAGATTGGGTTACAAAAATTCAAATTTCCCCTAAAATTCACAACTCAAAAATGCATGGGGTTTTACAATCTCCCCACCCAAGAACTTATCATCCCCGAGAAGCCCCAACAATAATTATACATAAATATTAGCCTATCACGGTCATCTATTCATTAAAAAATCACCATGTTCTACTCTAAAATGAAAACCGATCATTTTATAGGAAACAATAAACACTAGGTGTACTATTCATAAAAAATCAATCCACCACTCATCACCATCAATAAAACACTCAGATGGTACTTGCCTGCATCCATATATCCAAATACACAACAATGTCATCAATTAGATTATCTTCAAGAGTTTGGTTCTACCCACTATAATTCTAAATTTATAAGGTCTAACTCCAAGCCATGATGATCCTCACCATCAATATTTCCTACAGAAAGCACATTCCTATCGATCTAAGGTCCCCCTCGGTGCAGTTTCCATATCACCGCACCCGAACACCACATAAATCATCCATTGATCAGTATCATCATACCATGATGCTATAAACATGAGGGTCATTACTCTATGGCCCACTCTCAATCCATTACCACATGTAATGAATAGAGAAGACTATCTCACTCACACCTGAGTGTCTATATGAAACATAAAATGGTAACTATTCCTAACTAACTAGAATTCCATCCCCAACAACTGCTAGATTTAAATCTATAATGAGGGTCTCACCCTCCAAAACCATTAATGCACTCTATAACATATGGGTTTCCCTATAAAAATCATCGAGTGAAACCTTAATAAGTTTCAACTATAAGACATCATAAAAACTAATGTCAAGGAAAATCGGTGTTTTAACCATACCATGGCACCCCAATCCATATTCTATGTCACCTCACACTACATAGGGATGTTATACATTTCATTAAAACCCTATAAAATCATTTTTATTTTTTTTATTAATTCGATTAGTCCTCGACCTATACAAAATCACTCATTGATCCATAACCCAAAAAATCCAGATATAACAAGTTTGTATCACCTCAATATCATCCAAACCCAATGGGTGTATGTTATTATAAAACCTAGTCGTATAACCCAAATCATGGTTCCATAAGCTGCATGTCATAAAACCTAGGACCATATGGCTAAAACACTGACCATACCCCACAACATGTCAAACTCATCTATCTAGAAGAACCCCTATACTCTTTTCCAAAAAACCAAAGGCATCTCACTTATGACAAGGCTTATTACAGGATAAATTTCCAATATGTGATTCATCACTAAACCAAAATCTACTATGGAAGGGGTCCCAGCTAACCCTAAGGCGATGCCGCCCGACGCGGCCCCTCCTCCCATGGGAGGGGAGGGGTCCCAGCCTTCTGCTCTCACTCCTGATGTTATGATTTTGGGAGATTCTGATTCCTTGCGTTACTCGTCGGATGTGGGGTTTTTTGTTCCTAAAATCCAGGTTGCTCCGAAAGTTCCTGGCTGCATCTCAGGTCAGCCGATTGTTTTGGTTTCGGTTAGAGAATTCACTGATGCGTCGGCACTACTTTCCTCGGCTCTGATTGTGCGTTTTGCACGGCGACGACCTCTGGTGGAACACTTTTCCAAGGTCGTCAATGAGGATTGGGGCCTGGAACATCGCGCGCAGGTAGGTATTATGGGTCCTTGTCAATTTCTTATTTTGTTTGCTGATGAAGATGACCTGGGAAGGGCTTGGTCGAGAAAGAGGGAAACTTTCTCTGGCCTTCCTTTCCACTTGCTTCCCTGGTCATTTGATGTCCACATGAACCGCGACTCTCCCCTTACGGCGATTTGGATTCAGTTGCCTGGTCTTCCTCTCCCGTTTCAGAATCGTGGGCTGCTGAGATCAATAGGTAATTCCATAGGCCGATTTGTGTGTAGTGATCGTAGAACTGCATCCCTGTCGCATCCCATGTCGGCAAGGATTTGTGTTGAAATGGATATTTCAAGAGTTCCACCGGAACTAGTATGGATTGTTGTTGAGGAGGAGTATAGGTATGCACAGCCAATTGTGTATGAGTCCTGGACTGACTTCTGCTCTTATTGTCACAGACAAGGACATGGTGAACATGGTTGTAGAAGAAAGCCTGCAGGTGGTCGACCCTCTGTGATCACAGATGTGCCCACTGATGTATCCCCGAGGGGTGGTGCAATCTCCACGGATGCTGGACATGGTGGTGCCCAGGCCACCCTTGCAGGCCGGCCTCACTCCGATTCGGACCTCCCTAAGTCAAGTGAGGTCAATGTCTCAACAGGGCCGGGGGTGTCTCAGGAGGAGGCTGGTGTGGATTAGGGTAAAGAGAAGGTTTCTGTTTTTGAGGATGCTGTAACTATTTCTTCTTTTATTTCTGAGAGGCGCAGGAAGGATACTGGACACTCCAAAGTATTGAACCATGATGCTGCGTTCCAGTTTATGGGTAGGGGTCTTGAGATGCCACACAATCATGTTTCCAGTTGCTCCATGGAGGCTGGTGCGGGGGACAAACGGTTGGAGAATGGTCTGGTTGTTGCTAGCAGTGCAGAACAGGCTTTGCAGGAGGGGATAGGGGATGATGAAACTGGTGTTATGCAAGATGGCACCTTGGAAATTCCTGTCCTTACCATTGTTGGGGAACTTGGGGACTTGAGTCAGGCCATACAGGTTGGGGGAGTAGCTTCTTCAACTCGAACCCCGGTCAACTTGAGCAACAAATTTGCCAGCCTTGCTGAGATAGAGGAGGAAGAGGAGCCTTATGAAGATTCTTTGGAGCTCAGTAAAGGATACTCTGAAGGAGAACAAATTAAGGATAGCAATAGGCGTGTCAGGAGGAGGAGGGGTAAGAGAGACTACTCCTCTCTTCCACCTCCTATGAGGACTCGGTCAGCAAAAAGGGCAGTGGTTGGGGAGCTGGACAGAGGTGTCGGCTGCCAACTAATTCCATCTGGCATGTCTGACACATCCTTGGACTTGATACTGTCCTCGGATGAGGAGGTGAAAGAGCAGGTTCTATTTCTCAATGCTTCGGAGAAGGATGCAGCCAGGTTGATGGGGTGGATCCTTGACGTGAATCTCAATGAAGAGCAATATAAATGGGTTGACAAACAAGATATGATTCTGGTTAGCGGCTTCAACAAGGGGGTGATCAAACTGGAGGAGTATATCCAGGTATGGAACAAGATGACTTCCTCACTTGAAGATCTATTAAGGGAGGATCCACATTACCAGGTATCCATTTTATCTTGGAAGTTATTTTGGGATATGGGTTCTGGAAGAATTAAACTGTTTGTCAATGAATCTGCCATTCCTGTGGATGTGGGTGGGAATGTCGGAGGGCCAGATCGGTTCTGATGGGCTGGAGTACACCCCTTTCGTCTTTGCAGGCCATTTGGGACTTGGTTGTATTAGAGGTAGGGCTTTGCCCTCGGGAGGGACCATGCTTGCATGGGATCACCGAGTGGTGCTGCATTGGGGTTGGCGGTTGTTATCTTTGCTTGGTTAGTCTATTCTGGTTTGTCTGCTTTGTTTTATTTTTGGTGTATGTTGAACTTTACGATTTCACACTTTTTCCACAAAAGTGTTTATCTTAATAAAAAATAAGTTTCAGTCCATGATTTACCCTAGATATGGCCAATTTAGGATCGAAACCAAACCTCAATACCCAAAAACCTCAAGTGATTTACTTCGTGAAAGCTGAATTCATATCTATTCTTGTATCATAAAATAGATAGCACCACTCATGCATCGATCTCATAATTCTAAGAATCTACCCATGCTTCTATAAGGAATTAAAATTCCCAAGCTAACCCTTTACTAGGATACCCTCATACACCACATGTCATATCAAGGGAACTAAGGCTTCACACCAAGCCTATAAAACAGTTCTCACATAGGTTACAATGCATGGGGTCACATCCCCACTCCTTTATCAAACATGTTAAGGAAACTCCCATGCTAAAAAACTCATATCGAGTTCTCAAACATATGTATCAGGTATCAAATTTAAAGTCATCATCATACTAGAGAACTAATCTTCACTAATAATTTTCATACAAGAATACCCCCTCAAGGACCATGATCTCATCTACACATATTTACAGAACCATCCCTTCATGATCTATGTCGAGTAAAATATAGTCATGCGGTTCTGTTAAGTATAATTCCCTTGATAATATATATGGGAAAATTATATAATTGTTTTTTTTTGAAAATTTAAATAACCAAACCAATTTACTCTTTTACAAAACTAGTACCAAGGCATCAAATTCCTATCCTAACCTACCAAGGGACACTATAGATATCTTACACCAAGGGATTTTATATTTTTTATCAGTGAGAATCACTCCATAGAATCTATTTGAACTATAATTAGAAGAAAATATATTATGGTTTATTTGAGTGGAATTTCACCAAAAAGTTATATGGGAAAAACCATATACGTTTTTGTTAACACTTTAAATAGGTAATATCTCTATATTCAGTACTAAAAATTACACACAAGAACAAATAAGCCATGTGAGTACTAAATTCCAAATATAATGCATGCAATTAGACTCTTTCCAATTGGACAAGAGAAAAAAATCACAAAAACCATAAATCCAAAAACCCAAGTGCACCACAGTAGGTGAAATCATGAAGCCATAAAATAAAAAATTAATAATACAAATATTATATCCCTGGTAACATAGAATTTATATAAAAAAATGTGTTTGTGATGCACCGGTCTGAGGCCCATCACAACCTCAGGTACATTCCTATGAAATATGTCTACCATCTATTTAAATAATTAAATAAAAAAATATTTTATAGCACTTTGTAATGTATCTTCTCCTCGAACCACTTGACTAGAGAATGGACTAATGGTCTCCACTCGACTTTAGGAGTGCCTCCCCATAAACCATATGTTTTTTACTAGAAGAGAGGGACTTGGGTGTTACCATATGGAGACTATAACCTTATATCAGAGTAAGCAATAACAATAGAAATAACCAAAAAACATCGATCATAATAATAATAAGATTATAAAAGAATAAATAATAAATGAAAATGATATATAAAATGTAATATAGAAACAAAAATCCATAAAGCATCACAGTCATCCCAGCATACATCAACTGATTTCTCACTGGCTCAATAACATATACAAGATTAATAAAATAAAAAAAGTAAATGAGGCTCCACTTCAAAAATAAATCCATAACTCAAACCCAGCCTCCAAATCCTTGTTGAGTTTATCTAGAATGATCAGGAAACATTATGATTCTACTATATCCATTGCACATCTTGTACTCAACCTAAAAGTAGACATAAGGTTTGAACATGTACTGAAGTTCCGATGTGAGGGATACAAAATGAATTCTTAGCAGGCCACCCCCATTAGTGTGATTATCATTTGTTTTCATAAACCAGTGTATAAACACACAATATAACCATCATAGATGAAGGATAAATATCATCAAAAAAATATAACACCATTAATCCTTGGGTTCTAAGATTCCACATGATATCGACCCAAACCTTCATCAGTTAGTTCCATAGTGTCTCTGAGAACACAACATAATCATTGCAACAACACTAATAGAGTTAAATGGGGATTCCTAGGTAAACACCTAGGATATCTAGAAATAATCGTAGGTCGATCCCAAGGTAAACACATAGAATATCCACATAGAATCGTAGGCTGATTCCTAGTTAACCACGTAGGAAATCCACATAGACCCATATGATAAATCCCCAAATGCCTCCCATGCATCCCCAATTATATTGATTACTTTAGGGGAAGTGCATCTATCCTAGGATATCTCACATATATTTCCCGTCTTGGGGAATTGCATCCCTACCGTAACATCTTACTCTATACTAATCACTTGAGGTGGGTGTGTGTGTGGGGGGGGGGGGGGGGTAAATCCCTCCAATATTATATCACATATACATATCATTGTGGGAAAGTGAATACCTCCCAAAAAATCTCATTATATACTGATAACTTGGGGGGAAGTGTGTCCCTTATAGGTCATTTGACATATACATCTCATCAGGGGGTTGTGCATCCCTATTGCAACATATCATAGTATATAGATCACTCAGGGGGGGGGGTGTCATGTATACCTTCCAAATAATCTCACATATACATCCTATTTTGGGGAAATGCATCTGAATAAGAACATATTGTAGTATACTGATCACTCATAGGGGAGTGCTCCCCTCTTAGATTTTATCACACATACTTCTCATCGGGGTAAATTTATCCCACCTTACAATCTCATATATCATTAGGCTCATCACTAGATCCTAGTATGTGTCCTAGAAATATTATTCCTAGAATAAACTCTTGGGAAATACACCCCCTATAAAATCTCATAAACCTAATCTCATAAGGATTTGGAACCTTCCAAAACCCATCTCACAAAACCAAGGTAGGACTATAAAGTGCATGAACTATCATCAAAATTGTATATTTTTCAAGATCATTTAACCAATTTAAGTTCTAAGGTGGAATCCATAATTTTCACTACCCCGGATAACTAATCCTTCATAAACAATAACCATGTCACAGACCCGAGAATTATCTCTTCCCAGAATTGTCTCTCAACATAAATGTGTAAGGGAATCATAAACAACTAAAAACATCATCAACTCACTTCTAGGGATTCAGTCACCTGAACCTATCCCCATGTCATAACTCAACCCTGAAAATCCATATAAACAATTATCTAACTCCTAAAGACCATCCCGATCACATGATAACAACACACTAAACCCAATATTATTCTTACCTCAACCTTAGGGGAATATTTTAGGATTTTATAGAACCTTCATAGTCCTTGATCATTATCACCCTTTTGAATCTCACACCCAACGTGTTCTCTTATCCTACATGCTATATCCCACTAAAGCCCAAAAAGGTAGGTATAAAACCTCATAAAATTTCTCACTACAACTTGTTCTTGATACCAAGGACCATTCCATACTATCTCAAATCAATAAACTTAGTGCTCCAAGTCTAAGTCTACTATCTATTCTTCTGACCCTCAAATTGGTCTCATTCCATGTATCCCATAGGAGAACTCTTAATCCATCATCCCAAAGCAGATGATCACTTCCATATCTCTCCATTGATGAATAAAATATTAAATGAACTCTAATAATAATGAGTCCCTCTCCCTCATATTCTATGTGTAAAAACATTCATAATGGACTCCTCTCTAGTCCATTTCCTGGCCTAGGGGAAAATCACACAAAACCCCTAAAAGAAAACACTAAACGGTGTGTACCCTAAAGAACATGATGTGTACTCTAAACACCATAATTTTGGAGTGAAACTCATAAAATTAAACAATTTATCTAAACCCTACATGGTGTGTGTCAAAATATACATGGTGTATAACCCACAAAGGGTGTAATGACCTAATATTTTAGTCTCGTTAAATTAATAAAATTTTCAATAGCTTATGTCACATGTAACACTAAACCAATGAAACAAAAAAATAAAATTATTTGTGACATATTATATGAATATTATGAATAAAATGTAAGAATAATAAAAAATTTAATGATTAAAAATATTGTAATAAATTATAAATATATAAAAAATAGGATTAAGAACACTTAAAGCTTGAAAAAGGCATTTTTTCAAAAAAGGAAGTCATTATTTATATATTATATTTCAATTTAAAAGTTAAATTTAGTAATTTTATAATTTATATTTGAAACAATTAAGTTCATGTTCGAATTACTCATGTAAATATTTGCATAGAATGATTTTTTGACAATTTTCTAAAAGAGATTATTTTCTGGTGAATAGTGAAAAAATTCCACACTAATCCATTTTTTTATTTTTTAAATGATGATTAAGGTTTTGTGGTAACCTCACATTATAAAATTAAAATACAAAAAATCCATATTTCAAAATTAAAATTTCAATATGGTTATAAACTAAAACCACAAATTCAAAATTTGAGATCCACTCATATCCACACATTGATCCTATGCCACGTGACCATTAGGATGTGAGATCCTAAACCAAAATACAACTTATTCCATGTTATATAACACTAGATATGAGTAATTTATATAATTTAATCATTAAAAAACCACTGACCATCAAACTAGAAATGAAACTTCAAATCTGAGCGTCATCGTCATCGTTGAGGTGGAAAACCAGTAGTTGATTTTGCTAATACCATCACTTTTATGAACTAAAAGTATTTAAAAAACTTTTAATATAAAAATATATATTTATAATTTTTAATATATTTTATAAATATTGTATTTTAAATTTATAAAACCCATTTTTAACATTTTGAAACCTAATTAATATTTTACTCTAAAAACTTTGATTTATTCACTTATATCATAAATTAGTTTTTGTCACTTATAGAAATAAAAACTAAAAATATGAATTTAAAATTTTATATAATCATGTTAATATTATGTAATAATTTCAATTTTATTTTTAGGCATAAAAATAGATTACTATGATTAATGTTAATCCAGTGATAATGGTAAAACTGTCATTTTCAACGATTCATTTTATTAATATTGTGTAATATTTTATAATAAATTCAAATATTGTATTTTAAATAATTAATATAATAATATTTTTAAAAAAATATATAATTATATTAATATAAATTTAATTTCTAATCAGTTCTAAATAATATTAGGAACACATATTTGTGAAAAAGTCATTTTTCTACAATTTTTTAATTTTCTATATATTATATGTTTTAATATAAAATAAATTTTAATATATTTATAAATTTAATTAGATTAAATTTAAATAAAATTTAGGTTTAGGACACCCTAATTTGTTTTGTGGGATTATTTTATATGCTTAGTAAAACATAAATTACTTAGGTAAAAAATAATTACCCTAGTAAAAGTAAAAACATTATAGTAAATAATTTAAAAAATATTAAAAACATGTGAATAAATACTCAAATAAGTATTTATTGACCTAATATCACCCCAAAATTCAATAGTTTATATTTTAGATTCATTTTACCTTAAATAGTTTAATGATACTATTGAAAAGTAAAAGGTATTCACAAAAGTTCCCTTTTCTTCACTTATAAAAGGGGATCATTTCAACCCTATTAATGCTCCACATTACCTTAAAGTTTTAATTGAACACAATTTTTTATTCATCCTCTAGATTTTTTTTATATTTCTTAAATCCACTCTTCATTAAAATTTCACTTAAGTCCTTCAATTCTAAGAAGTTTTTTGAGAGAAAGTTCATGGTATCGACATAAGTATTACTTACTTCTTACCCTTTTCTTCTTAATATCTATGTTCCAAAAAAACCTAAACATAATAATATTATGACCAAATTATCATTATTATACTGTATTATTATTATATTAATGGAAAAACTATTATTTATTCCTTTAAATTCACTTATAAAAACAAAATATCATTAACTGTGCATTGTGCAGACTATCACCTCCAAGAAGCAACATTTTTCATTTTTCATTTTGAATTTCATTATTTATCCAAAAAAATTAAAATATGAATAAACAAATTAATAAAATATAAATAATAAAATTATTATTATACTATAATTATATTATACCCTTACTTAACCATACTCACTCATCGATATATAGTACGTTAATGTTTGGTTTGGTTTAACCACCTACTTGAAAAATGATTTGAAACTCTATCGTGGATGACTATGGGAACTGAAATACTAATATTATTATAATTTAATAATAAAAACATGATTTTGTATGGTAATATAGTTGTTACATTAAGTATTTAACTTATTAATAAAATATCAAATTTGATTGTTAAATTTATCAAAATAATCCAACAATGATTCAATTTTCACACATATATAACAAAAAAATATAATAACTAAATTGAATATTATAATAAGTAAATTAAATATTTAATAAAAATGTTCTTATGAATTTATATATTAAACCCAATTTGATTATTTATGAGGTTAGGTTCATGTGGAGAACGAATCAAGAACAAGTTATGGGTTTCTTGTTTCAATTTTTACCCCAAAAGGAATATTTCTTATTATACACTATATTTTATTTGAAATGGTGTATCTATTGAACTTTAATATTTTTCATCATGATTCTATTATATATCAAGTTGTTCAGTTTTCTATTCGATGTTCATTATATCATGAGGGTTTGAATCAAAAATTACAAAAAGTTGTAAGGGTTTGTTGTATCAAATTACTTTGTTTGAGATACATTTTTATTATGCACATAATTTTATTTATATGATGTATATGATGATTATTTGATTCAGTACACCATGTAATATATTTCATTCATGGTATTAAAATTTGTATTTATATATATATCTTATTTAAGGGGTTTCTATATAAATTTTACTAGAGTTGTAACATATTTTCCTTGGCATATTCTTTCTTCTTGAGTCACAAATTCTCTACTTGGTTATGATCTTAGAAGCCCCTCTTATATGCAAATTTACTTTTTTTTTCAATATTAATTTCTATTTTCTCTGAGGAAGTTACTTCATTTCATTAGTTTTAAATTCTTTAATGGAATACCTTCTAAAATAAAAGTTTAATATTATTAAGAATAACCCCCATTCTTTCTGACAGACCTTTCCCCTCCTTGTCCATATTTACCTTCCCAACAATGATTTACTCTATTTTTGAAAACTAAAATATGGATTAATTCATGTGAAATTATTTCTTCTCATCATCAATTTTCAAATTGATGTTTTATTTACCTATTTAAAATGTGGGTTTATTATAAATTTACTATAAAATTATTAAAAGGTTTTACATATCATAGATATATTTCTTGTCTTCCTCACCATGTCTTCTCTATACACCATTTATTTATTTTTTCAAGACACCATTATTGGGTACTTTTTTTAAAAATTAATATTTTAATATATCACAAAAATGTTATTCCCAATATTTTTGAAAATTAAGTTTCAAAATAAACTTGGGAATTTATTGCTTAAACTTATTTATAGAATATAAAAATAAACTTATTTTTAGAATGTTTTCATAAGATATTTTTTTCATAATTTTGAAACTTTTTTTCACAATGAAATAATTTTGAAACTTATTTACCATATTTCGTGGTTTTAAAAATTAATTTATTTTTCCATTATTATATGCATTTTATTTCAAATAGTTTTTAGGAAAAAAGTATGAATTTCATTATGGTATTAAAGTAAAATTCTACTGTTCTTCTAGAAGTATTCTTCATATAATGGATTAGTATTTACCAGTGTTTTCCAAAATGAGAAACATTATATATATAAGATAAATGATATATCATTGTATTTTTATTTTCTAATAATTTTCAAATTATAAATATAATTTTTATTCCAAATACTTTTTTCTGTGAAAACTTTATATTTCCTTCCATTAATTGATGGGTGTTCAACTAGAAGCTATATTTCAATTGGTTGGATAAATTATTCACTTAGTTGTTTACCATTTATCCATAGGTTTTAAATACCATATTATCTATTATTTTTATTTTATGGTATTTACCTATTAATTTTAAAATATATTGGGATACCCATTTATTTTCAATGGTTAAATCTGGTTACGATTGTTGATGTATTTATGAATGTTTTTCTTACATGATTCCATTTGAAAAGGATATAAAACACATTTTATTCCCATGGGTTCATTGTGATATAATGAATGAATCTATTTTAAGTGAAACTCAAATGTTTGTATGATGATAAATGGGTTTCTATATCTCCCTCCAATGTGTTGGTTAATATTTTATATCTCATGAGATAATTTAGTACATGCCTTCATAGTTATTATCACAACCTAAATGGAGAGTTTTATTTGATATTTTTAAAAACTAAACGGTGATACTTATTGGATATTATCACAAACTAAATAATGTTACTTCTTGTTTATTTTAAAAATATGATGATAACCTATGCTTATGTGTGTGCCTGCATATTATAATTTTTATTATTATTATGTTATGCTCTCATGGATCATGTTTATTGACTCATTTTTGCATAATACCTTGATTCATTTCTCATGTTATTACATTTCATATTCCATGAATCATGTTTTAATATCTTAAATTTATTTGGTATAATTTTTCCTATGTATCTTGATTATACCCATATGCTCATCTTGCGTTCAATTATTATATTTTATTATTATCTATTGTGTTCAACCTTACTAAGTGTTTGATCTCACACATTTTTTATATTTCCAATTCTCCATGTTATAATGATAAGAAAAGTATGAAATTTATAGAAGAATATCTTATATAGATAATTAGTGGGAGATGTTGAAAAATTGTCATGTATTAATAAGTTTATTATATAGAAAAAATGTCCATTTGTCAAAAAAGATATGAGTTTCCTTAGTTAATGTTTTGAACAATTTTTTTAATATTGTTTACCTAAAATACCAGGGGAAAGTATTATAATGGAGAATTTTCTTTTAAGTAATTTAATTGAGGTGGTAACATATATGGGTCAGCATAGTTGGTATCAGAGTTGGGTTTAGATAACTTTATAGGTAAATATGTTAGTGGAGTACAATTTAAGTGTTGATAGGTTGAGGTTGATCATAATTTCAAAGGTATAGATAATCATTTAAGTTAGTGGAGGTAATATTGGATATTTTTGATATTGGGATAATAAAACATTAGCGAAAACCTTAGTTATAAGTATATTTATATCAAAACATACTAATATTTTTTTTTTAAATTAGATATTATGTGTTTCACCTAGAAATTACATCCCTATCTTGATACTCGAAAGTGGTATGACTTTGTAGTAGATGTACCTAGTAGTAATTACTTAAAAAAAGGATAGTTAAGTTTCAAATAAATCTTCACATTAGTGAAATATGATTGCATATAAAACTAAAAAACTAGATATACACTCTTAGGATATATGATTTAGTTAATTCAAATTGTCATGAACCAACCCAGTTCGACCCTGAACTAGTCACTTGATCTAGATCTTGACATCCTAGATGAGATTTCCAGATCGACCTGGGGTGGAAACAAGCATAAAGGGTATCAACGATAGATATAGGGAAGCATTTATACCAATATAAATAAAAAACACATCATAAATACATAATATCATACAACTAAAAATAAAGTGACCAATGAGAATAAAAAAGCATAACTAAAAATAAAACTAAACTGAACATGAAAACCCAAAAAGGTATCCATGTGACCCCCATGGGTCACTTATCAAAACAAAAACCCAACATCGTACTATATTGATAAAACCAAATATGTAACCTACACCTGAGGATAATCAAAAGAATGAAAGTATAGGTGTGGGTATAAAAACATAGATGGAAATCCTTAATAATCTATTCCCAATGAATTTCTTTTAAATAAAATATTTATTTATCTTTAGTTGGAAATAAAATTTATAAACATAGGATTTCATACATTTATTTTTAAAATAAGTCATGATCCATTTTCCTATTCATTTAAAATAGGCATATTTTCCAAAAGGATGAGTTTGATAATTTAATAGGAAAGTGAGGAAAAGACGTAAATAAAATTAAAGTGAGTGATATTTTTTTTTCAAAATATACTATATGAAAAACATAAGAAAACCCAAAAAAAATTCTCTTTTAACAAAAACCACACCATGTATAGGGAAGAAATTAAAACACAATGAGGGAAATGAAAAAGTAGTACACATTCAACCTTATAAGAAGAGGGACCTAAGTTATCCACCAAGGATAATTAAGTGCTAGAGAACATGGGGACACTTATGATCTTAGGAAAAAAATCTAGAACAAATTAACTCATGACCCATCATATTAGAATTCCTAATGTAATCAAACTACCCTCATGCTCGATGGTTCCCAATCTAGCCTAACTGATAGGTATAGTCCCAAATTAGAGAAAGTCTATACTAAGGTCCACTAGACAGATCCTAATACTAAACTAGTGCATCATGTAATCTTCAAAAATTCCACTTGCTATTCTAGTTTCCCATGTCATGTATAATGTGGGGGAGAGCCAAATATAATCTATAATCAACACATATACAGAAGCCACCACATGAGTTACACACCCAAAAGTCACCCCCAAATCACCCTAAAGAGTAACCCCTTGCCTTCCAACCCTCAATACTTGAGAAAAGTCCCATTACAAGGATGATCCATTACCTTTAACATCCAACCAAGATATATATATATATATATATATATATATATATATCCTAAGGATAGTTTTACAAAGAAAACCTATTTTCAAAGGTGCCAACTGGGCCTCACCTTCTATGAATGAAAAACTATTTCTAGATAAACCCAACACACCACTAATAAAACCCAAAATCCATTTTTGAAATCAATTTGAGATATCTATATCAGTATTTAGGAACCAAAACAAATTTAAAAATCCAAAACATTACTTTACAAACAACAAATCACTTGGAAAGGCCGAATGTGAATTTTTTTCGAACACTAGGAGTGTGAAGATTATTAAAACAATTTCATACAATTCAATATAAGGATAAATTCACTTCATTTAACATCAAATAATTATTTTAAGAATTATTCATCACTAATTTGTACAAAAAAGGGTGTGAAAGGAGAGAAATAAATGATTCTTTAAATTCAAAGGCCAATGCATAAGGGAACCAACGTCAAAACGATGACCCATAAAAACCCCAAAAATGTCTAGAGAGGCTGGAAAATTCAATAGAAACCCTAACAAGACAAAACCACTAATTTAGAAACCAAGAAACACAAAACCTAGGATAGAGAAAAAAAGAGAGAATTGGAACCACGAAGAAAATTGAAGAAGAAGGAAAAAGGAGAAGAGGTGAAGGAATTAGCTTGAGAAATCACCACAAAATTTTAAGGAATCCACTTAAAGTCACCATGGAAGGAAGTGAGAGGCCTGAGGAAGAAAGGATAAGACTCTATAGTGTCTCACAATCCAATAGCTGAGGAAAAGAGGTGTTTTGAGGGTAAAAACCCAGAGGGGTAGAAAGGTAATTTGGATTTTTTAAGGAACATGGGCACTTTTCATGGTTAGGACGCATAGTTTGGGAAACTATGCACCAACCTGCACCCCTTATTAGACTCACAAGAAAACTACATGATTTAGGCACACTATTTGAGAAACAGTTTTCCAATCACATAGTTTTCTTCTATCAGAAACTATAGAGCTATGCACACCCCTCTCACACGGT
The DNA here is from genome assembly GCA_963277665.1 of Viscum album. Taxonomy (NCBI): domain Eukaryota; kingdom Viridiplantae; phylum Streptophyta; class Magnoliopsida; order Santalales; family Viscaceae; genus Viscum; species Viscum album. Next base: position 792,563,945 of record OY728132.1, read on the forward strand.
TCGGGACAACCATGATCAAGTCATGAAACCTCATCCTAGAATACCCAATACTTGCATGGTTACTCATTGGATATTCATGGATTGAATCTTACCTTGTTCTACCTATGAAACCCTTACTGTTAAAGTTCATAATGATCTGGGAAAAGACTCAATATTAGGAGGTTGCACAATTACCCCTTAAATATGCACAAAAACCATGAAATAGAAGAAAAATAGCCCAAAACTCAAAATTTTGATCTAAAAAACCTGATACTAAAGAGGAAATATAAATATAAATAAAATAAAATAAAATAAAATAAAATAAAATAGATAAATAAAAAACAGGGATATGAAAATTCTCTCCACCCAAACAATTTCTACCCCCATAAAGCCTAAACATTTCCATGTGATCAAGTTGTAGGGAAAGGGTCTGCACTCTTACACGATTCAACTCCATAAAATGAAGAACACCCTGAGAAAAACCAAAAAATACTTTCATTACCACCCAAAACAAACCATTGAACTAAAACCAATTCACAAAGTATGATGATAATCCCAGACCATAAACCCAACAACCCACCACCACCGAAACTAACGGGAGTTGTAAAAAATCCCAAGACACACCAAGGAAAGGGAAACTAAGAGCCAAAAAAATAAAAAGGATAGGTTTGACCACCTGATAAATCCTTGAATAAAAACAAGGGAAAGAACAATATAAAGGGAAAGAGATTTCTTTAATTAACATGGGTGTCCATGGTGGATTCCCCACCATTTTAGAATTCTTGTTAGGTACCCATCCAACACCACTGATAAAACACTAACATATTTAACTAGGACGACCACACAAAAACCATAAAAAAGACTAAATGAACCTAAAACATGATTAGGCATACTTCACTCCAAGATGATTAAATTTATAATTTTCAAAAAATTTGATTCCATGAAAATAAAAATTCTCATAGAATACACACCATCCATTTCTATTCCAAAAAAGGAAGCACCTCCTGATACAACCATTACAACAAAATAAACATTCACATCAAAATACTTACAACACATGCCAATTCCATGTTCATCTGATTGATATGCAAGCTTCTTCAAGAGAGTAGATTCATCCCCACTCTTCTTTTGAGTGAAACCCTTTTATAAATTCAGGAGATGGACTAGATGGACACAAGAATGATAAGTATTCATAGCATTTGGACACAAAGGCTTCCTGTGACCCGACATACTACATTGTTGACACACTAAGGTTATATTCCCAAAATAATCTAATGAAAGAAAATAAGGCCTCTTAATTACACCACCAGAAAAATAAAATCTAATCCACTTTACCATATATTTATTAGAATTACCTTCCCAACTTCTAGATACTGAAGGAGGATTGGCTACCCCGAGCACCCATGCTAATATGGCCACAACCTGAATAGCTTTCCTCACCACTTTAGCAAAGAAGGTTATAGTGAATTACGAAACCCTAAAATGAATTTTAGGTGGAATCCCATTCTCAAAATGTGATACTTTTATAGAACCATCTTCAACCAACTCTAGGAAAAAGGGAACTAGATCCACAAAATGATGGATGAATTCCAACATTAGAAAATTTACTTTCTAATGGCATCACATCTCTATCATTTTCACTACCTTTATAATCTCAAATAAGTATTGTTGGATGAGTGAAGTCCTAAAGATTTCCTAGGAGAGGTCTTCCAAAGTCTTGGTCCTAATGATTTAATTCCACTACTTCTAACTCATACCTTCTAGAATAAAGGTTAAAAAATTGATCTTAAGAGTCAATGAATCTTGAACCAAGTGAAAATATCCTTGGTAATTTTTTACCATTCCAAATATTTTTCTGGTTCCACATACTCAAAAAAGTGATGAGGGTTAAACTCTTGAAACTTCTCAAGGATTTCATGATACTTAGGACCACCAGGATCCTAGTCCAAAATAGAATAACTAGACAACTCAGACAAGACTCAATCGATTGAAAGAAAATAGTGTAAGATCAACCCAAAAATATTCTTTATAATTCCATATATATTAGTGGGTTATATTATAAACAATGAGAAATGAAAAGATAAACAAATCACCATATAAAACTCTACACAATTAAACACAAAACATGATAAAGGAAACCCACCACAAACATCCTAAGACTTTATAAAAAATATAACTAACCACCAATTTGGGGACCATTTCACAATTCCACCCTCCAATCCATTTTATTCCATGAAAACCCCTTGAATTATATCCAAAAATCCAATCAATATTTTTTAAAACCACCTTCTCATCATAAAATAGTATCTCATTCATAAAAAAACATTTGATTTAAAACCCATTTTATCAAAAGCCACTTTAATTGGAAACCATTTTTTTTCAAATCTTTATTTAATTAAATCTGAAAACACATTCATAATTTCCAAGAAATAAAACATCAGCATTTGAAATATGGTTTTTATTATTAAAAACAAGGTTTTAAAATCAATTTTGAAATGAGGATAACCCAAAAAAACTCACAGGGGTGAAACTAGTTCCAATGGGTGACTTGGCCATAGGGATGGAGACCACATGATAATCACACAACTGCCACTAAGAGTCATTTAGGACCACATTCTTGATCTCCACATGGATTTCTAGGCCCTGTGTTCCCACTGAAAAACACTACAACAACTCCCATTTCATTCATAAATGAAAACTTAAACCATGAGACAAGAACTCAAAACCCAATTTACCATGGAAACCCATGGTTCGACATATAAAGTTTTGTCCATAAATTTCCTCATATATACACCCCATGTTTTGATAGTCCTACTCCTTCTACCTTGAAAACCATAATAACAAAGGGAACTCTGAATGCTGGGTCTTCTAATGAACCTATGATCTGATACCCTTTTCTCACAAACCAATCTGGTTCAACCCCAAACCAGTTACCCTAGTCGGTCCATGATATCTATGAGGCTTGTTTGCAATCACACTGGGGTGGAAAAAAGCACAAAGGGAATCAAGAAGAGATAAAGATAATGATTTCAACCGATATAAAAAAAAGTAGTTAAATGACATAAGATTATCCCAAAAAAATAAAGTAACTAACGAGAAAAGAAAATAGTAAAAAAAAATAAAACCAAACCAAACATGAAAACCCAAAAGATCTCTGTGTGACCCCAAGAGTCAATCAATGAACCAAAAAACCAACATCTTACCATGGTGATTGATGCAAAGTTGGAACCTACATTTGATTCTAAAAACAAGAACAAAAGTATATGCGTGAGCATTAAACCTCATCCGAAATAACCAATTAATATTTTCCTAATGAATTTCTCTTAAATAAATTATTCATTTAAAACTAGTTTGAAATATAATATATAAAAATAGGTTTTCTTTCATTTATTTTTAAAACCAATCATAACCCTTTTACCTATTCATTTAAAATACGATTCTTTTCCAAAAAGAGGAGTTTTGATCATTTAAGATGAAAGAGAGGATGAGAGGTAAATAAAATGAAAGGGATTGAGAAACATTAATTTAAAAAATATAATTTATTAAAACCATAATAAAACCTAAACATTATCTTTTATCAAAATACATACCATGGATAGAGAAGAAATAAAAACATAACAAGGGAAATGAAAAAACAGGACATAAAAAACTATACTAGAAGAGGAACCTAAGTTATTCACCATAGATAATTGAGTTCTAGAGAACTTGGGGGAACCTAAGAGATCAAAATTAAAATTTAGAACATATGATATCCTGATCCATAATATCGGCATGCCTGATGTAATCAAATATCCCTCAGGCTTGGTCGTACCCTACCAAGCCGAACCAATGGGCATAATCCCAAAGCATAGAAAGTTCATTTTAAGTGATAATAGATAGAGAATAATCCTGAACTAGTTTATAATATGTTCTAAAATATTACTCTAGATATGCTTGGTCCCCATTTCATGTTTAAATTAAGGGTGATCCAAATAGAATCAGCAATAAACACATATACACAAGCCACCATATTAGTCACACACACAAAATTCACCCCTGAATCACCCCAAGGAATAACCACTTTCCTTACAACATTAAATACATGAAGAAAGTACCATTACAAGGACCTACCATTCCCTTTAGCATACAACTATTCAAAAGATTTATCTTAATGGGAGTTTTCCAAAGAAAACCCATTTTTGATGGTGCCAACTGGGTCCCATATTCTTTGAAAAAGAAACCATTTCTAGAAGAACCTAACACACACCTCTAAAACAAAAAATCCATGTTTGAAATCCATTTTAGAAACATTAATCATTATTTACGAACCAAACAACATTTACAAATCCAAAAATATTATTTTAGAATCCCCAAATCACATGGAAAGGAAAACATAGAATTTTCTTGAACACTAAGCATGTGATTTTTATTAAAAAAAATATCATACAATTCAATACAAGTAGAAATTCACTTCATTTTTTATCAAATAATTATTATAATAATTATAAATCACTAATTAGTACAAAAAATTGTATGGAAGGAAATAAATCAAAGACTCATTAAATTCAAATGCCAATGCATAAGGGAACCTACCTCAAACTGAAGATAACGACAACCCAAAAAACCTCAAAAAGGTCTAGAGAGGCATGGAGATATAAGTGTAACCTTAAGAAGAAAAAATCCCTAATTTAGAAACCAAGAAACATAAACCCTATGATATAAGAACCAAGGGAGAAGAGGAACCAAGAAGAAAATTGAAGAATAAGGAAGAAAGAGAAGAGAGAAAGGGATTACCTTAATAAATCTCCCCAAAACCTGAAGGAATACACTTTAAATCACCATTGAAGGAATTTGGAGGTGTGAGGAAGAGGGGAGAAGCCTCTCAAGGCCACACAAAACAATATTGGAGCAAAAATGTGTTTTGGGGTTAAAAACCAAGAGGAGTGGAAAGGTAATTTAGCATTTTTAATGAACATGGTCATTGTACACAGTTAAGATGCATGGTCAAAAAGCCTAATAGGGAATGAATATGTATAAATTATATTAAAACATATTGATTCATGAGTTTAGTTTAATATTAATTGATTTTATATTTTATGAATAAATGTAATGTTGAACTTTGATAGCATTGATTTCAATTATTTTGGGTTTAAAATATTATAAGAAACATCATGATGATCATGGGGAATTTTTTTTAGTATAAGGATAAGATGTACATGATAACCAAGATCAAATAAAATTTGATTGAAATCAAAGAATCAAATGATGAAATTAAGTTAACATTACTGAATACATATTAGGATTGATTTTTCATATATATATATATGACCATAAACTATGATATTAATGAAATCCATTTTAGGTTTTAGTATTTGGTTGAAACAAGATCACAAAAATGAATTTGAGAAATGTATATATATATCTATAATCTAGTATGTATTATTTTTGAAAAAGGGAGCATAAAAAATGGTTGAGAATATTGGAATATTTCTATTATGGAAAATGGAGTGTTTTCTAGTCTTACCTAAGGTAGTGAGGTTGATATCTTTATATAAATTAGATCTTGGTACTATTATATATTTTCATTAGTGAGTGACATTTAACAAGGATATTCTGATATATTCTAAATGTTATAAGTATTATGTGAAACCTATAAGGTTTTTCTTCAACAATATTTATTTTATGGATTTAAAAAATTTATTAAACGGTATCAAAAACATTAAAAAGTATTTTTACATAGTTATATTTTTAGGGATAACATTTAAAGAACATGTGATTGGGATATGGATAACTGTTAGGTTTAATATACGCTTGATGTTGAGAAAATAAAGGGTTTATTGATTTTGAATAAATAAGTTATACAATATTGGTAAACTTGGGATTGATAATATATTGATGATATTATTTAGGAATTTTATCTCATTTTTGGGATTATCATTAATAATAAATAGTTTACAACTTTAATAACTAGTGATTAACACATTTTAGGGTCATATATAGATTTAGTTTTTGAAAAAATATATAATCCAATTTTGGTTGAATATCATGGAGATTAAAATGGGTTTGAGAAAGGTATGTTATGGAGAATATATGAATAATGTACATAGATACTTTGGTATATGATTGTGTAAATGATTAATGTTATTTTATGATGGATAAATAACTTGATATAGCCTAAGAGAGTAAAGTAGACATAATATTAAAAGTTATATCATGAATGATGAACATGTTAAAAATTCTCTCAACTACTTTCATAAATGTGTAATTCTTAAAATTGCAAAGAATGAATTTATTTTATAGGGGTATAAGGTAACGACTTGAGATTTTAGACCCTTTAAATTAATACTATCTTCAATAGCTTGGGTCTCACACTTCACCGAACTAACACAACACCCTACTAAAATGATCCGTGACATATTAGATGAATATTATTAATAAAATTCAATAATAATCAATCCTTGAGTATGTAAAAATATTATAATAAATTATAAATTCCTAAAAAATAGGATTATAAAATCCTCTCTTAAAAGGGATTTTTTTCAGTAAAAATATTCGCTTTATATATTTCATTTTCATTTAAATGATAAATTAAAAAAGTTTATAATTTTAATTTGAAAAAAACTTCTTTATTTTTGTATCAATCGTGTCAGTATTACCTTAGAATGAATTTTCATATTTTTCTAAAATAATTGTTTTTTAGATAAATAATTAAAAATACTGATTTTGATAATACATTAACTATTATAATTTAAAATTATTTGAAACACTTTATATATATATATATATAATGTAAAATAAATCATTTAAAAATTATATGTTTAATTTTAAAACCCTTTTTTATGATTTTGAAACTCGATTAATATTTGACTCTTAAAACAGTTTTTATTCACTTATATTAAAAATTAGTTTTTTATAACTTGTGTAAATTAAATCCAAAAAATGGGTTTCATATTTAAGATAATAGTTTTCATATTAAGTAATAATTTTAATTTTATTTTTAGGAAAAAATAATATTCTTAAGATTAAAGTTAACTATAGTGATAACAGTGAAACTGTTATTTTCAAATATTTATTTTATTATTATTATGTGATTTATATCTAGTAAATTAAATTAATTTATTTTAAATAATTTATATAATAATATTTTTTAACAGAAATATAATTATATTTAAAAAAAATTTAATTGGTAATAAATAATAAATATTTTTATGAACACATAATGGTTAAAATGTCATTTTTTTACAAATACAGATTTTTTCAATAATATATGTTTTAATTTAAAATTAAGTTTTATTTTTTAAAAAAAATTTAATTATTTTAAATTAATATTAAATTTATTTTAATCACCCCCAAATTTTTTAATTGGGGTTATTTTTTTGTTTAGTAAAATAAAACATATTTGGGTAAAATATAGTTACCTCAGTAGAAATAATAAATGGAAAAGTAAAAATATAAGAGTGAATGACTTAAAACATGTTTAGAAAATGTGTGGAAATACTTAGTTAAGTGTTTCTCTTCCCAATATCTCCAATAAATCCATTATTTAAATAAGTTGGTTTCATTTAGCATTTTATCATGTAATGATATCATTGAAATGTAAAATATATTCACAAAAGTTCCATTTTCTTCACTTATAAAAGGGGATCACTTCCACCTTCTCAATTATCCACATCCACTTGAAAATTTCCACAAAACCCACATAAGCTTCATCTCTTATAAGTCCCTTACCTTTCCTAAAACCCATAATCACTACAATATTTCATAATTCCTTCAATTATGAGGAGTTCATCAAGAAAAAGTTCTAGGTATCAATATAAGTATTACTACCCCCCATTATTTTACTCATAATATTTCTCTTCCAAAAATACCCTAACCATAGTAATATGATTTAATAGGTATAATTATTATATTCAAGTTTTATATTATTAATTTAATAAAATTTTTTATTCCTTTTCTCCCACTTATAAAAAAAGAGTGTTTATCCCTTGCTATATGGACTACCACCTCGACAAAGTAACATTTTTCATTTTTCATCTTGATTTTAATTATTTATAAAAAATAATTAAATTATAATTCACCAAATTAAAAAAATATAAAAAATATCATTATTATTATACTATAATTATATTATACACTTCTTTATCCATATTCACCCATTGATATATAATGTGTTAAGGTATGAGTTGGTTTAAACACCTACTTGATGAATGATATAAAAATCTATAATGGATGACTATGATAAATTAAATAAAAATATAATTATAAGTTAATGAGAAAATAATGATTAATTAATGGTTATTTAAATTTTATATTATGTAATATCCTAAAATTCATATGAGGTATGTTTCAATTAATTTTTTGTTAAATTCATTTTTAATTTTGTTAACGTAGTGTTTCACAAGAGTAAAGCTAGCCTCGGGGGCATACTAATGGCCAAGAGATAAAAAAGTGGTAAAGGAGACCATACTATACTTGGATCATTATTAGTGCATAGTTATAAATAATTGTTATCTATAGCTATGTGGCCCACTGGAGGAGGGTGAATGGTTTTGTAAACCATGCTAGGTGGCCAGGAAACAGTGTGGTTTGAGCCTCTTGGATAGAGTTAGGCACACAAGAAATGGAAAATTTTTCAAACCATATGGGTGCCTCCCCAAACCTTGTGACCTGGTCCCCTCTTGGATAGAGGGAACCAAAAAATTAGTGCATCGTTTGGATTTTTATGTGGCCAAACCGTGAAACCCTTAAAAACTAAAAAGTTTCCACATTTTCCCTTTTTATCTTAAATGTTTCTCCATTTATTTTAATCCACATTCAACCCCAGTGGCCTAGGGTGATAACCAATAGGTATTCCCTCCTCCATGTATGATTCTCCTTCTATATTGGTTCATTTGGAGTTTTATTTAGCGATAATTTAATCTTTAGGAAATTCCTTGAATCTTTTGCACCTATTTTCTAGAAGAACCATGGTGTATTGTTTCTTCTTTATCTAAATATTATAAACCCTTATTCTAATGTTTTATTTATCTTATGGTTTGAGGAAATTTAATTTATAATAAAAGGACTTGGAAATATGAGTGGTTTTCTAGGAGCATCTGGTAGGTGGTATATAATATTTTCCCTCTATTTTTCATGTTTTATATTTATATGTAGTTGTGGTAATGTGATAGATTGATATTTTTTGTGTCTTAATCTATGTAAAGTAATTTGGGAATTCATTTGATGCGTGAGATCCTTCATGGACCCCATCATATCTATTGATGATTTTGGACCAGGCCTTGGGCAAACCATGGGGCATTCTAAACCCTTTAAAGTGATGTAATGAAACTATAAATAATGAGACAAAGAAATTATGAGGGATAATGGCTTGTAATTATATTGGTAAAAGGAATAATTGATATAGTATGAGAATAAGTTTTTATGAGATTAAGAGGTTGAATTTAAATGTTTTATTTTCCAAGATTCTATGGATGTGAAAGAGGATTTTAAAATGGTTTAAATTCAATGATTTGGATTTTGATCTAGATGTGGGTTTCAATAAAAGTATCCAATGATTTAGATTTGATTATTTTTATAAATTAAGTGTTGAACCCATATAAAATTTAAAAAATTTGGTATCAAATGGGTATAAAATGTTTATTTGGATTGAATATTTTTTCCCTTTTTGATGATAATGGATTGATGTAACTTTTGATTATTTTGATAGAAAATGAAGTTCATGTACCTTTTTTATTTTTTTCCAAGAGGGTGACCCATGCTTTGAGGAGTGGATTCAAGATGTTTTAAGAGAGTTTTTGTTTTTTTTTGTTTTATTCCATGAGAGAGAGGTTTGGGTTTCATTTGAACCATGTTTTAGTTTTAAAGGTTTATAGGGACCATGATAAAATATGTGATAATGATGGAATTGATTAATAACATTATAGTTGAGGATAATGGAAATGGAATTACACATAAATGTTTAGGGTGGATCGATATGGTGTTTGTAAATCATGATTTTTTGGGTTGTTGCACTGATTATACTATCCCTTGGGTGGGATAGATTGATTCTGTTGGCTCGCCGATGCACCATAGTTTTGGAGGATGGACTAATACTCCTAACTCCAAGGGTATGGACATGGTGTCCCATACCTTGGTCGGGATGGTCATACATGGATTTCTGAATCCCGTTTGGATACTTGGACTAACATACTTGTATTTAACCTTATATACCCCTTTGGTATCTTGATAATATAACTAATAGGGCTAAAACAAGTTTGATTGGGTCACGTGTCACTTTAAACCTGAGGTTCAATGGGGTTAATTAAATAATATTTAATTATGGAAAAATTTGTAACATCCCGAGTCCGGAGCCCCTCCACTGGTGCCCCGTGCCCAGTTCACCACATGAACTCAAGCGCGTTTCCCCAAATGCCAGAGGCTGCCGACTAGCAGTGAGGGCCTTGGTGATTCGGTGGGGAAACTATGCCCTCATTCGGTAAGGTATACATGGTAAGAAACAACAATAAACAGCGGAAGCAGTAAACAACATGCATAACAACAGAAACCAAACAGAGAAAGTAATGCAGATATATAACAATGATGAAAATAATGCAGTAGGTACAAGTATCTATGGAAAATAGAAAAAACAACAATGTGTTGGAATACAACTGAAACCAAGTGCAAAAGAAAAACAAAGAAAGCTCCTCAGCATCGCGAGCCACGGCTCGTCCCATGCTCCCCAGCTCCTGGTGCAGTCAAGATCCTGAAGTAGAAGGGTGCTTGCCCTTGCCTATACCTGCAGTAACATAGTCTGCTTGGGCCCAAAAGCATAGCCCAAATAGGGTGTGAGATAAAATCCCAGTAGGCAACCACCCAAAGATCTGTGCCTAACAGTCAATGAATACATGGCAGTACTAAAACAAGAAGCAGTAAACAGAAAAACACAAAACAACTACAATCCACAGCTCTAACATGTAAGGTACACAAGTGAGCAGTCAACAACAAGAAGTAAACAGGTAACCCTCTAGGTATCTCTCACAGTCTCACCCCTATGGTTCAACCTCTAAGAACTAGCAACCCTCTGGGAGGCACACACAGTCTCACCCCTCTGGTTCAGCTACGTAATTAAGCAGACTCTCTGGGGAAGCACTCACCATCAATTCCCCCTATAGTCTCGTATCGTGATAAAGGCTCTCTAGGGTAGCACTCAACGTCAATTCCCCCTATGGCCCGTGTCGTAGTTAAAAGACTCTCTGGAGAATCCCTTCCGTCAATTCTCCACTTGGTCTCGCATCGTGATTTAAAAGACACTCTAGAGAAGCCCTTCTGTCAATTCTCCCTTTGGTTTGCTACTCTAGGTTCTCACAGTCTTGAGTAACTAAACATGCTCAGTGCATGTATATCGTCCAAGTAAACCTCAAGAACTACTTGGCTATCAACTAAGGCTCAATAGAAAAAGTAAAACAACAGTCCAAAATCCTACAACTAGGCATGGAAAAACAAACTGAGCACAAAAAAAATACTCTAATCACAAGAAATAACCTCTACTAAAGCAATCAAGAAAAGCAGGAAAGCAGCAAGGGAAAAACAGGAAACACGCAATACCCCGTTCAAGGGTATTGGTGGAATTTGCACATAATATTCATCAACTTTCAACCAAAAGGCACAAACCACCTACCTCGATCCGAGGAGATCAATATACATGAACCTCGATGACAGATTCCCCTTAGAACTGCGTAGATCTGAGAAAACACACAAAATGTTCATCCCACGATAACTTGGAAACGAGGAGGAATCAAGAAACAAGGCTAAATCAGAAGGAAGAACTCCCCGCTGCGATTCTAACGCAACTGCCCATGCTCTAATCAGAGAATGGACGGTGAGGCGGTCGTCCGTCAAAGATCTGGCCGTATGGTTGCTCCAGGATGGTCGAAAACTGAAGAAGAAGATGAATGTGGGGGTTAGATGTGACCCCGGTCCATTTAACAAAATAAAGAAAGTACACGGCGTGTACTTTTGGAGTACACGACGTTTACTTAGAATTTTCCGTACTCTGAAATAACCGGCCTCCACCTCAGCCTTACACACCGTGTGTGTGGCCCGGACACGGAAAACACACGGCTTCGAGCTGGGGAAAGAGTACATGGCATGTACTCAGAAAGTACACGACGTGTACTTCTGAAATTTCCAGAAAATTCATTTGTTTCTCAAAAACTCCATAAAAAGGAAAACATACCTGAAAAGAGATCCGTGCTCTTACAAACTTCCTCCCTTAAAGAAATTCATCCCCGAATTTCCCTAACGAGGAGGAGAAGGAGAAACCCCGAACAGCTCAGGCCACTGTGATCGAACATCGGCCTCCCCTCCCAGGTCTCGTCCTATACTCGTCTGTGCTGCCATAGTACTCGTACCAGAGGAACAGACCGCCCACGGAGAACCGTTGTACTACGATCGACAATCCGGATAGGATTCTCCTCGAACGATGCATCCGCTTCAAGCTCGACTTCCTCATGCTGAAAGACGTGAGATGGGTCTGAAAAGTAGCGTAGGAGCTGAGAGATGTGGAAGACGTCATGCATGGCCTGATACCTCTGAGGTAGCTGCAACCGATAGGCAACTGGCCCCACTCTCTCCAAGACCTCAAAAGGCCTGACATACCGCGGTGAAAGCTTACCCTGTCTCTGAATCCTCTTGTGCCCCAACCTCCGTGCGACACGTAGGAAAACCTGATCACCGACCTTGAAATCCAGAGGTTGTCTCCGCTGATCAGCATAAGACTTCTGTTGAGACTGCATTGTAGCCATCCTCTTTCGAATCAGCTCTAACTGCTCTGAAGTCTCTTGAACAAGACGAGGTCCCAGCAAAGCTGCCTCTCCTGCCTCCAGCCAGCATGAGGGTGATCGGCATGCCCTACTGTACAAAGCCTCATATGCCACCATCTGAATAGTCGCCTGGAAACTGTTGTTGTAGGAAAACTCCACCAGAGGAATATGCTTCTCCCAAGAACCGCCGAAGTCAAGGATGCAAGCTCAGAGCATATCGTCAAGCACCGGGATCGTGCGGTTGGACTGGCCATCAGTCTGGGGATGGTAATATGTACTCAAAAGTACCTTTGTACCCAAGGCCTTCTAATGTCCCTGCCAGAATTGAGAGGTAAAGCGCACATCTCTGTCTGAAACAATAGAGCGGGGAACTCCGTGCAGACGAATGATCTCTCTAATGTAAAGTCGTCCCAGATCATCGACATTGAAGGTCTCCTTAATCGACAAGAAGTGTGCAACCTTCGTAAGTCTATCGACGACAACCCAAAAAACATTGTTCCCTCGGGGTGATCTCATCAACCTGGTCACGAAGTCCATCGCAACATCGTTCCACTTCCACTCCGGAATGGGTAACTGCTGTAAAAGTCCTGCTGATTGCTGATGCCCTGCTTTCACCTGATGACAAGTAAAACATCTCAAGACAAAACCAGTAACATCTTTCTTCATACCAGGCCACCGGTATTGGTGATAAAGGTCCCGATACATCTTGGTGATGCCAGGATGAACTGCCCAAATAGAGGAGTGGAAATCCTGAATCAGCTCCTCACGTATGTCTGCTAGCACCCATACGCATCCCTAGAAGTGCAAGATCTCATCCTCACCCACTGTCCATCCAAGAAGAGGTTCCCCTCCTGACACACTCTCCCGCAGGACTAAGCCTTCTGATTCTGATATCTGCCTCATCCGTACCCGATCAAGTAGCGTGGAGGTAACAGCTACATAAGATAGAAAAGTCTGTCCCCGTCTATCATGAACCTCCAGATGCATCTCATAGAAAAGAGCCATCAGCTTTCACTCATTACTGGCCTCCTGAACTGACTGAATTTGAGTTATCCTGCTCAAATTATCAGCCACGATGTTACCCTTTCCCGGCGTATAGGCGAGCTCGAAATGAAAATACTGAAGATACTCAACCCACCTGCGCTGCCTCAGATTCAGATCAAACTGAGTGAAGATATACTTAAGACTCTTTTGGTCAGTGAAGACCACAAAGTGCTCTCCCAGAAGATAGTGTCTCCAACAGCGCAAGGCATGAACAACAGCTGCCAACTCTAGATTGTGCGTAGGGTAGTCCCTCTCATGTGGCCTCAACTGCCGAGACACATACGCAATGACTCCATCTCCCTGCATAAGCACAGCTCCCAACACGATACCCGAAGCATCACAGTAAACAGTGTAGCTCCTTCCTAGCTCTGTAAAGGCTAGTATCGGTGCTGACGTCAACCTCCCTTTCAGATCCTGAAAGGCTGACTCACAAGAATCTGACCATAAGAACTTCACCCCCTTCTTGGTCAGAACTGTCAAAGGTGCTGCTAGACGAGAAAAGTCTTGAATGAAGCGTCTGTAGTATCCAGCCAGCACTAGGAAACTCCGTACCTCAAAGACATTCTTCAGCTGCTCCCAGGAAACTACAACTCTCACTTTCTCTGGGTCCACTAATACTCCTGCCTCTGAGATGACATGACCCAAGAAGTGAATCTGATCCATCCAGAAGTGGCACTTCGAGAGTTTAGCATAAAGCCGATGCTCTCTCAGTGTACTAAGAATGATCTCAAGATGTGTGTAATGGTTGTGTCGAGTGTGAGAGTACACCAAGATATCGTCCACGAAGACCACGAAAAAGGAGTCCAAGTAAGGATGGAACACTCGGTTCATCAGTGCCATGAAAACTGCAGGTGCGTTTGTGAGGCCGAATGACATGAGTGTATAATCGTATAGACCATACCTGCTTCTGAAGGCTGTCAGAGTTATATATGATGGTCTAACATGCAACTGATGATAACCGGATCTCAAGTTGATCATCGAGAACACCTGGGCTCCTCGATGCTGATCGAAAAGGTCATCAATCCGCGGTAAGGGATATCAGTTCTTGATCGTCAACTGGTTCAACTTACGATAATACACACAAAGCCAAAGGGTACCGTCTTCCTTCTTCACAAACAGAATAGGTGAACCCCAAGGAGAAGTACTGGGTCGAATGAAACCCTTAGCCTGTAGCTCCTCCAGCTGCTTCTTGAGCTCCTGCAACTCAGGTGTGGCCATCCTATATGGAGGAATGGACACCGGTGCCACTCTTGGAATGATCTCAATAGAGAAGTCTACCTCACGCTCCATAGGAAAACCTGAAAAGTCCTCTAGAAAGAGATCCCTGAAGCGATCCACCACTGGAGGAAAGTACAACTGTGGAGTCCCCTGATCATCCAGATAAAGAATAGCAATCTGGGATGTCACCCCTCCTAGCCCAAGATGCTCGATTCCTGCCCAACTCGCCCTAACATCCCATTCGCCTCTATGAAGGAAAGATTCACCTTCTGGTGAAATGAAACTGACTCTGCAGCGATAATAGTCAATGACTGCCTGAAAGGGAATCAACCAGTCCATGCCGAGAATGAAATCATAGCCTGTCATCTCTAGGACATAGAGATCCCATAAGAAGTGATACCCTACAACCTCGAGAGGGCACTATCTACACTGGAGTACACTAGATGTCCTCGTCCCCAAGGGTGTGTCTAGTGTCAATGAGTCAGCAGAAGAACAGATGCAGAGTCCAAGGCTCTCCATAACAGCAACAGAGATAAAGCTATGCATAGCACCGGTATCGAAAAGGGCTGAAGATAAAACTGAGGCTACTAAAATCGTACCTCGAACAATAGAAGGGTCGGGATCCTGCTCATGATAAGTCTGATCCACGGTGAAAGACTGGCATGTACCATGACCCTGCACCCCTGGATGACCACTCTAAGCTGAACTGCCCTGCTGGTGCTGAGGAACTGGTGGCTGATCGCCACGTCCTCGACCTCCACCTCGGCCCGAACGGATAGAAGAACTCCAGTTCCCTGACTGGTGAGAAACTGGCGGTGCTGCCCCTGAACGAGGAGTCATGGAAGAACCCCGGTCACCAGCCACTGGTGAGAAAACCTAGCAGAACCACTGAAGGTGACCCATCTTGCCGCAAGATTGACACTCCATGGGGTCTCTCTGGCACTACAGCCTCATGTGTCCTATCCGACCACACTGGTAGCATGTCACCTGGCTGCCTGATGATGCGTCTCGCTTTCTCGCATCACCGCGTGTAGGCTCCGTATGGCGCTTCTTGCTATCATCCGAAGGAAAGCTAGCTCTGGAAGTAGAACCGCCCTGGCTCGCAGCTCCAGAGTCTCTCAGATTGTGTTCCGCAATCAGTGCCTAATTGATGATAGAAGTAATGGAAGTCAGTTGGAAGATGTTCACCTGTGAGCAGATCTCCCGCCTGAGCCCATCCTCAAATTTCCTTTCCAAGAACACCCCACTCCCATCCTGAAGGGGTATAAAATGCTGTAGCTCAGTGAATTGAGAGGAATACTCCATGAAAGATAGAGTACCCTTCTCTAAGCTCATGAACTCTCAGGCTCGATCGGCCCTCAGGGTCTCCAGGTAGAAGTAGTCATAGAACACGCACTGGAACTCCTCCCAAGTCATAGCCTGCTGCTGACCCGCTTGTGAGATCACGTCCCACCATCTCTTGGCGGAGTCTCGGAGCATGTAGGTGGAGAGCTTGACCCGCCTATCTGGAGGCGTCTCCAGATTCTCAAAGATAGTCAGCATGGATTTCGGCCATGACTCTGCAGCCTGAGGTCCTCCCTCCCCTGAGAACGTGGGAGGATGCTGCTGCTGAAAGACCCGCGTCAAGTCTTCCATAGACGAGGTAGGAGGCGGTGCTCCCTGGAAGGCCTACATAATCCTCATGAAACCTTCCCTGAACTGCGCATTGGTGCCTGCAACTGGTACGACAACTGGTGCTAAGGCTGGCTCGGCTGGGGGATCGACAGGAAGTCCCTGATCAGCCCTGTCAGGCGTCTGATCACTGCCTGACGACAGACGTACGACTGGAGGACGTCTCAGAGGCATAGCTCTAAAATATCAAAAGCACACCTTGGATCAAAAAAACAAGGATATAGAACAAAATATTACAAAACGAGAACAGGGGAAGAAAACACACAAGATTGCAAAAACACGACTACACGGTGTGTATAAAACTACACAATGTGTCTTCTTAAACCACTGACATGGGTGTGTACTTCTGCCCCTCAAGTCGTGTACACTACAAACTACATAGCGTGTTGACCCCCACACACGGCGTGTACTTGAAAACTATTCCCCTGCCCGAGTCTCCTTACACAGCTGACCCACACGGTCCGACTCAACCCGAGACTACACGGCATGTTTGAAACAAACACGGCGTGCACTAGACGAGGCTCTGGCGGTCCGTGTTTTTGAGTAGATGGCCATCTACACAGCTGGACCTTACACGGCGTGCTCCAAACAAGCACAGCGTGCATAGGCGAAAGCGACACCGTCCCGTGTTGTTCGTGACACGGTCGGGTACCTGGACAAGACTACACGGCATGTTCCCTACGGACACAGCGTGTTCTACCCGAGCTTCCCCGGCCCGTGTTGTTAGTGACACAGCCGGGTACACGGCTCCGAACTCACACGACATGTACCAATGGTACACGGCGTGTTCCCGAAGTTACTCCCACGACACCGTGTTCTACTCACACAGTCAGTGACATGGCCTGAAAACTACACGGCGTGTATCTAAAAATTACACACCGTGTATTCTGGGTTTTTCTGGGCAGTAGCTCAGAAACTGCGCAGAATTCCAAAAATACTAAAACAAGGGAAAAGGTTCCAAATTCTGATCTGTGAGGGACCATAACACCTCAATAACCAAAATTCAGCATTCACTTTAAACAAGGAACAAAGCAACAGTTTTCTAACACAGCAGTAGAGAATCTATCAAACAACTATTACAACAGCATGAATAATCTACACAAACTCTATCACAACAGCATGAAATCGCTAATGCACCCTAAATGGCATGGCAAGAATGTATGACATGTGATTTCTACAAGTGCCTATATGATGCATGAGATGACATACTTTCATCTCATCGGGTTGTGACAGAAATTGAACTGAAATATCAAAACAATAACCGCACAAGTCGTGTGAATCACTCTAGGTGAAAACATATCAACCATAAACTCAAAACCAGCAAACTGCAATTAACGAGGTAGTATGGAATTTCCCTATACATGGGTTAGCTACTCCCAAGCACAGCTTAATACCAAGTACCGAATCCATCCTATCCCTAGATAAAGTCTCCAAACAGTAAAGCAAGAGAAAAGAACTCCTCTGATACCACTTTGTAACGTCCCGAGTCCAGAGCCCCTCCACTGGTGCCCCGTGCCCGGTTTGCCACATGACCTCAAGCGCATTTCCCCAAACACTAGAGGCTACTGACTAGTAGTGAGGGCCTTGGTGAGTCAGTGGGGAAACTATGCCCTCATTTGGTAAGGTATACAAGGTAAGAAACAACAATAAACAGCGGAAGCAGTAAACAACATGCATAACAACAGAAACCAAACAGCGGAAGCAATGCAGATATATAACAATGATGAAAATAATGAAGCAGGTACAAGTATCTATGGAAAACAGAAAACACAACAACATGCTGGAATACAACTGAAACCAAGTGAAAAAGAAAAACAAAGAAAGCTCCTCAGCATCGTGAGCCAGGGGTCGGTCCCATGCTCCCCAGCTCCTGGTGCAGTCAAGATCCTGAAGTAGAAGGGCGCTTTCCCTTGTCTATACCTGCAGTAACATAGTCTTCTTGGGCCCAAAAGCATATCCCAAACAGGGTGTGAGATACAATCCCAGTAGGCAACCACCCAAAGATCTGTGCCTAATAGTAAATGAATACATGGCAGTACTAAAACAAGAAGCAGTAAACAGAAAAACACAAAACAGCTACAATCCACAGCTCTAACATGTAAGGAACACAAGTGAGCAGTCAACAACAAGATGTAAATAGTTAACCCTCTGGGTAGCTCTCACAGTCTCACCCCTATGGTTCAACCTCTAACAACTAGAAACCCTCTGGGAGGCACACATAGTCTCACCCCTCTGGTTTAGCTACGTAATTAAGCAGACTCTCTGGGGAAGCACTCACCATCAATTCACCCTATAGTCTCGTATCATGCTAAAGGCTTTCTGGGGAAGCACTCAACGTCAATTCCCCCTGTGGCCCGTGTCTTAGTTAAAAGACTCTCTGGAGAATCCCTTCCATCAATTCTCCACTTGGTCTCACATCGTGATTTAAAAGACACTCTGGAGAAGCCCTTCCATCAATTCTCCCTTTGGTCTACTACTCTAGGTTCTCATAATCCTGGGTAACTAAACATGCTCAACACATGTATATCGTCCAAGTAAACCTCAAGAACTACTTGGCTATCAACTAAGGCTCAATAGAAAAAGTAAAACAACAGTCCAAAATCCTACAACTGGGCATGGAAAAGAAAACTAAGCACAAACAAAATACTCTAATCACAAACAATAACCTCTACTAAAGAAATCAAGTAAAGCAGGCAAGCAGCAAGGGAAAAACAAGAAACACGCAATACCCCGTTCAATGGTATTGGCGGAATTTGCATGTAATATTCATCAACTTTAAACCGAAAGGCCCAAAACCACCTACCTCGATCCGAGGAGATCAATATACGTGAAAAATGACGATAGATTCCCCCTAGAATGACGTAGATCTGAGAAAACGCACAAAACGTTCATCCCACGATAACTTGGAAACAAGGAGGAATCAAGAAACAAGGATAAAGTATAAAGAAGAACTCATTTCTGCGATTCCAACGCAACTGCCCGTGCTCGAATCAGAGAACGGACGACGAGGTGGTCGTCCGTCGAAGATCTGGCCGTACGATCGCTCCAGGACGGTAAAAAACTAAATAAGAAGAGGAATATGGGGGTTAGACGCGACCCTGGTCCGTTTAGCGAAAAAAAAGTACACGGCGTGTACTTTTGGAGTATACGGCGTGTACTTCGAATTTTCTTGTACTCCGAAATAACCAGCCTTCACCTCAGCCTTACACACCATGTGTGTGGTCCGGACACGACCAACACATGGCTTTGAGCCGGGGAAATAATACACGACGTGTACTCCAAAATTACACGGCATGTACTTATGAAATTTCCAGAAAATTCATTTTTTTCTCAAAAACTCCAGAAAAAAGGAAAACATAACTGAAAAGAGATCCGGGTTCTTACAAAATTGTTTATGTTTATTTATTATTCATTAATTTATGGTCCATCTAAATTCACTTTTGATAGACTAGTTATTTATTTAGACACCATTGGTGGTGTATTTCTAAGTTGTACCCACACCCTTGTCGGGCCACTATGATACTTGGGTACCTAAGCATATGCTAATTGTTCTAGGTACAGGTTCAGGATAAAGACCTAGCTCTTGGTTTATGTTTGAGATAACTTGTTGAAGCATGAGATGTTAGTTTTTGGTTGGTATCGGGACCACATTCAATATTTTTTTATGGTTTTGTATTTGGGGTTTTTATTATATGAATGCCTAACATGTAGAGTGTATTTCTCATTATTGTATCATGTTTTATTTGGTCTATTGTTAGAACTTGTCATCTGTTGTTCCATTTATTATTTATAATACTTTTTCTATTTATATTATTTACATCATTGTTTCAGTATGATAAGAGGGAATGGTCTCCCCAATGCATCCCTATAAACCCACACTACTAGTCAGAAACCTATGATATATGGGGAGATGTTCCTGGGGTAATGTGGTGCACAGGCTTGGAGAACCAGTCTAGTGGTCCCCTTACTAGAACACTACTGTTTGTTATTTGAGCTGGTTTATTTTGTATTATTATTTGGGAATGGTATATATGATACTAGGATCATGTCAGATCATGGTAATGAGATCATTTCTAGGTTTCTGGAGTCCCATGCATGGGGGGAAAACCAAGTTTCCATGGGTATAAAATTGATTTTCTTATTTTATGTTTTATTGTTGACTGAGTTTCTTGCTTAAGTGGTGCACTTGGTTGTGATGTTATATATTTATGTAGTTTTTATCTCTTAGATTGGTCTGAAAAGAGAGAATGTGCATTTATGCATCATGATAGACACATAGGATTGGAATGTCATTCATATATTTCTTGTGGTTGATAGTTTTTTAGGATTCATCTATGATGGTTTTTTATTTTCTGAATGTGGTCTATACCAAAACTCATTTATATCTACCTAGAGAGGTAATGGGACCATATAAATGACATTTAAGGTGATAGTTCTGGTTAAATAATTAATAAATAAGAAAATTATATGGTGTTTTCCTATTATAACATGAGAATTACATTCTATTTAGTCAAATCTACGAATCTTGAAGGTGAATAAAGTTGAATATTTTTAAAGTTGGTTAATGAATTTTTTAAAATGTGAATCCATGGGTTTTAAAATTGTATAGTTTAATAAAATAGAATTGTGAAATAATGAAACCATTAAAGAATTGAAAATGGGTATCCCTTGTGTTTTTGTTTGACCCTCAATGTGGGTGGTTTCGGCTTTAAGAGCATTTGAGTTTGAGATATGTGGTTATGGGTTGTGAAGCCTAGATGAGTTTGGATGTGATGGTTATCTGGATGTTACTTCTTGTGCCTTCAATTAGGCTGTTTGCTTGAGGTTGTGATGTTATAGTTGATAATGTGGATTTGATAATCCTCATGGGTTTTTACTATTTGGGTTTTTTGTTAGACACTGGAATTGGTGTATGAGTTTGTGTTTCCTTTGTGTACATTCTCTTTGTTTATTAATATAATTAAAATGGTTTTATTATTATTGTTGTTGTGTCTGGGTTGTTGTTATCGTTAGTATGGTAAGTGGTTTCCTTGATGCATTATACATCATTTATTTTGGAATAGGGACAAGTGTTTCACCCATGAGCTTGTGTAAGGTTTGATGTGTATGGAAAGTGGGAGATCCTAGTGACCTTCCGTAACATAAATACGGTTCATGGAGTTGGTTCATTGTTACTTTATAGGATGACTTAAGAGAGGATTCAGTCGTGTTGTGCGATCCTTTTTGTAGATGAGGCATGTGTGGATTTTTTGGGATTTTGAAAATGGATCACATATGGAACTTCCTAGTGTGGGGTCTAGCGTAGGGGGATAGTTTTGAGAGCCAATGTTTTTTGGAAAGTGGCTTGGGTTATGACCATGAGTTGGTTGATTTTTAAAATTGAGGGTAAACATGAGTGAGGTTGTCTTAGTGTTGTGGGTTATTTTGAATATCAATCATGGATGGATGCTTCATAGGTGGAATTGATGGATGGTGGGTGCTATAGAGGTCTTGTAATAGGCATATTCATGCCTTGGTTTCTTTTCTAATATAAAATCCTTGAGATATTGCGATTGGATTTAAGGTTGATTTTGAAAGGGGAGTATCATTTAGATACCCAACCCTAATATTTTGTCAATTTTGAATACGATGATTAGTGTTGAATTCAGATAGATGATATGCAGGTGACTATAATATGGATAGATATTTTTGATCCATGAATGATGCCCAGGGTGAGGGAGGCCATGTGGTTGAACCTGACTTATGAAAAGGTTGAGTTGTTTAATGGTAATGTTAAGGATTCCACGAGTCTAATAGGGTTGATGGATAAGAGGCATGGATAGTTGTGTGAGTAGATATTTGATCCTACTTTCGATAATGTATGAATCCGGGTGCTTTGAGATAGGTTTAGTAAATAGTCACAATAAATCATGTGGCTGAGGTTTCTAGTAAGTTCAATATGACTGGTACATGTTGGATATGTGCGATTCTATTTGGGATACATGAGTATGAGAATAATACACAGGTGCCCATTGTTTTTAGTGAAATTAAGGAAATGTTCACCAACTATGTGTGGTAAAATTCTATTTTGGACTGACATGAGGGTCTGTTTTCATTTTCTTTAAGAATCATTCAGATCATTATGGGAGAACTCGAGTGGTGTGGTGGTAGTAATGCCATAGAAAACATTGGTTCATGATTACTTTTCCAAGAGTCATGAGGTAGCGGTGAGTTTGGTGGATGAATCCATTTTTGATTATTTTGTTCGAGAGTTTATGGGATGCATGCATGAAAGGAATCTTAACACTTATGAGTGGAATGAGGCAGCCTTACAGTGGGAGATGATTTTTGGAATGAATTGGTTGTGGTGGTATTCATCAATGATATCTCAATATACTATTAAACTTGAGACAATCATTCCCAATATCTTGACATTATCTTGAGTACACTAATAGAGATCATTTTCTATAAAATAATATATCTAAATGTATTTTTATGTTGATAGAGGACCACCATGGGTGTTTTACTCATGGAGGAGTGCAAGTGAGGCTGTATGGTGGGAGGTACACCTTCAACCATTGTATGTATGGTCCTTGTAATGGTCCATATGTTTATAATTACAAAACATCTAATCTTAGAAGTTTGGAATACGTGAGTTGTCCATGAACACTTTTTAGTGTTAATAGTGGTTTAAGAGTGGGATTTATTGGTTGGAGTTTCTTGACTGAGTAGTTGATGAAAAAACTTCTAATTTGGGGAGTGATGTTTCAGTCACAGGGGTACAACCATCATGTTGGATGGGTCATAGGAGTATGGATCAAAAAATGGGTCAATCATGGTGGAAATTTGATTCTAATTAGGAATTGAGGAGGTGTGAACCTGAATTATATAAATAATTCTAGCATGAAAAAAATCAGATGTGGTAATAATCGAGTTGAGCATTGGCTTTAGGATCGAGGTGGTTCTAAAAGTGATCTAAGGTGATTCTGTTGGATGTGTTTCACAAGGTGAGATGGATAACAGTGATGGTTTTGAAATTATGGTGGTTTTAACCATTAAATATAACTAAGAGTCATGTATGGAATCTAGTGGGCATGTTTGGGTGATCGTAGAATGACTCCGGGCATAAATGTATTATGACTAGGTATGGTGGTGATGTACTGTTAGTGGGAACCATGCATTTTCAGGAATATTTGGAAAGGGGATTTCTTACTTGGGTTAACGTGTTTGATGAATTTTTTATGTTTTAAACTGCATTGGCCATATCACTTTGGGACTGATAGATGTAGTTGAAATGAAATTATGATTTTAAGGAAAATCCATATTGGTTTATAGTAAATACATAGATAGTGGGTACATGTCTATTACAGTGGGGTTTTCATTGGTGAACATGTGCTGATGTTGATTGGTGTTATCATGGGTGTTTGGGTTTAATGTTTTAAAATTGTGTCAGGTGAACTATAGGAACACAAGTTTAAGTGATATTTTCTAATGTTAGATATGCCAAACATCAAAGGTTGGAGGAGTTATAGTGGGGACCACCATAGGATGGGAGGATAACCAAGTGATAACACCATCAATGTTTTGGTTTTATGGGATTGGGTAATATCCATATTGATGTTTTAGTTTGGAAAATGATAATTGGATCTTGCTGTAGTAGTTGAGCACCTTGAGTTGAAGGTTATGCCTTGATTGTGCATCAGGTATTTAAGTTGGGATGAGTCCATTGGGAATAAAATCTTAGATCTATATAGGTCATTGGATGTGGTTGGATGAACCTGTAATCCTTTGGGTGTCACTAAGTTTAGTTCACTATTAGATTTATAAATAAAGAAATTTAGTGACTAGGAGTGTCGAGCTATTGAGATTTTGGGGAGAATTAGGCTGGAGTAGTATTGATTGTCTCTTTCATAGTGGTAAACTTCTATGCTCAACATTTTCGTACACAATAGAATGAAAAATATTACCTTAACCTTTCTCATGTGTTTGGTGTTGATGATGTTGAGTTGATATTGATACGTCCTTTGAGGATATTTCAAATCGTTCTATGTACCATAGTAGTGAGAAAATCCTTTTGGGAAAGAGTGTTCCTTTTAGTTAAATATTGTGACAGCATGGTCGTGTTTAGGAGGAAACTTGGGAAATATAGGCGGATATACAGACCTAGTGTCTTGAACCTTTTTCCTTGGAGGCTTAGTGATTCTTGGGAGTATAAATCAAGGATGATATTTTATAAGTTGAGGAGGTTGTAAGATCATGACATTCATACAATGCATGTTTCATTTAAATTTTGTTTAAAATACATTTTAAATTGGTTAATGGAGTGTTTCTTGGGAGTAAGGCTAGTCTGAGGGGTGTCACGAAGATTTAGGAAACAATTTTTTTTGAAAATATGTTGTAATGTTCTTGGATCATAGTTGGAGCATGATTAGAACTAACCGTACGACATAACTATGCAACTTGAAGGAGGAGGGTGCACATTTTTGTAAGAAATGATAGTTTGATAGTAAACTTTGTGGCTCAATCCCATTGTAAAAAGGTGAAAATATGGTCACCACGTAGTTTTTTCAAACCTTGCAGGTGCCTACCCTAAACAGTATGACTTGGTCCCCTATTGGATAGAGGGAACCACATGGTTGGGGAACAGTTTGGTCAACAGTTCATCCAAACCATATTCCCTTTAAAAAAAATGAGAATTTCAACCTTTTCCATCTTAGGATAAAATATTTATCTATTGCTTTTATTCCCTATTCGACCCCCAATTTCCAAGGGTATGAACTAAGAGATATTCCCTCCCCATGGATGATGCTTCTTTGATCATAGGTTATTTGGAGTGAATTTTAGCGCAAATCAAAGCTCTGGGTAAGAACTTGAATACTTTTACTCATATTTTCTGGAAGAACCATGGGGTGTTATTTATTATCTTTCCAAATGTTATAAAAACTTATTCTAAGATGTTATTTTTCTTGGTCTTTAAGGCCATTTATGTTCAAATCAAGGGCTATGGTTAGACAAGTTTTTGTCTACGAGCATGCTGTTGGTGGTCTATAAGGGTTTTCCCATAGTCTTGATATTTTATATGTGTATGTAGTTGTTCCAATTCAATTCATTTCTGATTTTTTTTGTTTATTTATCTAAGAAAATTATTTTTGGTAAAAATATGATATTCGAGACTCTTCATAGACCCATTCAGGTCAGTTGATTATTTGGGACTAGGCCTAGGGCTACTCATGAGGTATGCCAAAACCATTAAATTCATGTCATGAAATTGTAAATCATGACATATAGAAATTATGAGGGTGAATGGGTTGCAATTATAATTGTTATGTTAGTATGGGTAATATGGATAATTGGTATTGTATGGGAAGAAGTGTTTATGATAAGAAGTTTTTGAATTGAAATGTTTTATTTTCTAATATTTTTAGTTTTTCTAAAGAGGATTTCTAAATGGTTTAAATAACATGATTTATATTTTGATCTAGTTGTGGTTTTTAATGAACTGAAATGATGTTTTAAAGTATATTAAGTTTAAAAATGAGTTGTTGACCCTAATTAAAATATAAAAAGGGGGTTTTCAAATGGGTTTAAAATGTTGATATTAAATAAAGGTATGGTTTCTTTTTGATAAAAAATAATTGATGGAAATTTTGAAGGTCCTGATTGAAAATGAAGATCTTGGAATTTTTTTTGTTTTTTTTTCAAAGAAAGTGACCCAATTTTAAGGGGTGGCTTTGAGATATTTTAATATAGTATTTTATTTTTGTGTTTTATTCAATATGAAAGGGGTTTGGGTTTCATTTGATCCATTTTTTTGTTTTGATGGTTTATGGGGACCATGATAAAAGATTTGATAAATATGGAATTGATTCATAATGTAGTGGTTGAGGATGTTGGACATGGTGTTTTATATAATGGTTTAAGGCATCTAAACATGGATTTAGGACTCCATGGTTTTTTGGGATGTTGTAATGATGCTCCTCTCCCTTGGGTAGGCCAGAACGATGCTTTAGGAACCATAATGCATTGTAGTTTTGGAAGATGGATTGATGATTTTGACTCCATGGGTATGGACATGGTGTTACATGTCATGGTTAGGATGGTAAAACCTAGAATTCTAAATATTATTTAGAAATACAGAATGATGATCCTTGTATAAAAACATGTGGCACCATTTAGTTTGTTATTCAGATGATTGACATGGGCCAAAGAAATTTTGATACTATTAGGTGTCACCTAAAACCTGAGGGCCAATGAGGTTAAGTAAATAATGTTTAATTATAAAAAAATGGTTTGGTTTCTTGTTTAGTCGTTTATATATATCTAATATGAATGCACTATTGATAGGATAATTCTTTCTTTAGACACTATTGGTGGTGGCCTACTGAGTTGCACTCAAACCCTACTCAAGCCACCATGTCACTTAGGTACTTAAGCATATCGCACTTGTTTCAAGCACAAGTTTAGAAAAGGGACATGGGTATTGGTTTATGTTTGGGAGTATGGGTTAGAGCATGGGATGTTAGGTCCAATTTGGGACTCAATACCACATTCAAGATTTTTCATAGTTACAATATTTGAGGTTTTTATTGTATGATTTCCTGACATGTAGTGTGTTTATCTCATTGTTGTATCATGTTTTACTTGGGATATTTTTGAAACTTGTAGTATTTTGTTCCATTTACTATTTCTAATAGTTTTCATACATGTTGGTATGATTTACACTTTTATTTTATTTTTATAAGCATGTATAGTCTTCCCAATGTATCCCCATAAACCCACACTGTTAGTTGGAAGCCTCTAGTGTACAGGGAGGCATGCCTAAGGTTATGTGGTGAATGGTCTCAGGGCATCGGTCTAGTGGAACCCATTATAGGATGTAACATATTTATTATTTATATTATTATTAAATATTATAATTCACCACTAAAATTATCTATATTATTTGACATAGATTCTATTTCCATGAAAACATAAGAAAAAACTATATAATAAATAAATTGAATAGGATAACAAATGGAATTTATCAAAATAAATATATAATAATAAGTATAACGACCCATAATTTTCATACATAGATATTTCATTTAAATAGATGAATATTTATTAAATATCATAGAAAAACAATGCCATAACAATATGGTTTTAGTGTCATTGGAAACATGGAAACAAAAACAACTAGTTCATAAAACATCTACATCATCTCCTGATTATTCCATCATAACTAGATCCATTTTGAAATATCATACTTAAAACATTTATTTATATCCTAGGAAAAGAAATATAATAAATAGTGAGTTTGATTCTTAGTAAGGTTAAATAGGGGTGATATTAATCATAACATGAGCATAAGGGTACAAGAACTTGAATATATCATTTGAAAATTATACCCTGTATATCAAAGACTATAATCTTGATTCATGGAATAAATTAACAAAGTTCATAATTCAAGAATAATAAGATAACAAAATTCATGAGAGAATCATATTTTAATAAGACATAGAATTGTGGCATACACATAAGCATAGAAAATAATTTCCATAATAGTCAAGGCTGTTTACCAAGACTATCATAGTGGATTGGGTTCACTCTCTAGACCATAGTAGTTGTAAAGGTTCACTCCAAAGGCTATCATAGCCGAAAAATTCTCTTATAAAACCTATTTTACATCTAGTTCCAGCACTATCTTACTGAACTAGGTTCACTCCTAGTTTTAGTCCTATTTTATTGAATAGAGTTCAATCCCCATTCTAGTCCCATCTTACTAAACAATGTTCACTTCTCGTTTCACTCATGTGTATCTCATGAGATATAAATCGTTACGTAATGCATTGGAGGGAGATATAGGTCCCACCCATAAGTGGTTATAACCTAACCATATTTCTTGATTATAATGTAACAACTATCAAATAATGAAAACCATACATATGTGTGCTACAAGAAAATAATCTATTCCTCACATCAAAACCCATATGAAAAATGAGTTTCATAAACATCTCATCATAACATAACTCATTAAAAAGAAATGGGTTTTATAAATATCATTCCATTATAATCATAAACCAACCATAATAACGATAGTATCATTGAGTAATATCCCCATTAAATAATAAGTAATATCAAATAATGTTATCTTAGATGGAAAGTAATTTTGGAAATATCACTTAAAATAATTATTGAAAAAAATCTACAATTCCATTTTAAAATAATTTTTTTTAATGAGCCATGAAATTATAAAGTGAAAAATTCGTTTTGAAAGTAACATTGTAATATTTTAAAGGAGGTATAAAACCATTAAATCAACATGAAATTAGGAAAAAATGATCATAATGTATAAGTTAAAAAAACTTTCCTTCCATATTTTCATCAGATTAGTCACAAAGAACATAATTTAGAAAACCAAAAAAAGAACCCTTTCATTTTTTTAAAAAACTGAAAAAAGAATTAAAAATAAATTTTAAAAAAATGACAAAATAATATTAAAAACATTTTTGGAAACAAATTTAGAAAAAATGGACATGGAATAAAAATTTCATTTTGTGGAAAATTTTAAAATGATAATGTTTAAAAGAAATTCCCTTATAAATATCATATAATTGAAGTTAAAAATAATAAAATGAACTAAATACATGTATCTTATATAAAGCTAAAAAAAGTTTAATTATAACATAATATATTAGAGATTTATTTCATAATTAATCTCAGTACGACATAATCAAGGAATTAGAAGTTTAACCCAAAGAATGAAAATTGGGTTATGAATTCCCTTACCAATTTGAAATCAGTCAAATCATATGACCAATAAAAGTAATAATTATAAAATAAAACATTTAATACCATGAATATATTAATATTCATGATATAATATATCCAAGGGAATTATATATACACCACAAAAAAGAAATAAGTGGTGAATAAGGCATATATCTCACAAAAGTAAAAGTGAGATGAGAAACTCTTACCTTATGCTTCCCTTTAGTTTTTATTACTTTAACCTACTATAAAATGTTTAAATAATACTATTAATTAATTAAAGTAATATAATAATATTTAAAATACATTATGTGATACTATTATAACATCTTACCAGCCATTTATTAATAATATTTCATTATTTTCATTGTCTTGGGTGCCGTCGTTTAATGGTTTCGTGATTGGTTCATTTGTGTATAATTTTGGATTTTATTATAAAATAAAAATAAAAATAAATAACTGAAATGAAATGGTATTAATGAACATAAAAACGTTTAAATGGTACTATATATCATTTTTATTTCTGAAATGAGGATGTTTCATTTGATAAATTGTTAATAATAAATATTTAGTTAAATTTGGCGGTTTTTTCAACCATCACGAACTAGTTTCATTTTATTTAATATTATGTATATATATTAGTACCATAACATGAAATAGGTTATAATATACCTATTGAAATATTATTTTAATAGAATAATTATTTTATTACCAGCCTTTAAGGTTGTAATAGAAAACAAAAACTCATTATCCAGAGAGATGATTAACCGCCATAATTTGGAAAATTGTTTTGTTTCTTTGAATAATAGAAGGTAATACAAGAGATAGATATAAGACATTACATTAGAAATATAACATAAAAGTATATAAATTATAATTTAGTTATTATAAATTTATGGACGAAAGAGGTGAAGTGAATTTAGAAAAATAAATGAAATTAAGAGAGGTTGTTTGAGAAAGTTACATCTTGAATATCACATTCTTGAAGGACCCCTTAAGGAACTTGGAATTGGTCTTTGGGTGAGACTAGAAGCAATTGGACATAGTGAAGTTGGGGAGGAGATTATTTGGAATAAAATTTATAATATTCAATTCTTATTAGGAGAAATGGTGTACTGAGGAGTGGTATTTATACTTTAGGAGGTGTAGTTTTAAGTGATTAAATAATGATTATTTTATATTTAAAGACAAACAAATTTGGGTGGAATTAGTTCAAAATAATTTTTATTATGACTAATGTTTTAAAGGTTGTTTAATTTTCATAAACACATAAAAAAAAATTAATTTTTAGTTTTTAGGTATTTTAAGATTTTACATTTTAACTTTAACCCGTTACATTATTTTACCCATACGATGGTAAATCTTTTTTTATTGCAGTAAATTTTTTATAATTTAAATTAATATGAGAGTGTAAAATAATTTTTACATTAATATTAAAAATATGGAATAAATTTTTAAATATTAAAAACACATATTTTTTAAAATTATATTTAAAATCAAACCATCCAAATGCAACGAGAAATAGTTTTTGGAAAAAATGTGTTTATAAGCACAAAAAAAGCACTTATCCCAAAATAAGGAATAAATATTATTTAAATGAAATTGATTAGATTATATATAACTAAAAATTACTTAATTTACATTTAACATCATAAAATTTCATTTAAATATCATGAAAATAAGGGTTTTATAAAAATCAATATTTTTTTATTATTCATTGCAAAATTTAAATTTTTAAAAAATTCTGAAAAAATTATCATAAGATAATTTTGATATGTTAAATCCAAAAATGATTTTAATTTTTTCAAATAAATTTTAAAATTTTTTAAAAAATTAAATATATTTATTTTATCATATAAATTAATAAAAATCACTTTTTGAAGAAAACATATATTTAAGGAAAAAATGACTTTACTAAGAAGTATGCACCTATTCAAAAAGAATTAAATAATACATTAAAAATGAGTGGGAAAATTATATATTTCATAATGTGGTTAATAATATTAATTCTCTCCAATTTAATGGCTAGTTTATAATGTTTGTGTAAAAATAATAAAATTTTAGAGTTTTTATAAGCATAGTTATGTGAAACATAAGCGATTGAAGAGATAAAATTTATTTTTATCGAAGAGAGATACCATAAAATCATGGGGTGTTACATTATAACCCCAATAAAATGAATTTATCTCTTGAAATTCATCACTTTGGTACAAACAGATGGGGATACCTCCACCTCATCACATGATCAGGTTCCCACATAGGTTAATCAAATTAGTGGTTTCACCACATAAATTTAACAAGGTGAGTGGTGTTGTTTCGTAGAACTTTATATCTATAATCTATAATCTATATCAATTTTTATTCATAAGAATGATCATTCTCCCACGATACGACCTCTGAGTTTATTATATGTGAAGGATTAGTTATGTACTTCCTCAAGAGAGATATAAGATACACATCATGAAATTGAGATAGATTCGGTGGAAGTGCCAATCGATAAGCTACCATCCCAATATGATCAATAATTTAAAAGAAAAGTTTCATCGCAAAAGATTTCTTTATGGGAAACCCACATCGTAAAAAGGGTGCACAAAACATCCTTTTAAAATGAGACAAAGTAAAAGGTGAAGATCACCATAAAACTAGGATTCCAATTAAGAGAGGATTAGTGTAAAGTGAAAATATGGACATAAAAGAGAATTATAACTATCAATATCTGATGGAGAATGAAATATAATAGGGTAATTAAGAGGTTAATGACCAAAATATCATAAGCCAAATTGGTCAAAAAGGTAATTGATATCATTATAAATGATGGTAATAGGATAAAATTTTATTTGAAAATAATTTGAGAAGATATAATCAATTTATTTAATCTCATAAGTACAATATCACTCATTTTTAGTGACTTGATAAATATCCAAATCGTTTATTAATCCACGAAATGTAGTTAAAATTGTAAATCTTATAGAACTAGTGGATCATAAGATCCATAATGGGATGAAAATTCATTCCTTCTGTCCTTATTTATCATTACAAAAATTTTTATCATAGATTATCCAAAATGAAAAAAATATTAATATGGTTAGTTAATACATTCATCTCTAAAACCTCATCCAAAGTTTAACATAAACAATTTCATATATGTTTACCCACATGAACCTCCCAAAAAAAATTAAATACCAAAACTTTTGAATGAAGGTCACTAAATTTTCAAAATCAACTTATCATTAATCCCCCAAACAACTTGATGTAGCTCTTAATTGTAACACACCAAACATGTGAAGTTCATTGTAATATATTCTGTTGAAAAAAGGTAATAACCTGAATTATCATGAAACCTTTGTGTAAAAATGCTTTATTTCATGAATTAACTCATTCTTCATACCATGAAACAAAAAATTCTACAAACTCAATCCATAAACAACATTTTCATCATATTACTAATTAGTTCCAAGGACATAAATACAATTAAATTTATTTTATCAAAAATGAAAATATATTTATGTTATTATTATCCTATCACCAGGTACATATTAAGGGTTATATTTCCCTTAATCACATGTTGTCCAAAAATACCACATTATCACCTCAATCACTTTTCATGGTTACCAGTACCATTAAACATATAATTTCAAAAACTTAAGGAAAAAATATAGTGGAACAATCCTTATATGTTTCATTATTCCATAACACCATAAAAGTACTTCTAAAACATTATTCTTGAATTATAATACATAAACACTCAATCATTCCACTTCCTTCTTAAACCATTAACCAGGTTTCGTTGTTTTATTCCTTA
Source organism: Viscum album (assembly GCA_963277665.1). Taxonomy (NCBI): domain Eukaryota; kingdom Viridiplantae; phylum Streptophyta; class Magnoliopsida; order Santalales; family Viscaceae; genus Viscum; species Viscum album. The sequence continues at coordinate 792,597,167 of OY728132.1, forward strand.
ACACATCTTTCTTATCATGTTTCAATCTTAGTCGCTTCAAAATCAGTAATATAATCATTACTCATATAACCTTGATGATTCTTTGCATGATATTTATCTTAGGGAATCTATTTTCACAATGCCCATACATTATACATTTAAAAAATTTAACTGTTGATGATTCATTAGGAATACCAATATTATCATCCATTGCATTAACTAAACCTTTAAATTTTATTTTTCAAATTATTTTCTTTATTTCATTCTTTTCAACACCCAAATATTCTTATAGTTATTTTGATTCATTCTCTTTGATGCCTCTCCCCACATACTTTACATGAGAAAAACTGAATTTTGTTTCCTTTGTGATCACCATAAAACTCCATATTTCTCTAATTACATGGGTTAAAAATCTCACCATTATTGAGATTATTGATCATATTATGAGATTTATAATTATTCATAATAAAAAGGTTTCACTTATCGAATCCCATTTCATTTGGTTTCTCATGAGGAAGATAATTAAATTGTCCATCACATTTATAATTAACATGAATATTTCTAATTCCATCCATTGTCTAAACCCAAAAATCATAGTGTGAGAAACAATAATAAAAGTTCGAAAACCACATAATTTTGGGAAATTTCTTATAAAAGTTCAATATATGAAACATTAGGTTACAACTAGGTTATTCATTACTATTACAAAAATTATAGTATTATAACCTATACTTAGACTTATCCTTAGGGATCTTACTTAATGTTATCTCATCGTAGTTTCCAAAGGGAAAATAAATTTTTTTTATTATACAAACTATAAATACCCATACATTTCATACATATATATTTATTTTAAATTGATTAATATTCACTACATATCATAATAAAACCACACTAAAATTATAAGGTTTTAGCATCTTTGGAAACTTGAAAACATAAACAACTGGTTCATAAAACATCTAAATTGTATCCTACTTTTTCATTAATAACTATACACATTTTTTGTTATCATACTTAAAACCTTTATTCATATCCTGGGAAAAGGATCATAATAAAGGGTGACATCAAATAATCAGTAAGGGTAAAAAGGGAGACATCCATCATAACATGAGCATAATAGGGTGAAATTAATTACAAATAATTTTTATTAAAATTAATGTTTTATAGGATGTTTAAAGTTTAAAAACACATAAAACACCCATTTATTATTGTTGTTTTTAAATATTTAATCATTTACCTTTTAACTTTAACCCGATGCATTATTTTTCTTATAAAATAATAAATCTCTTTTTCAACACGATAAAATTTTTTATGCCTAAAATTGAAAATGAAATTATTAAATAATTTGGGCCTCCTGGATAAAAATATTTAATCTATTTTAAAATATTAAAAAAAATATGTTTGAAGTTTATATTTAAAATTAAACTCCCAAAATGCAATGAAAAACACCTTTTGGAAAAATGTGTTTTTTAGCCCAAAAAATTACTTATACCAAAATAAGGAATAATTATTTATTAAATGAAATTAATTAGATTATATATAAGGTAATTAATTTAAATTTATATCAATTTAAAATCATAAAATTACTTTTAAATATAGATAAAATGAGGGTTTTATAAAAATCGGTATTTTATCACTGTTCACTGAAAATGTAATTTTGTCAGAAAATCCTCACAAATTAATCCTAAGATAATTTTCAAAATTTGAATCCAAAAATGAATTTAAATTTATAAAATAAATTTTCTAGAAGTTTAAAAAATTGATTTTATTTATTTTCTCATAAAAAGAAACAAAAATCACTTTTTGAAGAAAACATATATTTCAAGAAAAAAATGAATTTACTAAAATTTATGTGAATATTAAAAAGTAATTAATTAATACATTTAAAATGGGTTTAAAAATTAGATATTTTATAATGTGGATAATATTATTAATTCCCACTAATTTAACAACTAGGTTATAATGGTTGTATTAAAATAATAATATTTTGGTGTTCCTTTAAACTCAATGTTCTATGAAATGTAATCTATCAAAGAGATTAAATTTATTTTAAAAAAGAGACATTAAAAAAAATTCATGTGGTGTTAAAATAGGGTTCCTAATAAGGTATATAATATGCATAATTTTACTATTCCAAAATTTTGGTTCATGTGAAGAATGAATCTGGAACAACGTATGGGTTTCTTGTCTAAATGTTCACCCTTTAAGCCATATTACTTATTTTAATCCATATTTTATTTAGAATGGTGTATCTACTAACCCATTAATATTTCAAATCATGATTATATTATATTTTAGGATGTTTAGTGTTCTATTCCATTTTCTTTCTCTCACGGGGGTTTGACTCAAAAATTAAAAATCTTATAATTGAATAATAAATTACAAATATTATAAATATTTTTTGTCTAAAGTTCCTTTCATTGAGATATGTTTGAATTATGAACATATTTCTATTTATATATATTTTATATAAAGATTTTTTTGATTCATTAAACCATGAGATATCTTTTATTCATGGTATTATAAGTTCTATTTAGAGCTATCTCTCATTCTAGGTGTTTTTATTTAAATGTTAATAAAGCAATTATATATTTCTAAACTCAAATTATTTTTCCTTAAGTCATAAATTACTTACATGATGATATTCTAAGCCCATTTTATCCTTCAATTTCCTCTTTTAGTAAATATTATCTCTTTTATGAGTAACTGACTTGTGTTCATCTATATCATCTTATTTTATTAAATTCATCCTAAAATTAATGTTTGTATTTGATAAGAATAACTCACATTCTTAAATTAGACCATTCCCCTCATTATTTATAATTTTATTCTCAAAATTTTTTTATTATATTTTTGGGAACTAAAAAAATTATTAATTCATGTTAACATCTTAATTCTCATCCCCACTATTCAAATTGAAATTTTATTTCCCTATTTAAAATGTGGGTTTCAAATAATGTTTTTTACAAAATATTATTTTTTTTACAAAACATGGATATATTCCTTATCTTTCTCTCGAAGTTTTCCCTATATTTGTTTTTCAAGACTCAAATATTATAAAATTAATTATTTAACTTAAATGAAATATTTTCCTTCCAACCTTTATAAAAATAAATTTTGAAAATAAACTCATGAATTTTTCACATAGAAATTCTTATAAAATAAGAAAATAAAATTCTTTATATATTTTTTCAAAATAATGGATTTACCATCATTTTTAATATTAATTTCCCTATTTTATGTTTTTAAAAATTAAATTAAATTGTCATTAATCTATGAGATTCATTTAAAAGGTTTTTCATGGAAAATATTCATCTTTATCATGATTTTTAAATTAAATATCTACTATTATTATAAATCTACTCTTTATTCACCAGTTAATTATTTACCTATGTTTTCATAAATGAGAAATGTTAAATATCTATAATATAAATTATCCACCACTATATTTTCCTTTCATAATAAATTTTTGTGTATAACCTTAATTTTGCGTTGAATGAATTTACTATGTGAACACTCAATATTGTTTTGATTAAAGGGTGTTAAAGTAGATGTTATAAATTTACTAATTGAGGAAATTATTAACATTACCATATAAAAGTTTTATATACAGTGTAAATACCACATTATCTATTAAGTTTATTTAAGGTTATCTACATATAAAGTTACTTAATAAATTTGGATATACATTTATTTTCCCTAAAAAATAATGTAACACTTATTGATAGAATTATGACTATTTTACTTACATGATTCCATTTAAAAAGGATATAAAAAACATTTTATTTTTATGGGTTCTTTGTGACATGGGGAATGAATTGATTTTATATAGCACTAATATATATGTATAATGATGGTTTGGGTCCTATATCTCCCTCCAATTCATTGGTTTATGTTTAGTATCTCATTGGATAATATACTATTGGGTTTCATAGATATTATCAAAAAAACAAAGGGTTATCATTCTTAGATATCATCACAATATAAAGGGTGAGACTTAGAAATTTTCCCAAACTAAATCATGGTCCTTATTGAATATACAACACATATGATGATACCATGTTATTATGTTTGTTCTATAATTTTATTATTATTCTTATATCTATGTTATGCTCTCATAGATCAAGTTTATTGACCCATGTTTCCATAATATATTCATTAATTTCTTATATTATCCCATGTTGTATGACATGAATCATGTTTTATAGTTTATGAGTTATTGGGTATGAATTTTATTATATATATTAACCATACCCATATTATCTTCTTAATATCATTTATGATCTTTGATTTTTATCACTTATGTTTAAAATTAAGGATAATTTGAGGTTACCCATTTCTTATGTTTCTATTTTCCCAGGTTATGAAGATAAGAAAAGTATGAAATGTCTAAAAGAGTATATTATATGTAAAATTTGTGGGAGAAATTGAATAGTTGTTATAGATTAATTAATTCCTTATATAGTAAAACATTTCCATTTGATAAAAATTACATGAGTTTTGAAAGTTAGAATTTTTTTATAATTTATAAAAATTATAAACCTAAAAGATTGTGGTACTCTATTGTAATAGAATATTCTCTATTAAGTCATGTAATTGAGATAATCATGTATATGAGTTGTTATATTTGGTAACAGAGGAGGGTTTAGAAAACATTATATCTTTTGATATTGGATAAGGATAATTTAAGTGTAAGTCATGGTTGATCATAATTTAAAAGTTATAGATAACTATTTAGGTTAATATAGGTAATATTGAATATTTTTGGGATTGAGATAAGAGAACTTTAGTGAAACTCCTAGGGGAATGTATAAGGTATAATCATATGTAAAAAATATCATACCAATGTTTTAGTAAAGTAAATATTGTGTGGTTATCCTAGGAATATAAACCTTGTATGTATACAAGAAAGTGTATGCAACTATGGAAGAGATGCAATAGAGGTAATCACATTGAAAAGGATGGTTGAGTATCAACCCAACATACACTTTGATGCATGATGAGTGGGCCAAATAATTTATACATTTCTAGACACTCTAGAGGGATATTATTTTTTTAATTCATATTCTCTTTAAGAAACATTATGAAGGATTTGAAAATGTTTATGTTACCATACCTAATAGGGAATTACTATCGATAAATTAGATTAAAATTAAGATATTCATGAGTTATAGTTAATATTAATTGATTTTTGATTTTATGAATAAACAGAATATTGAACTTTTATAGAATTATTTAAATTATTTATAGGTTAAGAATATTATAATATAATTCATTATAATTTTGGGACATTGATTTTTTGGGAATATGCATAGATGTATAAGAGAACCTAACTTAAAGATAAGTATATTAAACTAAAAACATAAAAGGATAAAATGGAAGAGTCATTAGAGAATACTTATTTGGGTCAAGTTTTCATATTTATATAATCATTAACAATAATTTTATAGCAAAGCATTTTGGGTTTTAGTATTTGTTTGAAATAGGATCCCATAGATAAATCTGAGAAATGTACGTCTCTAGAAACCACTATGTATTTTTACTAAATAAGGGAGTATACCATACTGGCCTAGAATCTTGGTATATTTCTATTATGGAAAAGGGAGAGTTACTTAGTCTCACCTAAGGTAGTGAAGTTGATATCTTAATATAAATTAAATCTTTATACTCTTATATATTTTCATTAGTGAGTGATATTTACAAATGATATTATGTTGTATTCCAAATGTTATGAAGATTATGTGAAGTATATAAGGACTATTATTTAGTGTTTTTTCTTTAAAGGATTGGAATCATATATTTATTGGTATTAATAACATTGAAAAGTGATTTTATGACAAGGTTATATTTTTTGGGATAACTATTGAAGAACACATGATTGGTTGATGAATAAATCTTAGGTTCAATATACATTTGATATTGAGTTAATAAAGGGTTGATTTATTTTTAAAAATTAAGTTAGAAATCATTGTTAATATTCATATTGATAATTTATTTATGATATTTTTTTTGAATTTTATCTCATTTTTTATTATGATATATATTGACTAGTTCATAACTGTATGAAATAGTGATTAATATATTTTAGGGTTAATGAAAGTGATAATATTTGTAATAATATATAATATTTCTATGGTTTAATTTCATAGAGATTCAAATGTTTTTGGGAATGTTATTTTATTGAGAATATATGATTAGGGTATATACATTGTTGGTTATATGATTCTATGAAAGATTGATACTGTTTGAGGAAGGATAAGTAACTTGGTATAGCCTAGGAGAGTAAGGCAGAATTCATATTAGAAGTTATATCTCAAATGACGTATATGTTAAGAACACCCTCATCCACTTTCATTTGTGAGTGATAATTAAAATTACAAGGAAACAATTTATTTAAGGGGTAGAATGTAATGACCCGATTTTTTGAAAACATTAAGTTTATATTATCTTCAATGGATTGCATCACAAGCAGCAAAAAAATAATTCAACAGTCGAATAAAATGAGTTTGGAATATTAGATGAAAATTATTAATAAAATTATAAAATTGTAAAACCTCTAGTAAGTTCAAAATATTTTAATCAATTATAAATTCATAGAAAATATGAGTAAGAAAACATAATGTATCTAAAGAGATTTTTTATAATAAAATCATTTTTTCATGATTTATTATATTTTAATTAAATAAATAAATTTATAAATTTTGGAATTTTAATTTTACAAAATTAACTTCATTTTTCTATTAAGCATGTCACGTTTATCTTATGATGATTTTTTTAGTTTTTCCTAAAATAATTGGAATTTAGGTAAATAGTGGAAACATATTATTTTTCTTATACCATCTCTTTTATGAAATAAAATTATGAGGATTAATTTTTCTATAAAAATATATATTTATATAATAAAATAAATCAATTAAAAAAATAATTTGTTCAATTTATGAAAATTTTGTTTAATATTCTGAAACATGAGTTCTATTTTACCCTTAAAACTATTTTTATTCACTAATATTAAAAATTATTTTTTAAAAATTATAGAAATTATATCTAGAAAATGGATTTTCATATTATTTAATAATTTAAATTTTATTTTTAGGCATAAAAATAATATTACTAAGATTGAATCTAATTATAGTGATAATGGTGAAACTGTTATTTATAAATATTTGATTTATTAATATTGTGTAATTGTATATCTAATAAATTAAATAGATATATTTTAAATAAATAATATAATATTATGTTTTTTAACATATATAATTATATTAACATTCATTTAATTGGTAATTAATTCTAAATAAGATTAAGAACACATAATGATTAAAAAGTTATTTTTCTACAAAAACAATTAATATCTCTATATTATATGTTTTAATTTAAAAGTAATTTATTTATATTTATAAATATGATTACATTAAATTGAGGTTAAATATAGGATCATTATATTATTTTTGGTAATATGTTTAATTTTATATGTTTATTAAAACATAATTTATTAGTGTAAAGATATCATTGACAAGTAAAGGTTATTCACAAGAGTCCCCTTTTCTTCAATTATAAAAGGGGATCAATTACACCCTCTCACTACTCCACATCCCATTTGAAATTTACATGAAACATCACCTAATTTTCCTCTCCTAGAGGTCCCTTTAATTTTATAAATCCTCTATTCAGTACAAGGTATCCTAATTCATTCAATTATAAGGAGTTCATTAATAACAAGTTCAAGGCCTCAATGTAAGTATTGCTTACTCCTTTCCTTTTTATTCTTTATATAATACTATAAATAATGTGTTTAATAGAACTAGTAGTTATTAGTGATAGAAAAAGTGCTGATAAATGACATCTTTATCAGTGCTAAAGAAAGCGCTGATAAATTTAACACTTTATCATTTCTTTTTTGGCGATTATTAGGGGTCCCTTTATCAGCGATTTATTTTTAGCACTTATAAAGGGTATGCATTACCGGTACTTTATTTTTATCACTGATAAAGGGTACCAATTATTAGTACTATAATTTTAGTGCTCATAATAGAAGCCTTTATCAACACTTTTTTAGCACTTGTAAAAGTCTGAATAAATAAAATGAAATAATAAAAAACAAAAAAATTAAAAAACGCGTTTATTGAAAAAATATTGCAAATTTTATTAATTGAATAAATATTTTTAAAAATTATTAAGTTGATTATATTATAAATGAATTATATATTTATCAATATTAATTATTTATGCTTTACATTAAATAGTAATATATTTAGTGAATAATGGTTCATAATTAAAAACTAACATGAATTAAAAATAATGAATAATTATGTTAAGTAATAGACATAATTGAAGTTTTCAATTTATAACATAGATCAAATGTTTTATATTGATTTCACATATACAAAATTAATGTATTTTTATATAAATACCCACATATAATTTCTTTTGGAATTTGATTAACTGATATTATTTATGTTATATATATTTATTTACTATGTTTTAATATTTTCAATTTGTATTCATCTTTATATCAATATATATGTGTATATTTTAATGATTTATATTTATCATACTTATCCAAAATTTTAATATTTAACTCATTTTTAATTAATCAGCTTTACTTATTTTTATCATTTATGAACTTAAGAATAAATATTCATTAATAATGTCAAGAATACATTTACAAAAAATTATTTATAAATAAAAATATTTATAAATGTATATTTACTATTTTTATACATTTATTATTATAAATAAATAAATAATATTTGTTTAAAAAGTATTTATATAATTATAAATCAATAATGAATATATTTACTATGTTTATATATATATATATAATTATATAAATATATATAATGATATAAATATTATTTTTTAAAAATATATTTATATAATTGTAAATAAATAATTATATATTAAAATAATTATAAAATAATTAATTTATAAAAATTATTATTATAAGTAGTTTAATTATACATAATATTTATTTTTTAAAATTATTTTCTTTTAAAAAAGGATTATATGTATTTATCATTGCTTTTTTAGAACTGATAAAAATAGAGACTTATCTATACTAAAAAAACTACTGATTAAGATTCATTTTATCATCACTTATTAATAAAGTGCTGATAAAAGGTACATTTATCCACATTTTTTTGAAGCACTGATAAAAGTGTTATGATCTATTTTAAGAACCCTAACCATCATGAACTAGTTCGTGACATCCGAAGCTCTCTATGAAAGAAACCTACTGTCAGGGCTCCTTGTTCTAGAATCCAAGATCCAATCTAGGCTAGAATCACAGCTCCAACTATTCCAAGTGTCGATTCCAATTCTTGAGTGATTCAAGGGATGAATGAAACCACGAATCGAATAAAATCCAGGTTTTTTGAAATCTCTAATTTCTCTCGGTTATCCACTGAACCTTTTTTCATCATACATCCCTATATCCTAAAAATTATAGATGCAGTATCTTATAATAAAATGACCCTAAATTCATTATTATTTAGATATATTGAATTATTATCTTCCCTAATAGCATGTGTCTCTCCTTGGGATAACATTGGTACTGTATGACTTGAAATATATCAAACTTAATGTTGGTTCATGTTTTTTTGAGGTATAATAGGCTCCCTGTACTTATATTCCATGACATATACCTATTTTAAATTGTAAAATTTTAAAAAATTCGTCCATATAGCAGTAAATTTTGTCATTGGTTTGGGATATTACATTGCAAATCACATGGATGATGAAATATATGACATCATTGGGGTCTTATATCATGTCTTTCATAAATGGAAATTGAGTGGGTTGAGTGAGGAGAAACTGAAATATAGGGTTATCCCCTAAAAATTGAAAGTCAATTATAAATGTTGTTTCTAAAAAAATGACGATGAAATATCTGACACACGGGAACACCTGTATACTTATTTTTTCATGAACATTTTTCCTAGGGAAATGACTAATGAAATATGGTATACAAAATGGATTAGTTAGGATGACTATGTACTATTTCATGAGGCATGGGATAGATTTAGGGGTCACATATATAATGTAACAATCAAATGATTCTAATGAATCTGTAAAATTAGTTGAGAAATGTTTTTATATATGTTTGATTTTTTGTTTTATTTATTAAACTACTTATTAAAAAAATATAATGTTTTTAGTTTTTATTTTTGAGGTATTTCAATTTGAATTTAGATAATATTACTTAGATACTATAAAAATAAAAGTCCAATAGGTTTATGGTTCTATGATACTTGAACTATATTATATATGAAAAAATGATTTTGAGATAAAATGTAATTGATATTTTGTTTTTTTGGAATATAGTCAAAAAATAAAAAATTTGAATGAGTCATTTTTAGGAAAAAACTTAGCATCACAGTGTTTTAATAAAAATATATTGTTTCATTATGTGGTGTAGAAGAAGAGTACATTGTTGATAGAATTTATTGTTGTCAAACCTTTAGTATTGATCAAAATTTTTCTAAATTTGATATTTTCACGGAAAAGTAACTTAATTAATGAGAAAATTTTTCTATTATTTAAATTTTAATGAATATTGTAAACTATTCAAGAATAAATCTATACCACTAGATTTTACTAATTTTGATAAAATAAAATATTAAAATTTATTGATGTAAATTTAAAAAATAAGTTTTAATAGAATCTATTTTGTTAAAATAAAAATTATTTTCATGGATAAAATCATTACACATTTATAAAACCACATCAAGTCAAATTTATTTTTTTAGATTTAATAATTTAATTAAATTCTATTTTCACTATGGATTCTTAATTCTATTTAATTTTATGGTTTACTAACATAAACATTAATCCATTTTTATGTCATTCTAGTGGTAATTCGATCTCCCACAGACGTGGCCATCTAAATTACAAGACATAAAAGACGTTTCATTATAATACATTACCATGACCTTTTATGTTAATATTTATATATAATTTGAACAAAATATATTCTAATAAACTCATGTATTTTTAATCTAATGGACATTTTTTGGAATAATATATGAAACAAATTGATCCATAAATTTATACTACTTATTTAATTAATCTTGTCATCATTTTATCAACTATTTATGAGTTAATTTACATATCATTTTTATCTAATACCTATATAGTTTTTTTCACAAATATTTTGGGAAGTCATATTTTTATTTCAACAATCTACAAATATCCACAAAAGAGATAAAATGATTCTTTTAGACAATGTAACTAGGTTTTCCATATTCATTTCCCTTCTTTGTCGAACTTCTAATACAGAATATTTATTTGATGTTTTTATCCAAAAAACATTTCTCATTGTTGAAATCTAGGAGATTATAGTAATATTATGTACCCATTTTGGTGACTTCTCGTGATATAATGGGACCATATACTTCTTCTTATCTTCTGAATTCTAACAATGATAAATCTTTTTTGGCTAAGAACTCGAGTCAATATGAAGTGTTGGCTGTTCGACATTAAAAGACAATAAAAATATGGTTACATTGGAAGTTAGGATTTTTTTTGAGACTTTAGGATGTGTACAATAAACCACACCTCAATCTAACACATGGTGTGACCAGTATGAATCCAAGTGCTTATTTCTATTTAAAATTGACAGGAATTTTAGTTAAAAGGACAAATGACATACTCAGAACTGAGAAAACATATTTTTGATTATTTTGACACTTCATGGAAATTATCAATAAGTATTTTGGGAAATTTAGGAATTATCCTCACCTCAATTCAATGTACAGTGTGATATCTATGAATCAATATGTCTGTTATGAGTTTAAAATCTACAGTTTAGTTCAATAAACCTCACTCGCTAAAAAAAATAAAATGCACTTTTATTTTCTTTATAATTTTGGAAATCGATTCATAAGTCAATTTTGATGTGTATAAATTTGTCTCACATCAAACCAATACACAATGTGATCAGTATAAGTCGAAGTCCGTGTTTCCAATTTGAAATGATTTTTTAGTAAAAAAAGTGACATATTTAAAAATGAGTAAACATATTTAGATTGTTTTTGATACTTTAGAAAAATGATCCATATGTAATTTAATTCATGTAGTAATTATCCATACCTCAATATGATGCACGGTGTGACCGATATGACTCCAAGTGTGACTTTTTATTTAAAAATGACAAAAATTTTAATATAAAGAAGAACCAACTTACTCAAAACTGGTAAAATGCATTCATATTATTCTGATAATTTAGTAAAATGATCCATAATTCATTTGAGATGTTTATGAATCATCCGTAACTCAATCTGATGCATAATGTTACCGATATGACTCCAAGTGAATATTTTTGTTTCATAATGACATTAATTTTAATAAAAAAGAAATGTGTCCTACTAAAAACTGAAAAAACATATTCATATTGTTTTGATATGTTATGGAAATGACCCATAAACCATTTTAAACATGTAAGAATCAAATTTACCTAAATTAGATTCATAGTGTGACTAGTATTACTCCAAGTGCATTTTTTTATTTAAAAATGACATCAATTTTAATAAAAAGGACAACTAACTTACTCAAAATTGAGAAAATGCATTGATATTATTTTGATACTTTAGGAAAATGACCCATAATTCATTTGAGATGTGTACTAATCATTAGTACCACAATCTGATGCATGTTGTGACTGATATGACTCCAAGTGCATCTTTTTATTTAAAAAACATCAATTTTAATGAAAAGGAAAATTGACCTACTCAAAACTGAGAAAAACACATTTATATTGTTTTTATACTTTTGGGAAGTGATCCATAAGGAAATTTTGACATATAGAAATAATCCACACCTCAATCCGATACATGAAGTCCCTAGTATGATTCAATGTGTCCGTTTATTATATTGAATTTGACAATTTAGTTGAATAAATTTTACTCACTAGAAACTAAGAAAACAAGATCATATTTTCTTGATAATTTATGAAATTTATTCATAAGTCCTTTGTGAAATATATTAATTGTAATCACATAAAACCAATAAATTATTTGATCAGTATGAGTCAAAGTGCATGTTTACAGTTTAAAATGACATTTTAATAATAAAGACAAGTGAAGTACTAAAAATTGAGTAAACACATTAATATTGTTTTTATACTTTAGAAATTTGATACAAAATCAATTTTTTATGTGTAATAATTAGATTTACCTCAATTGGATTCATGGTATTAATGATATGTCTCCAAGTGCATCTTTTTATTTAAAATTGACATCAATTTTAGTAAACAGGATAATTGACCTTCTAAAAACCAATCAAACACATTCTGATTGTTCTGATACTTCAGGAAAACAATCTATAAGTATTTTGTGATGTCTATGAAATATATTCACCTCAATACTATACATCATGTTCCCCAAATGACTCAATGTGTATGTTATTAGTTTAAAATTGACAATTTAGTTCAATAAATGACACTCACTGAAAAATAAGAAAACATTATCAGATTTCTTGATAATTTAGGAAATTGATTCATATTTCATTTTTGATGTGTACGAATTAGTCTCATTTAAAACCGATACATGATGTGATCAATATGAGTCACAATGTGTGTTTTGAGTTTAAAATGGCATTTTAGTAAAAAATACAAGTGACATATTTAAAACTGAGTAAATGAATTTATATTTTTTTCACTTTATGAAAATGATACATATGCCATTTGGGACGTCTAAGAATTAGTCTTACCTCAATATGATTCATGGTGTGACCGATATGACTCTAATTGAATATTTTTATTTATAATTGACATTATTTTTTTGTAAAAAGGACAACTCACCTACTCAAAACCAAGAAAAAACATTTAGATTATTTTGAAACTTCAAGAAAACAATCCATAAGTTATTTTTTATGTGTAGGAATTAGTCACAACTGAATACTATACACGATATGTCTGGTATGACTCAATGTGTCTTTCATCTATTTAAAATCAACATTTTAGTTGAAAAAGTGTCACTCAATGAAAACCAAGCAAACACTTTCAAATTGTCTTTATAATTTAGAAAAATTATTTATAGGTAATTTGTGACATGTAAGAAAAGATATCACATCAAACCAACACAATATATTATTTATAATGAGTAAAATTGTGCATTTCTAGTTTAAAAAGACATTTTAGTAAAAAAGACAATAAACGTACTCAAAACCAAGAAAACACATTAAGATTGTTTTGATACTTTAAGAAAATGACCCATAAGTTATTTGAGATGTGTAAGAATTATCCACTCATAAATCTGATACTTGGTGTGAATGGTATGAATCCAAGTACATTTTTTCAATATATAATTTTATTTTAGGTTAAAAAGCACATCACACCACTCAAACCAAGAAAACAAGCCTAGATTGTTTTCTCTTCATTTAAATTCTGTATTAGTACTTTATTTTTATAATTTTGTGGTGTTTTTGGTGCTGCGGCGTGATAATATAGCACACTATGCTAGTTTTATAGTGTTCTATTATAGCACACTACAATATTCCCCTTTATCAGCACTTATAAAAGCGCTGATAAAATACTTTATCTTTTAATCTCGTTCCTATAGTCAACACTTTTCTAGTGTTGTTAATGGCCATTTTTAGTATTGTTAAAGGCCTATTTTGTAGTAGTAATATTTCCCTTAATAATATACACAAAATATTAATATGATTAAATCAAAATCATTATTATATTTGAGTGTTAATAAATTCATGGAATGACTATTAGTTATTCCTTTCCATCCACTTAGAAAAATGAAATAATGTTAACCATGCATTTTTTGGAGCATTTCCTACCTGAAGTAATATTTTTTTCTTATTTATTTTCTTTATTTATCCAATAAACATAAAATACATATAAAAAAATTATAAAAATATAAATAATATCATTATTCTCATTTTATAATTATATTATACACTTCTTTAACTATACTCACCCATTGAGATTTACCATGTTCATGTTTGGGTTGGTTTAATCCCTTACGTGAACAATTATACAAACAATTTTCATGGATTAATATTAGAAATTAAATACTAATATTATTATAAGTTAATAAGAAAATAATAATTTGTTTATCTTTTTTCAAAGGATATATTATTTATTTAATTTTCTATTAAAATATCATCTTTAATTGCTAGAATTACCGAAATAAGCTGATACTGATTCAGTTTTCACATAAACATAAGAAAAAGAAACAAAATAAATAAATAGAATATGATTATAAATGATCCAAAATATATTAAATATATAATAATAAGGTTCCAAATATGGTATCTAAGAAAATTAATTTTATTATTCATGAAGTTAGTAACATGTGTAAAATGAAATAGGAACATGGTAAGGGTTTCTTATCTCAATTTTCATCCCTTGGGACAAATTTCATATTATAAACCACATTTTCTTAATGGTGTATCTATAGACCCTTTAATATTTTGTATTGTGATTTCATTATATTTAATTATTTTAAATGTTCTATTACATGTTCTTCCCGGATGATATTTCACCTCAAAAATTAAAAAAATTGCAAGGGTTGGTTGTCTCAAATTCTATTCATTGATATATATTTTTATTATGAAATTAATTTTGTTTATATGATATATATATTGTTTATTTGATTTATTACACCATGAAATATATTTTAATCTTGGTATTATAAGTTTTATTTCAATAACTCTCTCATTCAAGGGGTTTTGATTTAAATCTTACTAAAGATATAACATATTTCCCAAAATCAATTTCTTTCTCCTTGAGTTATAAATTCTATAATTGGTTATTATATTATAAGAACCTTTTATCTATCTGTTTCCTTTAATTAAATTTTAATTCTCATTTTATCAATTTATTTTATATTTTTAATTTTTATAATTTTCTTTGATGAGATACCTACTCAAATTAAAGATTGATATTAGTGAGAATAACTCATATTAATTATAATGGGATTTTCCCCTAATTGTCCATATTTTCCCTCCTATAAAAGTTTTCAACTCTTTTAGAGAACTTAAATATGTTTTATTTCATGGTAAGCTCTTACTTATAAACACTAATTTTCAAATATAAATTTTATTTCTCTCTTTATTATGTGGGTTTACAACATAGGTATTTTCAAAATATTAAATGGTTTTACATATCATGGATATATTTCTTATATTTATCTCTACATTTCATATATAATTTTTTTTTCAAGGCTCCATTAATAAATATTTCTTAAAAATTACTGTTTTAAAATATATCTTAATTTTTTTCTTTCCAACATTTCTGAAAGTGACATTTTAGAAAAAGGTTACAACTTTGTCTCTTATTCTTTATTTATAAAACAAGAAAATAAAATTCTTTATAAATAGTTTTAACAAGAATGTATTTATAAATATTTGAAACATATTTCCAATGTTTCATGGTTTCATAATGTCTATTATTTTTCCATTATTCTATGAGTTATATTTAAAATAATTTTCATGGAAAATGGAAATTCTCGTTATGATTTTCATAGAGAAATTCTACTACTCTAAAATAATTATTTATCTATAAGTGTTTCATTACCACTATTTTAAAAAATGAGAAATGTTTAGTATCTATAGATTAAATAATCTATTAATGAATTTTTATTTCCTACTCATATTCAGTGCTTAACCATAATTTTTAATCTAATGACTATCCTCTGTGAAAACTCTATATTTCCTTCTATTGGTTGAAAAATGTTCACCTAGATACCATATGTTGATTGATTAGGAAAATTGATGACTTAACCGTACACCCTATACCTATAATGTGTAAATACAATATACTATATTATCTTTATTTAAGGTTATTTTCTTAAAAATTTATTGAGTATTTATAGATATCTATTTATTTTCAATGGGAAAATCATGTTATGATTATTGATGGTATTATGAATTTTTTCCTTACATGATTCCATTTGAAAATGATATGAATCCCATTTTATTTACATGGTTTATTTGTGATATAATTAATGAATTGATTTTAATTGGAAATAATATGTTTGGATGATGATGGGTGGGGTCCTATATCACCTTCAAATTCAGTGATTAATGTTTCATATCTCATGAGATAATGTGGCATGGGGATTTTTAGATATGATCAAAAACTAAAGGGAGATCCTTCACGGATATACTCACAAAATAAAGTGTGATCCATCTTGAATATTCTCACGAAATAAAGGGTAATAATTCTTGGATATGATCACAAACTAAAGAATGGTCCTTCTTGGATATGATAACAACATGATGATAGACTATAATTATGTTTATTCCATAGTCATATGATTATTCTTATAACTATTTAATGTTCTCATGTACCATGTTTATTAACTCATGTTTCAATATTCTCTTGAATCATTTATTATATTATTCCATTTCGTATTCCATGAATCATGTTTTATGATCTATGATTTTTGGTGTATGAATTTTCTTATATATGTTTATTGTACCCATATTATCATATTATGAACACTTATGATTTTTATTGTTATCCTTTATTTTTATCCTTACTGATCATTTGATATCACCCCTTTCTTAGGATTTTATTACCCCATGTTATGAAGAAAGAAAAAATTATGAAATTTCTTGAAGAGTATATTATATAGATAATTATTAGGAGAGGTTTAATACTTGTTATATATTAATAAATTTCTTATATAGTAAAAAATTACATTAGTTAAAAAGTCATGAGTTTTGTTTGTTAATATTTTCTCCAATTGTTTTAAAAATATAAACCTAAATCTTCATTAAAATTTATTGTAATAAAAATATATTATTTTAGGTTTTTTAATTGAGATGATAATTTCCATTATTTACTATATAGGGTGCATATCCATGTATCCTACCTACCCTCTGTCCAAATAGTCAACATGACCTCTAACAATGTGCCTAGAATGGGATATGGAAATGTACCCTACACGACCATGTGCCCCTACACAGGGTGTCTGGATGAGTACTAAACCACACCTAGAGTCACCCTACATGTCATGTCTACATGGATGATATGTAATTTAGTCTTCATATCCTACCTTTAGCCTCAATGAAGAACACATGATGTGTGTTCCTTAACACTATATAGTGTGATTGGGTTTCTTGAGTGTAAATCCCCTATAAATCTCCCAAAAACCTAGTTTCTTCCCATATCAGTCCAATAAATTATATAACACACCTTTAATAATACATATAAATAAATAAAACATAAAAACTATTATTCAAATGAAAAAAATGAGAAAACTCAAAATTCAGCCTACATCACTGTGAAATCGTTGAAGCTTGAGCTCGAATCCACGCTCTTCACCCAATTTACATTGATCCGGGTCTAATTAGATGAAGAAAAATGCTTATACCTCTATATATTCCCATATCATGGATTGTAAACACATAAGGGATACCCCCTTCATTATCTCATCATGTGAGGGATGAAATGGAGGGGGGATGTAAACATTAAAAAGTACCATGTTAAAAGGCCTGACCCAAGACATAGAATCCGAGTAGAGTTTATACCTCATATAGGTAGAATCACCCATTCTAGAATCAACCATGAAAGTCATAAACAAAATATGAGACCTGATTATGGAGATATCAATGCTTCTATCTATAAAATAATTATTATTTAATTTAATAAATATTAAAATATTTTAAAAAACACCATGCCATGAGATCTCACCATATTCTAACCCAAGGGTAAGAGCCCCATTACAAGATAAATATAACCATCCAAAAACATTAATAAGATCATTTAATTAGGTTGGTTGTAATTTTAACCCTCATAAGCACTTGAGGTACAAAAAAATTAAATTTAACTTGAAATTCATAACTTGGAAAGGTATATGGTTCTACACTATCATAAGAAATACACACAAACAAAACGTCTAGAGTATTTTAGATGAATACAGAGACTAAAATAATGTATATGGTTAATTGCTAAGGTCTATTCCATGGATCATATTACTGATGGGTTTTCAAGGACCGAACAAAACTTGTTTAAAGTAATGGAAAAAATTAGAGACAATAATTCCAAGATAACCAAGCATTGAAAATGAATCCATATATACTGAAAATGAAGAACATATACCTTGCACCAAATATGACAACTAATTTTGTCTTTGATCATTGATTAATGAATATCACTAAGGAATAACCAAAGGAATATTCCCTATAAGGTGTATCCATGGATCAACTGAATCACCCATTGTTGGGGTGAGATCCTCCTTGAAACTAGGACATGTTAGAACCTCTTAGAAGATAAATAAGGATAAGGAAGATAGATTCAATAGAGAATAAGAGAATCAATGGGAGAATTGGGTAAGCTCAACTGATCCATACAAATAACATCAACCTCCTATTATTTTCCACAATAAAACCTAGAGTATTTATAAACTTACTCATACGTTCATAAAATATAATTAAATGACATTACAGTTAAAAATTATTATAACTATTTAGATATATGAAATATCCCATGAATTTCATCATATGAAATGTCCCTATTGATGATATCTATTGTGGAGGACTCCCAAACATTAACTATTAATGTCTGAATTATAGTCTTAATCATAGAGTTCTTTCTGTGTCATATAATACAAACATCTGCACTTTGATACCCTCATGTCATATAATATGACTAAAATTGGTAGTTAAATAGGATATATTTATATAAATTTTTAATAACATATCCAACGGAATAATTTTTTTTGCAACATGTGTGGAATACTCTATAACACAACCATATCATACCATAAGATATGGTATAAATATAACATATGTATCTATAACTTTAGGGAACATCTCTATCAATATCACACTTATACTAAATCATTATAGACTTAGTGTTATTTTACTATATATTATATTATATTCAATAAATTTTGGAAGAATATATATAAAATCTTTTGGATATTTCCATTTATTGTTTTTTAAATCTATCATTAAATTTACAATGTATCACATGAAAGGAAATACCTTGTGAATATATCCCCCAAACTCATTTTTTAGGTAATATTTGAAAAAAAATTAGAGTATCTATTAATGTTTCATTAAAATAAATCCATATTAATCGAAAAATAATGTGTGACCCCATGGGACTTTATAGAATTGAAAACAAATATGAATTTCCAAATCTATAAATGTAATAATTTTTTAGATCTAACAAAAGAATTGATGAAACATAAAAAAGGGATCTATCATGATCATCATTAATATTAAATTCAATATATTTTTTATTTCCTAATAATCCCACTTTTAATTGGGTTAAGAGGGAATCGTTACATGACTTGTGGGATTGGAGGCACAAAGGACTAAATCTCATGGTCTGAATACCCAGAAACACGAAGTACTTACATAATTACATGAGAAAATTATACTTGAATAACCCCAACCTATATCTTCTTCATGTGTATTACTATATCCCCATATAATGTTTATAATATATTCCACTACCTTGAGTATTTACACATGGGATGATAGAATCTATAACACATCACCCTTCAGTCTTGGGTCTTGTTTTCTCTTTCCAGTGAGTACCATTAATTTGATTTATCATCCTAGGGTGTTTCCAATAAGATGAACCTGATATATTCTATGGCTCAGAGTCCCTATGGTTGAAAATCCCTTGGTGTCTTAGAGGAGTTATAGGCTATAGGACCAATCATATACTGAAGGCTATATGGACCAAAGGCCAATGATGAACCAAAATATCTGTGTCTAGTAGGCCCAATCCTATTTTCTGAAATACTAATTTAGATGAATAATTATATAACTACACTACCTAATAATGTAATACTTCTATATATATATATAGTAAAATTAGAAATAATAGATCATCGTGATTTGAAGTAGGGTATCTGGTGTAGGATGATAGGGTTTTTACCAATGCGTTACCTCCCAAACTGCTAACAATATGTTTTTCAATTAAGTTGTTCCTTTACCACCATTGGGCCCACCAACCTGGGGTTTCTCTACAATTAAAAGTTATAAAAAATTATTTTTATCACCATAGGTAAATGAAACATTTTTGAACCAAGCAGGACTCGGGCATGAAATAGTTTTCCTCAAGAGGGATATTGTACTACCTGTTGGTACCATTTGAATAAACCAATTGGGGAAATTGTTTTTCAATAAAGATCCACCCTTTATAGTTGGGGGTCCTAGAAACCTAGGGGTTTTTCATGTTTTACACCTAAGAAAAGGGATTTTAATTTCCATATTAAAATGAATAATGTCTAAGCCCAGCATGACTCAATACTAAGTCAATTCCCCTAGAGAGCGAGATGTTACATCCTGTAGGAGCTACTTGACTAATCCCTTGGCGGTTCATGTGTTATTTATCACACACATGTATCTTTATACCTATTTAAACTAGCTATATCATATACACATATACAAAATTATATAATCCATCTATCCAACACATCGAGTGACCATGGGACATAAAGTATATCAATCCCATATAACCTAAACATACATTTTCTATTCTCAAATTATAGTATTACTAGGTTGATAAATACATCAGTATTCATTCATATATGAGGATAATAAAATTACATATCCCTCATCCAAGTTGATAAGAACAAAATATACACTTTATCTATGTGTGGTCATACATTTCCTCTGTCTATCCCAATTGAGGTCCCCAATTTTATACTCATCATTTAAGAGGAAAAATATCATCTTTCTCAAGACTCAACTAATAACATGACCAACAACATACCCAAACACCACTTATTTATCTAACCCTCAAGTATTTTGTAATAAATGTATCGTATAATGAAGGTTCTCATGATATGTATCTTTCCGACATTAGTTATGAATATTAAATATGAAATATGAACCCTGATAATACCAAAGACATATTGTGTGATGCTCTATGTGGTATAATTTATAGGCCATACAATGAAAAACACACCTGTTGTGATTCATGACCATATTATGTATCACTATATGAAATCCTACCCATGAAAATCTTAGCATATCACCACAAACTATAATACTATATGATGAATATCAGTTAGAGATAAAGGAAATTGATACTTTTATAGATTAATTATCATTAGAAATCATAAAAACAATATATATCCATCATGAAACAATGATAAAGTTGGGGAATTCCTTTTATAAAACATGTTACACTGTATATTCTTAAAATCTGGTATGAATATTTAAAAAACAATACATAAGTTCTCATTTAATAATATAACATATGATTGAACACAATATCTTCCTTATGTTTGTTGCACTTTTAGGGATAAATTAAAAAAAATTATATCTCTATTTAATTACTACCACACTTCTATGTGATCATATGATAAAAAACCTCATACTAAAAATTTTATTTTGTAACATCTATAAATAATTGAAGTTTGAATAATGGTGAGACATTGAAATCATATTACTAATGTTAAATTCCTTGAAAATAGAATTAAAACTCCTATAATTCACAACATCAAATGATACAATGTTAAATAATTATTTTTCCTGTTTATAACCCTTTCCAAGTTCATTATTATCATCATTATTCTTAAAAAATTCCCGTAAAGAGTTTTCTACGAGATCTTCAGGGAATTTTTTTTAACTCTTTTGAAATATTTCATTACTAACTCTTCCTAATCTCATTTAAGACATAAATTGATTTTCAATTTTTTACAATAACAATAACAAAAATTTATATTTCTCTTTAATAATATACCCTAAACTCATTTAGTATATTATATGAAATTAATTTTGTGTTTTGAGTAATATAATCATTAAATTTTTAACATTGATCATAATACAAAATATTTTTTTAGAAAAAAGAAATTATTTCATTTAGAGGAAATATTCAACAAATAAACTAATTTACCCATAACACATATATTGTTCTATGTGTTTGGATAAATTACTTGTAAATAAGACTTTATTATTAAAATATTCCACTAAAGGGTGGTGTAATAACAACCATATTATTTTAATAAACATATGGATAATGCATTTTATCCCATATGAAACTCTTTAATCCTTATCTTATTTTCAAACATGATATTGAATTATATCATTCAAAATAATTTATATAAAAAAATAATCTGATTTATTGATATCAACACATTTTTTACAACATCACCTCTCATCATGCAAGAAGAAAAAAAGATGAAATTAATATATACTATTGGTATTATATACCCTTTGAAACAGATGTATTTATTTTTATAATATTAATACCTAACATGGAATATACATGGAGTTTTTTACAACTATTTAGGTGTTTTGGATAGTTCCTTCTCTAATGGATAGGTTTACCATAATGAAAGTATTACCCATATTTCCTTTTCATTAGTTTAGATGGTGGCATGGGCTCTCTAAAACCTCTATTCATTTCATTTTAGATAATACATTTACCTTTTCCTTTATGTACCATCATTATGAAATATATAATTCAACCTCCAATGTATATCTTATAAATCCTTAACATATTATAGAGATCATGTATTTTTTTTAAATCATTCATATCTTAATTAACAATGAACCATTGGATAATTTTCAGTAGTTACTATGTAATAATGTTTATATCTTGATCAAGACTAAGATTTAATCTAAACCTATCCAAATAATTAACATTACCAATCATATTTCGTATATAACTTGTTACTTTTGTACACTTTTCCATTTTTCATTAAAATATAATAATAAAAACCCCATACCTCTCATGTATTTCTTGTTCATTATAAAGACATTTCAAATTTTCAATCATATTGCGTACATCCATGTTTTCATGATTAGTTTTCAAATTGGGTTCTATATTCACATTCATTAGAGTAGTGAATTTTAGTGAATCCTTTATATACTTATCATAAGTATTTATGTCCATTTATTGACTAGACTCACAAGTTGGTTTCTTAGGAAGGGGTATTCCAAATACATGTAACTTTTGTTCTTTATTAGGAACCATTCTAATTTTTTTAGTAAATGTTTAGGAAATTAATTATATTACATTTTTAATTCTTTATTATATTCCTTAAAGTTAATATTGAATATGATTATGATGTTATTATATCTATGTAAGAGGATATTATCATATGAGAATCCTGTTTTACATTCATTTAATAAGGGATTATTTAAATTTTCTCTTACTAAAAACATTAACACTTTTAAGATTTGAACATATCTATTAGTGGGAAAGATCAATATTTCATTAAGATTTGGTTTTATTAAGTATTTCTACCATAACTTATCATATAGGTAATCTGTCACTCTAATCATATCATATATAAAACTTTTATAGTTGAGTATACAAATACTTTACCAATATATCTTGTGGATAAATTAAAGTTTATTCCTATGGAAACATAATCCTATTAGAGTATCCAACTATGTGTGACCCAAAAGAAATTCTCAAAAATGAGAACCAAATCCTACTAGTGTATCCCATTAATTTCTTTCCATATACAATATAATATCAAGGTATACATCTCTAAACATGAGCTAACCAATTAGACAATCAAGGTCTTGACAAGTATTTTCATTATAAGGAATTTGACACATTGTATTTTTAAAATAGATTTAGTCTCACCATATTATATCATATTATTCCCATTACATATATTCATTCTTTTAATATTTTTTTGGAATCCCTATTTCATCCTCCAAATCAATATGTTCAAACCATGTTGATGTATAACTCTTTACACAAACCATAACTTGTGTTATTAACCCAAATTAAAATTCAATATATTTATACCCATCTAAATACATCCCATTTATAATATACATGAAAACATTTCACATATTAGACTAAAATCATATAATCCAAAAATCCTCTCAAGGGTAGGATTAGAGTGAAAGATAGTCAACCCCACTTTTTTAACAAAGCATAAGCCTCCAAGCCAATGAGAAATTTGACCCAATGTCCCTTTACACATGGTAACACTAATCAAGAGAGACCTTAATTCTACCACAATATTAAAAAATATTAGATATAAACTCTAATAAAATTTTATATTTAGGATCATAACCAAATAAAATATAGATTCATGTTAGAAGAAAACTAATTAAATTATCATACCTAAAATTAAATTTATTATATGCATCTATGAAATTTTATATAAGTCGTTTCCCACTTTAAAATATATCATACACACATTTATAATATAAATTGTTTATATGTGCGAATAAAACATATAAAAAACTAATTAAATAAAAAAATCATATATTTAAACATGTGATAAACATTTATGAACAACTCATAAATAAATAATTATAAGAACTTTATAATTTAGTCATTACCTATAGACATTATATTATTAAATAAATATAAACACTTCAAATTTATTCCAAATATGAACTCCTTCATATTTATTCCAAATATGAACTACTTTATATTCTCTTTTATATGAATTTTTTTAACGCATGATATTAAATTTCTTATAAACACTTTATAATCAATATATGTAAAAAATTATATAATCTAAATATCACATATTTAATATTATTTAAACTCTAATAATATCAATTTTCAAAACTTATTTTGACATGGTTTAATTAATGTTCTTAAATGCATCATTTTAATTTGATCATTTGAAATTAATAATTTTTAATAATTTATAATTTATTGTGAAATTTATTTTATTTTTCATTTTTTTTACAATTTATAAAGACTTTATAAATTAAAATTAAAATTTATTTATAAATATTTTATATTCATTTTATATGCTGCTCTATAAAACTTCAAAAGGTATTTAATATTAATATTTGAAACCAAGTATATTTAATTAATTAAATGACTCAAAAAACATAATAATTAATTAAAAACAATTTATAAATATATTATTGATAAAATTATATATATTAAATAATTATCCTGAAATAAATTTTTTTATATCTTATAAATAATTTATAAATTACATAATTCAATTCATAATTGAAAATATAGAAAAATAAAAATTTCATGAATATTATATCCTTTGATATAATCTATATCATAATATGTGATTGGATTCATTATTTATCATATTTTATGAAAGATAATTTTTGGATAGTTATATAACGTTCAACAAATGGAATGTCAAATGTTACGATATACCTAATATCACTGTGATGAATGAGGCTCTCATTTTTATGAATAGATGAACTCATTCACCCCATACAGTATCCCCTATTGTGCACTATGATATATAAAAAACTAAAGGAATTTAAATGTGTCACCATCGGTGATATCCCATATCATAAGGCATAACTATATCACAACTTACAAAATCCTATACCATATAGTCAGTGGTTGACTAAATTTTTATCACATTTTATGATTTTCAATATGAATTCAATAAAATATGAAATTTATTCCTTTTTTGAAACATTATTTTGAGACTCAATAAGCATGGAATGGATATGATACCACTATTCAGGTTTTAAGGGATAAAAAAACTTGTTGAAATAATAGGATGACATTAGAAACCATAATTACAATATCATCATGCATTTAAATTTAAAACCATATATACTGTAAATGAAGAACATTAACCCTAAACCCAAGATGAATAGTGTTATTTTCTATAATTATTGCTTGATAACGACCTCAAATGAATAATCAAAAGAATATTCCCACCATTCTATGTCCACAGATTGAATGAATCACCCCGTTCTTGGATGGGATCCTCCTCAGAACCATGAAATTATAGTATTTCTTAGAAGACATGGAAGGATAAGTAAGAGAGAATCGATAGAGAATGGGATAATCAGTAGTAAACATAGTTAATCATGGATAAAATGTGTCAATAGAATTGACCACTTTATATATCCCTTATTACACCCTTGAGTATTGAGGCATTACCACATATGTTCTAATATATGAGTAAATGGATTACTGGTTACAAATGCATGTAACCCTTGAGACATTCCAACTGTCCCATGCATTTCATACTATTAAATTTCACTATCAATGTTAGAAAACATAAAAGTCTCCCAAACATCAACTCTAGACATTTGAATTCCATTCTCAATCATGGAGTGCTTTGTGTTCTATATGATATTAAATAATGCACTATGATATTCACATGTTGTAAAATATCACTGCCATGAATGTTAAACATGATATATTTTTCATATTAAATGATATAACTAAAGGAATAAAACATTACTTTAGAAATATTTTAGTAACACTGATGGTGTATTGATGTTATAAAAATTTTCACTATGTACTTTTTGTAAATTAAAAGATCATCAAGGGTGAACTGAATATTTGAGAATGAATCCCTATTTCTCTATATCCACTGACTTCTTCAGAGATGAGATATAAAAGAAACCTGAATGAATGGAAGCTTTACAATAATCTTTATAAAGATAAACCTAAAACAAACATGGGTGTTTTCATTATGTTTATGTTTTCTTTTTCAAAAAAAATATTCAAAAAATTCCTTTTATAATAGACTCTCTTAGTTTTCCACAGGTGTAATAAATTTTATTTAAAATTTTTATGACTCCACTCAAATAATAAATTAAATATCTTAAATTAATCCCCATAAATTTCCACTTGTCACACATTGATTAGACCTCAAAACCATATATAAACCTATAATTAAAACAACTAAAGTCAAAGAAAATCTCAAAAAATGATGGATTCTAGAAATATTAAAATGGCGTAGGATTTTCTATATTATTCTATGACCATTAAGATTATAGCACGATGTAATTTAAAAACTTCCCATTCTAGAATGATATCCTCAATTATAGAATGATCAATAGGTCAACTCTAGATCCAATAAATCTTGGTAGATTTTTATTTAAATCTTTGGGAATATCATGATGTGATAATCTAAAATCCCTATAAGTCATTTAAATGTTTAAGTTTTATGGTATAAATCATACAAAAATATTTTGGGCTTAATCAACCAAGATTAAAATGAATTATTCCAAAAATTTGATTCTTATGTGGAAACCTCAAGGTTTTGAAATAATCCTTCCCATCATTTTCATTTTCAAAACATGACATACCTCTTCCAATGTGATTCAAATATCCTTAACAAAATATAATAACATAAAAAATATATGGATTCCTATTATGTTGTGACTAATTCCCATAATAAAAAACTTTAATATTATGTATCAATGCATTGCAAGATGATCGAATCTGTTGTGGTGTGAACAATTCAACTTTCCAATATAGTTTTTTTAAGGTATTAGTACATCCCAAGCCCTTCCTTTGTGGTTTTTGTTGATTGGAGGTATTTAAGAAATGATAGAGGTGGGGAGGTGCCATTGGAGTTAGAATTTTAGTTGGCAAGGAAACATTGTGGAATTATTTGTTCAGTTTAGATGTGGTTAGTTTAATTTTTAATGGTGTATCTTTAGGGAGTTTTATTTATTTTTTAAAAATTTCATTCATGGAATATTCATGGACTCCACAATACAGAGTAATGGGTGGTTAGTTTATATGATTCAACCATTTTAGGGATCACCACAATGTATTGTATAAGTTTCACTATAAAGTGATAAAGTTTAATTTCCTTGGATTTGGAATTTTTGTGGCCCCTATGACATAGTGTATGAGGTATATCATAGAACCTCAAATATTTATTTTCCTTAAATCTACCTTTTAAGTGTTCACTACACCATGGTTCCTAGTTTACACCATGGAGTTTCTGGGTTGAGGTCCTTAGATTTTTTATTTTAAGGACTATTGCAAAATGGAATCTCAAATTCAATGTAACCCTTCCTTATCTTTTTTATATTAGTGTTTGGTTATGATTTAAATTATTGAGATAGAGGAAAATTCATTCTATGTTTTCTAGAGGGTTAATCTACCTTGTCATTACTTGGACCTATTGTAGTATGGCCAATCTCGATTACATCATGGTTTTGTAAAGTTATAGATTGTATAAATTCAGAAGTATCTTTAAATTCCCCTTATTTCCTCAATCTTCCAAAAATATTAAGATGAACATAGTTTCTCCTTTGAAGAAATAGATACCCTTTTCATGGCTTTATCCTGCAACTTCTAGAGATCAACACATAGTTGATATGAGGTGACTTTCCTTCAACCATATTGGTCCTTTCACTCTCTTTTCCCCCCTTTCCATGTCAGGGAATATTTTTTTCTTAGGCTTATGTGGTTTTTAATTGATTTATGTTTGGATTATCTTAGTGTAATTATATTATTATAATTTTTTGTTCCTCACAGGAGTGGTTATTTATATAGTTATGTATATTTTTCCATTATTATTTAGGGAATGTTAAAAACTTCATATCAAGGTAGGGGATTCAGGAAATATCCTTATTTTATGTGTTTGTGAGGGATTATAATGCATTCTTTTCAATGTGAATATGGTTTATAATGAACTTAATGAAAACATAATCCATAATTTAGGGATTTAAAGGGAACTATAAGGGTTCTACGGTCTCAAGTGACATGATTTACATATGATTGGATACCTCAAGATAATTTATAGATATTCTGATTTATCTATTGTGTTTATTGATATTACATGGAATATATGAAATTAATTAAATATTGATAACAATGCTAATATGGTAATATAAATGAATAATTAATAAGGAACATGATTTCATTTATCACTAATTAAAACTACATAATATAAAATTTCTTCCTAAGAATGTTCATTGGTTGATTTTAGATACTTTTAGAAACTAATTATTAGGATTATTATAATTGAAAACCTCTCATAATGAATCAATAAATTCAATATCGTAAAAAAAATATTTTTTATTGAAAAAAATATTTGAGGTTGTTTGAAATTCAATCCTTTATTTCTATATGTTGTACTCTATGATTTTGTATCTTGGGTTACCCCATGAATTTATTGTGTTAAAAATATTTTTTGTTTCCATATTTATTCCATAGAATGATAGGTACCTTACTATGAATTGATGCAAAATATAGTTAGTATGGATTATTTTGTGAGGTATTTTTTGGTTTTCCCTTGTTGTGTTAGTTGCTTGACAGGGGTGACAAAGGGATGGATGGAAGATGTCAATAGTTAGGCTTTACTGTTCTCCCATTTTTTTGTAATGAGGTTGATATTGGGATGGTTGGAACTAGTTGAGATCTAGGATTTACTTTTTTCTGTTTTTGGTGGATATTTTTTCTTTTATTGGTTTTTGGCCTTAATAAACACTTGTCTTATAATTCATGTTACCTTTAGGTTTATATCTTTCTTCATATTATATATTTTTGAGTCATAGGATAACTGTGATTATAAAATGGTAATGAATTATAATTTATTTTTGTGGAATGAGTTTTAATGGTGATAATGATGCATTAAATGTAAAAAATAATTGATTTGGATAATTTATCAAAGATCACGTGATAAAAATAAATAATTGAAATGATTATTATAAAAGAACCTTGGAATTGGATTGATTAATGTAAATGTATAAACAAGAATTTATGATGTGTTTTGATAATGTGAATAGAAATTATTAAATTACCAAAGAATTAATGATGATTAATATTTCTTATTATGTGATTAAAATAAGATAACTTTCTTTTAGGAGAAGGGGAAGGTGTGTTTTCATCATGTACATTAGAAATAGTTTGAGTATAGGGTATTATAGTATTCCTTAGGATGGTTTTGTTCAATACCATCATTATCTTATATTATTTATTTTTATTCCACAACCCATGTTGGTAGGGTTGAAGATTCCTACACAAGCCATTGTTTCCATGTGTTTTCCCAATATCTTATATGTTGATAATACATATAGTTGACTACACTCTCACACCACTCTCTCTTCTAGATATATCATAATATATAGGTGTTTCCAAAATGTGTTGGATTATGGTATAGATTATGTTATCATATGGGCTGTGATGCATATAATTTTTATCATATATGTATATGAAGGCTACAAAGACTTAACGTTTTAGAATATGCATGTATTTTAGCTATAGAGACTATGATTAATTTAGGTGTACTTATGAAATAGCTATAATAGATTGATTTATAGTGTTTAATTACATGTGATATGTTGGATCATGGTATTATTATGTGATTATAGG
Organism: Viscum album; assembly: GCA_963277665.1. Lineage (NCBI taxonomy): Eukaryota > Viridiplantae > Streptophyta > Magnoliopsida > Santalales > Viscaceae > Viscum > Viscum album. The sequence goes on from OY728132.1 coordinate 792,628,113, forward strand.
GATGTGATGATTATGTGGTTTGGTTTGGTTTCCCAAATGTGTAGCATCATGAGATGAGGTTGTGTCATAGATATGGGTTCTTAGATGGGTAGGATGAGTTATAGAGGTTATGGGAGCACCAAGACATAAGATGTTGAGGTGAGGGAGACTAGTTCATTGGGGAAGTGGATTTGAGGAACCTTTTATATATATGAATTATATATAATCTTACATATTTCCATGTGTTACTTAGTGAGAAATACTTTGTGAGGTTGGGATGTAATTCCCTTGATTTAGGTAATGAGTTAATTTCTTCTATTTACTCACTATAATTTAGCATTCTTTGTTCAATTTTAAAGGATTGGTTTAAAGGAGGATCCTACTACATATATTTTTATTATCAACCTATACGTAAATCATATTTTTCAGGTATGTAGGAGATAGTTGGTGGACGAGTTGGTAATTACTAGATTATAGTGGTTTTTAGGATCTTTTAGAGTTCATGACCACTTCTAAAGAATCATTAGTTGTTTTTTCCACATTATATTAAATTTTATATATTAGGATGGATATTTTTTTTATGAATTGAATTTGATTAGTGTATTTTTATTACTTCTGAGTATATATTGTTGGTAATACCTCAAAATTTAGGATTTTTTATACCATTAGAACTAGTCTCCAACACATTGAATTTATTATACCAACATAATAATATGTGATATATTATTATGGTGGGAGTTGGTATAATTTTTGGCATGGGTTGGGAGGATTGGGAGGAACTCTGGAAGGAATAATATCTTCTCGACGAAGAACGCCTCCCTCCAACAAAGAACGAAGTCCCCTCCAACATAGAATGAAGAAGACACTTGAGCCCAGGATTGGCGGCGTGTGACGGTCGCAACGAACGACGTCATCTTGAATTCTCTTCCCACAACACCATCAAGCGAACTTTGAAATAGAGGTATGGTTTTGAATTCGAGCTTGAATTTCATTCTTTAAAGTTCTTCTTTCCCTTGGTTAAAAACAACAACAACAGATCGACCCCCCCCCCCCCCCCCCCGAACATGAAGATCCGCAGAACAGATGTTGATTGCGGGATGGGTTAGAGATTTAATTGGGGTTTGATTCTGGTTCAATAATATGATGGATTACTTATTGAGCCTTTAATGCAGAGGGCATGGGCTAAAAAATAATTCTAGACCCTCCGCAAATTCGTTATTGATGAGCGGTTTGATGGGAAATGGGCGAACAGAATGGAAACACTGATTTGAGGCCATCACAGTGAAGAGCATGACTTGAGGGGGCTGTTGGTGCAGACGAAAGGAAAAAAAGACCACCGGAACGACTCCGGTGGCCCATGAAAGAGTGCGGCTGTGCGGGTCACCGGCACGGCGGTGCCGACAACCGGAGGTGCCGACCGACACCGATCGGCCGCCTGGGGGTGGTAGGGCCCCTCACGCGCCGCCGGTTGAAGGCATCCGCGACACCGGCCGCAGCGGTGGTGTAGAACCCGCATGCGGATTCCGGGAAGGCCGGTTGGCGCCATCTGGCGCCTTCATTACCAGACACCGGGGGGGCATCACCCCCCCCCCCCCCCCCCCCCGCTCTACGCCCCTTGCGTGTGACATGCTCGGCTAATCAGGCCGAGCCGCAACCGAGCTGCCTGCCGCTTGGTCCAGGCCGCCTATCGTGCGGGTCAGGCCTCCCTCATGCAGGCCGGGATGCAGCCGCCGGGCCGGGACGCGCCCTACTGGGTAGGACCTGGATCCGTGTCGGGTCGACCCAGTCCGGGCCGACCTAGGGTGGGTTGGGCTGGGTCGGACCGGACGCAGACCCCCTCTTCAAACCACTTTTGGTTTTTCGCCCATAACATGATCTACAGACCTCTGATCGATGCACTGTCAGTTGCATAGGATTCCTTGGATCAAGACGGTCGTTGCACTATATCATGATCAAGGTTTTGGTGATGTTTTGATGTGTCCAGGTTGGTTCGAACCCGAAACCAACCGGGCCCTCAGAGCGGAATTGCTTATAACTTAAGGACCAGATGTCCAATTGATGTGCCGTCGACTACATTTTATTCCTTTTGATGAGATGGTACTTTTGGAATACTCCACATAGGATTCAGATGAGGTTGGAGTACGGATAGGTTGGATTGTACCCAAAATCCAACTGGCCCCTTGAAACAGAAATGTTAATAACTCCCAGACCGGGCGTCCGATTGACGCACAATCTGTCGCATTGGGTTGTGGTGAGACAAAACTATGGGATACATCAACTCAAGGCTTTGTGATAGTTGATGTATCAACTCTTGGCTCGATGAGCGGACCCTCCCAGAATCGATCATGCTGTGTGCGGGAACCCTAGAGCTGACTGCGACAGAGATTATGGAATCCTCCGTGGGTTCAAAAGCAGCGACTTCTATACTAGGATCCTTTATGGGTTCGACAACAGTGACTTCTATACCATGATCCTACGTGGGTTCGACAACGACGAATACTGTATCGGAATCCTACGTGGGTTCGACATTGATGACTTCTGTACCAGGATCTTCTGAGGGTTCAAGAGCAGTGACTTCTGTACCAGGATCCTACGTGGGTTCGACAGTGATGACTACTGTACTGGAATCCTACATGGATTCGATAGTGACGACTTCTCTGCCAGGATCCTACGTGGGTTCGACATAGCTAATATTACTTCAGGATCCTACATGGGTTCGAAAAAGGAGATGACTCAGAGGCCACATTTAATCATCTCTAATCCTCTTTGTGAGTTGTATACCTATGTGAGTTAAGTTATGTCTTTCAACCATTATCGTTGTGGTGAATGACTTTACTTCATGTGTGGACTGGGTTGTGCTTGAGATCGAGAGTTGGAGCTTAAATTTTATTGATAAATTAGGTATATGTATGGGAATATACCTAAGTAGGGTTGGTTGATACTTCGTGATTGTATCTTTATTCTTTGGTTTATCCTTCGTGGATTCTGGGAGACCTTTTGGGGTCTCAGGGTCCTTACTGAGTATCGTTATACTCACCCCTTCACGGGCTATGCCCACACTTGTTGTGTTGTTTGTAGATGACTGACAACATTGATCGAGGTAGAGAGTTGTAGAGCTGGACGGTACCCGGAGGTAGACCACTTGGTGAGACGTACACGGAGAGGACGAATAGACCTGGAGTACTGAGGAGGCCATCTATACCCACCCATCTGGTGGGATTTCTGGAGGATGACTCAGTAGTTGCTTACTTTTCTACAGTTGTACTAGCTTTACCGTTGTTTTACTTTACAGTTGTGCTTGTATTTCCGGCCCCTTTTCTTTCAGCACTTTCTTTTGTATCCAGTTTTACTTAGTGTTTATTTCCAGTTGTTTCTTCTACTGCTTGTGTTCATACTGTGTGCGCGTTACATGTTAAAAATGAAATGCCTTCCCTTTTATCGGGATTATGCCTTTGGTGCTAGTCACCAGTCCCTAGCCTATGGAAGCCGGGCATGGGGTAGTCACAACACGGGCCCCGAGGACGGGTCGTGAAATCATTTACATTAAATTGTAAATGAAAGTATTTCTCATGCATACGTGTGGACCACCACCTCCACGGAGTGATATGATTCATTTTCTATCACTGCCTAAAATTGATGGATATAATGATTGATTTAATATATATATAATTTATGATAAAATTATTACTTTGGAATGATAAAATATTATATATCATAATTTCCTTATTTTTAATATAAAGTGAAAATAACGTTCTTGCGTACATATCGATTACCTTCTCCATGAACTATGTAATTAATTTTTCTATTTCTAGATTTTATGGAAAGTAATAAATATCTATATAATGAATATATATGATATTTATATCTTTATTATAATTATTTATATTATGTAATCATGATTAATGTACAAGTACCATAACTACAAAATCGAAACATACAAGAAGAAGGAAGCAGTTAACACCCGAAATGATAATGACAATGAAAGAATATTAATCAACAGCTGATATAATCTTATAAGTAAACCATGTATAGTATTATAAGAATGAATATTATTTTAATAATTTTAAATTTATTATAATAGAGTATAAAATCACTTGCGATGATTGTTAGACTTGGGGTAAGGGTTTTATGTTATAATATCACTTTTTATCATGATTATTTAATATTAAATTTATGAATATGAAATTATATGATATATACCTCAAACATGTTATTTATTTTATTATCCTAAATTTATTTCTCTAAATTTCATTTGGTTTGTTTCATTTTTCTCACTTTAACTACTAAAAAGTCTAAAAGAATGTGTTCAAAAAATCGTACTTTGTTTTTATTTTCAATTTGGAATGTTTTTCTTCCATCACCATATATTCATTGATGTGTTTTAAATAATTTTTTTAATATTATATAATTATTTATTAATGTAATTTTTACCCATGTTTAAATTTCTATAAATTTTGTTAAAATGAATATTCTTGTCATTTTACAAGAAAGGTACTTTTTACGAATGTTGTGAACTAAATATTTTTTAACATTTACCGCATGAAGGTATTTTCCTATGGTTATGAATATTATTTTACATGAATATTAATTTAAAATTTCCCATGATTTTTTGATTTTTTTGAAAGAAACAATTCTTCCAAATATTTTTCAAGTTTTCAGATTTTAAATATGTGGTTTTGAGGAAGGGTATTTTTCTTAAAAATATTCCAATGTTATTTTAAAAGTAATTTCATCTATGTTAAAACCATTTTATGAATATTATTCTTTTTTAGATATATATTATAATGATACCAAGTAAAAAATAACTCTATAAGGATTATGATCATGTTTCTCTAGTTGTTGACTAGGGGGTATTAACATTTCATATGAAAGTTTTTAAATATGAATGTGATGGTTATATATGTATTGAATTGTTATCCATTTCATTCATATAATGAATTAATTGGATGTAGTTAATTTTTTTGGGGACTTTTATATCCTCTATATGCATTCATAGGCCTCTTGAGACAAACTATTTTTGGTATGATGTGTATGCCTTACCAATTTTTATAATATTTATTAGCATTAGACCTTGGCAGTAAGATTATAATGTATGAAATTATGGATTCATTCATTATGGAACTAGTTATTTTTATCCATGTGATTATTTAAGTTGTTATATAATATATGGATATATTTAACTTTTATTATATTAATTATATAGAATATTTGATTATTGTTTATCTCTTCCATATTATTCATTCTTTATTTATTATATGATAGATTATGTTACATGATTTCCTTTACCAAGAATATGAGATCACCCTTTATTATGTTTTCCATTATCCATGATACCAAAAAGGGATATATGAATGAGTAAGGGGATATAATTTAATAAATAATATTTTTATCACAAGAATTTTAGGATGTATTTCTGGTTTTCAAATTTAATTTGATAATCATGTATTTATCTAGTCTCTTAATACTGTTAAACTACCAGATACTTTGATATGTGACCTCTATTATCATGTACCATTATATTAAAATTACAATAAGTTCTAATTTTTTGGAGTCATGGTGTTATATGGAATGAGTTACATGAACTATCGAACAAGATATATTCTATGTAATCCTTTTTTAGCCACATGAACTACACACAAAAGAACTCAACTTTTATTTCTCATGGGATATTATGTGATTCATGGTGTGTATGACACATACATTGTGTGTAATCCCATTTCACATATATTTCTCAACTGGTAGTCAATACATGATGTTCATATTAATCACATGATGAAAACTTTATCTATATAGTATCTATAATTTATAAGGGGTTACACAACATGTACACCATCTAAAAGACATGAGATATTTCTTAAAATTTTGATAGAAAGTGGCTAAAACATAGTTTTTATTAAACACATCATACCAACCCTAATACAGATTGCTAATATTTTTATTCCATGCACTTTTTTAGTTGACACATTGTACATGATAATACTTTCTAGTTACACGTCATGCAACCCTCTCATTCATCCTAGTTTCTTGGAACCTCTAGATGGGATCATAAATTATTATTAATATTTTATTTTCATTTTTTGGTCATATGATACTAAAACATCACGTTTTCTCAAATTTTTCAATAATGAAAGAAAACTAGAATTGAAAACTATCAAAAAAAGGTGAAAATCCATCAAAAAATAAAAAAATATTTATAAAGTAATAAGTGACCACTGTAGTACCATTTAAATGTAACAATGAACAATGAAAGTAGAAGAACTTATTATTGAAAATTATTTTCTTCATTTTCTTCAAATAAAATTGTCAAAACTGGATAAATACAACTCTATGTTATTCTTAGAGTAGATATTTTTACATATAATTTAAAAATAATTTTAAATAATAATTACCTTTTCTAGATAATTATTTCTATGTTGATGAATTTATTTTCCTATCTAATTATAGAATCTTTATATTCCAGAATAAAAATTAGAGATCCTCTATTAGTATGAACACTTACTCCATAAATATCGTAAATTCACTATTACTATTATGGGTGCTAGTGTAGAGGTACCAAATGCCTTGAATAATTTTCCATTAAGTGAAATAGGAAATATTTTGGTCTAAAAAGAATTATTCTCTTATTCTATCAATATAGAGATGGATTGGGATGATTTTCTCTCATTATTGATAGAATTATTGAGAAATCATCTATATGACTTGGAGATAATTCTTTAAGAGAATCTATTTAGTGCACAATTCTTACACTACTATGAAGGGATATAATATGAATTATATACTTAATATTAGAAATTATTAATTACATAGATCCTATTAACAAACATTTTAGCTTAAAAGAACCCCTTGTAAAATAATAATAATAATATTATTATATTCCTTAATATGTGATTACTTATTGATATTTAAATATCATTTATTAAATAGATAAATCGATAATTATTTAAATGATATTATATAAAAATATACCATTCCCATCGATCCCTTAACATATACTTTCAATTCTATTTATCATTTATCAAACCTAAAATAATAAATATTTTTTAAAATCAATAAACAAATTTATATAATACATTCAATAAATAAACAAATATTATTTTGAATAATTAGAGAATAAATATTTATATATTATTTAACTCATATATATTTTAACTTGAATAACTGGTTATTTCCTTTGTGTGATCAACCCAGCTTGAGTGCTTATAATTTCATAAACCATAAATAACATTTATTTTTAATATTTAATTAAATATATGTTAACTATTATTTTCAATAAAATTATTGTGTGACCCATTATGAATTTTTATCGATGGAATAATAAAAACTAACCTAAATTCTAATATTTGCATCTAGAAACACATCACGGAACCTCAGGATAAAGGAATTGATGTTGTAGTGAAATCAAACTCATTTGAACACATATTGTGTTATATAATCTCTTAAAATCTATACATCATCAATAATGTTTCATAGTTGTATCAACAACATATATGCTTGATATATTTTTCTTTGTCTAATTGAAATAAACTCATCAATAAACATTCATATTCATGGAATTAATTAGACAATTCAATTTCAATCAGAGGGACAGTATCTACATAAATTAACTTATATGGTATATATCCATTATAGACTTATTTAATTGATTGCATGTTACTTATGGAATTCCCAACATATCCTACTTCACTACGAGCATATTTCATCATGGGTTTTGACCGTATATTGATGTAAATAAATCATGATATACATTTATTATAATATGAGTTCTAATAACCAATAAACATGTATATATATATATAAATATCCAATAACACATATAATATATGGAATTTCAATTAGAGTTAATTTCCTCATAACCACCCATATAGAATATTACCAAGTGATAACTTCATGAAAAGAAGTCTCAATGTCTTATGAGCCTCTCACATCGATAGTTAAAAATATAGCTATGTAATTTATGAATATTTTTTCTAAACAATGGATATATGTTTAATATTATTTTCATGATATTTATAGGTTCATATTTTAGTATTGAACCTCTATATACTTTCAAAGAAATATTTTCTTTATGAAAATTATATAATTAATGTTTTTATAAAGAACACTCAATATGTGATAAGATATTTATAAATATTATAATTATAAAAAGTATAAAGTTAGTTGGTTATATGGAACCAAATCTAAAAGGATAACCCTAAAATAAATGTTTACAGATGTATTTTTAGTGGAATTTGTTTTAGAAATTTAATATTAAAATCCCAAGATAGGTATGATCAAGGTCACATAACCTAAGACTCTTTAACAACACCCATAAGTTAAATCCTCCATCCTAATTCAAACAGTACTGACATGTTTTCCATCCAAGGCTCTTTTTATGAAATATTAATTATCTAAGTCATTAACATGTGTAGAAGAGGAAAATATAAAATGAATTAAATTCATAGGAAAAGTATGTGTTATAATAATGTTTATATGGCTGTGTGAACATTCAATTAAAAATCCATTAAAATATTTATTGAGGATTGATGAAAAGATTCCTAGTCACTACATGCACTTTATCATGAATAATTTTCATCCTAAAAAGCACTACAAAGTCAATCTGGTATGGGTGTTGAGCTCACATTTTATTATCACATTTCCATGCTCTCCACTTAATATTCCCATGTAATTACAAGTCACAATCCAATGGCATTGACTTCCCAAAAGGGTCCTTTTCTATATGTCCCATATTTCCATTGAGAACTTCATGAATGTAGTATCTTCCTTGATTGTTATTTCTACCCAGTAAATATTGTGTAATGGATCATGCACATAACATATTAGTTAAGGTATGTGGATGGTAATGTTCACCTAATCATAGTAAATTAGTAACTCTGCGCATTAAGAAACCTCACCCACCCTATGAAAAAATTGTAATGTATCTATGAAACATAGAATAAACATGGTCAAAAAAACATCCTCAAACTAAAACACGGTTAGACCTTAAAGAACAAATAATATCCCTACAAAAACTCCAATAGTCTTCAGGATCAATACTTGTAATACTTATAATGGATCTATGTTATCCTTATCTAATTTTGAATTAGATATATCTTCTTCACCATCAATTATACTAGCTCTGGCCTAATGAGTGATAACTTCCCAATCTCAATCATAAGAAGAAGAGAGCTGAAAGATCTCTTATACAGGTCCTCAAATGGATCCATGAATATAAATGAGTGGTAATTGTTTCTGTATGTAAAATCCAGCAGATTTTGGTAATCAACCAAAATCCATCAATAATCTATCATGAAATCCCTCAACATATCCTATATAAATTTAATACTTATCTCTATTTTGTAGTCTATATGAGGGTTAAACATTACAATCATCTCTAGCTGAATCCCGAATGATTATTTCAAACTATGATGGATTTGTTCACTAAAAATATGACTATGAAATAGTTACCATGTTGTGTTATCCATTTATGAACACCATGACATAGTGTAAAAAACAATGTTATGGTGGCTATAAATATAAATTATTATATTGTATAATAATTCTTAGTTGAACATCCATTATACACTTCCAACTATTGTCATTGGTCGAATAATTATCCAATGATGATTAGAGGAGTTTTAAAATCCATGGATAAAAATTCAAATGTTAATATATTATTCGAAATATTAAATCGAGGGTTATAATATTTGTGATTTTATGATTTATTTTATGAAAAAATCCATCAATATGAATGAATGTTTCATATCTAGGACTGTCTTTTGGATGGATATATAAACAATACCAATCATTGGATGTGTATTAAATGATTCCACTATATTTTGAAATCGTGAACCTCCTTAGTTGAGTTTATTATTATCTATCATGTCTCTACTACCATTTACACATGGTTCCAGTAGACTATGGCTTGATATAGATCCATCACAAGAATAAAAAGATTGATATGATACATGGATGCCTCTAGTATAAGTATTAGTGTAATTTATTCTCCATGATCTTGATCAAATTCATATGTGAAGTGTCGATAGTCTATATTAATAATGAAAAAGGAGAACCATTATTTTTATTTATATTCATTTAAAATGTACAGAGACATTCTACAAATAATTAGTTTTTGAGTATTTTTCCACTGAATTGTAGATGTCACATTACCATTTGAAACCCATATTTGTTATCAAATCAAGTCTATCGATGTTTTTTTTGAAATATTAATTGATTAATAATCTATAAAACTATGTTTCCCAGGTACCATGACATAACCCCTTAAAAATAGGCATTTTAGTTGTTGTTTTTTATTGAACATAGCATAGTTCGGTAAAAAATAGTCATGGTTTTTATAAATGTTATAAAAACATGATGAAAAACAAGAAAATGGTTATATTTGGTGTCCTAAGTAAATCATGAAAAGAGGGAATCATTTAATGATTCCTTGCATTTTTCTTCCTAGGGAACTATACCAAAGTGTATTTTAAAATTGGAAAAGACACAACATAGCTAGGGGAAGCAAGACATTTCAAAAAATACCTCAAATTCATGAAATTTCTTTCATTAATCATTGTAGCATACCAAAATGAAGACCTGAAATAGTTTCCCTCCCCAAAACACTGAACCAAAATAGTATCCAAAGTACTCATGAAACATAAGATTTTCAAAGAACCAAAATGGAATGAAAAATATTATAATGTGGGTTTCAATATAATTTTAAATACATTATTTTTGTTAAAATTCTAAAAATATGCCACCAACACATGCCCAAATCTTGGTTGACTTAAACCATACCAAAAACATTTCGGTATATTTTATCATTCATTAATGTGAATTTACATGGTAAATAATTAATAAAAAATTTCCAAACTAAATAAGGTAAAATGTAAATGTGTTTATACTTATTTATGAATATTTCATAAATTTAAATATAAAATGATTGTGTTATGTCCATATTTAGAAATATTATTTTTCCCAAAATTATTTTCAAATGTTTATTTGGTTAATGGTTTAAACAAAATAAAATATATGATATTTAAATTATCTAAAAAATATATATAAATATAAAATGTTTATTATTCAATAATAAATGTACTTATAAATTATCTTATATTGTAAAATATGAGTGAATTCATATTAATATCATTTAAATGATAATATGAAATGAAAATACTAGAAAATAGATAATTTTTAATGTCATACATACTACATATTAAAGTTTATATAATTTATTCACAAAATTCTGGTAAATTGTTTATCTTATGATTAAATATATGGATTATTCATTTATTTATTTATTCAATAATTTATTCCTTTATATAAACTATTTATTTTATTATTTTTGATTTATTTGTTAGTTTAAAGTGATAAACTACTTAGAAATTATGATTTATTCATTTAAGGGGTTGCCTTCTAGGTATGATAATCAAACCAACTTCCTCTATCCTTAACTCTATCATGTTCTTGAGTTGTGTAAATAGTTAGAAATTAATATGGATTATAAATTATTAATTGATGGAATTAATAAAGTTTCAAAACTAAAAAATCATAACCATGAAAACATAATTAGGGATACATGAGATAAGATGGTGATATTTTATTCACAATTAATAATACTAAGTGGTATATTCCTTCTAAGGTGCAAAATATTCAATAACTTAATCATCCAAGTAGGTAGTTTCATGAAAAATATGAGTGCCCCTATATTTTTTTTGTATGAAGTAAGAAATTCATGGGTGGCCCAAATAGAATTATATTCCCATCTATGGTGTTTTATTTGAGTTAAAAATAGCTGTGAAACCCTTAAGAAGGACACAAAATGAATAGTTTTTATTCTATTCATTTGATGAATTGGATAAGGAGTTACCTGTTCAACCATCCAACATTCATATATGATATTATTTGAATGATATACTACCTAAATAACTAAATGTTGAGATAGATACTAAATTGGACTCATTACTTAGTGAAATATGGATCGTATCCCACTAATATATATGATGTATTCAGAAGGGGTCATAATTTTAGTGGGTGAAAATTTAACAAACATTATTATTAAATTAAAGAAAAAGATGATAATCATATGATAAAAACTTTTGTTGCTAATATATGGAATCATCATCATAAAACATGGATTATATATCAACATTTATAAAAAATGGAGAAGATTAATGCACTGAAATGTCATAGATTGGTATAAAAAATAATAATAATTCTTAATAAAAAGTAAAATTCATTGTGTTAGAACTATACCTTCATGAAGAACCAAATGTTGAAGTAGTTTAATAAGTTAATATATATTATTATGAGAATCATAAAATTAAAGGTATATGATATATCAAGGTTATAGAATTAATTCTTCAATTTTGGAAGGTATATGATATGAAATATAAAATTTACATATATTTTTAGTTCATGTAAGTACAAAATAAAGGAAATAATTAATAGAGTTAGTGGTTTTCATTTAAATTATGTGGATAAGGGTTGTAAAATTGTGGTTTAAATTCCATAGACTAATTAAAACTCATATAGATCATAATAAAAGTTGTTTATTTTTTTCTCCTTTTCTTATACGATCATGGAGTTGTTTATTAACAAATATTTTTTATGAACAATATGATATTATAGATTTAACCAAAAAATTTATGGTTTATATGATTCTGTAACATGGTTTGAAAGGAAGATAAAATTAAATTTATTTTTTCTTGTATAAAAGGGTTTATCCATGTTATTCACTTACAAATGAATGAAAAAGTTTCCAACAACTAGTAGTGGAATATTTTAAATAATAATTTCATATTTTCATCACATTGCTATAAACACATAGAATTCCTTATATGATAGGAATATAATTTCGAATCAATTAAATATTTTTACTAAGTTAAATATGTATTTTTTTTAATTTATTAAAAATGTTCTGAATAACATAGCATGATATTCTAAAAAAAATATTGTTTCTAAGAGGATATTGGAAGTTTTTTTGGATTTAAATGATTCACTGTTAAAGAAAATTATTATACCATTCAAAATTAAATTTTAATTTAACATAATATTGCAAAATATTATTGGGTATATTATTAAGAGAAATTTAAATTGTTTCATTTAGTTAATGTAATGAGGTGAATATTACTTTGTATCTAAAATGATTTTTTGGATTTATTTGTAATGAAATGACATATAGAGTTACAGTAGTTACCAAAATGATGTCACAAACAATTTTTAATGAAATTAAATGATAAAAATGATGAATTTATAAAGATTATAATGTATACAACATCTATTGTAAACAACATAAAAATTGATGTAGTGATGTAATGGGGTTTGAATATTTATTCAAAGAGTAAAAAATTATGAATATGATTCCTATGTGTCTCTATTAGTCTATCTATAGTTCTCTATAGATGTTACTCAATTAATAGTTCTGTGTAAGGGTTTTTATGAAGTGGTCTCATAGATATGTGATAGGAATTACATAGATATGTGATATTAATTACATAAATAAGTAATGATTTTTACAGCAAATTAAAATATGAAGAAAACAAAAGGTTTTCCATTTAGTCTGTCATATGTAATATGGTAGATATATTCTTATGTATGACTTTATTAACTATTTTAAAAAATGTTTTATAATATAAAATAAATTATGTTATATAAAAGGAAAACTACATATTATCATTTTTCATGTTGGTTGCATATATTTTATGATGTGAAATTATAAATAACCTCTAAAAAGTTGGGTTATCCTTTCTACATGTTCATCATGGATTATTATATATTGTGATGAATTTTAATATTATCATGTCTAGGATTTAAAATAGTGATACATAATATAATCATGATAACAAATGGATTTTTCCACCAGATAATCCCCCATGTATATACTACATAGGGTTTTATAAATCAAGTATTTATTATATTAGGGGTACATGTTTCATATTGAATCCTTGCACCTCTGTTTAGTGAGATACCTAGCATGAAAAACTTGTTACTTTGATAATTATTATATGAAAATGTTATGGATTAGATAATCATGGGTTTTTGGGTATGTTGTTGATCATGTCGTCAGTTGGAGATTAATCAAGATGATATTTTTCCTCTTGTATGATAACTATGACATTTTATCCCTAAATAAAGATAGAATATGAAATGTATAATAATAATTAGATAGTACATATGGTCTATTTATCGATTTGGGTGAGGGTAAAGTGTTGTGATCATCCACTTAGATGAATGACATTTGATATAATCATCAACTATGTTATTCTATACAAGGAGAATTGAGAATGTATGAGTAGGTAATATGGGATTAACATACTACATGTCCCCTAGTCACCTTTTTTATTAGAAAATGATATTACAATATTATGGATACATGTATATAATACAGTTAGTAAACAATGTTATACTAATATATTTGTTTGATAAAAATCAAACTAGATCCCTTTGTAAATATACTATCAAAGATTCTTTGTTATAGATGATTATCAGAAATCCTATATAATTTGTGATGCCATTTAGTTAAATATTTTAAATTATTAATTCAATAATTCACTTAGTATATGTTGATTTTTGCGGAAAATAGGATTCCAATTTATCAAAGAAGAAAAATGCATAAAAGGATAAAATTTGATTATTACACATCGTGAAACCTCATTACACGATGTGCCGTAGAGTTTCACAGTATGCTGCATGTCATGAAGAATGTCATAAAAGAAGTCATGAAAACTATAAGTGGATAATTCATTACACGAAATGAGTTGTAGATACAAATCATGAACCATTTTAATGAAATTCCCACTCAGAATATAAATCTTGGAAGAGCATTCACATTAAGAGTCTAGGATACATGGCTTGAAAGGAGTTATATCTAAAAATCTTAGACGAGATACGCATGAGATATGCATAGATTCAAAATCTACAGAGAAACTCGTGGATCAGCATTACACAATGTGAATTTCCTTTACATGTTTTCTAATATTTCGCTTATATATAATGAAATTGGGAATCATATTTTAATGGTTATTGAGCATATATCTTTTGTTCTTTCATTCCTCTCTCATTCTCTTCTACTCCCTCTACCATCTACATTAAATTTCATAATATCTTTTCATTATATTGATTTAATACAAGCATCATGTGTTGTTTTCGATGACATATTCATTCCTTTTTGCATCATTATAGCCATTCATCATTGTCTGTGAACTGATAATCGAAAAACCTTTCTTATACTCAATTCCAACCCTATTTCAATATATAGTTAATTGAATTGTGATGTATTCCGAATCTACATTTCTTAATCCTAGTTACATGTGTATCAAATATGGTTATCTTAAAGCATTTCATGTTTGTAAACAATTTAAACATGATCATCCTTAGCATGATAATAATGAATTAAATTCCTCATGTATCTGCATTCAATCCTACCATGAGTGAAAAAA
Organism: Viscum album; assembly: GCA_963277665.1. Classification (NCBI taxonomy): domain Eukaryota; kingdom Viridiplantae; phylum Streptophyta; class Magnoliopsida; order Santalales; family Viscaceae; genus Viscum; species Viscum album. The sequence continues at coordinate 792,643,508 of OY728132.1, forward strand.
CCACCTAGGGTAGGGATTGAGAGTAAGGATATATGAACTCAATAAATCTTGAATTATCCACTTGGTACCTTTAATGGTTAGTAATTATGATAAATAAAAATTGTCTATTCCATTAATTTGACATCATTGACAATAGATCATTCGAATGAAGGACCCTTTCCTAGTTGGAGTTGATTAGATTATGAAAAATAGCCTAAAATACCTTATACCTTCAAATATAATCTTAATGAATCTTGGTTGACACTATATCTAAATCAAGGAATAGTTACCTCTTAGGTAAAACTAGTTGATTTAACCGTAGTCAACTAGCAGCCTCTCCTTTCTTCGTAGCATAAAACTTAGGATTATCCCATGTTTTAATTAAGAGAATCTTTTCTATAGAACCCCTAAATTAATCATAGTCACTTAATTATTCCTAAATTAAAACCAAAACTCCATAGTAATATTTTTCCCAACCTAAATCTACTCATGATGAATCCAAATCTAAATTGTTCAAAGTCATATGTTACCATTTTGAACCACTTCCCCATGATATAAACTCTAGTATATCGCGATACTATATCTTACTAGTAAGTAATGTTTGGGAAACAATAAATTATAATTTGGCTATAACACATGTTAATTAAATGACACATGCAGGAACGTCAAATTTTCTCCACTATTGCATAATAAAGGCTTTGCTTTACATAGGAATCCTTTTGGAAAAGACTAGAGATTACCTCTCACTCAACCCATTTCCCTAATCCTTTATTTCAAGACACCACGGTGTCCCTACTCTAATGGAATAGTGCTTTCATCAAGTCTCTTAGACACATTTGAGGAGCCTTGAAGTACTATAACAGTTATCCTTTATTCTCGAGATCAAATAATATATCTCTGCACACTGCTAGTCAAAAATGGCCGACGAAAACAATCCAACGTCACCTAACCACCTAACCCTCCATACTTGCAACAGTTAATTCCTGGAGAGCACCATGTGCAACAAGAGTGAATTGCCATTCACTATGGCTTTACATTAATCCATGGTGCTACAAAAAGCAATATGCATCCTCCTATTTCATTTTATTCCTTTTAAATAAAACCTAGACTCGTTCTTAGGATCCAAAACATTGGACATTTCTATGGAATTTAGAGTAATGATCTACAAGATCATATCTCTAAATTCCAAGAAATACGTGATACCTTTCGTAACCATGGAGTATCATCTGATGAAATTAGACATCATGTCTCCCCATTCTCTCTGTGAGACTGATCCAAGGATTGGCTAAGGAGTCATGCTTCTGAGTCAATCACCATGTGGGATGATATAGACAAATTTTTTTGACAAATAATTTCCACCAATCCAGACTTGGAAACTCCATAATGATATTGAAAACATCGATCATATTGACAGAGAATCTATATGGGAAGCTTGGAACTGAATTAAGGGGATGATGAGGGTGTTTCAACATAATGGACATGACATGTGTATCTAGCTCCAGACATTCTACCATGGTCTATAACCAGCCGTACGCATAGTTTTTCAAGTTCTAGCTGATGGAGGACTAATATTCAAGACACCGAAAGCTAGAAGAGCCATTTTGTATTGAGTTTCTCAGAATTACATCCTATAAAAGAGTGATTTCGGACCACCTTAGTGTGGAATCCACCAAGTTAATGAAAATAACAAACTATCTTCACATGTCGAAGAATTCATAAAGAATCTAGATACATTCCAGATGCCTACTACTCCAACCCCTTTGTCTCCTGTAATGGATATATAGTCATGTGAAATGTGTGGTGGCCCACACTTAAACCAATAATTCTAGGAAATAGTTGAAGAAAACCCTCAAGATTGTAACAAAATCAATTAAAATCATCAAAAAACAATCATTCCAACAACATTAGTAGTACTATCCATAGAGGAAGAATCTGCACCTCCCTCAAAACAACTAGGGCTATTATCAATAAAGAAGTGATAAAAAACCATCCTAAATCCATGGACCACTAGGGAACCCACCCATGAACCCTATTCCAAGACCAGAACAACAAGTACAACAATAAAAATTCCCTCATAGAGCATAATAGCCATTTCAAACAGCTCAACCAAGAGGTCAGCAACAAAGTGCCCCTATATAGTATAACTTAGAGAACCTCTTGGGTAAATTTGTTCAAATATTAGACCATAAAATAACTACTCAGTAAAAAAATATGAATAACCAATAATCTTCCCTAATTAATATTGATGTTTATATTGGTCAGATCACAAAGACTATATCAGATAGATTATTAGGTACACTACCTAGTATTACAGAGACATATCAGAGGGAAGAAACTAAGGATATATTGATGATAGGTGGGGAAAAATTTATATTTACTATATTCCTGAGGAAGGGATGAAAGAAAAAACATAGGAACATAAGAAAAACCACAATTTTAAAAATATCATTGAAATATTTAAGCAATTTCACATCAACATAATCTTTGTAGAGGCCATTGTTCAGATGTAAGCTTGTGCCAAATTCCTAAAAGATATTATTTATAATAAAAGAAAAATTTAAGATCTTGGTGTCATCTCATTGAATGAAGAATTATCTATTTTTGTTCAGTATAAAATCCCACAAAAAATGAGAGACCCCAAATGTTTTTCAATTCCATGTGATATTGGATAGTGTCAATTTGGAAGAGCTATGTTCTATCTCGGAGAAAATATCAACCTCATGTCAATGAGTGTCTTTCAAAATCTCAGACTTAAAGATCTCAAACATACTTGAGTAGTGAAGAAACTTGAAGACCAGTCTATATTATTCCCTAGTGGAATTATTGAGGATGTGGTGTTCAAAGTTGAGAATTTCATCTTTCCAACTGAGTTCCAAGTTTTATAAATTGAAGAATAAGGAGACATCCCCATTATTTTCAAAAGACCATTTTGAACCATACAAAATGATCTGATATATGTAAATGAATGGTGTTTAATATTTCGAGTTGGAGAAGAGAAGGTCATTTTCAACATCCATAAGGTTTTTAAATAATCAGATGATGCCATTGATTTTCATGTTATCTCTCCTACCCAAGAAGGAAATGAATACATGGCCATAGAAGATGACAGTGAAAAGTCACTCCCTGGTACAGAAAAAGAATCTGATAATGAGGAAGTTAGATTTAATGAAACTTTATAAGGGACACATTCCCACCCTTCACTCCTTCAATTATTCAACCACTAACACTAGAGATGAATCCTCTAGGCGTTACTCTTAAGTATCATACATAGGATCTTCAAAATTTCTTCCAAAAATCATCAACTCTAAACTATATTAATCACAAGAGGAAAAACTGGTTGATGTCTTGAAAATTCACAAGAAATCAATTTTCTCATGAGTGGAAGAAATTAAAGGAATATGACCTACTATTTGAACCCAAAAAATTCGACTTAGGGAAGATGCAAAACCCAAATGCCAACCTTAAAGGTAGCTCACACCACCAATGAAAGAAGTTGTTATAAAGGATGTACTGAAACATATTGATGCTATAATAATCTTCTCAATCTCTTTTTGTGAGTGTTTTATCCCACTACAAGTATTTCCCAAAAAAGTTGGACTCATATTGGAAAAAACTAATGAAAATTAATTGATCTCAACATGAACCATCATTGGATAGAGAGTTTTCATGGATTACGTAAGCTTAAATGTGAAAACACAAAATGATCATTTTTTTAACTTTATGGAAAAATGTTTTAAATATCTGCATGACAAGAATTTTACTATTTCATGGATGGATATTTTGGATACATTCAGATTGAATTCGATCCAGTTGATTATTCAAAAACAACATTCACATGCCATTTAGCATCTTCGCCTATAGGTGCTTGTCATTTCATTTGTGTAATGCTCCATCAATATCTCAAAGATGAATGACACATATTTTCCATTATATTGTAATGGAATTTTTATAAATATTTATGGATTACTTCTCATTTTATGGAATATCTTTCAATGTCTACCTAAACAATCTTGAGTTATTCCTTTGTTGTTATGAAGGGAATTTCCTAGTTTTGAATTAGGAAAATGTCATTTTATGGCTCAAGGAGGCCTAGAACTCAGACATAATGTTTCCAAAGAGTGTATAGAATTCGGTCTAGAAAAGATAAATTTCATTTAATATTTATGTAAACCATTAGCGATTAAGGGTATAAGGATATTTCTGTTCCATGTTATATTCTATAGACGATTTTTGAATGATTTTGAAAAAGTTGCTCGCACTCTAACACACTTTTTTGTCAAAGGATGTTCTATTTTAATTCATTGAACAATTTAATCATGCATTAAATACCTTTAATAGAATATTGATAGTAATCCTTGTAAACATTTTAGCTAATTGGGATAATTAATTTTAACTTATGTGTGTTGTCAATGAATTTATTATTGGAGCTATTTTAGAAAAATGAGTTGGTCACACATTTTATACTATCTATTATGCCAATCACACACTTAATGAAGCTCAATTAAAATATACACTAATATATAAATAAATATTAGATGTTTTATATGCCTTTAAAAAGTTATATTTATATTTGGTCTTGTCTATGTTGATTTTATACACCGATCATGTTTCCCTCATGTATTTAATGAAGAAAAATGATGCCAACCAAGGCTGATAAGTTGGATCCTCCTACTCCAAAAATTTGATATTATAACAAAAGATAATAAAGGAATAGAAAATGTGATCATGGATCATATATCCCGACATCCTCTATAACACATCAAGGATGACAATGATGTTATCCTTGAAGTCGATTTTATTAATGAAACCCTTTTCAGTATTATGGTACAACCATGGTTTTTTGATATTTCTAATTATCTCTCTATGGGATTACTTCACCCAGACCTCTCCTATCAACAAAGGATAATATTTTTATCTGTATAAAAACATTAATACTATGATGAAACACTCCTATCCAAATGTTGCAATGTTGGCTTGTTTTGATGTTTCATTCTAAAAAATATAATCACAAATGTGATAGAAAGGTGGAATACATCACTAACTAGAGGACATCAAGGACCAGAGCACACAATAGCAAATATTATAAAAAGTTTTATTTTCTAGCCCAAGATACACCAAGACATAAGGGAATTTTATCAAAGCATTGATAGGTTTCAGCAAATAGGGACCATTAGGAAAATGAAATAAATGCCTCAAAACCCAATGATGGAAGTCTAAATGTTTTATGTTTATGGAATATATTTCATGGGGCCATTTCCCAATTCACATAGAAAGTATTAAATTTTTTTTGGAGTTGACTACATCTCAAAGTGGGTAGAAGATGAAGACACATCACATGAAACATCAAAAGTGGTCATGAATTTCTTAAAAAATTATGTGTTCTCACAATTTGGGATTCTTAGATTAATCATTAGTAATAAAGGAATACATTTTACTAACCAGGCTGTTAAAGAATTACTGCCTGAATAGCCCAAAGGCCTTCTTTTTTTATTGATTTTTGGTAAACCCCATTTCAAGTGATGAGGGGGAACCCTTACATGGCCCGTAGGCTCAGATATTACAAGGAACATAGGCTTAAGAGATTACATGACCCGAAGGTCTTAGGGAATTCAACCAGACTATCTACAAGGAACTGCTCCTCCCCAGCATCAGCATCATGATTATAGCTCTCCACCTTTGTATGGTCATCTAGCTAGTCTTTCCGTGAAAGCACAAGCTGGTCCTGATGGTATAGCCACACCCTCTCATTCTGACAATTCATTTGGCTCTACTCTGGTGAGTGCACCTACTCTAAATCCTCTTCTAGGGCTGCTCCTTTTTTTTGTAGAGTCTGTCTAGGGAAACTTCATGTAGCCCAAAGGCCTTTAGGTGGCCCAAGGGCCTTAAAGGTGACCCAAAACCTCTACTAACCTGGAGGGCTGGGTGTCCCAAAATCCTTAAGGACTTTAAGCCCAAACCGATGGCCCAAGGTGAATAGTTCCAGCTACTAAAGTACCGAACAGTATCTTCTACAGTTCCTGCTATAGTACCTGCACCGTGTATAGTTCTGCTATAGTACCTACACAGTGTATAGTTTTACTAGAGTACCGTACAATGTATAGTTACTGCTACAGTAACCCAAAAATATGCCTCTACTTGGTTTTGAACCTGGGTCTCGTGAATGCACTTAAGGATACCTCACCAATTGGGCTGAGGCTCATGTGATGTTAAAGAATTACTAGAATAGTATGGAATCCTCTATAACACATAAACTCCCTACCACCCAAAAACTAATGGGAATGTGTAATTTTCAAATCAAGAGATCAAAAAAATCTTATATAAGATGGTGAACACAAGTTGAAGTGACTAGGGATTGAAACTAGATGATTTACTATGGGCATATCACACAACATAAAAAACACCCATTAGTACCACACAGTTCATATTAGTTAATGGGAATCCATGTCATATTCTAGTTGAACTAGATCATCGCTCGTATTAGGAAATTAAGAGATTAAATATGAATTCTCAGAGATCTAGAGAATCTTGAATGCTTCAACTAGATGAATTGTAAGAAATCAAGAGAGAACCTTATGATAATGCCAATATCTATAAAGAGAAAGATAAAAAATTGAATGATCAATACACTGAAATAAGTGTCTTTTTCCTAGGAAATAAGGTCCTCTTTTTCAGTTCCATATTGAAATTGTTTCTTGTGAAGCTGAAATCTAGATGGTCTGACCATTTTGAAGTCATTATAGTTTTCCCCTATAGGACCATTGAAATTCAGATGGATGGTGGACCAAATTTCAATATGTATGGTAAAAGTTTGAAAATATTTTAAGAACCTGTCAATGATGTATGTGTTATCAGCCTGAAGTTCATCTAAGCCTTAGAAAATTCTTGTTATCGATGTTAAAGGAAGTTTTAACAGTGAAGAAACCTTGGGTAGATCATCTTAGACTATATTAGGCCAGAATAGCCTTAGGAAAAATTAGGATATTCCATAAACTAACGGCCCGGGATTGAACCAAAGTTGACCCAAAAATAACAATTACACATCATGTAACCACTTACATGATGTGTACCTTTTCTTCCAAAAATCATATAAAACCCAGCATAACATGATGTGAAATGTTGTTACATGTTGTGTAATACCTCAATATAGTTTTTAAAAAATAGTTCATGAACCCTGTGTTCATGACCCGATGCCCCGCCTTCCCATCCCGACCAACCACCTTCCTCCCACCACATCCCTCCCCTTATTCCCCCCACAAACCCTCTCCCTCCTATCTCGGATATGCAACCCCACATCCCATGACATGTCGTACCCCCATTCCCCTCCATCCATTTTAGCCTCAACTAAATCCTCCATCATCCAGACATGCATTCACACCCATCCATCTTCCTTATACGATGGAAATAAGAAAAAAACATTACAAAACGCACCTTCAGAGTCTTGGTGAGATCATAACAGTCACCCTCTTTCCAAACTCCCTGGCGACACCACACCTTCCTCACCCTCAAAAGATCATGCAGTATCTCCTTCGCCTCTCATTGCAGCATATACTGCACTAGCTGCTCAATAAGAATCCTATACTAGATCTGACGACTCATCTAGGTATGAAAACCTCCATTTACATCCCATTATGTTCTTATATAACTCAAATCAGCACATCAACCTCAACTGGCTGCAACAAAATCCAAAGAGGATAAACAAGACCTTGCACGTGGCCATTCTCCCATGCCTGAACATTAGCGATGGGATCCAAGAGATCCTTAGCTGACTTCATATTCATTTCATTATTGAGGTATATGAGAAAATATACCAAGAGATATACGTGAATTTCCTTTCCATGTTTTAGGTAGTAGTGGATCGCTTACATTTCTGACTCGACATCTGACCATATGAGATATCATTTTTAGAATTTAGCATTGCTATGGGCATTTAAACATACAAGATTTATATGTATGAAATATTTTTGACACTATAGATTTAGCCACCCCAATCTGATTCAAAGTGCACGTGGAAGATGATTTAATGAGATGATCTGACAACACATGACCCCGATATCACCAAATCCATTCTGTTGCATACACCAACATTTAAGATACTTCATATATCCCTGAATTATGCCTTTTTTTCCCAGGAAAAGTCCCATGAGAGTGTGAGCCATGTTAAAATCATCATTTTGGAACAACCATGGATCACATTGCCCTCAACATGGCTACTAAGTTCACCTACTACTATTGAGCACACACACAGTGGAATTGGGCACACTGATGAGTGGAACATTCATCACCCACCTCATCATCCATCTTAGTGTCTTTGATGTTGCTCTTCCCCTCACATATCTTGAACCTGTATAGGCTATTTGTTTTCTTAGTGCTACATAATATTTTTCTCTTGGTGATGGATGATAAAATTTACAACTAGGAACCATGCATACATGAAGCATAACCTACAGTAGACCCACCACCTAATACCCTAAATTTCTAGGTTATCATTATCTCTAATTCAAGGAACGGTTACCTCTTTGGTTAAACTAGTTGATTTGACCATAGTCAACTAGATACCATTACATTCTTCGAAAACTAAATCTTAGGATCCTACCAAGTTAGAATTAATATTATATTTTCTATAGATCCCAAAAATTGATCATGATCCCTAACATATTTGTAAATTCAATCCTCAACTCCATAGTTATAGTTTTCCCAAACTAAATATACTCATGATTACTCCTAATCCAATGGGATTCAACCCATAGGTTACCATTTTCAAAAACTTCCCTATGGGATAAGCCTTATAATATTTATAAACTACATCTTAGTAGCTAGTGATGTTTGGGAAACAATTAATTCTAATCTAACCATAGCCCATACAAATTAAACGATGTTTGTGGGTGTGTCAAAAGACAACACATTGATCACTGGTGGAGATCCTTTAGATAATAAAATGATAAGTAATGTTAATTCTGGTGGTCTTATGAAGATTAAACAAAGTCCTACCAAGTACCTCAATGCACATTCCCAAGTCTATCTATAAAGATTACAGTATGATCATGGTTATTAATTATGGCCCACCACTCTGAATCACTATTTCTCATGCATTTTTTTCCTCTAGTATACTAGTGTTCATAGACCCTCTTCACCAAGACCATGAACATGGTATATATATTTTCATTGAAATAGGACCCATGATGTCATCATTTAAAACTATTGGAGAAGAATAAGAGAATCATAACGCTTCCTTTTCTCTATTCTCCAAACCCAATCTAGGTAGACTTTTTTGCTTAAAACATAAGGGATTGAACTAACTAATAAAGGGAGTTTTATTTCATAATGGTTTAAATACATAAAAACATAATGAAATACCACTTCTTCCCTATTCTACATAAATAATAGGAAATGCTATCCATATTGGCAGACATAATAGAGCCCCATTTTTTCAATGGAATATACATAGACCGCTAACCACTAGGGTAAGGTCTCACCCATGTTATATTATTAAGGGACCCAAATTTCATAGAAATTACTAGGGAGAATTATATTCCACTACATTTATACCTTAATATGGTGATTAAGAATGTATTTTTATTAGCATTACTAGGGAATAATATCCTATTTTTATTATTCGTTAATAAGGAAAAGAAGAATCCATTTCACTTAGGCCTCTAATAGGATGAAGAAGAATCCTTTTATCTTTTCCCTCCACTAGGGAGAAGGAGGATAAATTTATATTATCCATAATTAGGGTGAAATATAACCTTTTTTTATCCTTTACTAGGGTGAATCATAACCTTCATCTAGACCCTCACTAGGGAAAATCCCTATGACCATGTCATTTATCTGGGTGAACTACCTATTGAATATCCCATGTCAGGGAACCACATATTCCAAAGTTTCAACAATAAAGCATCCCTTCAGTTAGATAACCAACATAGGAACCCAATTGTCAAGGACTCCTTCAAAAACACCATACCCACATGATCAGTGAATACACATAGGCATTCACCAATTTTATCATGTTTTCCCTTGATAAAAGGTTTCCTGATATTTGTCATACTAGATAAACATAACCCTTGAGCAGATTATTATTGTATATTCCCTTGATAATTAGTTTTGTTATCAATAAGAAACTACAAAGATCCATCTTAAATTGTTATGCTCATCATGACTCTTTATTGCAATCAATTAGCTATGTACCTATGGGATTCTTTCACTGGTGTAATCCTTATGCTGGTTACTATTGATGATTTCATCACCATGAGACTTGAATGATTTTTGTACTACCACATCAAGGAAACACATATTTATACCTGATCCCTGCTCATTTTTTTCTCAATTATAACCATGGGTCTCTGCTTAGTTATAATCCCCAAAAAATGGTTTTTTGATGGGAATAACCCATTTTAAATTCAATGATCCATACTCACCAAGACCTTAAGCCCATGTGTAATACCCAACATCTTTCTCATGGGTTCATATAACCCATGATTCTAATCCTTTTTCCTAATATCATTACCAAATTATATTATATGAACACCCATAAATGGGATTCCTAATAAGTGTAAGCCCCATATCATTCTCTTAATGGGATATATCCCATATGAAACACATACTTGATCATAACAACGCATAAACCCCATTAAATATTTTATTTATTCCTTTTTAATTAAACAAATTCCTTATTCCAATGATATAAAACAACATAGAAACACCATTACCATGTTTCATTATACTACATGGTATAGTCCTGTCAGATGACCATCAACTGTGCAATAATAACTACATGGGACATGATTTCTTGTAATTTGAGATGCATATGAAGCATCTTCAAGGTTAAATACTAATGTCAAAAATCTATAATCTGGGGGAAATACTCCATAGTAAATCACAGACATATTTCCTCTACATGAAATATTCCTTATGATCTTGGATACCCTTTGTGTAGAGCCAAATTCCAATGAAACCATATTTATTAGACAATATTCTAGATGAGAAAATATATTACCTGAAGAAACATATTACTAATATCTAGACCAACCATGTATCTAATGGGTCAATATTCCTCTACAAAAAAACCCATCATCATTGGTCCATATTCTATTTGTTGTCAAACAAATTAGGCCTCATTTAAGGTGAATTCTACAATCATAACATCTACCATATAGTTAAAAACATATGTGAAAAACATAAAATGGTGTTTCATGAATATCCCACTCACCAACCATAGATATGAATCTTTCACATATAATTCCACTATACAAGACATTAATTTTATTTGAAGAATTCATGGCTATACAAGGTTAAAAGGGACAAAGTTTTTCCTTATGATATGACCTTAAAAGGTATAATGTGTCCCATTAAGTGTCACCAAACTATGTGGGTTCTGATTTCATTCACATAGATATGTATGAATCCCTTATTATGGTTCTAATGTCAATACTATACAAACTTACTATCTCATGGGATGGAAATAAATTCTAGAGTGCCCAGTTAGGTGTGAAGCACCATGGATGTCTTCCTCCCAATTACATGACTTAAAATAAATATTTTATTATATTCATTACAAATTTATTTTAAATTTTTAGTTTTAAATAATTATAAAAAATATTAAATAAAAACCCCCTAGGGGTTTTTCAACTAATGGTCATGTTTTAACTATAAAATGAACTTATTAATCCCTAAAAAGTATTCATAATCTCCCAAAAGTTTATCCACACAATAAAATCATTAAGACACATCATAATTATTAATTTCATTTATAACCAAAAGAAATGTAAAAGATAAGAAAAGGTTCATCTCAAACACACTGTAAGGACAAACATAAGTGACAACAATCAGAGATCATAAGTTAGCATAATATGAGCATATAGGTATAATCAAGACATGTAATAAAATTATACCCAAAAAATCATATATAAAAAATAATAGAAGGAGGTATAGAGTAACATAATAATAGATCGGAAATATTATGAATATTATCGAAAAAGAGAAAAAATTCATTAATTTTGATAGAATTATTCAATAAAAATGATCCATGAGAGTGTAACCTCAAAACATCGTATAAATGTGGTGTAGACGTTAGTATAAATAACATTAAATTTATGAGACACACCATCAATTATAATGATTATAATAAATAAAAAAATACTCTCAAATACATTTCTCAAGAGATATAAATACTTAACCAATGCATTAGACAGTGATATTGGACCCCACCCATCATTCATCTATACTTATGGGTTCCACCTTAAATCAATTATTCATCCTACCATAAATAATCCATGGGAATAAAAAAGGGTTTCATTCATAACAACCCAAATAAACCATTAAAATAAAATAGGTTTCATGTCCTTTCAAAATTGATTCAAATAATGAAATCATTCACAATTCCATCAATAATTAGAACATGATAAACCCATGGAAATTAAAGGGGTATCTATAGATATTCATTAACATTCAAGGTAAATTCCATTCAATCAAGATAATAATGAACTTGGAGTTTAAACCATATTGATAAAGGTTATATATTTAATTAAATAATTTCCTCAATAAATATATATATGGAATATAGGTGAATACTCATAATCAAGGAATAAATAATAATTTATTAACAAAGGAAATGAATCGGAAAAAAATCCTGCATATACATAGTAGAGTATTTGAAATGATAAAAGTAGTGATAGATAATTTATTTGATGGAAATTAAAATTACATAATTAATCTATAGAAATAAGTTTTATGGTAACACTTTATGAATATCCTTAATTAATCATAAGATATATAACATTACAATGACTTAGATGAAAAATACTTTTTTGGAGTTTTATAAAATTTACAATGGAAGTAATAAATATCCTTGATCTTTTGAAATCATAAAAAAAATATTTAAAAATATTAAATAAAAATAATATCTTCAATAAACCTTGAAAAATAGAGATAATTATTTTTATAAAATGAAAAATGTAGTGGAATGATATATTCTCATATAAAATGTTAAAAAAATTCTTTTCACACATTGATGAAACAAACCATATAAAAAATATTAAAATGTACTAAAAATATTTAAATAATGTTATGTGGTATAAAATGACCTTAATAAGATATCTATTAATAAATAAATAAAGTAACAAAATAACCCTTTGAATATGAACATGGCAAAGGGTAGACTCTCGATCGAGAATAAGAGAAAAGGTCTGTTTCAATTACAAGAGAAACTTTTGGTAAAGGAGGAGGAAATGGGAATTTAAATTTTATATGGAAACATAAAACCCCATGAATAAAAAAATAAAATTCTTATGTGTTTTATAAATAAGAAAAATTCCCTGGTAAGATTATCTCTCAAGTAAATTTTTTATTGGAAAATGAAATTAGATATGAAACTTGTATGGTTTTGGTTACCTTTAAGTTGAAATAATTAAAAATTAAAAACATCATGTGGATCTTAAAAACACCATTATTATGGTGAAATAAATTCATTTGTTTATTAATCACATTATAGTAAATATATCATGGTGCACATTAAGAAATATGTCATATGAAATTAAATTTGAGAAAAATAACCCCTTACCTTAATTTCTAACCGCCACTAAAGAATGTGGATATATTGTATAAAAAAACTATATTAGCATTTTATTAAGGAACCTTTTTAATATCTATAATATTTTTAAAAATCATTTTAATTATTCTAAATGTCAATATTATTTAGTTATTATTTATTTTTAATATCGAGCTTGATAAATGTTGATATTTTTGAACTAGTTTCATAATAGTAGTGTTATTCTTCATTCTTCTCCAAAAGTTCATTATTACTAGATCAAACAAGGTATATAATTTTATTATATATAATTATGTATAATGTGATAATTTCCTTTAATTATATTTTTTTTATGATCCTTGAAGATGAAATTGACGATGAGCTTGTTTTGGTGATTGCCATTGGTATCATAATTAATGAGTTTAATATTAATATTATCATTCATTAAAAAAATATAAAATTTATTTATTTATTTATATCATATATTATTATTAATTAGTTAATAATATTCATTCATGATATTATTTTATATCCTGGTTCAAGTATGTGGTTAGCTAGGCCTATGCATCAATATGCCATAATTAAAGGAGGATTATGATTACGAAAGTGGTTTATTTTCAAGTAAAATAATTATTAAATAATATTAATCATATTATATAAAAAAATTAATTTTATTAATGATATTTGAAGATATTTTAATAAATAAGAAATAAAACAGATAAAAACTCTATGTCTTGCTTCAAGAAGGTGGTGGTCCTCACCACAAACAGCCAATATTTTCATTTCTAAAATAATAAGATTGAAAAAGGTGGATTATAAATTATCTCTTAATACTAATAATTAAATTTTTTATATCACATTTAATTTTCAATTTCACCATTGTAACTAATAAAGAGATGTGGTGGTGACAAAAAGAATTTTTCACTTCGTGGAGGCGGTAGTCCACAAAACGCACGAATGAGGGTTTCATTTTTCTCAATAGAAAGTGGAAAATGGTTAATAGTTATTGATTTATAATAATATAATAAAATATATTAAAAATAATTGTTTAATTATATGGGAATTATAAAATTACATTTTGGAAAATAATATTCAAAAGAAAATAAGTTATGAAAAAAGTACTCACATTGAGGACTTGGGGTTTTCCATGGAAGACTCTTTGGATATGGTCATATTATAATAATATAATATGAAACAATTCTCAAAGAAAATCAAAAGGATTATATTATAATGAAAAATTATATATTTTCAAGAGGTTACAAAAATTTTATGGTGTTTATGAAGGGCCGGAGAGAGGACCATATTATAAGTGGAGAGAATGAATTGTTTATAAATATTTCATCTTAATAAAAATGGAACACATGTTTCATATGTTAATAAGAGTATAAAATATAAAATAACATATTTTTATATGATATAATATCTATAATAACACAAAAACTCATTTTAAACAATGTGTAAAACATGTTTTGTAGACCTTTACTCGTAGAATTTCACATTTACAATTTTTTTTTGTTTTTCCATAGTAACATGTTTTTTAACTAAGTAATTTTCATTTCATTAAAAAAATGGATCGTAATTATATAATTTGTAACTTATTTTTCCAAATATAAAATAAATTATCATAAAAATTCTATATTTAATAAAATCCAATTTTAACATTATCACGTGTGACGCATATCAACTCATTTTTAGGAAAACTCTATTTTTTAGCTCAAAATTTATTTATAGGGTAACATTATCAGTGTTTTTAAATTAAATTTTATAATTTTTTTAATAAAAAAATCACGTGTCATTAAAATAATTCCAAAACCATATTTTACTAATTAAATATTTAATCAAAATAAAAGACCAAAAATAGTTTTTATTGGAAAACATTATTTAAGTCATTAAAAAGTTAATCATAGATTTTTTAAATTCAACATTGTGTTTGTAAAATTTATAGTTTTAATTATTAATTAAATATTTTAAAAACTAATGTTTTTTATACACTTCATCATTTTTCTTATAAAGTCATAAAATTTATAGTTTTGGTAAAAAACTATATTTTACCCTTTTCACCAAAAAATTCAATTATATAAGAAAGTACACAATTTATCCTAAGATAATATTTTAGTTGTTTTTCCAAAATTGATGTTAAATTTTTAAATTTAAATTAAAAAATTCATAATTTTTTTTTTAAATGAAAAAAAATATAAATAGAAACTCTTTTTATTAATAAATAAAGTTTTGAAACATTAATTACTCTTAATATTATTTAATATCAATTTAATATTTTATTAATATTAATATATTAGTTGATATATAATAAAATTTTATACTTTTTAAATTTATATTATTAGGATAAAATAAAAAACACGTAATAAAAAATTTCTTTGGAAAAAATATCTTTTATTCTAAACACACTATAACAAGATACCATTAACATGAATTATTTATATTATAAACTTTAATTTTACTAATCCATTTACATAAAAATAATTATTTTAATTTTATAAATATACAACATCATATATTAATTATATTAATTATAATATTAATACATAATGCATAAATGTATATATATTTATAATATTTTAATATTATATTGTTATTTTATTGTAATTTAATATATTCAAAATTTATAACTACAATATAAATCATTTTTATATCAATTGGACACATGAATATCCAATGATCATATTCTCAAAAACCAAATCTATGATGATCATATTTCAAATGACAATATTAATAATGATCAGATTCAATTCCTATATATAAACCTGCTCGAATATTGTATTCCAAACTCACTTCTGAAGTCACACTTCTCATTTTCATAGGTTTCATTTAGATCCCACAATATTATTCTTTATTTCACAAAGTTCTTCCTATATAGTTTTTCTTTATATTATAGTGATCCTTAAGGGTAAAGATGATATACCAGATCACTTAGTGTTGAAGGTTTTATTCTTCTCAATTTATTCTTTACTTTTAATTTATGCACATTTAAAGTATGTAATAATATATCATGAGTAATAATCCATTCTATATAATATCTATTTTTTATGATTTTGAAGTAATTTTTTACTATGAATGAATACAAAATTGTTATTTTAATTCTTATATTTTATGACTTATCACATAATATTTATCAATTCCTTTTAAAAAAATAAAAATTAATTACGAATTATAAAAATATAGTTTACAAAAAAATATTCTTTTTATAAACTTTTGTAGTTATATATGTGACTTTAAACCAAAGTATCATTAATTTATAATAGAATTAAGGATGAACTATGATATATAAATATGGTTCCATCAATGGTGAACCTCTAATACATAAACCTATTTACAAAGAAGATAAATTTTAATACTTAAAAATTCTCATGTCGACGTGTATTAATGATCAATCGATTGAACAAGAGTGACTAGCCCCACATTAGGATTTGTTAAGGATTTGAGAAAGATATATTATATGAATAAGAGAGTCTTGAAGTAAGAAATAATTACCCCTAAAATTATTTGGATGAGATAAACCTCACATAATCTCAAACAACATATATTCTATCGTGTTGTTGGTAAATTCTCAGAAATTTGGTTTGTAAAAACTCAAAACATCATCGTTGAGTCACATTAAATTTTTCATCAGAAACAGAATGTTGAATCAAATTTGAGTCCTTTAACAATAAAAAAATTGTATTAATATGATCTTACTAGTGATACTGCATTTATAGGTTTTCTCATTTGTATTTTTTATCATATAAAGACATCTAATCCATTTCCATAACTCCCTTAGATCCAAAACAAATTTCTTCCTCAAAGCATCATATGAATTCCAAAACTATTGTAATGGTTGTGAAACTGGTGGTGAAAAGGATGATGCCAACCAATCGATTCCTTTAACCCTAAGTGAAAAACATGCTGGTCCAAAAGTATTTATTGAATGGTAATATATTGATTTTGAAGGCAACACATGAAGGTTTTTGTGACATGAATTCCCAGTGGTAGTATTTTTTAAAACAAGTTGTGATGAAGTGAGTGGAACATGTCACCACAACAGGCCTCTATAGTAGCCTCTCACAAGAGAGTAGTAATATGCACCTCCCTTATCATAGGGATGTGGGTCAAGAGGTCGATCACAACCCCACTAATGATCAAGAGCTGTAAATGTGGGATCCTGTCACCGGCTTTTGTCATCATCAATACTGCTCAGCCCTAGTTCCTTAGGAAAACACTAGGGAAACTTCTATGGATACTCTAATATTGATCAATCATGATACGATGTTTTAGAGGAAATATTAACAAGGTAATAAATCTCACCATCACTGGTAAAAGGCATATTTTCCGGTTCCCAACAAGGTAAGTCTTCCGGCACACCCTGATGATGAATAAAGAGTAAGATCATATCATTTACTATATTATAAAAGTCTACCAACAAACTCTGGAGGAATTAAAAATCATGTTGTTATATCCTAGAAGAATCCAAATATAACACTCATGTATTTTCCATAGTTGAAAAATCTAGTTTTCATATCATGAAATTAAATGGAAATGAGAGTGGTCTCATATATCTACTCCCCTAGATAGATATTATATCCCCATTCTAATTGAAGAATCACACCAACATATTTTAATAGAGATAGAAGGGAAAAATTATATATGTTCCAACATCTTGTATAGATATTAGTATATCTTGGTAGAAGCAGCATAGGACCATCGAAAATATATTCCAACAGAAAAAATAGGGAGATGTAATATCCTTTGTCCCACCATCAGAGACTATTTATAGTATGCATTAGTGAGTACTCCAATGTGGTATCTTATTCTCACATCCATTCTAGAGGATCATTTAAATATGCTGATAGGTAATGAAGAATATTATTAGGCCCATATCCTAATTCCAACTAATTTTTTTTGGTGTTCCATGATAGTATAATCAATGAAGGCCTATCTTCCTACCAATATTATAGTACCTCATTGATATATTATGGAATCCGATGAAGAGTAGGCTTATATTTATAACATAGTAGATGAAGTGGTCAAAAATTTGTAATGATAACATTGAGAATTTCCCATATTTCTATAAGTGTGAATGAATCTCGTCATCATATTTTGGTGGAATTTGTAGAGGAGTGGACTTATATTTCTATACATACTCAAAAGGCATGTTGACATATTCCTACAGAAATCAAAGATCAATAGAAGTTTCTTATTCCTAGTACTTATCATTCTTGAAAATAGAATCAACATATTTTGAAATCCAACCCAGAAATTTGGTGACCTATTTTGGTGTTGCGTTGGTGTTCACCTACGAGATATGTATAAAAGAAGGATATCACCTGAATCATATGACTCCCACAACTGAGGTTCTATTCCTGGTCAACCAGCCATCAAAATATGAAATCTCTCATCAAGGGAAACACCAATGTATGTATTGGGATTATATCATTTTCATAACTTAAACTCATAACATTTACGATCTAAAACACCTCTCACTAGAAACCTAAAAATTTACCAATTCCTTATAAAGAGATTCAATTAGAAATTATAACATAGGATCTCCCCAAGGTAAAAAAAATTGAAAACTCTGGAGGTCCACCCAAGAGTGGTAAACATGGAGGCCCCTATATGTGAAGAAAATTTTCAACCCTAGAGGAAATCTCCTTGAAAATTACTACTCAGGCCCTCCTTGCTGCAGGACATTACATTAGGATAGAGAACAGTTTCACAATGGATTATTTTAATATGTTTATAGAAATCATCCCTAGAACATTCACTATGAGTCTCCTCTCATTATCACAATAAAAAATTGATAATAATTTACTCAAATTTTCAAAGACACACTAAAATGTTCTTCATACTATGGGGAACTTGAGAGTCTAATCACATCAACATAGAGTGCCTTATCACATATGGGTTATATTTCATCCTCATCGAGGGATAGACTGAGCAAGAAAATATTATCTAAGCCACACTAAGAATATTTCTCCTTTGACACACCTGAATAATCATTGAATGACCTTACTTTCATTTATAAATAGACACGGAAATGACCCCAGTGGTCAAACTAGGTCAAGGAATCCCTTTATGAGGAAGAGGATCATGACATGATCATCTAGGGAGCACTAGAAAAAGGTAATATACTGTTTATGTTTTATCCCATATCCACTTCCCATTATGATGTTATAAAGGCTCTAATAAAGAAGTACAAAAATCATCTATGTTGAAAATTGTTCAAAAAATACCCATCATATCCAAGAAAAAATTGTCTTATTAGATGTATATTAACCATATTGTGGTGATGGATGGGATTAATAACCAAATAAAATTGAATACACTTTCAGCTCCCCACAACCCATGGTCAGGATGGTGATATAGAGACCTCAATCATGAATTTATCAATGGAATAAGGGTTCTCTACCATATAGTTATGGAGGCTCCAAAAGATATCCACATTAGAGGGTAGGGGTAATATAGAGACATTCACTTCACTCTGATTCTCTGTTATCTATGTTCGAAGGGAAGCATAATTTGTAATGTTATCATCTATAACCCGATCTAAGGACTATGATTCATATTTATTTGTTGGTCTATCAAATTGAATCATTCTCCTCTCACAGACCAATAGTTGTGAATTTTAAAGGAGTGATTTGTCGATAGGATCCTATATTAAGAAGCTATGAAATTTGATCAGGTGTCCCATTTTAGGAAAATAAAGCTCACATCCATATATCCAACATCAATGTTAGGTGTATCAAGTCTAGAAATGGCACTACACCTAGACTATTCCCAATTCAAGGCCTATAAAGTCAAAAAGGTCATTATAATCATTATTTCCACAACAATACGTGAACTATCATGGACCATAGGGATGGGGGAATTAGAGACAATAGATCCAATGAATTAGGGTCATGGAACTAATTCAACCCCAACTCATAAGGCTATTGTAATTTATATAAATTTATCTTCCGCTACCATAAAAATTTATCTTCTCTAGGGTATTGTATCTCTATATAAAGGAGAAAACTCATAGTTTCTTCCCCTTCATGATGGGTCTCCTGTATTAGGGGAAATATTGGTGAATGTTATAGAAGACTATATTATGGTAATAATCCCATAAAAAGGGTAAACTGAAACTCCATATAGACGATAATTCCAAATGGCCCACTAAGAAGGGAAATGGTATGGGGAATCATAACCCACCCTATGAAAGATTCTCTAATAGTGGAGAATCCAATAAATATCCTAAATAGGATGTGGAAATTAATATAGTTGCATGATATGAATCGTTAAATATCATTGACGTTGAAATCATGAATAATTTTGAGAATTCCCTTTGACATTGATGATTGTGATGAAGATATGTCCACTTGATACATTATTCACACTGAATAAAGAGTTTTGTGCACCATGAATTAGAGAAATACTAAAAAATGAGAAATCTAAAAAATAATTATCTACCACATATTCATTATTTTTTTGGATAAATTAAAATGGAATGTGTGAATATATTAACTACCCACACATCACCTAAAGAATTTTTCCATCAAGTAACGGTACACTCAATATAGGGCTCAACTACAATATTTGAAGAAGATCAATGAATAATTTCTGAAAATTTATGTTCATACTTAATATAATTACTATAATGGGTAAAATATATCTAATCCTATAAATATACAACCAAAAGAAACTAAACAACAAGTAAGATAAGAATATATCCACATAAACTCATGTGAATCAAGAATATTAGTTTAATTATACCCAATAGATGGATAATATGGGGGATTCCCACAAGTAAGATAGTTGAAACCACTATTTCAAGTATTTTATCCCAATTCATCCCTGACTATACATCTAAAATAAACATGGTAATATGGAAAATACCATGTTTTTATAATATGTTCAATTAAGGAATCAGCTTAAGAGATATTTCTACTAAATCTCCTTGAATCCATTGAATCCCCTTAAACTTAGTGAGAGTCTATAGAAAGAAAAAAATATACTAATATAGCTATAGTGAAACCTGTGTCCTGATTAGGTAGATTTAACCCCTCCTCTATTGAATTTTAGGAACCCCGTATTCCCCATCCTTAATGGAATGGGTGGAACAAAGCATCACTTAAATTGGTTTTTGATCTATTGTGTTCCCATTTAAGAAAGCTTAGATAATAAATATGTAGAAAAATTAACGTTCCTTATTTAGACCCTATAAGGAACAACATTTTTTGGGTACAACAATTTTCTCTAAGGGTTCTCTTCCATCTAAGAGGATCTTCCCTGATGGTTTATTTTACAATTAATCTTGATGTTGAAGATGAAAAAAAATATGTGACCTCTTGAATTAGAATAAATGGTAAAATGAGATGGTCTCAGATATAATATATTGGTGTAAGGGGTTAATCTATAACCAAAACATGAAACTCCATCAAGAGAAACTATTTGAGATGTGTATAATAAATTATCTGAGATAAGCTGCATAACCTAATAATTCTTCTAGATTACCTACATAATATTTTGAGATTTTTTATCAATGATATAGGGTATGGAGGATACTATCTAAAACATACAGGTAAAATCTAGGAAAATACTGGTATCCCTGGAATAAAATAGGTAGCAAGAAATAAGTGATAAACATCTTACTTACGTTAGAGCTGACACCAACTCGAAAACCCAATCTTGTATAGTGTCATCTGGTGCATATCCAAAAATTATAGAATTAACAATGTTCTCATTGGGAAGAGAATAAGTATTATATGAACCAAGTTTTTGAGGATAATTATAATAAATTTTATTTCTTCTATAAAGAACATGTTCTTAGACAATTTACTGAGACCATGTAAAACAATATAAAGAAATTTCAAGATGCCAAATAAGATGAGTTCGGTCTTAGTGACCATCCAAATTACAACCCCTTCAACTAGATTTAATGAATAATATATATGAATTCTTCATATAAATAGATATACTCTAAATGATTTTTGATTTTTCAGAATGTTAAATTGGGTAATCCCTCAACACAAGTGACTCGCATTTCAACTACCCCACAAGAAGAAAGAGAATGGAAGAAAGTCCTGGATAGAGGTGTATAGAATATGGATAACTAGATCGCAAGGAAATTAGTATTTTTGGAATATACTATACATATAGCTAAACTAAATCAACTAGTTGAGAAACAAACATCCCCTTCAGTACCGAAGGTGACACATCAATTTTCATGGTCCTCCAAGAGTCAGTGCAATCACAACTATAAAAGAAAGTCACAGAGGGGTTATTTACTTGTGTTTAATCTAGTATGGACCCTTTTATACTTCATACCTATAAAATTGATAGATCTATTCTAAAATTAAGAGGATATATATGAACTTATGTTTCATAAATATAATTGAGGAATAGGGGAAAGTGGTTTTTCAAGAAGTGGAGGCATGGGAAAGAAGGGTCAATATGGGCCTTGACCTTTAGAAAATGTTCTTTTTAGAGACATATATTCTATATAAACCCAAATACATGCACTTAAATGGGATAAATAAGACCAAAAATATACTCTAGAATCATTACAATTCCTTTAAAATATGATTATATTATTGAGATGACTAGAGAGAATGTAATTTTATAACTACAAATGAGATGTTGGGAGACAATTTGGAATTATTCATCCTACAATGAAAATTCCTAAGAATATTGATTAAGATAAGGAACCATATGAAAAGAATATTATGAACTCTAAGACTCAGTCTTGATAATAGCCTCATAGAGGTAAACATAAGACCTTGGTCCAAATTTATGACATTTTTAATCAGATCATTTCTATTCTAGGTAATTTATTCATCTTAGATGCACTTCTTATCTCTACTTAACAACTAGAATAAATTATCAAGGACCTATTAATCCCTCAAGAGTTAAAGAAAAAAAATTTATGGTAAATGAATATCATTCGGAGACAGTAACCCATGGAATGTTATGCGGGAATCTCTTTAAAAAAATATGACTATGAGGTTTCATTGTTGGAAAATTTTATACCCTTATAAATTTATAGAAAAATAAATAATTTTGAATTTTTTGGGTATTGATTAATAATGGATAAGGTAAAAATATCATACAAATTCAAATTCATTGATATTTGGGCCTTAGTGAAGCCAATTTTTTCATTCTACTCTTAAAATTCAAGGGTACGACATGTGAAATAAAAACTTCTATGTGAAATAATTCTTTGAGAAAAATTTGATGGCCATGAATCTGAATTCGAATTCATGATTTCTTTCTAAGACATGGATTTAAATGATTTTCTGGGAAGACCTTGGCTTCATTCAAAAAAAAAATTCCCACACCAAACCATCATTGTACCAAGTATACACTCAATAGACTAGTTGGGGTGATACATAGCGATAGTTCTCCATTTGAATCATGAGACTCTCAATATATATAGAAGTTTATTTATGTGGGAAGGGAATAAATTAATGATAGACAATAATTTCCATGTTATTGCTGATAATGATATGGGATTAGATCATATCAATCAATTCCATGAGCTCGACACATTTTTTTTGCTACAAATCAAGAAATATTATCTATATTTATGAAGTCATCAAGTCATGTGGGTTTCATTTGGGGGGGGGTAAAAACATATAATAAATTTCCTCTCGAATGATGTTCTTGAAATTTCCCACATAGAACAACCATTTATGATTAAAGAAGATGAAACCATACTATTATTGTGAATCAATCTCACATATGAGTATTTTATATGAGTTCCATCATGAAATTTTTTTTGAATACACAATCAAGTATCCTCAATTAGATTATCCTCAACACACAGGGAGAGAGATTTTAATATGTTATAAGTATGATCACTCTAATCCTTCTTATATCAGCAACATTCACTAATTCTATTCATGTGAACGATGGATATAACCATGAAAAAGATAATAATGTTCACGTTGGGAATACTTACCCATAACATTTACAATAAGAAGGTATTGCTACATTGTCCCCAAAATCATGGGATATTTTAATATCTTCTATCGTAGATGATAGTGTAGGGGGATAATAGGATACCTAATATTCCCCCAATAGTAATTCCTCTACTACAACATCGTTAAGATCTTGGGATAACTCCATTCCATTTATAAGGGAAAAAAATAAACCATATTGTCATATAGATCCTAGTATTCCCCCAAATTTTTCAATTATAATTACATTGAAAAAGAAGTAGAGGAGGATGATCTAAGAGATTCCCCACCAGTGTTGGAGAAAGGTTTATCTACCATTTGGATAGGTTAATATCAGTACTGAGCAGGACTCATGTCCCACATTAATTAGGGCCACCATAACTATTAAGGAGCACAAGACTTGAATCACCGTCTTGAAGTGGCAATGGGATATCATTTCCTATAACTACAAAGAGATGCTTGAAAATGATCCAAATTTAGAACCCAATTGGTTAGGTCTTTCAGATAATCATCACAATTTTATATTTATGGCTAGAAGAATGCACGCTACGCATGCTGCTAAGGTTGAAGATGAAGTTGATAATATCATAAAATCTATCATCATACTGGGAGTAATGTACTATAAATGAATTTATATTATTTTACATTTCAATAAAAATAATAGGGAGATAATAGTTTGTATTGACATCATTTATCTTCACTAGAATTTCCCTATGGATGATTTCCCAATCCCAATTATAGATATATTGAATATTGTGACAAACAGATTCCAAGATATTCCCTTTATGGATAGATATTTTGCATATAATAAAATGTATATTCCACCCAAAGATGAGAAGGAAACCAAATTCAAGGTACCCTAAAGGATATATTGCTATCATGTAATTCCCATCAGATTAAAAAAATGTCATTTCCCCTATAAATTTTCAATGAATTATATCTTCAAGACCCTTCAAAGGAAAATAGTAAAATTCTATGTTGATGATATAGTAGTTATGTGTTAATATATCTATGATTATTTTTCAAAATATAATATTGTATTCAATGATATATGAAATAAAATTTTTAACATAAACCCCTTAAAATGTGTTTTATTAGTGATGTATGAAAAAATACTTTTCATTGTTTTATTTCATCAAGTTATCTAAGTGGATCATGAGAATACTAGAGAAATATTTGCAATACACCAACCTCAATATCTCAAATTGATAAGGGTAATTAAAGGGATGTGTTATTATATTAGACATTTAATTTTCAATCAATCTAGAATATTTTTAACCATTATAAGTTTTATAAAGAAATGTGTCACCAACTAGTGTGATGATTGATTCTGGGAATCATTTCATGGTCTCAAGTGATACCACCTGCAACCACCAATTTAAATAATTCTAGTGGAATGGAATCTTCACATCCTTTATGTAGAAACTGTATAATGATCAATAATATATCATCTAACTATAAATAACAATAAATTAAATAATAAAAACATATATTATCTTAGAAGAAGGATTTTAGACACTGGGATTTGGCATTCTTATATTGAGAAGAGTTGTTTGGAGCATATTTTCATAGTACAAAAGCTGAGTCATTACCTATTGCACCTTGAGGTCTACCTCTTCTCATTAATTGAACTACTCCAATATATTCTATGTCTACTAATGATAACTAGGATTCAATGTATTATTGGGTGTCATTATACAGACAAATTGATCATGTTTCTGTCTCAAAAGTTGATCAAAGGGAATGTGTTGATTGATTTTCTATAAGTGCACCCAGTCAAAGATAAGTCACTGATGAATACATAAGTTCTCAATGTAGATTTTTTCTTCATCCAGGGAACCCATTAGATATGGGAGGTATATTTTCATGGATCCTCCCAAAGTCTTATAGGAATAATATTTAGGAATATAAATATCAAAAATATTACTTAGTAATTGTTCTCATCTTTCTCACAAAGTTAGTTTTCCCTAAACTTTCTAATTTTTAGAAGGATGCACCAACAATGAAGTGTAATATCATTCTACCATTATAGTATTTGAGTAGAACCTGAATTTACTCTTGGAATTAATAAATATAAATGGAAATTTAGAGTTAGTGATGAAGAAAATGTATGGAAAATATGTCAACATAAAATGAAAAGTTGATTCCCTTGTATAATTACATATAAGTATGGATTAAAAAATCCCCCATAAGATAACACTATCTCATACCCTATATTCATAGAATTCTGAAGTCTATGCACTGACTGATGAATACACAACCCTAATAGTCCCATACCAAGATGGTATGGTCATTATAATCATGCACCACAATGTGATTTCTTGACTTTTCACCAATGATATAAAAGAAATAAAATATTTTAACACTACTCGTGATTAGGGTGAGCTCAGAATCCTCCCCAACTGATACCAAAATTTGATGGATTTACCCAATAATGGAATACCTCCAAAGAGAATTCTTTTTATCAGATCAAGATATGAAATAATAGATCTAATGGTGGGAAATAATTTTCATCCTTTATGATATAAATAATTCTCATAAATTACTCTACAAATTGGGATTTTATGGAGTCATCCTCGTTTATATTGAGGGAGGAGAAGTCATTACTGTTAAATAGGAAATTCATATAGGAGCTTGTGGTTATCAATATTTATAGTCCAAACTCTCCCATCAAATCATGAGACGTAGATATTTCTAGTAACAAATTACACAATACTTCATTGAATTCACTAACAAGTTCCATTCTTACTAGATTCATGCCAATATTATCCATTAAACCCATAAATATTAAATGATTCCATATACTCTTTGATCTTTTATTTCTAGGGAATAAATTTCATGGGCCTATATCCCCCAGCTACAACCATGAAATCCAAGATAATTCTAATTGTGATAGACTTCTTATCTAAGGAGGACAAGGCTATTTCCACATGTAATTCAGTAAAGAGGTTGTCATCATCTTGGTGATGACCAACATCATTATCATATTTGGTGTTCCTTGGACATCATTACTAGAAAATGACTCTAATTTTTTTCTTCTTATTGATAATTCTATATTAGTAGTAAAACATTTCGTTTATCAATTCTTACCACTATTATATAATGGTTAATTTATATATAGTGGATTTCTAAAAACACAGTCTAATATACTCTATAAGATGCTGGACATGGGTAAAAATTATTGGATTGAAAAATTCTGATATGCTTAGCGAGGTTATCATGAAACAACTTGAACTGATATAAAAGCGACACAATATTCTCTTGTTCATAGGAAAAAGGTAGTAATACCCTTTTAGGTCCATATTTATTTTCTCTATATCACTATCTACCATCATCTTCCCCAAGATGAATTGTCTCAAAAGTGATTGGATGAGTTAGAGCATCTTGATGTTATATTTTTTCCACACTACACAAACTCTAAGTATATAAAAACTAGGTTTTTTTATTATTCAATAAAAAATATCATCTATGATCATTCCTCACTGGGGAACCAGTTCCAGCCCTTAGATATGAATAAGCCACTGAAGATCTAACCAAAGTCGGAAGGACCCTTTTCCATACATAATTTCTACTCCAATGAATCCTAATATCTTATCACAATAGTCAAAGATCATATAGTGACTTACACTAATGTAAAATTTATCATTGAAAACACTTTATTAAATCATTATGGGAATATAAATGTTTGAGTACCAAGAATTTGAATTTCAAAATAGAATTCCATTATGTATGTGTCTGAACTTCTCAGAAAATGTGATCACCATATGACATAAAAGTGAATGGACATAGTCCTAATTAAATGGATTCAAATTATACAACCCCATATTTTATTTTTTATATGCCAAAAAAATGCATCATATTTGACAAGAATCAATTTCCTGACATGTTATCTCAAGCAATAATGAGTAATCTTCCAATTACATATTATTTCTCAGACCGAGCATGACTATTGTGAGAATAGATATGCTGGTTGATCACCCTAATTTGAATTACTAATATGCATCATGTTTGAAGGTAGTTATCATATTATTTTTTAACAATATACAATTTTACTACATAAGAGTCTATATATATGGCTATTCATACTATTAGGGATGGCACATGGGACTTATTCTCCTTACACAAAAGCTTGATCCATATATGATTCCTTAGTTCTTTTCACCTCAAACCATCTATTGGAAAATTCTAAGATAAAATCACATTATTTTATGAATTATATGTGTCTTGATTCCTATAAGTTGAGATGTATATCTGTACCTAAATCTATTATCATGGTCACAACTAAATAGTCCAGTCAAAATCTTACCCCCTCCTAGTATATGGTCACATAATTCACATTAGGATTATCTACATTGGACTCCACATTAGGGTGACATATATTTTTACAAAAACAAAATGTTCCATGATTCCTATTCTCTTGGATGTATATTGATTTTGGGATACGTTATCCAAGGCAAATTCATAGACTCTACACCCATGGGTTGTGTCCTAGATTCCATAACATCCCCTAATTCATGTTTGGTTTTTTCATTCATTCGTTCACTGGGGGACCCATATATATTTCTCCACTTATTCTTCATATGAGACAAAACCATAGATAAGGAATTATAATAACTATTTTTTGATTGATTCTTGTTATTTAATAACATATAGTAATGTCATTTTCTCCTAACATAGGCTCAACATAAAATATTATAGAATTTAACTGCCTCTTAAATCATGTAATCCCCATTTATGTCACGTATTTATATATAAAACTATTCACTAAGATGGTGAATATTTTACATCATAAGAAATATTTATATCTTGATTCCCACATCTCACAATATATATTAACATCAAGATCTATTACCCTAGGAACAACAATAGATTACTCTTATAGTGATTGTTCCCTAGTGATGAGACGCTTTCGAATTATTGTTGTGTTGTATCACTCCTTGTATCACTAGATCACCCATTTTACTCTTCTCTTATACATGTATCATATCTATATATAGATATGAAACATTTTAAAAACTATGTGTGGTTTTATTCCTATTAATAAAATATATAATGTGATTCAAGGTTCTCCTATCTTAGGCAAACTTTAAATTCTAACCAAATCCTTGTATTTTGTCTTAGTGACTTGATCTCTTCACTCACATCATGTTTTCCACCATGGGATCAGAATTGGGTTGAATATATATTAGTTTATATAATTGATTCAGATCAATAAAAAATACAATACATATGGTTCATCCTATAATTTATTAAACTACATTGAGTGGCCCATTTTATGAAATTTCAATCTCATGTATGGACCATCTTACGAGATCTTAAACTACTTAAAATGTATTATCTTGTCTATCATAATTCCCTAATATAAGAGATCGAAATTTTTAGTAATTTAAAGTTCATGATATTACTATTCCTGAAAATCAAAATGATTCCACCCCTTTGTAAGATTTTGATATATATGAGGGCATTTTCCAAGATCCATTTGTTTCTTGATTACTAATATTTTAGGAAATTTAGTGACTCTAGGATCACTCATATTGTTCCCAACCATGAATTATTGATCAAAACATTTTTTTTCATGATTCTTAAATCCTTTATATCCATGTGAGGTTTTCAAGGGTATGAAATTTTGTTAAATACCACATATTATATTCTCGAGTTAGATATGTTCATGATATTTGGTATACTACTCTCTATCCATAACCCTACTCCTATATAAAATGTCCCCAATTCCTTGGGTCAGAGTTTTATTACCTTAAACTACATGAACCATGGTCTATCCTATAAGATATTAAATTATTTAAAATGGTTTACCTATTTTTACATGATCTCCTTGAACAAGTGAATGATTTATAGAGGATCCTTAAATATATAGATTTTCGACATTTTACTAATGATATATGAATGTATTCATCCAAAAAATACCAGATGTTATAGATATAGTTGTATTTACAGATTCATTATCTATTGTCTATCTAAAATATTACCTGAATGATACCCCAAATCATGTTCATATCAATTTTTAAGGGAGTCAAAAACATCATTATTGCGTGAAATTAAATTTTATGGTACATGTCCTCATAGTATAATATTAAACAATAGAATTAAATTATCTTTATCATATAATGATTAAAATTCATGACACATGGTCCATCATACAGGACCTTAAAATGAATAGGGTGTTATTACCTATCTAAACATTGTCTCCTATAAGATATTCATATCCATGAAAGGGTTGGTGTTATAACCAAGGTGATCTGAGTTGGTTGTTGATAGTGAGTTGATTTTTTGTTCAATACATTCTAGTTTGATCCCAGAGTTTAATATTTCAGGGGGTTTACTTCAGAATATGTAATCCTAAAATTCATTTTTAAATTTATTAGTTAATATGTTGTTTTTAGGGTGAATGAAAGTTTTAGGTTTAGTCATGTACACGGTCTATGTGATCAAGTATGTGGTATGCATGAGGATTTCATATCATAGGATATTTCATATAATGAACATCCTCTGTGAAGTATAGTACACATGTTTCAATGGAATTATGTGGTTAGAGACATGAAGTGTATGGTTTGAGAGAAGTGATTTCTCAAGGACCAAAAATTATTATATTCCGCCAAGAAAATGATTATGTATTATGATGTTAGAGTTTTGTGATTTTTATAAAGGTTACCTTATAGGGGTTAAAAAGTATTTTTGAGGGTTAGTGTGTTTCAATGTAGGATTTTCCAATAAAGAAAATTCTAATCCTTTCATTATGTATTGATTATAACTAAAGGTAAATATTGGGAGTTATTTAGAATATAGACAAAGGAAAGAACAAAAAAATATGAGACTACGTGGTGAGTAAGTGGTCTATGAGTTTCAGTAGGATGGTGTCTTGTGGTAGAAGTATGTATAATAGTGTACATGGTCTATAGGGATTAGTATGTAGATCATTGGGTTTATAAGAAAAAGTGGAAGAAATATTGTGGAAGAGGTATGAGAAGTGGAGTACAAGGACCATGAAAGGGAGAGTGTGGTTTACAGGGGTGGTATGTGAAGCATTGTGTTTCATATGGTTACTTTTCATAATGTATATTTAGGTAGATATTTTCCCATAAATATCTCTGAATTTTTTTTAGAGATAGAGATTTATATTAGATAATCAAATATATCTTATCACAAAGAAAATAAAATCCTATGTTATTGAAAATGAGAAAGAAACCTTCAAGTTGATAAACTGTGGCACATGTAATATTGAGTAGTGTGCAAGGACGTGTTTGTGGAAGTGATTTGTGGTAGATAGTTTGGTTTCCCTAAACTCATTATAAAGTTAGTGTACCTAGCACATAATGACTCTAAACAATCATTTTTAATCCACTAAAAATGGTGATACATTTTGGATTTTTTTTGACCAACACATCATCGATGTATGATCCTTGGACTAGCCCTTTGTGGTGAACCAAGTGAAAATTATTGTTCATATATTACCTTATGAATTTATTCTTATCATGAATGAGTTAATACATATGAAATATTTAATTTATTCTTAAAAATTTGAGGACAATATCCAATAGGTCATGTGAAAATTTTAAAACCATGATTTACTGCTACCCTCTCCTAGAATACTAGGGTAAAATAGTGAACGACTCATGGGACCCTAAACTAGGTTAAAGTTCCCTTTGTCCAAGAAATTCATGGTGTTTGGGTACCTCATATTTATATTTTATATGACTTGTGGAATTTTCCTCGATAGAGTAATATAGTATCATTCAGTTCCAACCAAAACTAGTACAACATTCTTTCATCTTATATATGGATCAGAACCACATGCATGAAATCATCTATCTCCACAATTTAATCATCTCTAGTATAATAATCATTGTTAGTTTAGAATGGGGATGTTTCGACCACCCCTTAGAAGTTTCCTTACATTTTTCACTCTTTCTGAATTAATCATTTTAATTAGTATATCCCTCCCAGGGATATTAGTAATATGTGTATTGGATTCTAAGGGACACCACTATTGGTAATGGTTATTTTTTCCTCCATATTCTCCATTCCAACCATTGGAATATTCATGATAAAGAGTAATTCCTCAAATTTCTGTATTCCATTGAGAACGTTGTTGTGGAACTAACCTTTCAAATATAGGTAATGGTCATCCTTAGTGTACTTTTACCATTATAAACTCTGAATTTGTATATTTTAGGTCTTTATTTTTATCATTTACATTCCTCATTGATAGGTTTTGGTGTTCCATTATCTTTTGAGTCTCATGTTGGTCATCATATCATATCACCTTTTTTGTACCAAAAAATGAACATAAGACGCATGCACACCCCTCAAGGTTGTCTACATTAATGATATTGGGATTCTATTCACATAATTTTAAACATTCCCTTATCACTAGGTGGAATGAATTATTGATAAAAAAAGACATGAAACCTTGAACACTTTCCATTCTTTTTTTGTAACTATGAACATAAACAACATGAATCCCCTTTTGATACGGTCTACATTTGTATCGGGATTCTTATTCATGTCAGTTTTTATCATTCCCTCATTATATAGAATATCTCAATCTTTTGGTCAATGTTATGTGACCTTATATTCTAGCCTCTAAGGGTCCATATTACATGATCGTTTAAAAAAATTCTAAATGAAAAAGATGTAAATATTGTGATGTCAAAAATTTATATGGGTGGTTTTAGAAAAATCTAGGTCTCCAATCACTAATTCAAACATTTTAGGACCTATGAAAAAATTTTAGTATTAAATAGAGAAATAATAAATCCTATGGTCCCACTATATAGCCCTATAAAAACCATGTTCTACTTACTTGACCCCCTAGTCCATGTAAAAGTAAGAGCATTTTACCATCATAACCCTAACCTCAAATTTTTTGTCCAATAAATGGTGGAATAACCATTAGAATTACTTAAATATTCATGAGTACCCTCCCTTATATAATCATACCTTATTTCTTATATGTTTGAGTCTCCTCAAAAATTTCATTAGGCCATCAACAATGAAACTATATAGATCCAATGGTCACCCTTGTTTGGTAATGATCATTGGTACTTCCATATTTTTTCTGGCCAACCAGAGTCATCGTCATCTTGATTATAAGGTTCTCAAATCTTCATATATTTTGGAACCATTGAAGTGTAACCCATCATTTGAATGTGGTATGTGGTCTTCCCTTTCTTACTTATCCCATTTCACATAATTTTATTCAAATGTATTGAGTTATGACTTACATGATCTATAATATAACATTACTAGAGGATTAAATACCCTCAATGTTACACAGTTTTTTATCATATGCATATACAAGGAATTATTATGATGTTCTAATCAAGAGAATAAAAATTGTCCTTTTCATGTGATTGTAAACTATACAGAATGATTTTCCAAGCATCAAGACCCAAAACCAAATTCATCCATTTTTTAGATTATCTATGTTAGTGGAATTTATCTCTT
Organism: Viscum album; assembly: GCA_963277665.1. Classification (NCBI taxonomy): domain Eukaryota; kingdom Viridiplantae; phylum Streptophyta; class Magnoliopsida; order Santalales; family Viscaceae; genus Viscum; species Viscum album. The sequence continues at coordinate 792,677,399 of OY728132.1, forward strand.
CATTAATTATTAGTATTTATCTTCTTGTGATATTGGATAGACTGCCTCAAATCTTTTCCCTAACTATCTAACCTTATAAACTAGAAACATTTATCCATCTTTCAAGACATAAAACTAGTATTGAAAAGATAAATAATACTCATCATATTGAAAACATAGATATGGTGGATATGGAAAAGTTAAATTCCCTACTCACTTGGAAGTAATTTAGAAACACAAATTTTTATCAAATTAATATTATATAATTTTTAAGATAAAAAATATAATATTGATACAGTTCATGATCCATCAGTTTAGTATCTTGGGAAAATTAGGCTCATACTTCACCTGTACAAAATTAAACCTAAACATTAGTTGAACCCTTATTCTCTATCCTTTTAAAATTTCCCAGAATATCATTAGTATATTTTATCATCTAACGATATAAATCAAAAAAAGGGCGACCTAAAAGCCTAGTAAGTGAAGGAATATAGTGGGGGGGAATAACGAACATGAATCAATCTTATATTGGTGAGCACTATCAACATCATCATACCATAAGAATAGGATCATCATCATAATCATGAGGGAATAAATTGATAAATTCCTAGAATTTTTCATATGCATAGTAATGAAATGTTATAATATAGTAGTAATATACCACACATAGTTGTGAATAAAGATATCATAATGTTCACGCATAACACATGTGCATAAATTATAACATAATAATTTGAACAAATATAGCTCATGTTCACACATAATACACATAATATCACAATATTTTCAACATTATAAAATATATATATGAGGGATATAAATTTTTTTCCCACTCATGACATTTTAAAATTTACATAATCATGCATGCCACATGGAAAGAGTACATATAAAAAACATATTCATGAAATAAAACCAAAGAAAAAAAGAGTTTCATAAGTATTTCATAGAACATAAATTAATGAATAAAACTTAGTGTTCCCAAAATAATAAGAGAGATTATGTTTTTTCAAAAAAAATTTATTTGAATAATAATAAACTCAACATGATTCAAATAGATATTTGGAAAAATAAATTAGTTTTTGAAAAATATTTTGAATTAGATTAGAAGTCCTTTTGGAAAGGTAAAACCATGTATATCCGAATAAGGAAAATGGAATTTGTTTTGAAAGGAAATTTTTAGTGAAATATAGAAAGATACATATAGTGAATAATGTAAAATATAAGATAAATAAAGACAAATTAATTGTGTTTTAGAATCACAATACCATAAATCCTTCTTTATTTCTTAAGTTATCTGTATCCTAAATAATAAACATAGTTTTATTAAAACATGGAACCAGAATTGAATTATGAATATTCATTCAAAAAAAATAAGTTAAAATAATATAATTATATTTATTAATTTCACTTGTTAAAGGTGAATAATTTTGATATCATATTTTCATTAAAATATCATGTCACGCTTCGATATAAGTAATTTTCTTCACAATTACTAATACCTTTTTATGGTCATCACCAGAAGTGAAAAAATATATATATTATAAATACTTTATTATAATCACTTATAAAGGGATCAATCTGAAAATAATTGGAAATATCCTTATTAGCAGTTAATTTTCCATTAATGAGACAATGTCCAAAGAGAATATTTGAGATATATATTATGTTATTATAATAAAAACAACATTTTTGTATATATTAATGTTTTCATGATCATGATAACAAACTATTTAACCTTTTTAAGAAGTTTTTATTATAAAAGAAAAGGAGGATGTGAAATTAGAAAAGGAATGTGAAACAAAAGGATGAAAGAACATTTCCTATTTTTTGAACTTATTAATTTTCTACATCCCTCAACATCTTGAAATCCAAGATTTTGATTACATCATAATGTTTTGAAGGATGTTAAGGATATTAAGAGAGGGTATTTGGGAAGAGTTTTGGCTTTGGTAAGTGAGGGGGGGGGGGTGGTATTACAAGGGTGGGTGAGGGGCCATTTATACTTGAGGAGAGGGGTATTTAAATGATAAAATATTGAAAACATTATTATATCCAAGGTAAACCTTTAAACAGTAACATTTTTTACATTATTAAAATATTTGACTAAAATAACATGATTTGAGGAATTTTAAACACTTCATAATCATAATTTATTAGTTTAATCAAAATCATATGCGGAAAAATGAAAAAATATTATTTTAATGGAATATATTAGTATTTAGACATTAGAGGTTAAGAAAAATGTTTATTTTTATTTAAAAGATCCATTTATCCAATCAAATATTATTTTTTGATACAAAATTTTAATAATTGATTTAGTAATTATTATATCCTGAATTATGTAATTTAAAATATACCAGTTACAAAAAAACTATATAATTACTATTCAGCTAAAAATTGACGTATTTCAGAGATTTACCAAAAAAATAACCCTTATACATTTTCTATGTGATGATTCTAAAAATGAAACTCATTTTATCAAGATAATTTTCTAACATCGGTAATGTTACTTTTTAAAATAAAAAAGTTTGATTTTTACGAAATACATTAAAATGCATTTTAAATAAATATGTGCTTATCGCTTATTTGGGTTTTAATATTGATATTTGTGTTATGGTATAATAATACTTATATTTTCATAAATCACCCATGATAAATATTATTAATATTACATGTTATTATTTTTAGGACAAATTACTATTCCAATGGTCAAGTTGCTTTTCAAAATGGTCAAGTAAATATTCTTAATTGCTCAGATACTATTTCTAATGGTTAGTTTTCTATTCCAATAGTCGCGTTACTATTCCAATGGTCATATTAAATATTATAAATATTACTTCATTACATCATACATTATTCGCTATAATTCCACCCAAGGTTCTATATTTTCCTTTTCTAAGATGTCAATCGGTTTACTAATATTCTGTTTCATTTCTATTATGTTGTTCATGGGTGTGATGATTAAAGAATAATGGAATGATATAGGTTTTCCCATTAATTTTTTTTTATTTAATATTTTTTACAATTCTATTAATTGGAATTTTCATGTGCTTAGTTTCTATCTAATCTAACAATATCTATTAAAGAAATAAATTTTAGTTAGTTTCACAATGTTTTGTTTGGGTATAATTTTATATAATAAAACACACATTTATTTAAGAAAAAAATATCATTTATAAACTTTAATTCATTACAGTCTCCCCACCCCCCTTCATAAATTTATTCACCTAAATTTGAAATCATATTCTCAGTTGAAATTAGATGATGATACTTCTGTTTAATCATTTCCTATAGTTCCCACATCACCTTTTTATATTTATGGTTTCCCCATAACACTCTGACAAGGGGAGTTCTCTTATTTCAAATATATTTGTTCCTAAGGTCCAATATCTTCACATAATTCTCCTTATAAGAGAGTTAATTATACATTGGTACCACCTCCAGATTTAGTACATGTTATAGATCAGTATTTATATCCTTAGGATAGATACATAGAACATGTCATGAAGTTGAGTCATGTTTAGTGGAATTGATATCTCATAGACCAATGATCCTATAAGATCAATTATCATAAAGGGTCCAATTTACCTAGGGATAACACCCCCTTTCATTACAAACCACATGAATTTATTCTATGGTGTTATTTTAATGAAAAACATTTCACCAACTTCAACTAGAAGTTTCACAGACAATTTTCAGAATAGATCTTATACTCTCTCTTAGAGTCATTTAAATGACATTGGATGGATTGAACCTTATTTATCATCTCTTTAATAAGATCCAGTCCAAGTTGATTTTTTTCACTAACTTCATCCCAAAAAGTCGTATTTCTATATATCTTTCCATATAGAGCTTCATATAGAGCAATTTGAATACAATAGTTGAATCTTTTTTGTATAAGAACACAACTAAAGAGATATTTTGATCCCATCCAACTTTAAAACTCTATTGAAAAGTCTCTCATAATTTACTTGAGTGTTTGAATGGTCCTTAAAAATATTATATTAGTTTGGGGGTGATAGGTTTTACTGAAATTAAATTCATTTTTTAGAGATTATTGAAGAATTATGCAAAATTTATAATTGAACCATAGATCAGGGCCATAGATGATCAAAGGTGGTATCCCATGTAGCATTACCACTTCCATAAAATATATCTTATCAAATTTTTCAGATCAATAATATTCCCAAATAGTGATGAAGTGGGCCTTATTTATGAATATATTAACCATAACCAATATTTAATTTCTTCCTTTGGATGTCTTTGGGAGACTAGTAACAAATTCCATATTGATGTTCTCCCATTTCTATGTGGATAATGAAAATGGTTTCATAATACCCTTTGAATTATATTACTATTATTTAACTTAATAATATGCCAAGAACTTTTAGGCATACATGGAGATCTCTTACTTTAGGTTTTCCCATCACAACTAATCAGGAATATTACGGTGCATCTTTGTTCTTCAAAGATTTATATAGAAATATGAGTTATGTTCATTACCCAATATCTCTTTCATTATCTCAGGTGATGTAGTTGTAAAAAGTCTAGTTTCAAAAAAAATGTCACCATTTATATTACATATTAATTATTGGTTTTACATTACTCCCATCACATATTTTTTTACTGAAAAATGATTAATATTCAGTCAATGTTTATTTTTAATCATAAAAACATAAGGATAGCATTATTTGAATTTACTAAATAACACAACTATTTAATGTTTTGATCATATATTGAAATATAATTATCCAAATTATGTGATAATTATTTTTTAGTGATATTTATTCAAATTAAAAAAAAATCATTTAATTGAATCATTGGCTACTTCGGCCATCTAAAGGTCCATTTATACCACACAAGAAGACATAATGAATCTGTCAAAGAAATTGGACCAGCTATGATGTTATTTTTTCTATGATCAACTGATAAGTCTAAATATTTTAATACTATAAATAAAGTAAAATAAAACTACATTACCACTTAGATAAAAATGTAAAGTCTCAATTCATCATTAATGGGACCCAATTCATGCATGAAATTCGAAACAACAATTCAACCCAAGATAAAAGAACAACCCACTATTTTTTACTTTTATACCAATATAGATACCTAATTAAGTTGATGTTTTGAGAATATAAATTAAATATGAAATACTAAATCTTTTTAGAATAATTTTATCCAAAATTATTTACTAATAATAACTGTAAATTCCTTCACATTTTGGCCATGGAAATATTCATGAAAATTTTGATAGCATCACATGGTTTACCAAAACATCCAAAAAATAAAAAGAATAACATCCAAAAACATTAGATTCTATACTCTCTCTATCCATATATAAGGATTTAATGATGATGAGTTTTCATGAATCATATTTACTAATGGTTAAATGGTCGATCCAACTTGAGGGGTAGTTTTGGAAGGCAGAAACTCCACCACCTTAGGCAATAAATACAATCCATTATTATCCATGCAAATGGTTGGATTTAACAACCTATGAGGACACATTATAATGAAAAAATTGTCAAAATAAAGGTCTAAGAGTACTTTTTAAACTCAAGTTTCTAATTTAGTGGACTTTCTTCTTCTCTTTGTTTTCATTTTATTTTGTGTTCTCCTTAAATTGTAATATCATTTGTATTTGAGTTGAAATTATATTTAAATATTAATGAAATTATCTTTATCATATCTTATATTAATTAAAAATGTGTATTGAATTAAAAAATTTCATAATACTATGTACATTAAGTTGAAAAACAATTCACATTCACTTCCTCATCCAATCTAATGTTTGAGTCTAAGTTTCTTCACTTCTTGTGTGTGTGTTCAGAAAAAAAGTCTTTTCATAAATCATTAATTTTTTTATTATTTTAAATAATCACCATAATAATCATAAATTTTATTTCTGAAAATATCAATGGATAATTAAATCATCCATTGGTGTGAGTAATAATTTGGGCATGTTAAGTGATTGATAGCTTTTGGTCATTAAATATTATTTATGTTAATAATGTTTATGTTAAAACTTAAAATGTCATTAATTAATGAGATTATTGGTTTAACATGGGGATTACACGTATTATTGGAACTATTAATAAAATTACATAAATAGTTTTTTATTGAGATTAGTACCCTATTTTAGTCTTGGATTAAATCCTTAATATTTTGAAATTTTGATTAAAATCATCTTGTGTAGTGCGTGTTAATTTAAGGCATTATATTAAAAATCTCAATGATATCATAATATTGAATCCCTAATAAATAAATGAACACAATATTTATTAGATTTTGAAGTAAAATTCAATAATAAATCATTTCAACTATTCTCTAAAACAAACCCCACCTCCCTTTCAAAATAAAAAACAAAAAAAATCTATTCCAAAAATAGTACCATCACTGAGGAATTTACCAGAGTGTCGCTATACATATTATATAGGATCACCAAAACATTAAATGTTCAATAGGATAAAATAATCCATACGTCAAATTTTGTAGTTTCTTTGGATGGTATAAAAATTAGTCAGTCATTTTTTATTTTTTTAAAACAAAATTCAAAAAAATTAAACCAACTTTTTTAAAAATACAGATATAGAAAATCTTTCCATACTCATCATTTCATATTTCTCTAAATTCTTCATATCCTCCCATGAAATACATGGGATTTTTTTACCCATAAACTTATAAAACTCTTTGTATACATATGATTAACATTTTGGATAATCAAAAGACTCAAGACCCACCCATTAGTCATCTAATTATTCAAGATATGGACAATCCTGGGGAATAAACCCTAAATTACTCTTTTCCCCCAATAGGAATTACCTACACTTGGTATTCAATATTTAAACATGGAGGCTAAATTTTTTCTCAATTTAGGTTTGATTTATATTTTTTCCAGTTTCTATGGTGTATGTGGTTATGATACTCATCCTTACCTCCAAGATTTCCAAGTGTTGTTCTCAACCATGAATCCTCAAGGGGTTTCTAAAGAACAAAAAAATCTTTGTCCATTCCCTTTCTCTATATATGTCTTCACAAATTCATGGATCTAATACCTCCCTCCTTGTTCTATAAGCACTTCTAATTAAATGAAGCATCTCTTTTTATAAAAACTCATTCTTGCTTATCAAAATTATTCTATACAAAAGGAAATTAGTGGTATCCATCGTTTCTCCTAAAGAATCAGTCCAATAGTACCTAGAGAGGTTCAAAAATCTTGTGAAAAATTTCATACACCATAAAACCCCTATCCAACTTTTTATCAAAAACTTTTATGAGGGGTTTTTTCTATGAAGTGAAATCTCATTGATGTCAATGTGGTGATTCTATATTAAAAAAAACACCTGATGCTACACTATATTTCATAAGAAACATGCATAAAAACCTGAATAAATTACATACTCGAGCACCTAATGAAGTTAAAAAATCGATGAGAATAAATCCATAAATCTCAACAAGATGATAGAGTGGATGAGTGAACATAAAGGTATTGTGGGACAACCAGTTCTAGTTACCAAATTCCCAACCTCACCATCTCAACAATATCAATTCCTTGGAACTATTAAGAACTATGGAATCTATAGCTCACTAGTCCATCCAACAAACACATGTCTATAATTACTAGATGATCATTCAGATTTATCTAATCCAATAGATATCAGTGTATCATTTTCTTAGTGTAACACCAACCCTTAATAACCATGTTAGTTCATTAAAATCATCAACCAATATCACTACGATCCCTTATCTTCAACCTATATCCAATGATGGAAGGACCATCTAGACCTGAGGTATGGTAATCCAATCTCCCACCCCTTAATTCCATCTTCAAAATCTAAACTAGTTCTGGCATGGTAATAGTGGGATTGACTTCCAAAAACCTTATCCTTTTGTTCCCACAACCTCAAAGGAGACATATTCCTCCCACTCCTCCTAGATTCCAATATCCTGTTGATCCTTCCCAATTACCATCTCAATCCAGTCTATTTTCCAATAATAGAAATAAAGGAAATCCTAATGTGGAACATGGATTTTCTTCTAAGAAACAATAGTAAAGTGATGTGTAATATCTTTCCTCCTTCACCCATTCTAGCCTTAAAATCATTTAAACCCAAATTATTCAACTTTCATCCCACTTAATTCAGAAAAAATAGCTTTATTATTCCCAACTCCAATGTCAAACATTTTCCAACACCAAGGGTAATGTAAGTGCAATATCACTTCGATCGATAAATGAAATTTATATACCTCATGATGAATCCCCAAAATCCCATTTAGATGTTGATATAGAAAAATAAAATAAAAAAAATCAAGAAAAATATCTTATTGTAACTATGTAAACTCCTTTCATTCCACTTATGAACCCAATTCCTTTTCCTCAAGCCATCTCTAATCCTAATAAGACCTTTTATCAAGATTCAGAACTATTTTAAAAGTTTATACATGTTTAATTCAACATTAACCTCTTATATTCCGTAAAAAATAATTATGAAAATTTTATAAATGAATTGTAAACCCACAAGAGACCACTTAGGTCTATTAAAAATGTTTCAACCCATTAATCAATTCCCATAAAGTAAAATGATCTGTGTACTATTATGGTTTCATTCCAAAAAGGGAGTTCCAACAGTGATGATTCACTCATAGACCGAGGAGCCTCAACAAATGTCATTACCAAATCCACATTTTCCTACACTAATCTAGGTCCCTTAACCCATGGAATATTTTCATCTAGTTATATAATCTATGAACTATTAATCCTAAGGGAATAATTGAGTATGTCCTTATTCAGTTCAATGATCTTGTCTTCCTAGCTGATTTTTATGTCCTGCACATAGAAAGAGAGACATCTTCTTCTCGATATCCCTTAATTCTAGGGATACAATTACTTATGATAGCTATTACTAAAATTTATGTCTATGTGGTCATTTACTCCCTAAAATTTGTGGAACAACAGGTCAAGTTAAGTATTTTTCAATCCATGAGATGCAAATGAGAGGATCACACTGCATTCTCTATACATACATATGAGGAAACTTTTAAGAGTCGATTTAATCATATTCCATCATGTTCTTCCTTTTATAATGATTGTGGAGTTTCTTAAATTTTTACCATTATTAAAAAATTAATAAATGGAGAATTTATGGTTGATTTTTCATTTATATACACCATCAATATAAAGGATTTGGAAAAAAATTTCAAATATCATCTTACCCATAATCTATATTAATCCAAATTATCCATGTAATAAGGAAAATGTTATTTCTCAGACCTATTTCACTCAATAGTAACCAAACAAGGATGTCTACATGACCTAAAGAATACCTCCCTCTATACCATACGCTATTGACTAGTAATGAGGGTCTATGGTGAAATAGTGGAGAGACTATGCCCTCAGGATTAGAGTGTATCAAAACAGTATAATCATATAAATCAGTAGTGGAAGAATAAATATAACTGAACAGATAAATAATAAAAATCCATCATATAAATAACTAAGTAGTCTCACCCATCAATGTAATATACAAAACTTTGATCATGTAATGCTATACAGAAAGAAAATATAGATAAACATGGTATCGGGTATACGTACAAAAAAGTATACAAAGAGAACCAAAAATTCCACAAGACTATCTCCAGATATAATCACAATCCACATATCATTCATGTTCCCCTCCCCACTCCCATGCTACAATAAATCAATGATTAGAAACCGAGTGCTTTTTTGTATCCCTACCTACTTCCATGAAGTCTGTCTCGGTACCAATCGAAGGCCCAAATAGGTTATTTGATAAACTTAGCATGCCACCACCAATGGTTTCTAAAATAATAAAGTCTATGAATATATAATAAATAGTGTGTACATAACAATAAAATATATAAAACAAGTATAGTATACAAATAACCCACATAGGTCTGGGTCCCCATGGAACACCCATCCTCTGCTGCCTACTTCGGACTACGTAAGAATATCATTGAGTAATCAGTCATTCATGATTTAATTTATAAAGTCATGATACCTGTATCATATCCCAACCATCACCCATGAATCTAATCCAAACATGATTTTTATAATTAGAACATCATAAAATGTAAGGCTCTGATCGAATCTATGTTTTTTTATTTTTCTTGGTAGACACATTCTATAATCAACTCATTATCATTATAATCAACCAGAGCATGTCCTTGGAATTCCTATTTTTGTACCCAGGAATCACTCCAATTATATCGTGAAGCCATCACCTTATAATACCATCCAAGGAATTCCTCATAGAAATTCTGGTATCAGTTTCGGTGAGGTATAAAGTATTTTTCCATTGAGTATGTCTTTAGAAATCTATAAAGGGATCCCAAGTGTCACATATGGTGTATATAATGATCATACCTCTAAGTCCCTCATTGGAATTCCACATATAGATTCTAAGTGTCACTCGAGGCATATATAATTATCATCCCTTTGAGTCCATCATTGGCAGTCCACATAGGGAGTCCAAGTATCACTTGGGGAATATATAAACTAGCTACCAAGTGAGTATATCCATTTAATTCATACAGGAACCCATGTATCTCCCAAAGTATCATTAACAATTAATTTACATTACATTTAATTAACAATCATAAGAGTCCATATATGCTGTTAATAAGATGGAACCCATCTTTCACTCTCATTATTGCAATAAAAATGGTCATATTCCCACAAACTAATAATACCATTTAAGTTCAAATTTATGTCAATTTTCCATTACATTTATATAAGTAATATTTTAACCTCAAATGGTGGCTCAAAACAAATTACAATCTTATAAGGCCTAGTATTTCATAAATACCCCCATTAATATTGGTTAGGCATTATGATATAAAGAATTTCTCAAGCCTATGAAAGAAGGACAATAGCCAAAGGCATAGGGACATGGTATTCCATTCCCTAATTTATTCAATCCAATCTATCTTTTAAAATTTTCATTTAACATCCTATGAAATGGGTAAAGAACACACATAAAATTTTTAATCAAATCCATAGGCCACCCATTCTAGTTTTATCTATTTAGAAAACACTCTCAAAGGGTATTGAAATTCAAGGTACTTAACATTTTAGTATATTTAAACAATTATCATGGGTCATATAAGACAATCATACCCATTTCATTTAATAATAAATCCATTTAATATGTGTCACTTGGAAAACCCATCATGCATAAAAATATACTATATATATATATAACAATACATTGAGAGAAAAGCATGAGAACACCTACCTCATCTTGGTAGTCAACTCTCCCTTTATTTTTGGCCTCTAATATGGGATAGAATGGAAGAAATTGAGCAAATTGAAAAACAACATGGTGGTTATCCAAGAGGAATATAAATTAAAAAAGTTTTAATAGAAGTATATAATTCACTGGTGGCTATCCCACAAGACTAATGACGGATCGATCCGAGTCTATATGGGAGCAATCCTTCAATGAATAACATTAGTCAAGAAATAGCTTTTCAAGGAGGAGAGGGGATTTTGTGCCTGTGAATGGTAAAATAAATGAGGGGTATGATTTAAATATGAAACATAGAAGTTTTAATTTTAAACCTTTTAATTTTTCAAATGGTTGGTATGAAAGGTTGGCCAAATCATGTACCAACCATGTGCACCCCACTACCAAAGGAGCACACCCTACATGGACTACACTGAACGGTTAAAAATACCCTGCATAGCCCACACATGGCCTCTATATCATCCCTACCTGATCCATAATCCCATTTTCATGGTTTATAAAAACTGCTTGGCACCCTTTCAAGGTCACATAGTTTGAGGAGAATGATTTTCACTAAACATGTGCTAACTATACACCTCTACTATATCCATAAAAATATGGATCATGGGGATCCAAACAAGCCCTTAATTATCCTAAATACATACATTAACCATAGGTAACATTTATTGGAATAAATGAAAATGTTTAATCCAAAATTTAAAGGATGAAGACCTCATAGAAAAAATAGGAGTTCTTAAAATAGTCCCCCTTAAATTAATTAATCCCTAAATATCTCTTCCAAGGGTGGTAAATAGTCATATGAGATTAAATCTGGCCACTGGGAACATATGTTGGCCTCCCACTCCAGATTCTCATCCTGTATACAGTCATGCTGACATAGCACCCAATGTAGAGGAATTGAACAACCTCGGAGAACCTTCATGCTATCATAAACAATACAAATATGAATCTTTTTAGAGGATTCATCAACATCCAACTCAAAAACCTTATGATAATGAATAACCAATGGATAAAAATGGTATTATTGAAGTGTAGATACATGGAATACACCATTCATGGACCATTACGCCTGAGGTAACATTAACCTATAAGAAACTATATTTAGTCATTCTTGAATATTGAGGGGGCCAAAGTAATGAGGTGATATATTCCCTTTTTTCGAAATATATATATGACTCCGTCTAGGTGAAACTTTTAAGAAAATCTAAATACCCATCTAGAACTCTAGTGGTCAATGGTGATGATTTGTGTGTGGATTCTGACTATACTAATCTATAAAAATTTTCTTCCTAATAAATTGAACATTCCCTTAAGTATATTGAATGAGATGAGGACCCAATATCACTTTATATCCTACCTCTAACTAGCACATGGGTGAACAGAACAACCTTCTTATATAGGGCCTCATAAGGATCCATCTGTTGGGTCTCCTAGAAGTTGTTATTATAAGATAACTTAGTGATAGGTGAGTGTTTCTCCCAAGTACCTATGAAGTCAAGGATGCATGCCCAGATCATATAATCTTAAACCTATATCAGATGAAAAGAATGATTTCCATTCTATGATGGAGAAAACTTACTATGTAATTTTTGTGATCCCAGTGACCTCAATAATTCATACTAGAAACATGGGGTGAAATGAGAATATCTTTCTAATATGATATAATGTAAAATCTTGTGTACGTGTATGATTTGTCAAATGTAGTGCCTTCCAACCTCATCCACTAATAAGTTCACCCTATTAGGTAAGAAATGTGTGACCTTTGTAAAACAAAATCTAATCACTCATATGTCATCATTTCCCTAAGGTGATATAGGAAATCCCCTCATGAAATCCCTAGTGACATCATCCTGTTTCCACTCTAGAATAGGTAATAGTTTTAAAATCCCTAATGGTCCCTGGTGTTTTTCATTCACCTACTAATAGGTGGAACACTAAGTAACAAACCCATTTATATCTCTTTTCATCCTCGTCCACTAGCATTGATGGAGTAATTCATGATACATCTTAGCATGACTAGGATGAATAGTCTTTATAGAAGCATGAGATTCGTATATCAACTCCTCTCAGACATCTATAGAAACCTGAATACATCCATGAATGCACAATATCTCATTCCCATTAACGAACCAATGAAGAGGTGGGTCACTCCTGTAATACTCTCCCGTAAGATCAAGCCCTCAGAATCTGACAACAGCCTCATCTTCACTCTGTATAGAAGTAAATAGGTCACGGGTAATGATATAGGTACATACATTTCATGATGTTCCTAAACCTTTATATGCATCCCAAAAAATAGTTCCATAAGCTGACACTCACCACTAGCTTCCTAAACTATCTGGTTCTGAGTCCTCCTACTCAGAGTATTAGAAATAACATTTTCCATTCCAAGAATATAAGCAATATTGATGTCAAAAGTTTGTATCTAGTCAACCCACCATCATTTTTGGAGATTAAAGTCATCTTGTGTAAATATTTACTTGAAAATATTTTGGTTATTATACACCACAAGATACTCCCATTGTATGTAATTCATCTAACAACAAAAGTAATGAAAAACAGTAGCTAACTCAAGATCATGGGATAGGTAATTCCTCTCATGTGGCCTCACCTAAAGAGACACTATTAGAAAATGAATCTACTACCACGGACCTATAGCCACATTTTATAAACTGTGGCTATTGGTAGATATATCCACGACTCTATATCCTATAACAAAGGTGTTAAAACTGTGGCTATAGGTATGTTTTCTGTGGCCTATATCTATAGTTATGTGACCTATAGCCATGGTTTTAAAAACCGTGGATATAGGCCATTTTTTTCTAATTCCTATAGCCACAGTTTTCCAAAACCATGGCTATAGGGTTCCCGCACTTCCGAGGGGAAAACTCCCCTCTAAAAATTTAGTGGTAAGGCCTACATTTATAGTTTTGTAACTATTTCCATAATTTTTATTAATATATATATATATATATATAATATGTTCATATATATGTGAATCATTCGGCGGTGTAGTGGTTAGTGTTGCAGGTTGGCTAACAGAAGGTGTAGGGATCAAAACTCAACAGGAACATTTTTCATTTAGGCTATTTCCATAGTTTACCAAGGTTATAGCCATAGTTAACACTATGGAAATAGATTCATATAGCCACGGTTTAAACCATGGATCTAGGTCAACCACCACAGTGATGAATGTTTGGGCCTATTTCCTTGATTTTCAAAACTGTGGCAACAGTTTGGGACCTACTTCCACGGCGATATCGGCCATGGTTTGCCAAAATCGGGGTCGTAACATATGGCCACACTTTTTAACCATGGCAATAGGACTTTTTTCTAGTTGTGAGACTTTTACACCATGACTCAATTCTACTACATCATAACTTATCCTATCGTAATTTCTAATGAATTATAATAAACTATATATATTCTTTTTGGATCTGGAATAATCAATATTGGTGGTGAATTCAATCTCACTTTCATCTCTTTAATGTTTTTCCCCTAGGCTTTTGACTATATAAACTTCACACCCTTCTTCTTCAGGATCGTAAGAGGTGATACTAGGAATGATAAGTCTTCTATTATGAACATATAAAAACTATATAGATCAAAGAAACTTTGTATATCAAATAAATTCTTTGGATTCTCCCAAGAAACTATATCTATCACCTTCTCTAGGTCAATTGATAGTCCTATCAATAAGATAATATGAATTATGAAGTGAACTTTGTCTATAAAAAAGTTCCACATTGTGATATTAGAATAAAACTAATTTTATTTTAGTGTATTAAATATGAAAAAAGAGGTGTTTCATGGTCATGTCAAATGTGATAATATAGTAAGATATCATCCATTTATACCACCACAAATTAATCATGATATGGATGGAAACCTCAGTTCTTCAATTCCATGAAAACTTTTGGATAATTCATGAGACCAAAAAAATTAAAACACACAAAAGACATATCTACATTGGAATTATGCACTTGGGATATCTTATGGACTAGCATTCACCTCATGATAATCTATTCTTAGATCAATCTTAGATAAAAACACTTGATCCCCAGAGCTGGTCAGGAAGATCATCTATACAAGGCAATCAATATTGGTTCTAAACTGTAAGAAGTATTAACCATTTTTCATCAACACAAATAATGAGGGTATTGTTCTCTTTACTTGAGAAAATGATAGGTTAACCCCATAGTGAAGAACTGGGTCATATAAAACCCTTCACTTCCAAATCCTCTAGCTACCTATTGAGTGCATGTAACTCTGTTGTATCCATCCTTTATAAATGAATGGATACCAGTGATACTCTAGTAACTAGCTTGATATAAAACCCAATATATCTCTCATGAGGTTATAATGAAATTTCATCCAGAAAAATGTACCTAAAATGATCTACCTCTGTAGGGAAATATATATAATGTGTTCCATGATCGTCAATATATAATCTAGAAATATGGTCTGTCATCCCTCCTTTCCCATGATGCTCAAGTTGAGATCTTCTCTCATGGAAATATCATTTACCCTTTTTAATAAAAGCCCCACACTCATGTGATGTAATGGTCACCCTTCAGTGATATAGGTCAACCAAATCATGATAGAGAACCAACCATTCCACCCTAATATTGATGTCAAACCCTATCATATTGAGGATAAAGAGGTCCCAAACAAAGGTACAACCACTGATCTCAAGGGGGACACCCTACACTATCATACACTCTCTAATCATATCCCCAATAGATTATCAAGTGTCACCATGGCATATAAAAATAAAAATTGAGCCTAAGGATCCCCACAATAGGAACAGTTATGAAGGAATAAGAAGCACCTGTATTAAATAGAGAAGATACTAAATTAGATGTGAACATGAAATTTCTATCATTTTAGAAGGGTAAAAACTATTCTCCTCATGAATTAGTTGCACTAAAAACATATATACTAATTCACATCCCTAAGATATATTCAAGAAATCCTAATAAGTTCTTCATTATTGGCACTGCAAGTTTGATGTCCCTCTACCTTGTCCATGACCATTATATCGAGATGATTGGACAGTTTCACTGAAGGTCCTTGCTTGATGAGAAGATGATGACCATGCTCCTATACATGGAGTTGGTTTAGACCATCTCTCATTGGATGTTGGAGTAAAATCTATGGAAAACCATTTAATATGGCCCATATTTTTGTAAGACCGACACTTGACTGGGTCCCTCATACACTGAGGTCTCATATTTCCTAGTTTACTACACTAATGGAACCTCACCTGGATTCCTGTGTATGCACCCTAGCAACTAAATCTCTACATGGAATCACTATATGATTCCTCTTACTTTTTTTGATGTAGATCCAGATCTAGGTGTCGAATTTCCCTAATTCTCACCCCCAACCTCTCTCAGGTTAAGCTCTCTAATAAGTGCTTGATTAACTATTCCAGACATAGTAGTAAGCCAAAATACATTCACTTGTAATAAAATTTCAATTATAATACCACCCTCAAATATCCTATATTTAGAAAAAAAAATCACCTAATAGAATAGGATTCAAACACTAGATTTCTTTAAAATAGGTAGAATAGTCCATGATTGATAAGAAACCCTTCTTCAAGTGCATAAACTCTCTGGGTATATTAGCCTTAAAACCTCAAGATAAAAATAATTATATTAGGACATCTAAAAATACCTCCATGAAATATCTCAATGACGATCTATCTGTGTATTAATTCCCCGCCATATCATTGTGGAATTTCATATCATGTAAGTAGCGAGTTTCGCTGTCATCTCATGAGGTGTCTTGAGATGCTTGAAAATTGATAGCATGGCCTCTATCAATGGAACTTCACCCTATATACCACCATACCTAGAAAACTTTTGCATATTATACTACTAAATCCCCCACATCAACTATTCCATAATTGGGGTAGGTAATGGGGCTCCCTATACAGTATGCATAAAGTGTAGGAAACCCTCTCGAAAGTGTCCATTGGTGAACATGTAATGAATAACTAGCAGAGCCACAAGAGAAACTATGGGAGGTTCTTTTGGTTTCATAGGTCCCACCACCTCCTAGTCATGTTCGTTTCCACAATCCTAGTGCATGACTTAATGATGTTGTGGTGGCATGTCTCTACAAATTTCAAACACATGCCTTATCATGGGATTTGATAACTTCTATAAATAAAAAAATACAAATAGGGTAGGTACAAGCCTTCCTATATAATAGTCACACCACTCTACCTACTCCTAAATCTATGTCTAGGCAATTTAAAGATCATAAATAGGACAAAATACACTTCCTACGTGCCACTACTGAGGTCGGGTCAAGGGAAAGTTCTCTACTATATGCTATAGATACCGGTATAGAGAGTTTCAATTACAAGTTATAGAGGATAATACCCTTTATCCTGAAGTTGTAATCCCATTTAGTGGTGACCATTTCATTTTAGAACATTATTTTATTTAAATTCATTCTCATTTACATACCAAATCACATAAAATGGTTGAACTGTATAGATCACCCTTTCCAATTTATATGGGTACACACACCTTATAAAAAGAAATTTGGCATCAATTTAATGTAAATAAATTATTTATCCAAAAACCATCATTAAATGTTAGAATAATTTCATAGACATAGAAATGAAGGGACCAAAACATGCTGCAAGAAATGAACATGGTAGCATAAATATGGCATGAAATATGCATGACATATAAATACTGAAGTACCTATAATGATGAACGATGTAATACTTCCTTTCTATATTGGTCAAGGGTAAAAACTACCTAGTAACATGGAACATCAAACATAAATTGTATCACCAAATGATGAAATAAAGGTGACTATAATAATCAAAATCCATAACAATATATCCCATCCCATGTAATTTGGATTTTCATAGTGTGTGGGTTGGCTACTCCCATTAAAATGATCCTATCCAAATCCAAACACATCCTATGTATCCTTTTTAATATCTTAATACATAAAGAAAGAAAAAAAGAAAATAAAACAAAATCCACTCATACCACTTTGTGAAATCTCGGATCTAGTTCACTCAATAGTAACTGAACTCAGTTGTCCATATGACCTCAAGAACAGCTCCCCATATGCCAGAGGTTTCTGAATTGCAGAGAGGTTTCATGGAATAATTTTGGAGGGACAATACCATAAGGACCAAAGTGTACCATAGGGGTATAATCATACCAATTAATAGTGAAATAATAAAGATAACTAGAAAATAAATAATAAATATACATAATATAAATAACCAAGTAGTCACATCAATCAATTTCATATAGAAAATAATCATCATGGAATGTTACACGAAAGTAATATACAAGAATACATAGAATCAGGTACACACACATAAATGTATAATAAGAGAACAAAAAACTCCAAAAAAATATCTCTATATGGAATCATGATCCATAGCTTAGACTGGTGCTCCCGTGTTCTCATGATACAAATAATCAATCACTGTAAACCGAGAGTTTTCCTTTACCCATACCTGCATTATTAATGTTTTTTCGGGTACCAATCAGTGGCTTGAGTAGGGTGTGAGATAAACATAATAGGACACCACCAATTGTGTCTACTACTATACAATAAATGAATAAAAAATAAAAAATATGTATGTAAGAAATAAAAATATTAAATGAAGTGTGATATTAATATAACCCACATAGGTATGGGTTCTCATGGAACACTCATCCTCTACTAGATGCTTTGGCCTAAGATAGAAAATATCTGATAAATAAGTCTTTCATGATTTAATTTATAATGTTTTGTAACCAATTTTAGAGCCCAAGAGTTCCCTTGGAATCATATACAAATAGTTTGTGTATAATAATTCCATCATAAAATGTAATCCTCTGACAGAATCCAATATTATGCTTTGTCTTGGAAGATGCACCATATAATCAATGAATTAACATTATAAGAAACCTTATCCCTTCATTGGAGTTATTAATTTGGAACCTAGGTATCTCTCTAGGTATATCATGAACCCATCACCTTATAATCCCATCCAAGGAATTACTTATAGTAATATTGGTATCTCTCTTCATGTGGTGTAAAGTCGTATCACACTGAGACTGTCCATAGAAATTTGTAAAGGGGGCCCAAGTGTAACTTGTGTCATATATAATGATCAAAACTATAAGTCCATAATTGGTTTTCCACATAGGGAGACTAAATATCACTCAGTAATATACAATGATGAAGCCTCTAAGTCTATCCTTGGAAGGCCACATAGGGAGTCCAAGTATTACTCGAGCATATACAAACCATATTCCAAGTTAACAAGTCTATGGAATTCATTTGAGAACCCATGTGTCACCACAAGGTGCATGATCCATTCATTTACGTTAAATTTTTTTAACATGATCAAGAGTCCATATATGTAATTCCTTATTTGTAACCCATAACACACTATCAGCATGGAACTAACAATAGTTATGGGACCAAAGACTAACCATGCAATTTATGTTCATATTAAACTCAATTGAACATCACATTTATTTAAGTAATCTACTAACCTCATAAGTTGGATAAAATCAATGAATAGGCTTAGAAATCGTATAATTACATAAATAATCCCTTTTATATTAGTTGGGAATTATGATATAAAGAAAATATTAATACTAGTCAAGAATGAAAATGGACAAAGTTATAAGGACATGGTCTTCCATTCCCTGATTTATTCAATTTAATATATCTTTCAAAAATTTCATTTAACATCCCAAAAAATGGGTAAAGAACATTCCTAAAAAGGTTAATGAAATTCGTAGGCCACCCAGGGTGGTATTATTAATTTAATAAATACACTCAAATGGGGGGGTTAAATTTATGGTTCATAACCTTTAACAATAAACAAATAGTTCTCATGGGTTATATAAGTCAAGCATACCCATTTAATTTAATAATCAAACCATTTAATAAGCATTTCTTGGAAATTATAGTGTATGGAACAATGGAAAATATATAATTACAAACACCAATACTGTGAGGTAAAATAATGAGACTACTTATCTTATCTTGGTATATGACACCTTATCTATTTTTGGCCTCTAATATGAGCTATAAAGGAAGAAAAATCAATAAAATAGACAAAATCCATAAAAATAGGTTATATGAGCTCACACAAAAATTTATCCATCAATAGAGATATAAATTATTAAAGGACAAATAAAAATAGAGAACTCACTGATGGAAATCCAATGAGAATAATGGTGGATCCATCAGAGTCTAGATGCGAGACATCTTTCAATGCTTATCTTTAAGCATGAGAGATCTATTCAAGGAGGAGAGGGGACATTGTGCATGTGTAGAGGAAAAAATGTGGGGGTGAGTTAAGTAAAAAATAGTGTAAATTGGTAACTATGAAATTTTTAAGTGGTCACTTGGTTTGACCCCATGGTTTTCTAAACCATTCACCAACCATTTTCACCCCACTTCCCAGGGAGCACACCCCACACATCTTGTCGCGCACGGTTTGAAAAACAATGTGCAAACCATGAAAACACTTTGTATCAACCCCTCATGGACCAAAATAACCTTCCCATTATTTAGAAAACCCATGTCTCACCCTTAATAGGTTTCATGTTTTGAAATTCACGGTGAAACAACCCAAGCTACCACGGTACGCTTCACTTTGAATAATACAAAAGCTTGTGTTGTGCACAACTTCGAGTTCAAACACACCACAACCAATCAAACTAGTCTTTTTGAATTTTAATAACCAATTTTTGAAATTTTATAAATTTTATCCTTCACAATGAACTTCATTTTTGGATTCGAAATATCAAAATTGGCTTCGGGTGAATTTTTTGTATTTTTTTGAAAATATTCAATTTTTGATGAATACAGAAAAACACTGAGTTATTGTTTAAAACCGACTATTTATTTAAATAATTAAATATTTTATTTAAATTTATTTTAGGTCAAAATAAATACATAATACCAATATATGTTCAATGTAATTCATTGGAGTCATTTTCTAATAAGTTTAGATATATAAAAAATTTATTGAACTTTTTACCGTCTTTTACCCACCTCTTATGAACATTTGCAAATTTTCATAAAACAAAATTTTACCGATTTTGTGAGTTGAATTTCAAAAACCTGAGAGACATTTTTAATATCAGTAAGTAAAATTTGGTTCAATTAGATGAAAATATTTTTTGGTGAATTGTAACTTTTGACTTTTATTTTCCACGGTTAAAAGTAAATAGGGTAATTAAGTGTAAAAATGATATCAGAATTACCCTAACACATGTATGAATTCTATTGGATAAGTATAATTCAACCAAAAAAACCTTAGTAATAAAATAGGATCCTCTTTGGTCCAATTGTATTAGATTAGGACATTTATTATTATTTTATTTAAAGAAGAGTCAAAAGAGATAAATTCAAAGTTTAATAACTAAACCATTTTTAATATAGGGTTACACACAATATAAATATGATAATAAATATTAATTAGAAATATAAAAATATTTCCTATATAATATTATTTTACTTATAATTTTTAGACATTAAATAATTTAATTTATTTATGACACAATGATGATGCAGTAATTACCTTATAAATGAAATATTAAAATAACTGATATTATAAATATCCAAATAAATGTAAATTTAGATTTATGATGAATTCCACTAATTTTATAGGTTAATATATCTTTTTAGGGTCAGTTAAATAAATTTTATTCGTAGTGATAAAGTTTTGTATTGCTTTTAAAAAAAAATTCTAAATAGTGTCAAAATTGACATACTTGAGGTTTTAAAACAAATACTATATTATTTATTGATATAATATTCCTAAAAATACAAGGTTTGGCCAAAAGACTTAAATAAGGATATATATATTAATAATTAAAAACATGGGATTATCTTGTCTGTTTATAGTAAGTTTATTAATCATATAATATAAAAACACAAAGAGACATCGTAAATGTCAAACTACTTAACTTAGAGTTAAATCTAAAATATAAGGTTAATATGATGACATAAACCTATATAGAACCTATTGGTTGAGAGTTTTTTCGACCCATACCCACCTTATCCTCTATATAATTCATTTTTTCCATTATAAAATGAAAATTATTTTATTAAAAAATAATGTTTCAAGCTTTTCCTAAAGTGACCCTCACCTCTCTTATAAAAGGGAACTTCCCCTTATCTTAATTTCACACCTCCAAAGCCTTTTGACATGGCCAAAACCTGCCAAAATATCCTTCCAAAATTCCTCCTTTCATCCTAGAGTCCTTCCTTTGGTCAAAAATCCATCCTAAGGAGCCCTTTTGATCAAATCAAAAGGAAGAACCCGAAGAAGAGGTAAATATTTCATCACCCCTTTCAAGTTCTTTTCTTCTTCCACTTCCTCTTTCTTTGTTGTTTCCATTCTAAAATAATAACTTAAGTATCTTATATATATTGTATTGTTATTATAAAAATGGTACAACCATATTCATTTTTCTATCTATCATATGAATGACAAAGTCACCATACGTGCGTACGTACGGCTTATTGTCTCCACGTCATGGTGTAGTTTGTTATTCAAACACTTCAATATTTGGATGGGTATAATAATGAGTATAAGTGATGTAAATAATAAATATAACATTTTAATGATTCTGTATATATTATATACCATCCAATTAAATTTGATTTCACAATCAATATAATGTTATTGTTGCTCGTGCGTACGTACGGATTACCGTCTCCACGAACGTGGTGAGATTCATTTCCCCATCATAACCATTCAAGAATAATTTTCATTTTATGATTAAAAATAATGTTTAAAAACTTAATATAATTCTAGATATGAATCAAATACATCATATCCATAACAAATAAGTCTTATTTAACAAAAAATATAAAGGAAAACAAAAAATTTAATACCCAAAATGATGATAATACTAAAATATTATTAGAAAAACAATATTATAAGATCATATATGATATCATATTTACATATATGGTTATTTTATAATTTAAAAACCATGATTTAACTATTATAAAGTATGTTAACATACCCTAGACCGAGTAAAACTACAAGGTAAGGGTTAATTTCACAGTCTCTTTATTATTTGCGGTTGTTTTTACTAAGTATCTACTAGGACATCTTTATCATCTACATCTGTGTTTTCTTAAATATTCATTTCAAAAAAATTTTAATATTTAATAGAAAATTGTTTAAAGTCATTTATAACCTTATTATACCTTATATGTTTTTAAAGGAATCTTTCTGTCATTTTCCAAACAAGGTACTTTATGAAATTTTTGAAAAAATTATGCTAAGGATGTTTTTTTAACATATACGACGAGTGTGGCTATTTTCCACTGTTATAACATCGTCGAAGAATTCCTTACAAGCTTATAATAATATTTTCAAAATAAATGTTTTCATTTATTATTATATCACTTTTAAATGATTTTAAAATAGAAATATATATTTCTCTAAAAAAAAGTTTTGATTTCATATATGTCAACAGCCTTTTTATGGATTTTAATCTTGTTTGAAGTTGATTTATTATGATACAACTCTTACATATTTTATTGAAGGATTTTTGATATGTTTGAATGTGGATGTGTTATTTTTACACCATTCATAGTTTATGGATAAATTATTGACATTTCGTATGCTAGTTTTAATACAAATGTTTATGTTATGTTTAAACTGTTTCATATAAGGATTGCATTGGTCTTAGTAAGTGATGCATGGATCCCAGTATAGCTCTTCAATGCTTCGGTATGTCTCATGAGACTAACTAGTGTGTTGGAATAAGGCCTTGGAAAAATCTTATTTGTAGTCTTAGCCCAAGGCCTTGACTATGTGGTTATGAAGTCTGGCATTATGCATTCCATCATTATGGGATTGGATATTGAAATTTCATGCGATTATTATACTAGTACAATATCCATGTGAGTAAGTAAATGGGATTATTTGATTTTATCTTTGACATGTTATGCTAAAGTTTATGTTTAAAAGGATTTTCTTTTTGTCTTATACATTGCATTAAATGTTTATGCTTATTTAAGAAAGTTTCTGCTATATTTTTATCCTTACTGAGCATCTGAGCTCACCCCTTTCTATGTTTTATTATTATCAAGATGTGAAAAAGTATTTAGTAGTTGACCTATAGGTATAGGCTAAGGATATAAGTGTGTTCAAAGGGGACAAAATGTTTTTTATGTTTTAATTTCATGATGTAATGTAAAACTTATGAATGAATCTAGTACTTACAAGGATACTAAACTGATCTGTCTCTCAGGACATGATTCCTTGTATCATGCCAATATAATGTAATAATTGAAGGTTTCGGGCATAGCGGAAGCACATGGGTGGATATGCCCACTTGGCTTTTTGTCATTATCAATGATCAATCCGGGATCAATACGATGATAAACGCCAGTCTCCACGGATCGAATCACAGAAAAAGACAAAGAAGATGGTTTGTCCCGAAACCACAAACAAGGATCGTTACAGGTTGATTATAGTTAATTTAATTAATTATAAAGAAATACCTTTTGGGTGTTCTTTCTTCGTTGATGTTCTCGATCACGTTGTCGATGTGATCCGTCGTTGCGTCGTAGAAGCCAAGTGTAGAATCCCTCTAGCGGTGATCCACACGTGTACCTTGTATCTCTGGACACTGCCATAGGATTCTCCGGGTGCTAGCATGGAGAAGCCTTTGCTTGCGTTGTCCACCTTAGATTGTCTTGATCCAATGGAGGAGGATCTCTCTCGGTCTTGAGAGCATTCTTGGAGGAAGAGGTTCTTTCGGTCTTGAAAGCATTCTCCAGAGATGTTGTGAACAATGATTCTCTTGTGTATAGGAAAAGAGTTGGGGTTGTGAGGATATTTATAATCGGGTGTGTGGGGTTATAGAGTTACGACAATAAATAAACGTGTTACGCATTTTATTTATTTCATTGACTCTTTATTTAAAACCCCCATGTTGAATAAATAATTCCTTGACATGATCCCACACTGATTATAATAAGTATCATTTAAAACAATATTATATCCTCAAAATCCCGACTGGAAAAACTACACGGCGTGTAATAATAAATACACGCTGTGTACTTGTTTTTCATTGAAAACTACACGGCGTGTACATTAAATGTACACAGTGTGTATATCTTGTTTTCATTTATTCATTTACTTTCCAAAATAAAACTACACGGCGTGTAATAATAATACATGGCGTGTACTTGTTTTATTTTATTTTTCCTCCATCATTAAAAACAACGTAGGCTTCCTTAAATAATTATTAAACCACGTACGGGAATAATCTTTATTCAACTTGAGATACTTGGATACACTTAGTGTGTCACCCTCTGGGCTTATTTCTCGTTGGAATTAGGCAGGCTTGCCTAAAGTTCAAGATTACTGTCTAGCAACGGGTCAAGGCACCCAAGAGAAAGAAGTTGATGCCATATTGACGTATCACCTCATACGAATGCCTACTGTGTAATTTAATCCCTTTGTATCGATATCTCATCAATCAGGTTTCATGGTAGTGTCATAAACCTATATGCTTGATATGTCGTTCTTTCACTACCTGACATAAACTCGTCATTTACACCATGGCCATGGAATTTAATGAGATAGTTCTATTTCAATCAAAGGGCCGAGATATCAACTTCCATAAATGGAAGGGACAAATCCTTCCTCGACTTATCCATTAACAACATGTTACTCGGGACGCACCCAACGTACCCTACTTCCCGCCAACTGCCTGCCTGATGGTTTTCGTCAGTAAATCTAAGTGCGTGAGTCATGAAATGAGTTAATGATAATCTTCCAGTCTAAGGACCATTACACACGCTCACAGATAGCAATATATGATGACACCAAGACATGCAGAATTACTACAGGCGGGCCTGTTCTCATAATCTCCCATCTCGGAGATTACCAAGTGTGAAATTCATGAGAGAGAGTCTCGTCTTCTTACAAGTACTCGCACATGACGGTCTGTATACTATATGTCCTATCATAATATGTCATCCAACCGCAGAACTTTATTTAAGAATATTGTTATAGCATTTCAAGGTTCTCATCATAGCGGGGATCTGCTATGACCTTATTAATGCAACAAATTTTCCAGGACATTATTATATTATAGTCATGTAAAACAATGAACAATATATAATAAGTGAACATTCAAGTAATCAAAGTACAAAACAGTTGGTTCTGAGGACACCAACCCTTACAAACTCCCACTTGGACTAGAGCCAACTACCTACGACTTTTAGTCCGCTAGACCACACATGATGATAATGTTTCTGATGAGTCAAGGCTTTAGTCAATGGGCTTGCCACGTTGTCTTCCGTTGAAATACTGCTCACTACAACTTCACCTCTCTGAGAAAAATCCCTCAAGAGATGATACTTTCGAAGTATTTTCTTTGTCTGATGATGTGACCTTGGCTCTTTTGCAAGTGCCACCGCTGTAGTATTATCACAATAGAGTGTGATAGGATCTTTACTGCTCGGTACAACATCCAGCTCTTGGATGAAGCTTTGCATCCATACTGCTTCTTTAGCTGCCTCATAAGCTGCGATATACTCAGACTCTTCTGTAGAATCTGCCACCACACTTTGTTTTGAGCTCTTCCAGCTCATTGCACCTCCATTCAAACTGAAGATGTATCCAGTCTGCGAATTCATGTCATCTTGATCAGTTTGTAACTAGCATCTACATGTCCTCTGATGACTAGTTCCTCATCTCCTCCATAAAATAGGAACATATCCTTAGTACGCCTCAGATACTTAAGGATAGTCTTGACTGCCATCTAATGGCGGTCTCCTGGATCAGCTTGATATCTACCTACCGCACTTAATGCGTAATCAATATCTAGCCTCGTGCATAGCATAACATACATGACTGACCCAATCGCGGATGCGTAAGGGATCCTTTCCATACACTTTCTTTCCTCATGTGTCTGAGGACACATTTTCTTGGAAAGATGAATGCCATGTGACACTGGAAACAATCCCCTCTTGGACTGTTCCATACTGAATCTCTTCATTATCTTGTCAATGTATGTACTTTGACTCAGGCCCAGCATTCTCTTGGATCTATCACGATGGATCTTGATCCCAAGAATATATGACACCTCGCCCAAGTCTTTCATGGAGAAGAATTTATGCAACCATGCCTTAACTGACAGTAAGATAGGTACTTCGTTTCCAATTAGCAATATGTCATCAACATATACTATTAGGAAAATGACTGCACTTCCAATAAACCTGTTATAGACACAAGGCTCACATTCATTCTTAACAAAGCCAAATTCCGTAACAGCTTCATCAAAACGAATGTTCCATGACCTTGATGCTTTCTTTAATCCATAAATGGATTTCTGCAACTTGAATACCTTGTTGGCATACTTTGGAGTCACAAACCCTTCAGGTTGTGTCATGTAGACATCTTCCTGGAGGTTCCCATTAAGGAAAGCTGTTTTGACATCCATTTTCCAAATTTCATACTCATGGTAAGCAGCAATGGCCAATAGGATTCTGATGGACTTCAACATTGCAACCGGTGAAAAGGTTTCATCATAGTCAATTTCTTGACACTATTTAAAACCTTTTGAAACCAGTCGTGCCTTGTAGGTGCTGACTTTCCCCTCCCTGTCCAGTTTCTTCTTGAATACCCATTTATTACCAATAGGCTTTACATCAACTGGAGGATCTACCAAAATCCAGACTTGGTTTTGGTACATGGAATTCATTTTAGAATTCATGGCTTCTTGCCACTTGGCAACGTCAGTGCCTTCAACTGCTTCCTTGTAGGTAAGAGGATCATCATTGTTAACCAATAATGAGTCACCATCCTCGGTGACAAGAAAACCATATCGTTCTGGTTCCTTCACCTCTCTCATGCTCCTACGCAGTTCTTGTGTCTCTGGAACAGATTGTTCTTCCATGGGGCTTTGTGGAATTTGTTCTTGTACCAAATCATGTGTATCTTAAGCCTCGACTTCATCAAAGTCTATATCACTCCCACTATCTCTTTTGGAGATGTGCTCCCTCTCAAGGAATATGGCGTGTCTTACCACTGTAACCTTTTTGTCTGAGGGGTTGTATAGGTAATATCCCCTTGTTTTCTTGGGATATCCTATAAAGATACACTTTGTGCCTCGGGGTGCAAGTTTGTTACCTGAAGAGGCCTTAACAAATTCTTCACTACCCCACACATGTAAATTCGATAACATGGCTTTGCATCCACTCCATAATTCGTATGGAATACCATTTATCGATTTAGTTGGTACTTGGTTTAGTATGTGCACTGCTGTTTGTAATGCATATCCCCAAAAGGATAATGGAAGACTCACATGACTCATCATTGATCTCACCATGTCCAACAGGGTTCGGTTCCTCCTTTCACTTACACCATTCCACTGAGGTGTGTAAGGAGGAGTGAGTTGAGATAGAATCCCAAACTCCTGTAAGAAATCAATGAAGTCCTGATTAAGATATTCTCCTCCTCTATCTGAGCGGAGTTTCTTAATCTTCTTACCAAGATGGTTCTCAAATTCATTCTTGTATTCTTTGAACCGATCAAAAGAATCTAACTTATAACTCATTAAATAGATATATCCATATCTACCTAAAATCATTAGTAAAAGTTATGAAGTACGAGAACCCACCCCTTGCTTCAACTGGAAACGGTCCACACACATCTGTGTGAACTAATTCTAGAAGCTCTTTAACTCTTTCACCTTTCCCACTAAATGAGGATTTGGTCATTTTGCCTTGTAGACACGCATGACATACACCAAGTGGTTTTAGTTCGAAAGAATCTAAATACCCATCTTGATGTAATTTTGTCAAACGTTTCTCATTAACATGACCTAGCCGGTGATGCCAAAGTTGGGTGTGGTATGAGTCATGTGAATTAACTTTGTTATCGATTTCCATTACTTGGTTTGTGTAGTCTAACACATAAAGGCAGTTATATAAATGTGCCCTACCAAAACAAATGATATCTTTATAAAAGTAGCAACATTAATTTCCAAACTTGAATATGAATCCATCAGTATCTAATCTGGATATTGAAATAATGTTTTTAGTAACAAAAGGCACATAATAACAACCTTTCAAAACCAAGACCATCCCAGTAGGCAATGTGAGGTGGTAGTCTCTGATAGCTACAACAGCGAGTCTGGCTCCGTTGGATGCTCGTAGATCTACCTCCCCTCGATCAATATTTCTGAATCTACTTGGTTCCTATATTTGGATATAGACGTGAGCACCACAAGCAGTATCTAATACCCAATTAGTAGAAACAGATAGATTGCATTCGATAACAAACGCACCTGAAGCTTCCCCTTGCTTCCTTGGTTAGCTGCAGTTTTTCTTCCAGTGGCCCTTCTTGCCACATGTGAAACAAACATCATCCTGTTCCTGTGCCTCCCCTTTGATCTTCCTTTTCTTGGAAGGCCTTGAAGAAGATTTGGGCTTAAATCTCTTCTCCTTACCTTTCCTTTTATTCAACATAAGGACAGAAGGATTTTCACACTTCATGTCATTGTCCACTTGGCAAATAAGGATATGAAGATCAGATAGAGACTTCTCAATATTGTTCATGTTTAAATTAACAACAAAGTTTGAGAAGCTCTGGGGGAGTGATGCGAGAATGAGATCGGTACCCAATTCTTCAGGGAGTTTAAACCCTAAAACCTCCAAGCGCTCAATGTAGCCAATGAGATTGACTACATAAGGCCCAGCTGGGGAACCCTCTCCAAGATTGCTCTGAAATAGAGCCTTGGATATCTCAAACCTTTCATGTCTTGCTCTCTCCTGGTATAGACCACGGAGGTGCTCGAGCATGATGTAGGCATCCATGTCTTCATGAGACTTCATGAGCTCACTAGACATAGATGATAGCATCAAACATTGAACATCGAGAGCGTCGTTCAAATGTTGATCATAGACTAGGAAATCTTCATCACTCTCCCCTGGGTCAGGGGAATCAGGAAGTGAGGACTCCAGCATGTAAAACTTTCGTTCATAGCGTAGGATAAACCGAAGGCCCTAAACCATTCCTGAAAGTTACTGCCGGTGAGGATATTGTCTTTATCCAGTATTGATCGCAGAGAAAATGTGGTCGATGAGTTTGTCATCTTGATTCTACAATTTAAAAGATCAGATTTATTAGTACTTTCTTGATTACATTTTTATGAGAAATAATAAATTTTATTAAGTATCCAACTATTTTATCAAGTCCCAATGGCCCTCACCATTGAACTCAGAATGTCCAGTTGCTTTGACATTCTAGTGGCAAGGATCCATATTCCCCTTCGCATAACCCCAACAAGGGTTGGTCAAGCTATTTGAAGGTATTTAGGTAGGCAGGTCTTTGCCAACTGTGAGCTTACAGTTCCTTGATCTGTTGAGTAGACTCCCCAATCCTGAAATCCTGACTTGGATTTCCTCAACTCTTGCCTACAATATTACATCAATTCTAGCAAGGGCTACTTCTCTTGATGTAATATGGTTAAGTCAACCAGAAAACTTTCATAAGGGCTTCCTTTATGAAATTAAGTGTCCCAACAAGGGTTGGTCAAACACATAGTTTTATTGAGTCTTGCCCTTAATCAAGTAACGGAAGGCTTGGTATGACTTAATATGGTATTTGAGGGATTTTATTCTTTATGAATATCTTTGCATTATCACATGCTTGTTAAAATTAAGTGATGATTGCTGAAGTGATTAACCATGTTCCGATAATGTTTACACATAGTCCAGTTTTTATTTTATTCCATCTTTGCATGCTTGTTCATTTTATTAATTATGTGATCGCGACAACACATACATAATAAATAAACCATGCAATAAGATAGAAATAAAATAATATGGCATGATCATGAGATTCTATTTGGTTTAGCTTATCTAGCGGTTTTGATAAGCTAACCCTGACCTAGGGAAAACACCTTGAACCTGATGGTTCGTGTTTTGTATCTCCCACCTATCCACCTTTGTATCTTCTTGTGTTGGTTTCGCCTCAGCTTTGGGATTTGAACCGTCTCCTCTGGCTTGGGAGATCCTCCATTACATGGGTTTACATTAAAGAAACCATGGGAATGCAGGCCCTACATTTTATTGGAAGAAGGCTCACAGGCCAAAAAATTTAAATTAAATAAATTTAAATGGAACCATACACATACAAAGGGTCTTTGGTCTAGCTCATGATCATCCATAGTATGCAACAAAATTTACGCATATTTAGAATTCAAATTCTTTTAATCGTTATTTTATTTAAGATAAGACGCGCTCGAATTCAATTAATTATGATCTTATAATTATTCAATTATTTATCTTAAATTCCTTTCAGAATTTCCTTGAGATTCTTCTCATCCATATTCCTTGTACGGGTCTTTGTACATTGGTGGAAACCTTGTGAAATTCAATTTTTGGAAAGTACACGGCGTGTAGTTTATAATTACACGGCGTGTATTTTTCTTTTCACCCTTTATCCAAAGTACACGTCGGGGATTTGGCGTGTTTTCTGTACTTTGGAAATTTTAGAATACACGGCGTGTAGATGAATCATACACGGCGTGTACTTCCTTGTTACGCGGTAACCGGCCTGGTGATCCCATGTACGCGGTACGTGGCTTATCTTTGTACACAGTTTTACCTGGGTCGGAACAGACTACACGGCGTGTTGTTCCAACATACACGCCGTGTATTCCGGTTTCCACACGCTGTTCAATTCTGGTCAACACGGCGTGATTAAAACTTAGGCATAATCAATTCACACATCGTGGTTTGGCGGACCAGTACCGGTTCGTTGAACCTAAGTACACGGCGTGTAGTTTTAATTACACGTCATGTAAGCCTGTGTTGTACAGACAGAAAGAGCGGCTCCTCCGTATGAGTTCCTCGTTTTTATTTTAATCAAAATTAAAATTAAAAGGTCATTTCTATGATATGAATCGAGAAACAAAGGAGGAAGAATATATCTCATTAATTTAGATTTATATAATGATTTATTTATAATTGAATCAAATATGAAAGTGTAAATTATCAACGAAAATAAAATAAATATAATCAACGTTATAACCTCCCTCTGATACCATTTGAATGTTCCGGGCGCAGTGGAAGCGCGTGGGTGGATGTTCCCACTTAGATTTTTGTCATTAGAAATGATCAATCCGGGATCAATACGATGATAAATGCCAGTCTCCATGGATCGAATCACAGAAAAAGAAAAAGAAGATGGTTTGTCCCAGAACCACAAACAAGGATCGTTACAGGTTGATTATAGTTAATTTAATTAATTATAAAGAAATAACTTTTGGGTGTTCTTTCTTCATTGATGTTCTTGATCACGTTGTCGATGTGATCCGCCGTTTCATCGTAGAAACCAAGTTTAGACTCCCTCTAGTGGTGATCCACATGTGTACCTTGTACCTCTGGACGTCGCCAAAGGATTATCCAGGTGCTAGCGTGGAGAAGCTTTTGCTTGCATTGTCCGCCTTAGATCGTCTTGATCCGATGGAAGAGGATATCTCTCGGTCTTGAGAGCGTTCTTGGAGGAAGAGGTTCTTTCGGTCTTGAAATAATTCTCCAGAGATGTTGTGCACAACGATTCTCTTGTGTGTAGGAAAAGAGTTGGGGTTGTGAGGATATTTATAATCGGGTGTGTGGGGTTATAGAGTTATGACAATAAATAAACACATTAAGCGTTTTATTTATTTCATTGACTCTTTATTTAAAACCCCCATGTCGAATAAATAATTCCTTGACATGCGCCCACACTGATTATAATAAATATCATTTAAAAAAATATTATATCCTCAAAATCAAGACTGGAAAAACTACACGGCGTGTACTTGTTTTTCATTGAAAACTACACGACATGTACATTAAATGTACACGGCGTGTATTTCTTGTTTTCATTTATTCATTTCCTTTCCAAAATAAAACTACACGGCGTGTAATAATAATACACAGCGTGTACTTGTTTTATTTTATTTTTCCTCCATCATTAAAAACAACTTAGGCTTCCTTGAATAATTATGACACCACGTACAGGAATAATCTTTATTCAACTTGAGATACTTGGATACACTTAGTGTGTGACCCTCTAGGCCTCTTTCTCATTGGAATTAGGCAGGCTTGCCTAAAGTCCAAGATTACTGTCTAGCAACAGGTCAAGGCACCCAAGAGAAAGAAGTTGACGCCGCATTGACGTATCACCTCATACGAACGCTTACTGTGTAATTTAATCCCTTTGTATCGATATCTCATCAATCAGGTTTCATGGAAGTTTCATAAACCTATATGCATGATATGTCGTTCTTTGACTACCTGAAATAAACTCGTCGTTTACACGATGGCCATGGAATTTAATGCGACTGTTCTATTTCAATCAAAGGGCCGAGATATCAACTTCCATAAATGGAAGGGACAAATCCTTCCTCGACTTATCCATTAACAACATGTCACTCGTGACGCACCCAACGTACCCTTCTTCTCGCCAACTGTCTGCGTGACGGTTTTCGTCAGTAAATATAAGTGTGCAAGTCATGACATGAGTTAATGATAATCTTCCAGTCTAAGGACCATTACACGCGCTCGCAGATAGCAATATCTGATGACACCAAGACATGCAGAATTACTACAGGCGGGTCTGTTCTCATAATCTCCAATCTCGGAGATTACCAAGTGCAAACTCCATGAGAGAGAGTCTCGTCTTCTTACGAGTACTCACACATGACGGTCTGTATTCTATGTGTCCTATCATAGTATGTCATCCAACCACAGAACATTATTTAAGAATTTTGTTATAGCATTTCAAGGTTCTCATCATAGCGGGGATATGCTATGACCTTATTAATGCAACAAATTTTCCAGGACATTATTATATTATAGTCATGCAGAACAATGAACAATATATAATAAGTGAACATTCAAGTAATCAAAGTACAAAACAGTTGGTTCTGAGGACACCAACCCTTACAATAATGCACCGACTCTGGGTGACTGGGGTCAGGGTGTTACTCATAGTTAGAATTTATCATGTGCAAACTATGAACATCTTCTATCTCCATAAAAATCCAAATCTCCATGCTCTGAACAAACCCCAAACGCTCATAAATCATTCCCTAAACCATAAATAAAATTATAATAATTAAATTAAAAGATTTAGATAGTATTTAATGGATAAATACATCATAAAAAACATGTTCCTTATAAAAAATGAATCAAAACCAACTATAATTGATTCCTCTATTCCTGAGTTATTTGGGACACAAATAAAGGATGAAATAGATATGAATTGTCTTATAACACACTTTAAGTATTCATTATTTTTCTATGATCACTCTTATCATCTCATTTTATATGTTGCACTTACAAAAACTGAGGATTCCAAACATGTTTAAGTGTTATAGGAAAACAAAAAATCCTTAAAGTGGGCTATAGATTTAATATAATCCATCAACCCTACCCTTTTCATTCATTAGATCCTTCTAGATGAATCATCCAAATCAATCATACAACATCAAAGAAGACTCAACCAGCTCATACATGAGGTAGTTAAGGAATAGATCACTAATATCCTTCCAGATTGTATTATCTACCCTATTTCTAATAGTGAATGGGTTAGTCTGATTCATTAGGTACCTTAATTGATTGAGATAACTTTTATCACAAATGAACATGGAGAGGTGGACACAACTCAAGTGAAAAAATAGCATTTGGGAATCGATTATCATATATTTAATGCTGAAACAAGAAAAAATAACTACCCATTTTACTTCCTTCTTAAAATGATATAAATATAAACAAAAAATTAACCTTAATTATTTCTTTATGGATACACTAGCTACATAAAAATCCCAATCACACCTAAGGTCTAAGAGAAGACTACATTCATATTCCCATTTAGAACATATACATATAGTATAATTTCTTTTGAACATTACAATGCTCCAGTAACATTATAGATGTGTATGGTGAGTATTGTTTCC
The DNA here is from genome assembly GCA_963277665.1 of Viscum album. Taxonomy (NCBI): domain Eukaryota; kingdom Viridiplantae; phylum Streptophyta; class Magnoliopsida; order Santalales; family Viscaceae; genus Viscum; species Viscum album. Next base: position 792,712,641 of record OY728132.1, read on the forward strand.
ATGTTCATTGATCATTTCATGGAGGTATTATTGATGAATTTTACAATTTATGGTGATTCATTTTAATCCTACTTGAATTAACTCTCTCTGGTCCTACAAAAGAGTTTCAAATGTTACATTGTATTGAATATTGGGAAGTATTACTTCATGGTTACCAAAGGGATTGTTCTAAGGAACATAATTTATCAAGAGGGTATTAAAGTTTATTAAACAAGAATTTAGGTGACACAATCAATTTTTAAACCCACATCAATTTGATACATCTAATAATTCATTGTCCAATCTAGTTTCTATCAGTGATTCATCTAGAAATTTAATAGTATTTTACTCCCACTCACTATGTTACTCCTTAATGATGTAACATTATAATTCTATGAGTATTTGAATAGATATTTTTTGAACTTAAAAATTTTATTACATTTTCCTTGATAATTCAACCCTTATATTATTCCTTACCATTTAAATAGATGTGTGATTCATCTATTATGTCAATTAGGACCAAACATAGTCAAATAAGAGAAAAAAAATCCTCATTTCATCTATAATTCTTTAGATACCCTGGATGAAACTAAATCTCATTACACTATCTCTGAAAAAAAATGTAGTTGTGGTTTTTTCCTTGGAAAAATTTCAACCATATATATTACATTCCAAAATCATTATCTTTATATACCATTCATCTACTCAAGAAATGTGATTACAAAAAGAGGCCTCTAAGAGAGATCCTAATAATCTAAGATTTTTACCTTGAGATAAAATATATAATATAAAAATCAAACCCTACAAAAATCACCATAGCATAATTTTTAATTCTTCTCATTCTGAAATCATTTATCCTCAATTTTTAATTGAATTCCTCTCATCTCCCACTCCAAAATAACTATTGTATTTTCCTATTATAAATTACATAGTTTCTAGTGTTTTTACTATACATTTTTCAAATGAAAAAAATTAAAATATGAAAATTGATTCCAAATACAATTTTTGGAAAGATAATAAATGTGGTTAAATGGGGGCTCACATGGTGATTGGGATATGTTTTGATGGAGATAAAAATTCCTCCATCTTGGAATTATGCGACTAAATACCTTGAGGTTTACAATTTAGACAATAAAGGACTTCTTAAAGGTCTTAAACTCTGGATTATGCTAGACATCACTGTTGAAGGACTCACACATGTTCTATCAATCATTTCCCACTTTTCAAAATTTTGTCACAATGTCTCAAATAAATTAAATTCCCCCAAATCCCTTAATATTTTGTGTTATAGTTGATGTTTTAGGTATATATTTCATGGGAAAATTCCCCCCTTTCAGTGGATTCTCCTTTATTCTTCTCATGGTCTAATATGTTTCAAGGTGATCCAAATCCAAACCCACTAGAAAGGATGATGCACATACTGTTAGTGATATCCACAAAAACCACATTTTCCATAGATTTGGAACTCTATGTGACATGTTTTGTAATATAGGACCTCATTTCTATAATTGAACCATAGAATCTATTTTAAGATTGAAATGGGTTTTACATATAACATAAATTAAACATCACCCTAAAACAAATGGCATGGCTAAAATTTCTAAAAGAGAAATGAGTTGAGTTCTTTAGAAAATTTTTAAGATCACAATAAAAGACTAAAGACTCGTTTGAAAGGCATAGTAAAGTTATTTGGTATTTTCAAACTACATATCAAAAATTTATTTGTATGTATATATTTAGTCTAAATTTTGGTAAATCATGTCATTTACTAGTTGAAATAAAAAATAATTCATTATTGGCTCTAAAAACAAGTAATTTTGATTATAAAAATTATAATGAAGAAATATTATTGTATCCAAATGAACTGGTGGTGCTTAGATTTTATTCCTACAAGAATTCCAATATCTATAGAGAAATTTTTAATGATCTCCATGATATAAACATCCTATGAATGGTATTTCATGAACATGAAAAGGTAATTCCTGTCAATTTTATTTTGACTTCATCTAGGTAAGATTAATTTTCATTGTGAAGGTCAATATATTGTTACTAATGTTTACCCATTTTGTTTAGTGGAATTATAATACCCCTCTTCCAAAATGAAATTCATGGTTGATAGAAATTGGTTAAATCATCACCATGATGGAACACACACCTTAGGAACAACATTCACTTACACTGACCAACCATTAGATAGATATGGTGACCTACCAAATCCATACCAAGGGGCACCTCTTTCACTTTAACTCCAACTGCCTCTCATCATCCTCATTTATCTATCTATCTATCCATCTATATATATATATATCTCTTTATCTCTATATTTATCTTTTTATTTTTCTCCCTCTCTCATTCTCACATTTTCTCTCATTTCTATCACTTTATTCATCAACCATCTTTTATATTTTACTATTTTGTGTGCGTGTGTATTTAAAATAATAATAAAAAATGAGTCCAAATTACTCGCCATTAAATTTTGAAATATGGTCCAACAATTTTTTAGATTAAAAATATTTTTTTATCATAAACATTTATTTCTATAATAAATTGGATAACCAAATTATTTTCATGACCAATAAAATTTGAATGCTTAATTTTTTATTTGGAAAACAAATTTTCTTCTGTCATTATGAACAATAGTAGCTTTCATGGAAAGTTCCTATGATTTTGATTCGAGAGTTTGTGGTCATTCACGCTAAATTTACTACCTTAGTGTTAATTAACATGATAGAGTAATGTTCTGAACCACGTGATAATTAAATGATCCAAATATCCTTCACTTTACATTACATTGATCATCGTTTTGAAAACACATTCAATCATATGAAATAATTTTTTTGATAGACCGAATACAAGACAATAACCTTTTCCCGTCAAATATCTTCATTAATTTTCATTGCATTATTTATTGAAATATATGTTTGGGGGGTTAGATTTTATTTTTGTTCACACTTTCCTTTATTTAAAATGTGTCATTATATACTTGAGGGAAATAATTATTTTAAGTGTAGAGGAGAGGTTTTAATTCACTAATTTTTTTGTATATATTTCTATTTATGTCATTTTTGAAATAATTTCATTGAAAACTATTCAAAAAAATTGAAAAAAATTGAAAAAAATAACAAACAAATAAAATAGAAAACAAGAATGGTTTGTGTATTGGTTGAGTAAAAAATTACTCTTCCACAAGCTATGATCATATTATAACTATTAATATTAGTGTCATTAAGAGATAAAACCTTGGTTGGGACATGAGTATGATATTTTTTTCCAAGTGAAACTTCCAAAAAAATTAAAAAAATAAGGAAAAATTACTTCTATCATCTTTTCTTGTGTCATTGGGAGAAGTTTTTTGTTTTTTTCATATTTTATCTTTTCATACACTTCATGTTTTTCAATATTTTTTTGTGACATACATCACACTTGATTTCCCTTGTAAATATGTGTTTCCCTAACCTTCTATATCCCATTTCAAAAATGGTGCACTAATTTTTTAATGTTGGTGTTTCCCCTATGATTTACACTCTTTTGGAAATTATATTCCTTAAATCCCATTGCCACTGAGAAACCCCTAAAAATACATATTTACTACTGTGAACATTTTAATAGGGAATAAAATCCAAGATCTATTACACACTCAATGATTTTAACTTTTGGTTTGGGAATGATTGAACCCCCATAAACAAAATTACATTATCTTGATAGGAGTGACTTTTGAGTTCCCACATTTCCAATTAAAATTTTGAACATGAATTATGAATTTTCATTACACATAATTTTAGTAAAAAAATTCTATGTATTTAATTATGGATTAGAGAACTTTTCTACATCTCTCTGGTAATAGAATCAAAAAATTCATAATTTATTGGTGAGTGAAAATGATTTTATTAGGTATTCAGGTTTTCTTTAACTAGGTACATGCACTATCTTAATTATGGGGAGTTGATATTACGTATTCATTCAAGATTTTACATGACTGTGATCATTGATTTTTATTTGAAAAATGATTAATTTCTATTCAATTTTCATATTTTGATAATAAACACATAAAGAGATAAATGTTTGAATACATTCAATTACAATGCAATTTAATGATTTGATCATATATTTAAATGTGATAATCTAAATTTTGTTATTCCTATTTTAAGTGACCCTAATTTAATTTCCAAAAAACATTCAATTAGAGAGTTTCCTAATTCGTCAATATTAATGGTCATTTAGAGTAGACAAGAATGACTGATTAAGATATCAAAGAAAACTAGACCATATATGATGTTATATTTTCTTGGATCAATATATAATTATAAATTAATTGATAATCCACTAGAATTCCATGTACATTCCTTTATGACATGTACAAAAATTTGGAGTCCCACATCATCTTTAATGGATCCCAATTCATGCATGAAATTATCTTATATAATGCTTACCTAGATTTAGTAATAGCTCACCATTATTGATTTTTGTACCAATAAATCCACCCAATTAAGCTGGAATTTTTAAGGTAGAAATTAAGGATTCTAGATGAAAATGTATAGAAAAATGTGATCCAAAATTAAGGAATATTAATTTCCATAAATGCATTCACATATTTTCCACAGAAAAATTCAGTTCAATTATGGAATTAAGTGTATAGTTTACCAAAGATAGACATAAATTTACTCCAAATGATAAATAGATGAAAAAATTGGAGGTTATATATAAAAAATATTAATATAAAACTTTTAAGAAGAAGTTTTTTGGATATTCCGTTATCTTAATGGTCAAATGGTCTATCCAAATTTAGGGGATGTTTTTGAAAGAAAATAATCCACCTCCATGGGCTATAAATACCCTCCCTTATCCTCCTTGAATGGGGTTGTAATTTCAAAACATAGTTAGATAAATCAGCATGACCTATGCCTTGAAAAATTATTTAGAAGACCTTAAAATATCACATTTCCACTTGATATACCCTTTCTACTCTCTTTAGCTTCACGTTAATTTGTGTTCTAAAACATTTTTAATCTCAAAAATGTTTGAGTTTTATTTTTTTCAATATTAATGAAATTCCCTTCATATTCTCAAATCTTAAACCAACTTCTTTGTTTTATTATAATTTTTCTTAATAAAATTGAAATTAATTTTAAGACCCTTTATCATTAACTTCATCATTCAATCCAAAGTCCATGTTTAACATTATTCGCAACACATGTGTGTGTTCAGTACACAAATATTTTCATGTTTCATTCATTTTATTATTCTTTTTACACATCAACATAAAAATATTAAACAAGATTACTGAAAATATAATTTTTTTAGTAAATCATCCATTAGGGTGAGTTATAATTTGGAGATGTCAAATGATTGATAGATTTTGGCCATTAAATATTCTTCATGATTACATTGATTACGCTAAAACATAAAATTAAATAGATTAATGAAATTATATCAATAACATGTGGATTTGATGGATTATTATATAAATAATTAAAATTCAATAAATAGGTATTTATTGGAATCAATACCTTATATGAGGCTTTGATTATATCCCAAATACTTGGGAATTAAAATCAAAATCATCTTGTGAAATGGGTGTTAATTTAATTTAATATATCCTAAACCTCAAGGATATCAGAATATTAAATCCATAACAATGAACACACTCTAATATTTAATACATTTTTATGTTAAGTTCCTTAATCCTTCACTTCACCTATGCTCTAAAAACAACCACCCCCCCCCCCCCCAATTCAAAATACAAAGCGAAAAAATTCAACTCCAAAAAAAAGTACCATCACTCAGGATTTGACCAAGGTGCCATAATACACATTATAGAGAGAAAAATTAAACCTTTCAACAATTTATAAATGATAATTTTCTTGGATTCAACCATCTTCATCAATGTGGAATTTAGGAAGCTTCCTCTACTTTTCTACTTCCACCTTATTTTGAAGCTCTATATCATCCATTATTGCCTCACTGATCTTATCTTGATTAGATAGTTGGGAAATCATTTTGGAAAGGGGGAATGTATTCCCCGGGGGAGCATAATTCTTAGTATGCCATATTCTTTGAGAAAGTGAATGCCAATGATGCTGCTTATTTTAAAATAGACAAAGATGTCTAATTGAAAAAAATTCATATATAGGATTCTAATCAAATTTAAGATATTGGAAATGACTTTAAATAACAAGTCAATGAGAAATGGTCAGGTCAGGTCATGCATGAATTCAACTGGGCCCCCAGGACTAAAAGACTAATAACTCACAGACCGAACGTCTGATTGACGCACCGTCTTTTGTGTTGAGACCCCTCTGAGGTGGATGAACTTTTAAATACTTCATAGTGGGACTTAGGGATAGTTGGAGCATTGACCAGTAGCTTGTGGGGTAGATCTTCCAAAGACAAGTGAGATTTTGTTTGGGAACCTAGTAACTAGCTGAGACTTGACAATTGTTGACCATTTGACTCGGAGTGAATCGACTGGCCCTGTGGGGAGTGCCTTGTTGTAGAGGCAGACCCACGGTGGAGGATCACACTTGGTGACGCAGCAGACCCATGGTACTCGATAAGATGAGTACCTCTGGAGGCTAAGAGGGGGAGCTCCTGGGTGTGGTGGTAGACCCACGGTGGGGAGCGCCTCTATGTGATGCAGCAGACCCATTGTACTCAACAGGAGGAGTACCTCAGCAGTCCAAGGTTAGTGGGAAGCACCTCTGTGTGACATGGAAAGTCCACTGTACTCGGTTGAGAAAGATTTCTCCAACAGCCGAGGTTTCGTAAATGTGAATAAAATCCTGGTTGAACTGAGTCAGTAATTTTGTGTTTTCCTCATGATTGAGATAGATTACTTGATACCTTAGGTATATGTATGGGAATATACCTAAGTAGGGTTATCTGTTAATTTATTTATTTGTGGTTTACCCTTGTTGGATGTTGTGAGACCTTGAGGGTCTCAGGGTCCCTACTAAGTATCATTATACTCACCCCTGCATGGGCTATGCCCGCACCTTGTTGTGTTTGATGCAGACGACGGACAACACTGAATGAGGCTGAGAGTACCAGGACTAGACGGTACCCGGAGGATGACCTTACGAAGAGTCATTACACAGAGGAGACTGACGAACGTGGAGTGCTAAGTAGGTTATCTCTATCTACCCTTTAGGTAGTAATCCTGGAGGATGACCCAACAGATATTTTTTTTCCTTTCTTCAGTTGTACTTGTACTTCCAGTTCCTTGTACTTTATAGTTGGGCTTGTATTTCTGGCCCCTTTTACTTTTCATCACCCTTTTGTTATATAGTTTACTTAGTGTTTTGTATCCATCTGTGTGCTCTATTGTGCGAATTTATAGGTTATAAAATCAATGTCTTCCTAGTTTTATGGAAATACACCTTTGGTGCTAGTCGCCAACCCCTGGACTATATAAGGCGGGGTTGGGGTAGTCACGAAATGAGCTCGAGGGAAGGGTCATGAAAAATTGGTATTAGAGGAGTTGGTTCTACCACATAACATAGGACTACAATATTTCTTTTCTATTAAGAAACAATGTTAAGGATAATGAGTGTGGTTCTTAGTTTAGGGAGTCCAGAATTGGTGCGGCGACCGATGTGATATCCGACTCTGTGCATGAAAACACTGATTGTGTGTGTGTTTTCAAAAGTTTTATTTAAGTCATCTTAACCAGGTCAGCTCACCAGGTACAAATTTTTAACTGGATAACACCTATTTCTTTTCAGGATGCCTCCATGCAGACAGCCTACTAGAGTTTTGAGAGTTCTACGCACTGATATCCCACCAAGTGATGAGGCCTCGGTGCAGTTCCCTTTTCCAGTAGAGCCACCAGCGGTGTCACTCCCCATTGGTCCATCGATGCCACCAGCCCCAGTAGAAGATGATGCAATCCTCTTAAGCTAATTGCACAAGTTCCAGTGCCAGAGGCCACCCAGGTTCAAGGGAGAGACAGACCCACTGGTGGCTAAGGATTGGCTGGAGGCTGTGGTGAGAGTTTTTCGATTGGTAGGGACACTAGATGATTACATAGTGATCCTTGCCGCTAGCCTTCTACAGGCAGCAGTAAGAAGATGGTGGAGCTTGATGCTCTAGATCCATATTGAGGTGACACTTCTCTGGGTAGACATCGAGAGCCTGTTTTGGGTAGAATTTGTCCCAACGACTCTTCACGCAGTGCACATACAAGAGCTACTTCATCTGCAGCAGGGTAGCATGACTGTATCTCACTACTCAGTGAGGTTCATAGACCTATCATGCTACTCCACCATTATGGTGTAGGACCCAATATTCAGGGCCCAAAACTTCGATCAGGGGCCCAGACGGAAGATTAGAGCTTCGGTGATCTCACTCAGCATCCCGACGTAGGTGGGGGTGTTAGAGAGAGCCCTCATAGTTGAGAGTTTCCTTGTTGAGAAGTCTCCAATAATGAGATCCATCAACATTCAACACGTAGAGTAGTGTTCTGCAGATGGTAACAGACACATGTTGCAGAGTTACAAGAGGACCGTACATATAGGTAGGCAACCGCATGACTTAGGGTCGGTTGTGTGGAGCACCCTAAGTGGAGACAGACATGACAGAAGTGGGTAGTGATACTCATGCGGCAGACAGGGTCAAATGGATCGTGATTTTCCAACCCATCGAGTGGATGATCAAAAAACTGTCAAAGGACCGCCCAGGAAGAGACCAAGATTCGATCGAGGCAGTCCGCATGGTGCAGGTAGATGTGGCAGATGAGTTGGTCGTGCAACTGGCGGTTGACGACGTTTCGAGGTATTAATACCACCACCACCAGGAGGTCCACCCTGACCGTAGGTAGTAGGAGGATAAGGGAGATCTTAGCTCTATGTAGCTAAATCCTAAGATCATGGTGCTCCAGAGATGATACAAGATACGATCTGTGTCTACACCTCCATATTCGCAGTACTTATAGACACAGGTGTCAATCATTTTTTCATTGCCACTGCCCTCATTTAGAGTTTGAAGATTCTGATGGATCTGTTGGCTCGATCCTTTCAGCTATAGAATCCTACTGGAGAATATTTGATGATTACGCACTGGTGCCAGCAGTGCGAGCTTACTTTGGGGGGTGAGAGCTTAGGTTGGGATCTCCTTATAGCGGTGTCGAGGCCTTATGATGTCATCTTAGGTATGGACTTGTTATCTACAATCCATGCTCAGATAGATTGTATTAGGTTCAAAGTGTGTTGTGTCCATACGGATGGGACCAGGTTTACCTTCATCGGTGAGAAGGGAGCCTTTGCAGCATAGGACGGACTTACCCAGAGGAGGGTGCAGCCGATCACACATCAGTTGTCTTGCCTTACCCTAGGAGTAGTAGATGTGGAGAGTCTGAGCTATCCTGTAGTGGTGGACCAGTACATGGATGTTTTCTCTAATGATGTCCCAAGTCTACCTACTCGCAGAGATGTGGAATTTTACATTGACTTGTACCCCAGGATGGCACTGATATCTACTCCAGCGTATCAGATGGCTCACACGGAGCTTCGAGAGATGCAGGTACAACTAGAGGACTTGCAGGGGAAGGGATTAATTCGGCCCTATGTTTCTCCTTGGGAAGCCCTGATTATATTCAACAAGAAAGTCAATTGGAGATTTAGGAATTGTGTTGAATATCATCCCTTGAACCAGGTGATCTTGAAGAATAAGTACCCACTCCGGAGGATTGACAACCTCTTGGATCAGCTGAAGGGAGCATGGTGGTTCTTGAAGATAGACCTCATATCAGGCTATCACCATCTCAGAGTTCGAGACAAGGATATGAAGAATACGACCATCCAGTGTTGGTATGGCCATCATGAGTTCTTTGTTATGACATTCAGTGTAACTAACACTCCAGTAGTGATCATTGGACTCGTGAATAGGATCTTTCAGTTGTGCGTCGATCGCTTTGTCATACTCTTCATTGACGACATTATGATCTACTCGACTACTGAGGAAGAGCATGCCTATCATTTGTAGGTAGTACTCGACACACTCCAAGAGTTCTAGATTTATGGTAAGATCTCGATGTTCTAGTTTTGGATATGAGAGGTTCACTTTCTAGGACATGTCATCTCGGAGGCTGGAGTTGTAGTGGATATAGCGAAGATTGAGGTGGTACTTGCATGGGAGCCACCCAGGAGTGTGATGGAAGTACGTAATTTCCTAGGTTTGGCTGGATACTACTGAAGATTTGTTCTAGATTTCTCTAGAGTTGCAGCACCACTATTTTCCTTGATGAAGAAGGGGAAACCCTTCATGTGGTCGGAGAGATGCCAGAAGAGAATTCAGGATCCAAGGCATAGTTTGACTTGTACCCCCATCTTGAGGCTTCCAATGGAAGGCGTAGGGTATGTAGTCTACTGCGACGCATCAGGGACCGAACTTGGATGTGTCATGATGCAGGAGAAAGCAGTGATTGCTTATGGTTCTCAGTAGTTGAGATATCATGAGCAGAACTATGCTACCCATGGTCTGGAGTTAGTAGTAGTGGTCTTTTCCTTGAAGATGTGGTGACACTATCTAGTGGGAGAGTATTTTACCATGTACTCTGACCACAAGAGTCTCAGGTATATCTTCTCCTAGAAGGACCTGAACCTGAGATAGCGACGTTGTCTTGATTTACTCGAGGACTATGACTTCAAGATAGTCTATATTCTTGGAAAGGGTAACATTGTTGTAGATGCACTCAGTAGGAGATCTAGTATACAACTACTAGGTGAGGTGATAGAGCAGTTGGCTGATTTATAGATATCCTTTGTAGATAGAGATAGAGCAGCCTTTTTTAGTCTTTTACAATCACTCCCCCACTTCTTCATCGATTCAGGGAGGCGCAACATGGGGACACTGACTCTGAGACACTACGTGCTTAGATATCCATAGGGCAGGCACCTGATAGATTTTCTGAAGGTGGGGAGCACGTCATCCTCTTCAGAGGACGTACCATGGTACCAGTTTCAGTTCAGGAGGAAGTGTTGAGGGAGTTCAAGACATCCCCTCTAGCGGTACATCCAGGAGTGGTGAAGATGTACCAGGACCTCTGATGATAGCACTGGTGGCTGGGAAGGAAGAAAGAAGTTGCTGAGTTTGTCACTCGATGCCTCACTTTTCAGCAAGTGATGGCGAAGTATCATGTACTAGGAGGCTTGGTTCAGCATTTAGAGGTCCCATAGTGGAATTGGGATGTGATATCCATGTATTTCATGACAATACTTCCCCGTATATCCAGGGGTCTCGACTCTATCTGGGTGATCATCGACCGACTCACCAAGTAGGCCCACTTCCTAGCGATCAGAGAGAAGGGATTAGTAGAGAGCTTGGGATGCCTCTATGTGAAAAATATTTTGGGGCTACATGGAGTACCTTCAACATTGTCTCCGATCATGACGCATGTTTTACTTCATGGCTATAGAAGGGGTTGCAGGAGGCCTTCGGAACACAGCTTCGTTTGAGAACCACCTTTTATCCTCAGACGGATGGTCAGACTGAGCGGACCATTCAAACCCTCAAGGACATGCTGCGTACTTGTGTCCTTGACTTCAGTCATAGCTGGGAGGATCAATTTACTTTGGTGGATTTTGCGTACAACAACAGCTATCACTCCACCATTGGGATGATAACTTTTGAGGCATTATATGGGAAACCTTACAGATCACCATTGTGCTGGATAGACCCAGGGGAGTCAGCACTAGTGGGACTAGAGATGGTATGGGCTACCACAGAGAAGGTGCTGATCATCCAGGACCAGATGAAAACTGCACAGATTAGGCATTAGTCATATTCTGACAAGATACAGAGACCTCTAGAGTTTGAGGATGACGACCAGGTCTTTCTATGGGTATCACCTCGAAGAGGTTTGCGGAGATTTGGCCTAGGCGGCAAGTTATCTCTGAGGTTCATCGGACCTTTTCAAGTCCTCAGCAGAGTTGGCGAGGTGGCATAATGCTTAACTCTTCCACATTAGTTGTACCGGGTGCACGACGTCTTCCACGTATCCTAACTAAGGAGATACGTGCATGAACCTTCTCACATCATCGAACATGGTGAGCTGGACATCAATGATGGGGAGAATTTTACAGAGGTTCCAGTAGAGATTGAGGATCGACATGAGTGGGTCCTTTGTGGATGGTCGATAACCCGGGTGTGCATTCGCTGGCAGCATGGGAACCTCAAGGAGAGCACATGGGAGTGGGAGGCTCAGATGTGTGTTCAGTACCCCAACTTGTTCCCTTAGTTTGAGTTGTGGCTTATGGGGATGTAAATACTGAGGTGGGGAGAATGTAAAGACATGGAATTTCCATGTAATTTTTTTAATTATATGGAAATTTTATGAGTCCGTGAAAATTGATAGCACATGATTCCAAGGCCCGGAGTTCCCAGAATGAATTTATGAACTTTTTTTCAGGTACATTCAGTAAGCGTGTGAGGGGTTTTTTCTAATATTTGAACCAATGCTCAGAATTGAAATCATAATGCACTATTGAACTCGCAGTGACGATATTCACTTAAGAAGACTTTCACCTCAACGACAGTTCGTTGTGGGTGAAAGTTATTTTTTGGTTTTTTCATGGAAATAATAAAATAAAATAAACACATGTTTTATATTATTTTATCTATTATAACCACCCATATAGAAGTTGGAGGTAGAGACTACCACACCTTAACCTCCCATGAGAGGTTATGGTGGTGGGTACCACCCAAGGCCTAAACATCCTCTTCATGTTTAATTGTGGTGGGGACCACCTGAGTTCTCAAAACCTCCCAATTTGAATTTTGGAGTGGGGACCACCCGACCCCTCATTAATGGGGGGAGAGGAAAACCTCTCAACTCCCCCATTAATGTAGATGAGCCTCTTGAGCTTCCACCACATTAATTCTTCCAACGCACCAATTGATTGTGCCGACTCTCCCTTAATCAATTCAATCATTTCCAAAATTATGCAAACAACTTAATCCATTATTTGGAGGATATTATTTCATTTTGGTGGAATTTGGGAGAGGAGAGAGCTTGGGAGAAATAAAGTTCTCCAACGAAGAACGCTCTCCCGACGAAGAACACTAAACCGATGAAGAACGACCTCCTTCGACTTCTTCCATGGAAGCATCTTGTGGAGGGAGCTGATGTGGGACGTCCTCGATAACAGACCTTCCCTCCTCATCATCGTCAATGAACCGAAGCATGAGCTCAGAATTGGTGGTGTGTGGTGGACGCGACGAATGACGACAACTCTGTCTTCTTCTTTGAGACTTCGTCGACATATCAACCTGAGGTATGGATTTATTCATTATTTGATTAACACTTTCCACATTCTCCCCTCTTTTTCCTTGCGGGGTTAGGAATAGAAATTAATGAGGGATTATGGGAATTAAAAATATATTCCATTCTCATTATTATTTATGTTTATGGTGAACCTCATTTTACCGCTCAAATGCAGAGAGTGCGGGCCAAACTAACATGGCTCATCCTCTCCATAACCCTTGTGTTGATTTGAGGTGTTCTTATAAACGGAGGAAGCCAACAACGGTGTTGAAGCTGATGAAGGCAACGACCATGCCCCTCGTGGCCTCCGCAACCCGCGCCTCCCACGTGACACTCTAGTGCCCCGACCAAACCACCCCCGCGGTCTCCGCCCTTCTAACAGAGCCGCCCCGAATCGGGCCGCGCCGCCCAGGTCGTGTCGTCCGCCAGTCGAACTGGCCCCGGCCACCCCAGCCTCGTAGCGCCCTCTAGGCCGAACCAGCCCCATGCCTTCCGGATGCACCAGCTGCCAGCCTCCCGAGCCCTAGGCCGAACCCATGACCTCACAACGCTACAGTCGAGCCGGCTTCCTGCGCCCCTCGCGGCGCATCGGCCGAGCCGCCCTCCAGCGCCCTACGCGGCGCCCCAGCCGAACCGGCCCGTGCCCTTGCAGCACCCTCCAGGTCGAATCACCCATGAAGAGCCCTTCAGGCCAAACCTCCCTCACGTCGACACATGGCTGGTCCGCGCCCTCATGGCCAGTCTGTGCCCTCTCGGCTCTCCACGGTCCCTCACGGTCGGCTAGGCTGGGCCCAGTGGGAGGGGATGAACCCAACGGGTTGCCCGCCCAAAAGCTCGGGATAGACCCAAGAGGTCAGGCTGGGTTGACTCGAACTGTGTTGGCCCAGACTAGGTCGGTCCAGGTCAGTCCGACTGGGTCGGACTGGACCCGGGCCCACTGTGACCCTTTACTTTCTTTTGGCCATATCTTTGGCACCAGACGTTCGTTTGACGAACTGTCAGCGTCGCTGGTAATCTTAGAGAATGAGAGTCCCTTTGATTATACTCCACTGGATTTTAGGGTATAGTTTAGAAATGGTCAGGTCAAGTCATGCACGAATCCAACCGGGCCCTCGCGACTAAAAGGCTAATAACTCACAGACCAGACGTCTGATCGACGCACCGTCTATTGCGTTGAGACCCCTGTGACGTGGCCAAACTTTTAAATACTTCCTCATGGGGCTTTGGGATAGTTGGAGCATTGACCATTAGCTTGTGGAGCGGATCTTCCAGAGACAAGAAAGGTTTTGTGCGGGAACCTAGTAGCTGGCTGAGACTTGACGACTGCTAACCGATTTACTCAGAGTGACTCAACTGGCCCATTGGGGATCACCTAGTTGTAGCGGCAAACCCATGGTGGAGGAGTGTGCTTGGTGATGTGGTAGACCCATGGTACTCGATAGGAGGATTACCTCTACAGGCTATGAGGGGGAGCGTCTGGGTGTGGCGGCAGACCCATGGTGGGGAGCACCTCTGTGTGACGCAGCAGACCCACGGTACTCTATAGGAGGAGTACCTCAGCAGTCCAAGGTTAGTGGGAAGCACCTCTGTATGATACGGTAGGCCCACTGTACTCGATTGAGTAGGAGTTCTCTATCAGCTAAGGTTTCGTTAATGTGAATAAAATCCTGGTTGAGTTGAGTTAGTACTTTTATGTTTTCCTCAAGATTGAGATGGATTACTTGATAACTTGGTATATGTATGGGAATATACCTAAGTAGAGTTATCTGCTAATTTATTTCTTTGTGGTTTATCCTTGTTAGATTTTGTGAGACCTTGAGGGTCTCAGTGTCCCTATTAAGTATCATTATACTCGCCCCTACACTGTCTATGCTCACACCTTGTTGTGTTGGATGTAGTCAACAGACATTGCTGACTAAGGCTGAGAGTACCAGGATTGG
The DNA here is from genome assembly GCA_963277665.1 of Viscum album. NCBI lineage: Eukaryota > Viridiplantae > Streptophyta > Magnoliopsida > Santalales > Viscaceae > Viscum > Viscum album. The sequence goes on from OY728132.1 coordinate 792,727,818, forward strand.
ATGGTACCCGGAGGTGGACCTTACAATGAGTCGGTACATGGAGGAGACTGACAGATGTTGAGTGTGGAGGAGGCTATTTGTACCTACCCTTCATGTAGGAATCCCAGAGGATGACCCAACAGCTGTTTTTCCCTTTCTTCATTTGTACATGTACTTATAGTTCCTTGTACTTTATAGTTGGGCTTGTATTTCCAGCCCCTTTTACTTTTCAGCACTCTTTTGTTATATAGTTTACTTAGTGTTTTGTATCCAGCTGTGTGCTCCGTTGTGTGAATTTACAGGTTATAAAGGAAATTCCTTCCTAGTTTTCGGGAAATACATATTTGGTTCTAGTCACCAGCCCATGGCCTATGGAAGGTGGGCTTGGGGTAGTCACGACACGATCCCTGGGGGACGGGTTGTGACAAAATACTTCATGAAAAGGTGAAGTATTTCAGCAGACTCAATATTTTTTGTCTCGTAGAGATCATGACATAGTTGATAATAAAGATAATGATTAATAATTATAGCTTGAGGTGGATCACCATATCTCACAGGGACGGATGATTGATTCACAAAACTAAAGGGTAAGCATATCTGAGAATCTAACTCTTCAGTCATTTCTAAATCTTCACTGCCTGATGTGGATAGTGAAGGATTTGTAACGACCCAAAGTTTCATTAATGGAAAATCCCTCTTGATCTTATTAAATGTATCTTTATATAAAATGTTTTCATAAAATGTTGACTTCATTGGTTTTATGATAATAATTGTGATCGTTACTTTTATAGTCGTTGAACAGTGATCACATGATTAGTATAAATATAAGGCTTTAACACAACCAATTTTACATAGACAAAGGAAGCGATGGCATTATCCAGTAGAATTTACCCATACAAAGACCATTTATTGGAGCTTAGAAAAGTGGTGGCGTCCTTGGGCTTCGCTCTTGACCAAGCCCAAGCTGAGCTTCACCATGTCAATCTCGAACGAGACCATCTACTGGAGAAGTGGAATTTGATAGAAATTACCACTCGAGTGATGTTATCCGAGCCACCCCAAGAGTTTGTCACCATCACACACCTTACCCTTAGGCATTATGCGGCTATTTTAAGGGGTTATGTAAATAATCGATAATACTATGTTCATGTACATTATTTTTCTATATAATAATGAATATAATTTCTTGTCATTATTGATACATTGTAAATAGTTTTTAAAGTACAAATGGTGTTTTCAGTTATTATTTAATTAAGAAATATATTTTATTAAATTAAGGGATTTTTGAATTAAATAATATTTTAATAAAATATTATTATTATTATTAGATTAATTTTATTATATATAAATGATCATGTAACTGTATGAATGCAATTATAATTTTTATTAAGGTTTGAAAGCCATTTTTGTCAAAACCTATGAATTTTTTATAAATGACAGTTTTAATTTTAAAAGAGTAAATTAGCATATTTATAAAATTATTTAGATAAAATAAATGTTATTTTTTGGAATCAGGACATCGAAATTATCCAACGGTGATTTTTTCATAATTTTCTGAGACAGTCAAATTTTTGAGTAAAAATTAAATACCTTTTAAATATATAATGTGTTTTATGACATCATAATGACCCAATAGTGATCTAATAAAATACTATAATCTTTATTTTTGGTAAATATATGTTTTAACATTAAAATAATCTGATTTTGGGTTTGTTTGTCTTACTTTTAAAAGCATTAATGGACCCCTCAATACTTATTAAACACCTTGTCTTTTTAAATTAATTTCCATGGGAGTGTGACTCACCTCCACATAAGAAACCCTAATATTTTAAGAATTTCGGACCTTGGCCTTATAAAATATTATTTTCCTCTTCCCTTTTCCAAAAACCATGGGCAAAAACTATGGTATGGTTTGTGGTTTGGATTAATTTAATATAAGGGGTCCCAAACCTAAATAATAAAGAATTCCCTCACCTTTCCTATATAAACCCACCCAACCTCCCACTTCATCCTCACTCAAAGCCTTTGGAGTTTGTACAACCTCTTCACTACTCTCTCTAGAATCCTCCCAAGGTTCCCCAAGCTCCCAAGAAGCCTCTTACAAGCCTCTCTCTAGCCTTTGGAAGTACACTTCCAAGTAAGGGTTTTTTCTTCCTTTCTCATTTTTGTCCAATTTTCTTTAAGTTGTTTTGCCCTTTTAATTTCAATTATGAATGTTGGGGTATGGTTTTTCACCTCCCTCATACTGACCTATTTATGTTTGAATGATGTGATACCCCTTTCTCTCTCATTAAATTTCTCCCATGTACACCCGTTACTATGCCGAAATTCCGAAAGGAACTTCTCTCTCCTCTTTTACATTCAAGCAATACTTTTGTATCATGAATCTAAATTCCATTAAAATTTTTGTGAAATGTATCTATATGACCTCCTTACTGTCCATTACATGTAAATATGATGAGGAACCCATTTCTCTCTCATTAACCATTTTTATTAATTCTTATGTCACGCTGTTACGCTGCCGAAATCACACCGATTTTCTAAGCCAATTTCATTGTGTAGTGAATTCCATGCCCATTTCTCCATCAAGGGTATTCATCATTATGCACATTTAATTATTGAATGTAAATGTTCATGTATGAATTCCACATTCCTTTATCGTGGAATAAATGGTCATGTTTTATGAATCCATGTTTTATGATCCATGTGGCACACTTATGCATGAAATTAAATTTTTAAGAAGGGTGCGCCCTTATAGCGCTCCAATGCATTGGGTAAAGTATAGTATCATGATAAGTCATGTGCAACGAGTGTTGAATCATGATAATTCAAGTGAAACTAGGGTTTACTCATGCTTTATGTGCAATGAGGATTTACTCATGCTCCATGTGCAATGAGCCTTAGCTCATGCTAATTCCATGTTAAGTGTTGTTGCCACATTTCCATGTTATGATTATCATGTTTTATCATGCCTTTATGTTCATGTTTTTCTTATGATCTATTGATATTCCTATTGTCTAACATGTATTGTACTCCTCATGTTATTCCATGTGTATGCCCTTACTGGGCTTTATAGCTCACCCTTTTCTTATGCATGTCCTCAAGTTATCCCATGCAATGCTAAGTACTAAGGAATGTAGTGGTCATGTAAAGGAAGTTTTCAATAAAGATGTTGTATTTCATGTTTTATGTTTTTATTTAATGATCCTAATCCCTAAAGACACTAAACCTCTCAATATTCTTTGTTGTATCAAGTGAAATTTTATATAATAAATCAAGTTTAAGTTGTAATAAAAAGCAGGGTTGTCATAGGTTGTATCAGAGGGAGGTTTGGTTATTTTTGGGATTAGGATTAGAATACCCTAGTAAAACCTTAGATACAAGACTAAGCACAATAAAAACATCCCTAATTTTTGGTTAGTATTGAGTAAGTGGGTTATCAAGAAAATACATCCCTATCTGGATACGAGCAGGTAGAGGCGGCTCTGGGACAGATGTATCCTAAGGGTAAAACCTGAAAACACCGCTTTGAGCTAGACTCGAATGGGAACTGGTGCACGACAACAGGCCTTGCAGCACTCTTGGTTATGACACTCCTGGGGGATATGCTTTTGTAAATTCACAAGCTTAGTATGAACCCTTATTATGGGAATTAAAAAATTCCCCTAAGAATATATGTTAGAAAGTAGATCATCAAAATCCTAGATTGAAGCCTATAGACTCATGAGTTAAGGAAATGAAAGTTTATTTATAAGTCATAAAATTTTGTCTTTGGATTACCCTTTTTGTGTTACCACTAAATTTTCTTTTATTCCATACAATGGCCAGTAATAGGAGGACTCTGGATAACAACCGTTGTGAAGGTCAGTGTGATGACTGTACTAATGAGATTCCCAATCCAATGGGAGTGGGAATCGCGAACTTTTTCATGCTTCTCTCTCAGCTAACTCAAGTTTTGAATAGAAACATAGGTCAATAGGAACATCCAAACCCCCCTAATAAAGAACAATTCGCTATCGAGAGCTTCATGAGATAAAGGCCTCCTACTTTTAGTGGATCATCTAATCCCACGATCGATGAACCATAGATCAACTCCATTGAAAAGATCTTCTCCATCCTTCAATGTTCTGAACAAGAGAATGTTATTCTGGCGGCTTATCGTATGGAGGGTGAAGCTGATCAATGGTGGATGTTGATCAAAAATAAGAAACCTGAGGAGGAGATCGAGGCATTGGAATAGAAGGATTTCTAGAAGATGTTTTTCGATAAATATTTTCCGCGCACCCTTCGGCTTAAGATGGAAAGGGACTTCCTTCCCCTCAAGAAAAAAGATGAAGAATCTGTTGGAGCGTACGAGGAAAACATCAAAAGGCTTGAACGATACACTTCCAGCTTTTTAATTACCCCCAAATGCAAGGCTGAACACTTTTTTGGTGGGCTGAAGCCTAGCCTGCGGAATGCATTAGCAATCTGTGACTTCGACAGCTATAAGGAAATTGTCTGATGTGCCCTCAAGGTCAAAATGAGGATCAGAGAATCATAGGGGTATCATGGGGATAAGAAGCATAAGGTGGACTTCAATGCTGGTAGGCCGATGGATAAATCCAACGGTGCTAAGAAGATCCACCACCCCACTTTCCAAAAGTGCAGAAAGAAGCACAATAGAAATTGCCTTTAGGGGATGAGGAAATGCTTCAGGTGTGGAAGAGAATGGCACCTAGCTGTTAACTGTCGGCAAGAAAGACCTGCGACTGCGACAGAGGTGAGGAACACTCTGTTCGAACCTCAACGTGTTTTTCAATGCTACAAATGCAAAGAACAGGGTCATTTTGCAAATCAATGCCCCAATTCAAGGGTTTTCAGAGACAACCAATAACCTCCAAGGCAGTAAAGAAGATCTTTTGCCATCACTTCTACCAAAGTGAGCCCCGAAAACGAAATGGTGACAAGTACGCTAGTTATTCAGTCAATAATAGAGAACGTACTTTTTGATTAAGGTTCTATGAATTCTTTTATATCTCAAAATTTTAGTAAAGCAATCCCAGCACCACCACAAATCATAGAAGTGAAGATGTCGGTAAGTACAGAAAATGGGGAAATCATTGCATCCTATGAATATAAGTCCTCCCCTATTATAATCCGTAGATTGAATTTCCCGGAGAACCTCGTCATACTCCCTCTGGTGGAATTTGATGCAATTCTTGGCATGGATTGGCTTTCCTTATATAGAGCCAACACAAATTGTCAGGAGAGAGAAATCACACTCCATATGGAGAATCGACCCCCGATTATTTACAAGTGTAAGGAGGAAGATGAATCTAATTTAGCTCCATCATCTCAAGTGTGGATATTACTACATTATGAGAACATGTATCTGGCTTAGATGATTGAGTCCAAGGAAGAAACCATCCTTGAAGAAATGCCTATTGTGAGGGAATTCGCTGCAGTGTTTCCCGAGGAACTGCCTGGTATTCCTCCTAGAAGAGATGTTGAAATCTCAATTGAACTTATACCCGGGGATTTACCAATATCCAAGACTCCATATAGAATGGTTGTTGTAGATCTTGAAGAGTTGAAGAAACAACTACAGGAGAATCTGGATAATGGGTTTATACGCCCAAGTGCTTCACCATGGGGTGCACCAGTCCTCTTTGTCAAGAAGAAGGATGGGTCAACGCGGATTTGCATCGATTATTGTGAACTTAACAAAATCATGATAAAGAACAATTATCCTCTCCCAAGAATTGATGACTTGTTCGATCAACTGTGTGGAGCACAATTCTTCTCCAAGGTAGATTTGCGGTCGGGATATTATCAAGTAAGGGTGAAGAAGGAAGATGTCCCCAAGACTGCTTTTCGTACAATATACGGGCACTATGAATTCATATTAATGCCTTTCGGACTCACTAATGCTCCAAAAATCTTCATGGACTTAATGAATAGAGTCTTTAGAGATTACCTAGAAAAATTTGTGGTAGTCTTTATAGATGATATTCTAATATACTACAAAACCAAGGAGGATCATGAGGAGCATTTAAGAACTGCACTAGATATTTTGCGCAAGGAGAATCTCTATGCAAAGTACATAAAGTGTGAGTTCTGGTTGAAGGAGGTCTCATTCATGGGCCATATCATCACAAGAAATGGGATATCTGTGGATCCCTCCAAAGAAGATGCAATTGAGGGATGGATGAGGCCAACATCGGTAACATATATCCGTAGCTTCTTGGGGTTAGCTGGATATTATCGACGATTTGTGAGAAATTTATCACGATTGTCCAACCCTCTTACAAAGATAACTCGAAAGGCAGTAAAGTTTTCTTGGAGTGATGAATGCGAAGAAAGCTTAAAGGAGTTGAAAAGGAGGCTTATCAATATGCCCGTGCTCACTTTACCCACAAGTGGGGAGATTTTTGTGGTATTAAGTGATGCTTCGAAGAAGGGCTTAGGATGTGTGCTGATGCAGAATGATAAAGTGATATACTATTCCTCAAGGCAGTTGAAAATCCATGAGCGAAAATATCCAACGCATGATCTGGAGTTGGCGGTGGTGATCTTTACCTTGAAAATCTGGCGGCATTATCTCTATGGAGAGAAATGTGAGATATATACTGACCACAAGAGTCTTAAATATATATTCACACAGAAATAGCTTAATATGTGCCAGAGAATATGGATAGATCTCATCAAGGATAATGACTATTCAATCCACTACCACCCTAAGAAAGCGAACAAGGTGGCAGATGCCCTAAGTAGAAAGGATCCAGTGATTCTATCAATGATGAGAATTGAGAAGGATCCAATCTTCTTAGACTTGATAAAGATGGACATGGGAATCATAGAGAAGGGAACATCATCAATCCTTTCACAAATGATTGCTCAACCGTCTCTTTTGGAAAGGATAAAGGATGCTCAAAAGGATGATGTGGGAAATCATGAAAAAGTGGGAGCCATCGAAAAACAGAAATCCTCGGAGTTTAATGTTAATGAAGAAGGAATTGTGCGGTTTGGGAAAAGACTGTGTCTTCCATCAAGTCCGTAGCTGAAGAAGGAATTTTTGGATGATGCACATAGTTCAAAATTCTCTATTCACCCAGGGAGCACAAAGATGTATCGAGAGCTCCGAGAAAACTTTTGTTGGGATAATATGAAGAAGGAGATTGCTGAATATACATCAAAGTGCCTAGTGTGTCAGCAAGTGAAGGTAGAGAGGCATAAATCTAAGGGGATGATGCAACCATTGCCCACACCAAAAAGGAAATGGGAAAACATCACCATGGACTTTGTCACCGGACTTCCGAGGACATCTAAAGGCAACAATGCAATATGGGTTGTTAAGGATCGTCTTACAAAGACTGCACACTTCATTGCTATTCAGGAGGATTTCTCATTGGATCAACTGGAACAGATATATATCAGGTAATTGGTAAGGTTTCATGGAGTAGCACTATCTATTGTGTCTGACCGAGATCCAAGATTCACCTCTATGTTTTGGAAGAGTCTTCAACATGATCTAAATACTGAACTGAACTTTATTACGGCCTATCATTCTAAAACTGATGGCCAATCCAAGCAGACAATCCAAACACTTGAGGATATGTTGAGAGAGTGGTCAATGGACTTTAAATGAGGATGGGATCAACATCTTCCTCTGGTTGAGTTCTCTTATAATAACAGTTTCCACTCGAGCATCCAAATGGCACCATATGAAGCCTTGTATGGGAAAAGGTGAAGAACACCGACATGTTGGTATGAGGTCAGTGAACATAAGCTTCTTGGACCAGAAATGGTCAAGGAAATGGTAGAGAAGGTGAAAACTATTCAGCAGTATATCAAGGTAGCCCAGAGTCAACATAAGAGTTATGTAGATAATCGTCGATGAGACCTTGAGTTTAAAGTTGATGACATGGTTTTACTATGCATATCTCCGTAGAAGAAGGTCGTGAGGTTTGGAAAGAAAGGGAAGTGAAGTCCAAGGTACAGAAGCCCCTTCGAGATTCTTGATCGTGTCGGGGTTGTGGCCTATCGACTAGCACTTCCTCCTACTATGGCCAAAGTACATGATGTATTTCATGTATCCCTCTTAAGGAATTTGATATCGGACCCTTCACATGTACTCTCTTCTGAGGTGGTACAATTTGAAGAAGAACTTTCTTATGAGGAGCAACCAGTGAAGATCATAGATTGTAGAGAAAAAGTTCACCGAAATAAGACAATGACCTTCATCAAGGTGTTGTGGAGAAACCACAAGTTTGAAGAAGAAACTTGGGAATTGAAGGAAGTGATGAATTTGAGTTACCCACATCTGTTTTAGTGTGGGAAAAGGAAAATTTTTAGGGCGAAATTTCTTAAGGGGGGAATATTGTAACGACCCAAAGTTTCATTAATGGAAAATCCCCCTTGATCCTATTAAATGTCTCTCTATATAAAATGTTTTTATAAAATGTCAACTTCATTGGTTTTATGATAAGAATTGTGGTCGTTACTTTTATATCCATTGAATTGTGATCACATGATTAGTATAAATATAGGTCTTTAACACATCCAATTTTACTTAGACAAAGGAAGCGATGGCCTCATCCAGTAGAATTGCCCCATATAAAGCCCATTTATCAGAGCTCGGAAAAGAGGTGGAATCCTTGGGATTTTCTCTTGACCAAGCCCAAGCTGAGCTTCACCATGTCAAGCTCGAACGGGACCGTCTACAGGAGAAGTGGAAGTTGATAGAAATTACCACTCAAGCGATGTTATCCGAGCCACCCCAAGAGTCTGTCACCATCGCACACCTTACCCTTAGGTCTTATGCCACTGTTTTAAGGGGTTATGTAACTAATCGATAGTACTATGTTCATGTAAATTATTTTTGTATATAATAATGAATATAATTTCTTGTCATTATTGATACATTTTAAATAGTTTTTAAAGTAAAAATGGTGTTTTTAGTTATTATTTAATTAAGAAATATATTTTATTAAATTAAGGGATTTTTGAATTAAATAATATTTTAATAATATATTATTATAATTATTATTAGATTAATTTTATTATATATAAATGATCATGTAATTGTATGAATGCAATTATAATTTTTATTAATGTTTGAAATCCATTTTTGTCAAAACCCGTGAATTTTTTATAAATGTCAGTTTTTATTTTAAAAGTGAAAATTATCATATTTAGAAAATTATTTTGATAAAATAAATTTTTTTTTGGAATCAGGACATTGAAATTATCCAACGGTGAATTTTTCATAATTTTCTGAGAGAGTCTAATTTTTGAGTAAAAATTAAATACCGTTTAAATATATAATATGTTTTATGACATCATAATGACCCCATAGTAATGTAATAAAATACTATATTCTTTATGTTCGGTTAATATATGTTTTACCATTAAAATAATGTGATTTTGGGTTTGTTTGGCTTACTTTTCAAAGCATTAATGGACCCCTCAAGACTTATTAAACACCTTGTCTTTTTAAATTAATTTCCAGGGGAGTGTGACTCCACTACACAAAAGAAAACCTAATATTCTAAAAAGTTCGGAACTTGGCCATCTAAAATATTATTTTACTCTTATTTTTGAAAATAACCATGGGCAAAAACCATGGGATGGTTTGTGGTTTAGAATAATTTAATATAAGGGGTCCCAAACCTAAATAATAAAGAATTCCCTCAACTTTCCTATATAAACCCACCCAAGCTCCCACTTCCTCCTCACTCAAAGCCTTTGTAGTTCGTCCAATATCTTCCCTACTCTCTCTAGAATCCTCCCAAGGTGCCCCAAGCTCCCAATAATCCTCTCACTAGCCTCTCTCTAGACTTTGGAAGCACACTTCCATGTAAGGGTTTTTTCTTCCTTTCTCATTTTTGTCCAATTTTCTTTAAGTTGTTTTGCCATTTTAATTTCAATTGTGAATGTTGGGGTATGGTTTTTCACCTCCCTCATACTTCCCTATTTATGTTTGAATGATGTGAGACCCCTTTCTCTCTCATTAAATGCCTCCCATGTACACCCGTTACTATGCCAAAATTCCGAAAGGAACTTCTCTCTCCTCTTTTACATTCAAGCAATACTTTTGTATCATGAATCTAAATTCCATTAAAATTGTTTGGAAATGTATCTATATGACCTCATTACTTTCCATTACATGTAAATATGATTAGGAACCCATTTATCTCTCATCAACCATTTTTATTAATTCTTATGTCACGCTGTTACGCTACCGAAATCGCACTGATTTTCTAAGCCAATGTCATTATGTAGTGAATACCATTCTCATTTCTCCATCAAGGGTATTCAACTTTATGAACATTTACTTATTGATTGTAAAGTTTCATGTATTAATTCCACATTCCTTTATCGTGGAATAAATAGTTATGTTTTATGAATCCATGTTTTATGATCCATGTGACACACTTATGCATGAAATGAAATGTTTAAGAAGGGTGCACCCTTATAGCACTCCAATACATTGGGTAAAGTATAATATCATGATACTTCATGTTCAATGAGTGTTGACTCATTCTAATTCAAGTGCAATGAGGGTTTACTCATGATTTATGTGCAATGAGGATTTACTCATGCTTCATGTGCAATGAGCCTTGGCTCATGCTAATTCCATGTTAAGTGTTGTTGCTACATTTCCATGTTATGATTATCATGCTTTATCATGCCTTTATGTTCATGTTTTTATTATGCTATATTGATATGCCTATTGTCTAACATGTATTGTACTCCTCATTTTATTCCATGTGTACTCTCTTACCGGGCTTTATAGCTCACCCTTTTCTTATGCATGTCCTCAGGTTATCCCATGCAATGCTAAGTACGAAGGAATGTAGTGGTCATGTAAAGGAAGTTTTCAATAAAGATGTTGTATTTCATGTTTTATGTTTTTATGTAATTATCCTAATCCCCAAAGACACTAAACCTATTGATCTTATTTGTTGTATCAAGTGATGTTTTATGTAATAAATCATGTTTAAGTTGTAATAAAAAGCAGGGTTTTCGTAGGATTTATACTAGTTTCATATGAGAAGACAATGTCTTTGATTTCCACTCCTATAGTGGTGGAGAATTTGATTGAAGAACACCAAAAAATTGTGGACCCAGCTGAAGTAATGACCATTGAAATAATGAAGACTCATGTGGTAAGAGACACTTCTCCTAACAAATGTACTGAATGATAAGAGGGCACCTATGATTCTGAAAGCACTCAAGTAGATACATTTTATAAAAGGCTTCAATCACTCCCTTCAAGTAGGGGTTAATCATGAGGCTAGGGATGCAGTTGTGGAAGGGATGACTGGAATTCTCTTTAAAAATAAGAAAAGAGGTTAAGTGAATGACTTTTGAAAAATATTGGTAAGTAGTTACCAATTTGGGCATTTCCTTATTTTCATGTACTCCTCCTTACCACTTTATTTTTCTTGCATTTAATAAAAGAGGCTCAGCCACTATATTTTTTACAAATAATTTTATTATCAATCCAAATTATGGATAGAGTATCATATTTTTTCCCCTAAGAGGAGAAACTACCTTTTTCGCATTTCCAGGATAGTAGTGAATAAAATAATAAAAGTCCTTGATCAAATCTAATCATCTTCATTGATTAATTTTAATCTAATTATATGTAAATATTAACATTAAACTCTTTCGATTTTAATATATGTCACACATATCACCATCGAGGTAGTGTAACCAAATTATCAATATGAAGATCACAGTTATTAACTCTAGACCACATGTCTGGTAGTTCTGCTCATGGGTCATTACCTTTCATGAGGTATTGGCTATCACATTATCATTATGAAAGAGTGAACAAAAAATCATTTTTTGAAGCATCATTTTATATCAAAAATAATTATACAGTTTATGGTTGTATGAGTATAATTTTATTGATTAGCTTCTTCATGATCTCCTTAAATCATTCATCACATTCTTTTATCTGGACATACTTTAGCCATTTTTTGTCAACACAGTTTGAAGGATACCAAATCATGATAAATATTTCCAAAAACATAGGTAGTTCTTATAAAACCATGAGAAATATATATTTATACAACACATGAGGCTCTAGATATTTCCTCAATTTCATTAATCATTGAAGGTTCCACATAAATTCCCTTTCTTGTGATAACATGCCCCAAAAAAATGTGACTTTTTTCAACAAAATTCGTAAATTCTTTTCTAGCATACATTTTCACTTTTATAGATGTTCTCAGAATAATCCATAGATGCTATCAATGTTCCTCCTTTATCTTATATAAAATGAGGATATCATCAATGAATACTACAACATATTTTTTAAGGTATTCTTTAAAGACATTATTCATCAAATACATGAATAATTTTGGGGAATTATTAAGTATAAACGGAATAATTATGAACTCATAGTGTCTATAATATTGTCTTAAACTAGTCCCACCATATTTTAATGATTCAAAAACATTTTTATCTTATTATTGATGATTTTCATGTTTTATGTTATATAATTGTTTACTAACAAAATTAAAAAATGGATAAGTTTAGAACTCACCATGTAATTGAAGGTTCCGGGCACAGCGGAAGCACGTGGTTGGATTTGCCTACTTGGATTTTTGTCATTAGAAATGATCAATCCAGGATCAATACGACGATAAATACCAGTCTCCACAGACCGATTCACAGAAATAGAAAAAGAAGTAGAAAGGTCTCGGAACCACAAAAGCGGATCGTCATGGGTTGATTATAATTAATTTTATTAATTGCCAAGAAGTACCTTTTAGGTTTTATTTATTCCTTGATATTCTTGATCATGTTCTGATGTGATTCATCATTGCGTCGTAGAAGCCAAGTGTAAACTTCCTCTAGCGGTGATCCACATGTGCACCTCGTATCTCTGGACATCGCCAAAGGAGTCTCCGGGTGCTATAATGGAGAAACCTTTGATTTCATTGTCCGCTTTAGATCATCGTGATCTGGTTGAAGAGGATCTCTCTCGGTCTTCAGAGAATTATTGAAAGAAGTGGTTCTTTAGGCCTTGAAATAATTCTTTATAATTGTCGTGCAGAACAATTGGGGAAAAGTGTTGGGGTTGTGAGGATATTTATAATTGGGTTTGAGGATATAGAGTTATGAAAATAAATAAATGCATTACGTATTTTATTTATTTCATTAACTCTTTTTGAAAAACCCCCATGTCGAATTATTAATTCCTTGAAATGCACCCATGCTGGTTATAATAAATATCATTTAATAAAACAATATTATATCCTTAAAATCCTGATTGAAAAAACTACACAGCGTGTATTTATTAATACATGGCGTGTACTTGTTCTTCATAAAACTACACGATGTGTAATCATTAATACACAATATTTAATTGGTTTACATTTCATTACCAAAATAAAAACTACACGACATATAATCATTAATACATGGCGTGTACTTGTTTTCAAAATAAAAACTACACATCTTGTAATCATTAATACACGAAATTTAATTGTTTTCATTTTATTCTTCCTTGAACATTAAAACAATTTAGGAATCCTTGAATAATTATTAAACCACGTACGAGAATAATATTTATTCTACTTGAGATACTTTGATACACATAGTGTGTGACCCACTAGGCCTCTTTCTCGTTGGCATTAGGCGGGCTTGCCTAAAGTCCAAGATTACTGACTAGGAACGGGTCAAGGCACCCAAGAGAAAGAAGTTTACACCGCATTGACGTGTCACCTAATACGAATTCTTACTGTGTAATTTAATCCCTTTGTCTCAATATCTCATCAAGCAGGTTTAATGGCAGTGTTATAAACCTATATGCTTGATCTGTCATTCTTTGACTACCAGAAATAAACTTGTCGTTACACCATGTCCATGGAATTTGGGTGACAGTTCTATTTAAATCAAAGGGCCTGAGATATCTACTTCCATAAATATAGAAGTGAAAAATCCTTCCTCGACTTATCCATTAACAACATGTCATTCGTGACACACCCAACGTACCCTAATTCCTGCCAACTATCTATGTGACAGTTTTGGTCAGCAAATCTAAGTGTGCAAGTCATGACATGAGTTAATGATAATCTTCTAATCTAAGGACCATTACACACACTCGCAGATAGCAATATCCGATGACACCAAGATATGCGGAATTACTACTGGCAGGTTTGTTCTCATAATCTCCCATCCTGTAGATTACCAAGTGCGAACTCCATGAGAGAGAGTCTCGTCTTTTTACGAGTACTCGCACATGACAGTCTGTATACTATGTGTCCTATCATAGTATGTCATCCAACTATTGAACTTTATTTAAGAATATTATTATATCATTTCATAGTTCTCATCATAACGGGGATCTTACATGACCTTATTAATGCAAAAAATATTCCAGGACATTATTATACTATAGTCATGCAGAACACTGAACAATGTATAATAAGTGTACATTCATGTAATCAAAGTATAAACAGTTGGTTCTCAGGACACCAACTCTAACAAACTCCCACTTAGACTAGAGCCAACTGCCCACGACTTTTAGTCCGCTAGACCTCACATGATGATCATTTTTTCTGAGTCAAGGCTTTAGTCAAGGGGTCCACCACGTTATCTTATGTGGAAATATTGCTCACTACAACTTCACCTCTCTCAGAAAAATCCCTCAATAGATAATACTTCCGAAGAATGTTCTTTGTCCATTGATGTAACCTTGGCTCTTTTGCAAGTGCCACCGCTGTAGTATTATCACAATAGAGTGTGATGGGATCTTTAATAATAGCTACTAAATCTAGCTCTTGGACGAAGCTTCACATCCATATTGCTTCTTTAGTTGTCTCAGAAGCTATGATACACCCAGACTCTACTGTAGAATCTGCAACCACACTTTGCTGTGAGCTCTTCCAGCTCACTGCACCTCTATTCAAACTGAAGATGTATCCAGTCTAAGACTTCATGTCATCCTGATCCGTCTGGAAACTAGCATCTACATGTCCTCTAATGACAAGTTCCTCATCGCCTCTATAAACCAGGAACATATACTTAGTACACCTCAAATACTTAAGGATAGTCTTGACTGCCTTCCAATGGTGGTCTCCTGGATCAACTTGATATCCGCCTACAATACTTAATGCGTAAGCAACAAATTGCCTTTTACATAGCATAGAATAAATGAATGACCCAATCTTGGATGCGTAAGGGATCCTTTCCATTTTCTTTCTTTTCTCATGTTTTTGAGGACACATTTTCTTGTAAATATGAATACCATGTGACACTAGAAAAAATCCCCTCTTGGATTGTTCCATACTGAATCTCTTCAGTATATTGTCAATATATGTACTTTGAATCAGGCCCATCATTCTCTTGGATCTATCACAATGGATCTTGATCCCAATAATATATACTTCCTCGCCCAAGTCTTTCATATATAATCATTTATCCAACCATCCCTTAACTAACTGTAAGATAGGTACTACATTTCCAATTAGTAATACCTACTTTTTGAAATTATATATATTTTATATTTCAAAATGGACTTCATTTTTGGATTCGGAATATCAAATTTAGCCTAAGGTAAAATTTTGGTACTTTTCGAATAAATTTAATATTTTGATGAATAGTGAAAATTACTAAATTTTAATTAAAAACAACTTTTTTAATCAAAATAATTAATAGTGATAAATTATGAATTTGAGTGATTTTAAAGTATATTTAGAATATACTTTTACCATTTAATATAATTTTGGTCATTGGACATAATTTTACAATTAAACCGAACATAAACAAGTGTCAATCTTTTGATAGTTATTATCTCTTAAAAACACACTTTTTGTTTTGACAGCGGGAATTAATTTTAAATTAATTTCTTCCACTTTTGCGTTTTGAATTTAGAAAAATGGATTCCATATTTGGAATCAGGATGTTCAAATTGTGTAAATAGCTAACTTTTATTTTTAGACATTTTGAATAATTACTGCGGTAAATATTTTATTTACCATGGTTAAGGGTAAATCTGGTAAATAAAGGTTAAAAAATAATATTATAATAATACTAAATTACTCTAAAACGTGTCCTAGACTTATTGGTTGATACATGTTCGACCATAGGCATCTTTGGGTCGATTTTGGGACCCCATGGTGCCACTTGTAGGTGATAGGGACACTTTATTTTAATTAAGTTAAAATGAATACAAAAATGACACAAGCATATATCTTTTAGAAAAACAATTTTTACATAGGGTTATATATGTTGTATTTTAGATTATAAATATTCATTATAAATATACAATGATTTCCTACATAATGATATTTTATTTATAATTTTTAGACATTAAATAATTTAATTCATTTATGACACAATGATGATGCAGTAATTACTATAATAGTAAAAAATAAAAATAATTGACATTATAAATACACAAATAAATATAATATGAAACTTTTAATGAATTAAACTAATTTTATAGGATAATATGATATATTAGTATTGATTCAATTGACTTTTTTTGAAGTAATAATTCTGTTATGAGTTTCACAAAAATCAACTATTGAATAGTGTCAAAATTGACATAAAAGAGTTTTTAAAACAAATATTATATTATTAATTGGTATTAAATTCCTAAAAATCTAAGGTTCGTCCAAGAGACTTATATCATGATAGTTTTCTCATTAATGGACCACTTAGGGGTCGATTTGATGTATATGGTAAGTTTATTAACCATATAATATGAAAATACAAAGAGACATTGTAGAAGTGAAACTAATTAACTTAGAGTTAATACTTAAAGATAAGGTTAATATAAGTACCCAAACCTATCTAAATTATATTGGTTGAATGTTTTTCGACCTATCCCCACCTTGAACTTTGAATAATCAACTTTGGAGCCATTATAAACCGAATATGAATTTATTATAAACTAATATTTCTAGCTTTTCCAAAGGTGCCCCTCACCCCTCTTATAAAAGGGCACTCCTCCTTCTCTTTTCTTCACACCTTCAAAGACTTTTGGTTCGGCCAAACTCTGACCAAATACTCTCCCAAATTCCCTTTCTACAACCTATAGGCCTTATTTTGATTAGAAATCCAACCTAAGGAGCCCTTTTGATCAAATCAAAAGGAAGAAACCGAAGAAGAGGTAATGATTTCACCATCCTTTTCCAAGTTCCTTCTTCTTCCACTTTTTCTTCCTTTGTTGTTACCATTCTAAAATAATAAATCCAGTATAATATATATACTGTGATGTTATTATAAATATGGTACAACCATATTCATTATTCTATCCACCCTTTGAATAACATGTCACTATACGTGCGTACGTACGGCTTACCGTCTCCACGTCGTGGTGTAATTGTTATTCAATATATTATTATTTGGATGGGTATAATAATGATGTCTAACTCATGTAAATAATAAATATAACATGTTAATGATTATTTATATATGATATACCATACATTTATATATTATTTTAATATCAAAAGAATGATATTGTCGCTCGTGCGTACGTACGGACTACCGTCTCCACGAACGCGATGAGATTAATTCTCCATCGTATCCATTCAAGTATAATTATCATTTTATGATTTAAAAATGATTTTTAAGGACTTGATATCATTCTGGATATTAATAATATACAACCTATCCATTACAAAAATGGCATACGTAACAAAACATATAAAAGAAAACGAGTAAGTTAACACCCGAAACAACGATAATACTAAGATATTATTAACAAAGCAAAGTTAAAAGATCATATATGATATCATATTAATATATATGATTCTTGAATAATTTAATAAAAATTATTTCACCATTATACAGGAGGTTAACCTACCCCAACCAAGGAAAAGTACAAGTTAAGGGTTATTTCACAATCTCTTCATTATTCGAGGTTGTTTATACGTAATAATCTACTGGGATCTCTTTATCATCCACATCCATGTTTCTTAATAATGTATTTCAAAACATTTTAACTATTTACTAGAATATGAGTTAAATTCATTTATACCCTTTTTGACTTTTATAAGTTGTTTATAAAGGAATTTTTCCGTCATTTTCAAAACAAGGTCCTTTTTAACCTTTTCAACAGAATTAAGGTAAGAATGTTTTTTTAACTTATACGGCGGGTGCGGCTATTTTCTGCCGTGATAAAATCTTCAAAGCTTCCCTTACAATCTTATAAGAATATTTTCAAAGAAAATGTTTTATTTTATATGGATCTTAAATTATTTCAAAATAAGAAGAGATATTTCTCTAAAAAGAGTTTTGATTTCATCTATGTCAACATCCTTTGTTGGATTTTACGCTTATGTGATGTTGATTTATTATGAAAAAAAACTTCTATGTTGTATTGAAGGTTTTGTGATATGTTTGACTGCGGATGTGCTATTTTTATACCATTCATGATTTATGGTGAAAGTATTTACATTTCGTATGCTAGTTTTAATACAAATGTTTATGTTATGTTTAAAACATTTCATATGGTAATGCATTAGACTTAATATGTGATGGGTGGAGCCCGCTATAGCTCCTCGATACATCGGTAGGTCTCATGAGACAAACTAGTGTCTTGGAACAAGGCCTTGAAAAAATCATATTTTTAGTCTTGGCACGAGGCCTTGGCTATGTGGTTATGATAGTCTAGCATTATGCATTCCATCATTATGAAAGTGGTTATTGATATTGCATGTGATTATTCGATTAGTAGAATATCCATGTGAATAAGTAAATGGAATTATTTCAGTTTACTTTTGCCATACCATGTTGAAGTTCAAGTTTAAAAGGCTTTTGTTTTATTTATACATTGCCTTAAAATTTTATGCTTATTTTTGAAAGTTTCCGCTATATTGTTATCCTTACTGGGCATTTGAGCTCACCCCTTTTTCTATGTTTTATTTTTCCCAGGATGTGAATAAGTAAGTTATGAATGGACTGCAGGGATTTTATGTGGGGATATGAGTGTGGAATATAGAGACTATGTTGTTGTAGTAGTTTTTCACTTTATGGTGTAATGTAAAACTTTATGAATATATCTAGTGGTTCCAAGGCTACTAAACCAATCGGTCTTTCGAGATTTGATCTTTCTTGTGATCATACCAATGTTATGTAATAATGCACCGACTCTGGGTAACTAGGGTCGGAGCGTTACAGTTGGTATCAAAGGAAGTTTATTACAAACTTTGGAAGCTAGATTTAGATAAACTCTGATTAGAGCACGTAGACCTAAGATGAACTTTGAGGATTAGTATAGAAGAACTTCCTAGAATTTTGGTATTGTAGAGATTTTGTGAGTTTTTCGAGCAATACATCCCTGTCTGGATACGAGCAGGTAGAGGCGGCTCTGGCACTGATGTACCTAGGGGTAAAACCCGAAAATACCGCTTTGAGCTAGACTCGAACGGGAACTGGTGCACGACAACGGGACTTGCTGCACTCTTGGTTACGACACTCCTGAGGGATATGCTTAGGATAACTCTCGTTTTCTTTACAAATCATTATGAAGGGTTTATGAGTATATACTTCCTCAAAGAATTTTTTTTATGACTATGGATTATATCCATAAACTATTTAATTTATGTTATGTGTTTTACAAGTTTGGGATTAGGTATTGTTATTCATAAACTAATCTAATTTATGCCATTGTTTAGAAATGGCACCCAGTAGAAGGAATGATAACTCTAGCAATGAACATGATACAAAGAGAAAGAAGGATCATATATTTCATGGTCTTAAGCCAGAATTTATAAGAGAAATAGTCTCGCATGTATTATCATCATATGAAGAAATAATATCATCTGTTGATAAGATAAGTAAAGATTTTACTGAGTCCTATGGCTTTGAAGGGAAGCAAGAGAAGAAAAGGATGGAAGAGAAAAAGATGGATAAAGGGAAGAGGGAAAAGAAGAATTTTCCCATATGTGATAACTGTGGAAAGAAACAACCTGGAACTTGCCTTGAAGGAATGGGAGTTTGTTATAAGTGTGGAGGAAAAGGGCACAAAGTACGTGACTGCAAGGGTAAGAAAATGGTTTCAAATGTACAATGCTTTATTTGCAAGGAGTTTGGACACTACGCGAACATATGTCCCAGTAATCAGACTATGCTGCAAATGATGCTATTGGATAATAATGAAGTTATGATACTACCACAGATAAAGAGGAATTATTAGAGTTCTTATGTTGATTATGTCATTTGAGTGTTGTATCAACAATGTACTTGTTATAATAATTATGGAGTGTATAAGGATTATACTGCAATACTATTTCATTAAGGACTTGAGATTGTGTGGAACAAAGAAAAGTGACGCAATAGCAGGTTAAATTTTTGGAAAATATATGGTTTAGAGAAAGATAAACCATAATATGGTTCTGATACCGAGGTAGTGATTTTAGAATAATACATGATTGATTTGGATAAATTATATTGGATATTCTTGACTACCTTGAAGCTGATTAATGATTTGTATATTCCATCATTGTTGGGGTTTAAAACATTTTTGGATTGATGATGTATATCCATCATTCTATATGAAATAAGGGAGCATGAATGTAATCAATAAGGATTATGGTAATTCTGGATGTTTCAGTATTTTAAAAGAATACATGATGAAGGTATTAATATGCTATTACGGGGTAAAAAGGATCTACATTATGTTTACCTTCCTTATAAATGTTGGACTGTGATTTTGGACAGAAGTATTTTGGATAAATTCTAGTTTGAGATTAATTTTCGATTTCCATAAAAGGACAACCCAGAGGTCGAGGGCAACCTGTCGCGACCGGCAAGGCCGCGAGACTTAAACCCGCAACCGAAGGGCGACAAGGGTGTATCACCTACCACTGGCCCACGAGATGTCCTGGATTAAATAATGTATTTTTTATTAAAAGATCTGGTAGATGAATTATAAATTCGTTTATTTTGGAACCCTGTATGAATAGTATAAATAGATTTTTTTTACGTTCTATTATCTTTTAGAGTGAAAGATGAGTTTGTGGTAGAAATTTATTAATGGATAAAAGTCTAATTATAAAGTAAGTATATATCTTTATGATCTTAGCCAATCTCATAAATAAATTCCTCAACATTAAGAAAAGGAACTTAGAACAAAAATGTTGTCCTGGATGGTACCTTAAATCATCACTAATTTATGGCTTTGGGATTGTTGGCCTTTTCATAGCCATGTTCTCTACCACTCTCCATCAGATAATTGATGGTTAGATTTTTCTTCCATATCCATATTTTCCTACATGGAACCCTAGTATGTGTTATTTTCGGTAATATTCATACTTTCCACTCTTTATTTTAAATAGAGGCCTCATTAATTCATTTTTTGATGTGGGATTTCAACTAAGATATTTTGAAACGTCAAAAATGTGTTATCCCAATACCCTATGTTTTGTTGAACCGATGGTATTTCAAATCATCATAGATTGATGAATTTAAGGACCTCAATTTTATACATGTTTGTGATTGATGACCTCAATCACTACCTATAAATATTTACGTTTTTCCTCCAATTATATGTCTCTAATTGACACCAATGTTCTCCTAATTGAGATCATAATTTGGTGGTGACCCTTTCATTTCTCTTTTCCTCATATTAAGACTAAATTTTAGTAACCCAATTTCTGATGTGGGTCTTCCCACAAATATATTTTCTATTTTCAACCTTTTATTTTCTAAGAACAATTTCAAATTGAGAGGATGCAATTTATTGAAGGAGGGGAGAATGTAACACCCCAAGATTTCATAGTGTGTTATTTCTTCAAAATAATTCAATAACTTGCACTACACGCAACACTGAGTTCAATCGCACCATGACTTACCAAAAATAAAATCCATTCAAAAGAGGTTATGAATAGTATTAACTTAATTTTAAACTTTATATAATCCTTATAATTTTAGAATCCATATTATGAGTTTCTTAGATATAATGCAAGAACAAATTCATTTTCAGTATTGCACTTTTATCAACTTTTAATATTGAACCCTTTTTAAATACAATATTTTAAAATTTTTAACTAAATGGGGACATCCAAAATTTAAAATGAAACATCCCAAGCTTCCACGGTACGCTTTCCTTTGAATAATACAGTAGCGTGTGTTGTACGCAACACCGAGTTCTAACACACCATAACAAATCAAACTAGCCGTTATGAATAGTAATACCTACTTTTTGAAATTATATATATTTTTTATTTCAAAATGGACTTCATTTTTGGATTCAGAATATCTAATTTAGCCTAAGGTGAAATTTTGGTACTTTTCGGATAACTTTAATATTTTGATGAATAGTGAAAATTACTAAATTTAAATTAAAAACAACTTTTTTAATCAAAATAATTAATAGTGATAAATTATGAATTTGATTGGTTTTAAAGTATATTTAGAATATATTTTTACCATTTAATATAATGTTGGTCATTGGACATAATTTTACAATTAAACCGAACATAAACAAGTGTCAATCTTTTGATAGTTATTATCTCTTAAAAACACGCTTTTTGTTTTGACAGCGGGAATTAATTTTAAATTAATTTCTGCCACTTCTGTGTTTTGAATTTAT
This sequence comes from Viscum album, assembly GCA_963277665.1. Taxonomy (NCBI): domain Eukaryota; kingdom Viridiplantae; phylum Streptophyta; class Magnoliopsida; order Santalales; family Viscaceae; genus Viscum; species Viscum album. The sequence goes on from OY728132.1 coordinate 792,750,346, forward strand.
AAAAATGGATTCCATATTTGAAATCAGTATGTTCAAATTGTGTAAATAAGTAACTTTTATTTTTAGACATTTTGAATAATTACTGCGGTAAATATTTTATTTACCATGGTTAAGGGTAAATCCGGTAAATAAGGGTTAAATAATAATATTATAATAATAATAAATTACCCTAAAACGTGTCCTAGCCTTATTGGTTGATACATGTTCTACCATAGGAATCTTTGGGTCGATTTTGGGACCCCATGGTGCCACTTGTAGGTGATAGGGACAGTTTATTTTAATTAAGTTAAAATGAATACAAAAATAACACAAGCATATATCTCTTAGAAAAACAATTTTTAAATCGGGTTATATATGTTGGATTTTAAATTATAAATATTCATTAGAAAGATAAAACAATTTCCTACATAATGATATTTTATTTATAATTTTTAGACATTAAATAATTTAATTTATTTATGACACAATGATGATGCAGTAATTACTATAATAGTAAAAAATTAAAATAATTGATATTATAAATACCCAAAAAAATATAATATGAAACTTTTAATGAATTAAACTAATTTTCTAGGATAATATGATATATTAGGATTGATTCAATTTACTTTTTTAGAAGTAATCATTCTGTTATGAGTTTCACAAAAATCAACTATTGAATAGTGTCAAAATTGACATAAAAGTGTTTTTAAAAAAAATATTATATTATTAATTGGTATTAAATTCCTAAAAATATAATGTTCGGCCAAGAGACTTATATCATGATAGGTGTCTCATTAATTGACCACTTGGGGGTCTATTGTATGTATATGGTATGTTTATTAACCATATAATATGAAAATACAAAGAGACATTGTAGAAGTGAAACTTATTAACTTAGAGTTAATACTTAAAGATAAGGTTAATATAAGTAACCAAACCTGTCTAAATTCTATTGTTTTAATGGTTTTAGACCTATCCCCACCTTAAACTTTTAATAATCAACTTTGGAGCCATTAGAAACCGAATATGAATTTATTATAAACTAATATTTCTGGATTTTCCAAAGGTGCCCCTCACCCCTCTTATAAAAGGGCACTCCTCCTTCTCTTTTCTTCACACCTTCAAAGCCTTTTGGTTCGGCCAAACTCTGCCCAAATACTCTCCCAACTTCCCTATATACAACCTAGAGACCTTATTTTGATCAGAAAGCCAACCTAAAGAGCCCTTTTGATCAAATCAAAAGGAAGAAACCGAAGAAGAGTTAATGATTTCACCACCCTTTTCCAAGTTCCTTCTTCTTCCACTTCTTCTTCCTTTGTTGTTACCATTCTAAAATAATAACTCCAGTATCATATATATACTGTGATGTTATTATAAATATGTTACAACCATATTCAGTATTCTATCCACCCTTTGAATAACATGTCACCATACGTCCGTACGTACGGCTTACCGTCTCCACGTCGTGGTGTAATTGTTATTCAATATATTATTATTTGGATGGGTATAATAATGATGTGTAACTCATTTAAATAATAAATATAACATGTTAATGATTATTCATATATTATATACCATCCATTTATATATTATTTTAATATCAAAAGAATTATATTGTCGCTCGTGCGTACGTACGGACTACCGTCTCCACGAATGCGATGAGATTCATTCTCCATCGTATCCATTCGAGTATAATTATAATTTGATGATTTTAAAATGATGTTTAAGGACTTGATATCATTCTGGATATTAATAATATACAACCTATCTATTACAAACATGGCTTACGTAACAAAACATATAAAATAAAATGAGTAAGTTAACACCCGAAACAACGATAATACTAAGATATTATTAACAAAGAAAAGTTAAAAGATCATATATGATATCATATTAATATATATGATTCTTGTATAATTTAATAACAATTATTTTACCATTATACAGGAGGTTAACCTACCCCAACCAAGGAAAAGTACAAGGTAAGGGTTATTTCACAATCTCTTCATTATTCGAGGTTGTTTATACGTAATAATCTACTGGAATCTCTTTATCATCCACATCCATGATTCTTAAAAATATTTTTCAAAACATTTTTACTATTTACTAGAATATGAGTTAAAGTCATTTATACCCTTTTTGACTTTTATAAGTGGTTTATAAAGGAATTTTTCCGTCATTTTTAAAAAAAGGTCCTTTTTAACCTTTTCGATAGAATTTAGGTAAGAATGTTTTTTTAACTTATACGGCGGGTGCAGCTATTTTCCACTGTGATATAATATTCAAAGCTTCCCTTAAAATATTATAAGAGTATTTTCAAAGAAAATGTTTTATTTTATATGGCTCTTAAATGATTTCAAAATAAGAAGAGATATTTTTCTAAAAAGAGTTTTGATTTCATCTATATCAACATATTTTGTTGGATTTTACGCTTATGTGAAGTTGATTTATTATGATACAAAACTTTTATGTTGTATTGAAGGTTTTTTGATATGTTTGACTATGGATGTGCTATTTTTATACCATTCATGATTTATGGTGAAAGTATTGACATTTCATATGCTAGTTTTAATACGAATGTTTATGTTATGTTTAAACCTTTTCATATGGGAATGCATTGGACTTAATATGTGACGGGTGGAGCCCGCTATAGCTCCTCGATTCATTGGTAGGTATCATGAGACAAACTAGTGTCTTGGCACAGGCCTTGACAAAATTTTAGTTGTAGTCTTGGCACGAGGCCTTGGCTATGTGGTTATGATAGTCTGGCATTTTGCATTCCATCATTATGAAAGTGGTTATTGATATTGCATGTGATTATTCGATTAGTAGAATATCTATGTGAATATGTAAATAGCATTATTTAAGTTTACTTTTGCCATACCATGTTGAATTTCAAGTTTAAAAGGCTTTTTTTTAGTTATACATTGCCTTAAAAGTTTATTCTTATTTTTTAAAGTTTCCGCTATATTGTTATCCTTACTGGGCATTTGAGTTCACCCCTTTTTCTATGTTTTATTTTTCCCAAGACGTGAAGAAGTAAGTTATGAATGATCTGCAGGGATTTTATGTGGGGATATGAGTGTGGAATATGGAGACTATGTTGTTGTAGTAGTTTTTCACTTTATGATGTGATGTAAAATGTTATGAATATATCTAGTGTTTACAAGGCTACTAAAACAATCGGTCTTTCGAGATTTGATCTTTCTTGTGATCATACCAATGTTATGTAATAATGCAACGACTCTGGGTAACTAGGGTCGGGGCGTTACATTACATCAACTAGAGGATCTACCAAAATATAGACTTGGTTTTGGTACATGGAATCCATTTTAGAATTCATGGCTTTTTTCCACTTGGCAGCGTCTGTGCATTCAACTACTTCCTTGTAGGTAAGATGATCATCATTGTCAACAAATAATGAGTCACCATCCTCAGTGACAAGAAAACCAAATCGTTCTGGTTCTCTTACCTCTCTCTTTCTTCTAAGAAGTTCTTGTGTCTCTGGAATAGATTATCCTTCCACGGGGATTTGTGGAATCTCTTCTTGTACCAACTCCTGTGTATCTTGAGCCACAACTTCATCGAAGTCTATCTCACTCCTACAATCACTTTTGGAGATGTGCTCCATCTCAAGGAATATGTCGTGTCTTTACACTGTAACCTTTTTATCTGAGGGGGTATATAGGTAGTATGCCCATGTTTCCTTGAGATATCATATAAAGATACACTTTGTGCCTCGGGGTGCAAGTTTTTTACTAGAAGAGGCCTTAACAAATGCTTTGAACACCACACATGTAAATTTGATAACATGGCTTTGCGTCCGCTCCATAACTCATATGGAATGACATTTATCGATTTACTTGGTACTTGGTTTAGTATGTGCGTTCATGTTTGTAATGCATATACGCAAAAGGATAATAGAAGACTCGCATGACTCATCATTAATCTCACCATGTCCAATAGGGTGTGGTTCCTCCTTTCACTCACACCATTCCACTAAGGCATGTAAGGAGGAGTGAGTTGAGATAGAATCCCAAACTCTTGTAAGAAATCAATGAAGTCCTGATTAATATATTATCCTCCTCTGTCTAAGCTGATTTTCTTCATCTTCTTACCAAGATGGTTCTCAACTTCATTCCTGTATTCTTTGAACTGATCAAAGGAATCTGACTTATACCTCATTAACTAAATATATCCATATCTACTAAAATCATCAGTAAAAGTTATGAAGTACAAGAACCCACCCCCTACTTCAACTGAAAATGGTCCACACACATCTTTTTGAACTAATTCTAGAAGCTATTTAGCCCTTTTACCTTTCCCACTAAATGGGGATTTTTCCATTTTTCCTTGTAGACACGCATGACATACACAAAGTGGTTTCAGTATGAAAGAATCTAAATACCCATCTTGATGTAATTTTGTCAAATGTTTCTCATTGGCATGACCTTTCCAGTGATGCCAAAGTTGGGTGTGGTATGAGTCATGTGAATTAACTTTTTCATCAATTTCTATTACTTGGTTAGTGTAGTCTAACACATAAAGTCTGTTATATAAATTTTCCCTACAAAAAAATTCTATCTTTATAAAAGTAGCAATATTCATTTCCAAACATGAAGATGAATCCATCAGTATCTAATCTGGATACTGAAATAATGTTTTTAGTTACAGAGGGTACATAATAACATACTTTCTATACTAATACCATCCCAGTAGGCAATGTGATGTGGTAGTCTTGGACAGCTACAACAGTGAGTTTGGCTCTATTGGCTTCTCGCAGATCCACCTCACCTCAGTCAATATTTCTGAATCTACTTGGTTCATGTATTTGGATACAGATGAGAGCACCAGAAGTATTATCTAATACCCGATTAGTAGAAATAGATAGATTGCATTTGATAACAAATGCACTTGAAGCTTCCCCTTGCTTCCTTGGTTGGGTGCAGTTTTTCTTCCAGTGGCCATTCTTGCCACATGAAAAACAAACAGCCTCTGGATCTCTTGCCTCCCTTTTGATCTTCCTTTTCTTGGAAGGCCTTGAAAAAACTTTGGTATTAAATCTATTTTCCTTCCCTTTACTTTTATTCACCATTAGGATAGAAGGATTTTCACACTTCATATCATTGTCCACTTGGCAAATGAGGATACGGAGATCAGATAGAAAATTCTCAATGTTGTTCATGTTGAAATTTACAACAATGTTAGAGAAGCTCTGGGAGAGTGATGCAAGAATGAGATCGGTACCCAGTTCTTCAGGGAGTTTAAACCATATAACCTCCAAGCGCTCAATGTATCCAATGATCTTGAATACATGAGGCCCCGATGGGGAACCCTCTCCAAGCTTTCTCTCGAATAGATCCTTGGAGATCTCAAACCTTTCGTGTCTTGCTCTCTCCTGGTATAAACTGTGGAGGTGCTCGAGAATGTTATAGGCATCCATGTCCTCATGAGACATCATGACCTCACTTGCCATTGATTATAGCATCAAACATTTAACTTCGAGTGCATCAATCAAATGTTGATCATAGACCAGGAAATATTCATCACTCGCCCCTTGGGTAGGAGAATCAGTAAGTGAGGACCCCAACACGTAATACTTTCGTTCATGGCGTAAGATAACCTGAAGGCGCCTAAACCATTCCTGAAAGTTACTTCCAGTGAGGATATTGTCTTTATCCAGAATTCATTATAGATAAAAGGTGGTTGACAAGTTTTTCATATTGATTCTATAAATTAAAAGAGCATATTTATAAGTACTTTCATGATTACATTTTATGAGAAATAATAAATTTTATTAAGTCTCCAACAATTTTATCAAGTCCCAACGGCCCTCACCATTGAACTCAAAATGTTTAGTTGCTTTGAAATTCTAGTGTAAAGGATCCATATTCCCCTTCGCATAACCCCAACAAGGGTTGGTCAAGCTATTTGAAGGTATTTAGGTAGGCAGGTCTTTTCTAACTATGAGCTTATAGTTCCTTGATCTATTGAGTGGACACCCCAATACTGAAATCCTGACTTGGATTTCCTCAACACTTGCCTCCATTTTAAAACAAGTCTAGCAAGGGCTACTCCTTTTGATGTAAAATGTTTAAGTCAACCCAAAACATTCATAAGATCTTCCTTTATAAAAGTAAGTGTCCCAACAAGGGTTGGTCAAACACATAGTTTTACTGAGTCTTGCCCTTAATCAAGTAACGAAAGGCTTGGTCCGACTTAATATGGTATTTGAGGGATTTTATTCTTTATGCGTATTTTTACATTATCACATGCTTGTTAATATTAAGTGATGCTTGCTTAAGTGATTAACCATGTACTGATAAATTTAACGCATAGTCCGGTTTTTATTTTATTCCAACTTTGTATGCTTTTTTATTTAACTAATTATGTGATCGTGACAACACTTACATAATAAATAAACCATGAAATTAGATATAAATAAAATAAGATGAAATGATCATGAGCTTATATTGGTTATCTTATCTAGCAGTTTGATAAGTTAACCCTGACCTAGGGAAAAACACCTTGGCCCGATGGTTCATGTTTTGCCGCTCCCACCTATCCACCTCTGCATATTCTTGGGTTGGATTCACCATAGCTTCAGATTTTTAACCATATCCTCTTGCTTGGGAGATCCTCAATTACATGGGGTTTATATTAAAGAAACCATGGGCACGTAGACCCTACATTTTATTGGAAGAAGGCTCGCATACCAATGAATTTAAATTAAACAAATTTACATGAAACCATACACACATACAAAGGGTCTTCGATCTAGCTCATGATCATCCATAGCTTGAAATGACATTTACGCATATTTAGAATTCAAATTATTTTAATCATTCTATTATTTAAGATAAGTAACGCTTGAAATTAATTAATTATGATCTTATAATTAATCAATTATTTATCTTAAATTTCTTTCTAAATTTCCTTTAGATTCTTCTCATCCATATTACTTTATAGGTCTTTTTACTTTTGGAGGAAACATAGTAAAATTTCATTTCTGGAAAGTACACGGTGTGTAGGATATATTACACAAAATGTATTTTTCACCCTTTATCCAAAGTACACGCTAGGTGATTTGGCGTGTTTTATGTACTTTGGAAATTTTAGAGGACATGGCATGTAGATTAATCTAACATGGTGTGTACTTCCTTGTTACGTGGTCGCTGGTCTGGAAATCTCATGTATGTGGTACATGGATTCTCCTTGTACACAGTTTCACCTGGGTAGGATCGGACTACACGGCATGTTGATTCAACATACACGCCATGTATGATGGTTTCCACACTTCATTCAATTCTAGTCACTACGGTGTAATAAAACTCAGGTCTACTCAATTGAAACGGTGTGGTTTGGCAGACCAGTACCGGTTCATTGAACCTAAGTACAAGGCATGTAGTTTTCACTACACGCCGTGTATTATTGTGTTGTACAAACAGAAAGAGCAGCTCCTCCGGATGAGTTCCTCATTTTTAATTTAATCAAAATTAAAATTAAAAAGTTGTTTCTATGATGTGAATCGAGAAACGAAGGAGGAAGAAAAAATCTCATTCATTCAGTTTTATAGATTGACTTATCTTAAATTGAATCAAATATAAATGCGTAAATTACCAAAGAAAATTAAATAACTATAATCAATGTTGTAACCTCCCTCTGATACCATTTGAATGTTCAGGGCATAGTAGAAGAGTGTGGGTGGATGTGCCCACTTGGATTTTTGTCGTTAGCAATGATCAATCCGAGATCAATACGACGATAAATTCTAGTCTCCACAGATCGATTCAAAGAAATAGACAAAGAAGAAGAAAGGTCCTGGAACCACAAAAGTGGATCAACATAGGTTGGTTATAATTAATTTAATTAATTGACAAGAAATACCTTCTCAGAGTTCTTTCTTTATTGATATTCTTGATCATGTTCCGATGTGATTCGTCCTTGTGTCGTAGAATCCAAGTGTAGACTTCCTCTAGCAGTGATCCACACGTGCACCTCGTATCTATAGATGTTCCCAAAGGAGTCTCTGGGTGCTAGCATGGAGAAACCTTTTCTTGTGTTGTCCGCCTTAGATCGTCTTGATCTGATGGAAGAGGATCTCTCTAGGTCTTGAGAATGTTCTTGGAGGAAGAGGTTCTTTCGGCCTTGAAAGAATTCTCCATAATTTTCGTTCACAACAATTGGGGAAAAGTGTTAGGGTTGTGAGGATATTTATAATCGGGATTGAGGCTATAGAGTTATGAAAATAAATAAACACGTTACACGTATTATTTATTTCATTAACTCTTATTTAAAAACCCCCATGTCGAATTATTAATTCCTTGACATGCGCCCATGCATATTATAATAAATATCATTTAATAAAACAATATTATATCCTCAAAATCCTGATTGAAAAACAAAACAGCGTGTATTTATTAATAAATGGAGTGTACTTGTTTTTCATAAAACTATACGGCGTGTAATCATTAATACATGACAAGTACTTGTTTTACATTTCCCTTCCAAAATAAAAACTACACGGTTTGTAATCATTAATACACAGCATGTACTTGTTTTCAAAATAAAAACTACACGGCGTCTAATCATTAATACATGACATGTACTTGCTTTCATTTTATTCTTCCTCCAATATTAAAATGATTTTGGATTCGTTGAAAAATTATTAAACCACATATGATAATAATCTTTATTCTACATGAGATACTTGGATACACTTATTGTGTTACCTTCTAGGCCTTTTTCTTGTTGGCATTTGGCAGGCTTGCCTAAAGTCCAACATTACTGTCTAGCAACTGGTCAAGCCACCCAAGAGAAAGAAGTTTACACTAAAATGACGTGTCACCTCATTCAAATGCTTACTATGTAATTTAATCCCTTTTTCTCAATATCTCATCAAGCAGGTTTCATGACAGTGTCATAAACCTATATGCTTGATCTGTCATTCTTTGAATTCAAGAAATAAACTCGTCGTTACACCATGGCCATAGAATTTGGGAGGCAGTTCTATTTCAATCAAAGGGACCAAGATATCTACTTCCATAAATATGAAAGGGAAAAATCCTTACTTGACTTATCCATTAACAACATGTCATTCATGACGCACCCAACGTACCCTACTTCCCACCAACTGTCTATGTGAAGGTTTTTGTCAGCAAATCTAAGTGCGCGAGTCATGACATGTGTTAATGATAATCTTCCAGTCTAAGGATCATTACACATGCTCATAGATAGAAATATCCAATGACACCAAGACATGCAGAATTACTATCGATGGGTCTTTTCTCATAATCTCTCATCTTGGAGATTTCCAAGTGTGAACTTCATGAGAGAGAGTCTCATCTTCTTACGAGTACTCGCACATGACGGTTTGTATACTATGTGTCCTATAATATTATGTCACCTAATCGTAGAACTTTATTTAAGAATATTGTTATAGAATTTCAAGGTTCTATTCATAGCGGGGATCTTCAATGACCTTATTAATGAAACAAATATTCCAGGACATTATTATATTATAGTCATGCAGAACAGTGAAAAATGTATAATAAGTGTACATTCATGTAATAAAAGTACAAACAATTGGTTCTCAGGACACCAACTCTAACATTCATGTTATCAAGTGAAGGTCAAGTGACAATATCACCTTACTAAATTGTAGATTATCAGATTTTATATCTCACCTTACCACATGAAAAAATTTATTACCATGATTCAGATGAATGAAATTTTTCTAAGTCATGAACTAACCGCACATTAATGATTGAGATTACCATGCATATAAAAACTACCTAAGAAACTGAATAAATCAATTTACCATAATAAGGTATGTATATTCTTTAATAAAGTAAAAAAACTTTATCTATCTTTTAATGTGGTGATCATAAAAAGATCAAACATACCACATTATGTTATCAACTTACCACTTATTTGAATGAATTGTCCATGTGAATAGATGAATTGACCATGTAACCTTTCGACATTAGCAGACCATGTAAAGTTATAATGATATCAACTCTTTGTACTTTAAGTGAAGATAACATACCATGTATAGCTTATAAGTGGATCATTTCAAGTCACCAAAGACTAGTTTTGAAGCATTAAATGGAGCATCAATGTATTTAATAAAAAATTATTATTCACCAATGGCTACATCTGATCAATTTCTATTTAAGAGAATTATTTTATTGTGTGGAGAGAAGACTGAATGCTGAAAAATTTTATCATACAAAAAGAATAATAAAATATCTTTAAAAGAGAGGGTGTGATACATAGAAGACTTTAAAATGATATTTTTCCCTAATGTTATAATAAATTCATCCAAAATCATTCTAATGAAAAATTCAAGGAGTTCAAAAAACTGAAGCTACTCATATAGACTTGCATTAAATTTCTTATCTTCTTGTATCATTCTATTTTGTTTTAGATATTCCTTTGAGTTACTTTTTATATCACTCTATTTATATATAAAAACAAAAAAAAACTTACTAAACTATAGAATACTTGATATTTTTCCAAATAATTTTATTTTTATTCCCAAAAATAATTTTGGAAGATGTCATGTGTGACCTTGAGTAATTTTCATCCCACATATACCTATGGAATATACTATTTTTCTAGATAGACTTATGTTTTTTATCTATTAAACCCATTTTAGGTTTTTGATCATTTTATTAATTAATAAACTTCTTGGATAATACTGATTTTCAGTTGGAGGGAATTAAGTCTCATCTTGAAACCAAACCCCTTATTTAAATTCCACACTTTTTTTCTATTTTTGCTATTTTAATTCTCAAATTGTTTTTCCAGCTTCTAAATTGTAAAAAAATAATTTGATAGTTATAAATAATTTATGTTTATATACATATTTTTTTAAGTAACTAAATTTCAAATTTTAAGGTATTTAAACTTTATTTTAAAAAATTCATGATCACTGTTTTGATAAATTATTTGGAAGATAAAATTTATATATTTATACTATTTTTAGTAACTAGAAATTTTTTATTAAATTAGGTATTTAGACATTAATTAGTTTAAATTAAAATTTTATTAGGAACTCAATTCACCCCCCCCCCACTTGAGATAATAACTCCGACCAATATTTGGCAGTAGTGGATTTTCAAACAAATTTTTAACAATGATTTAACTATATTTAATAATATTATATTTTTTTATTTTTAATTGTAATTCCTTATGGATAAAAATAGACAAGAAAAAACTTCAAATAATTTGATTCTTTATTTTAATTGAACTTATTATAATAAGTGAAAAATTAATAAGAAAATTCACTTTCAAATTATGGGATTTGATATTTGGACTATAATTGAAAATAAATATGGAAAACCACAAACTAATAGATCTAATTGGAGTGATTCTACTAAAGTTGTATATAATTGTAATTTTAAATATAAGAATTATTTATTTTGTTCTTTTGCAAAAATAAATTTAAGAGAATATCTTTCTATACTACTACCTTTAAAATTTTTGGATACCTTATATATTTATCATGAAGTAACAACTAATGTTAATTAAATTCATTTAAAAACATACACTTTTAAATATGATACTTTTAAGATGAAGCCTGATGAATCTATATCTAACAATTATCTTGGGTTCAATGAGATATTATGCCCGATGCACACACTGGGATAAAAATTTTAGATAATTATCAAGTTATTAAGATTCTAAGGTTCAAAGTTAATATATGTATAAGAATATTTGTATCCATAAAATAATCATGTAGAATTAGTAAAATTCAGGTAAAGGAACCTATTGGAAAGATAAATATTTTTAGATAAGAACTACAAGTAAACAAATAATAAGTGCATGAGTCAAAAAAAGTATGTAGATTTCAAGACTATTGATTCAAAAAAGAGTAGATAAATGCTAGAAGCTCAAGTGATGTATAATCACCCACTACCATGATGTGGATATAGGAAATATAGCTCAAAATTTCAAAAAATTATAAAAAAACAAGAATTTATTCAATAAACATAATTATATAGATAAGTAAAATAATGGAAATTAGAGAAAATATTTTAATAAGGATTATCTTTCTATACTACTACCTTTGAAATTTTTGGATACCTTATCCATTTATCATGAAGTAACATCTAATGTTAATGAAATTCATTTAAAAACATACACTTTTAAATATGATACTTTTAAGATGAAGCCTGATGAATATATATCTAACAATTATCTTGGGTTCAATGAGATATTATGCCCGATGCACACACTGGGAGAAAAATTATAGATAATTATCAAGTTATTAAGATTCTAAGGTTCAAAGTTAATATATGTATAAGAATATTTGTATCCATAAAATAATCTTGTAGAATTAGTAATATTCAGGTAAAGGAACCTATTGGAAAGATAAATATTTTTAGAGAATAACTACAAGTAAACAAATAATAAGTGCATGAGTCAAAAAAAAGTATGTAGCTTTTAAGACTATTGATTCAAAAAAGAGAGAAGATAAATGATAAAAGCTCAAGTGATGTATAATCACCCACTACCATGATGTGGATATAGGAAATCTAGCTCAAAATTTCAAAAAATTATAAAAAAACAAGAATTTATTCAATAAACATAGTTATATAGATAAGTAAAATAATGGAAATTAGAGAAAATATTTTAATAAGGATGATTCGATCAATGAAATATTCTTTTATGAATGTAAAATAAAAGGACACATTAAAGCAGATTTTATTGAGCTAAAATTTAAGAAAAATTATAATTATAAGAAAAAAAGATATACAAAGGCTATGAATGTAACTTGGATTTTCTCGTAGGATAGATAAAGTGAATTGGACATGAGAAAAGAAGAGAGAACGGATAAATTCAAAATGTGTTTTATGAAAAACACATTAGAGGTATTGAATGTTTTTTCGAAATCTCCTGATCACATTTTAGATTCTTATGAGAATGAAAATGATTCTTAAAATATGTTTAGAGAAAAATTATTTGAATATTGTAACAAGTTGAAGGATACGTTTATTGAAATAAATTAGAAATATAAAACTTTAATGAAGCATCATGGTTTTTCTACTAACCTTAAAACTAATATTACATTAGATAAGGATAAAAATAATCAACTACACAAATAATTTAATGAGCTAAAATTATCTATGGAATAAATAAATAAATATATTGAGAGATTCACCAATGGAATAAAAAATCATACTCATATTCTTAGTAAATAGACATCTCATAAACATTCTGCTGGAGTAGGATATCATCTTGGATAGAGAAGGATTATTTAAAAAAATTCTTATCTCTATTATGGATAATTATTTTAATATTTTTTATTCTACTAGAACAAAGACGATATTATTTTTTAATTTTAATGTGTTATTATAGGAATCCAATAAAACAAGTATGAATTATGAAATATGCTATTACTAATATATCTAGACCCAGGGAAATATAGAAACCAAAATATTTTTTAAAATATATATTCTAGGAAAACTTATTAAAGAGTTTTGGTAATAATGTATGGTCTCTAGGTAGTTTATGCTCTAGATATATGACTGAAGACTACACAATCTTAAAAAATATAACTAATTTGAATGGTGGACATGTCAATTTTGGTGACGATTCCAGAGGGATAATAATTTTTCTTTGATAATTTGGTAATTGTAGAACACTTTTAGTTTCTATAGTATTATATATAGACTGATTGAAATATAATTTTTTTAGCATTGGAAAATTATTTGATAATGTTTTTCATCTTAAATATGACAATAATTCTTGTCAATATTTTGATTCCAATCATGATTTAGTTTATACTAATTTTAGAAATTAAAATTTCTATATTGTTTATTTAAATTAATTATTTTCTCAAATTATTTCTTTTTTGAGTTTCATTCATGGATAATTATGGATATAGTATATAAGACTTGTCTATTGTAATATTCACTATCTGAGAAAGCTAATTAGGAAAGTTTTATTTAAGAATTTACCTAAGCTAGAATTACCAATAGACAAAATATGTAATCCCTGTCAAAAGGGAAGGATTTATAAAATATATTTCAAATCAAAGAAATATGTCTCAACTTCTCAACTTTTAGAATTGGTTCACATGGATTTATTTAGTCCCTCTAGAGTTTCTTTTTTATTAGGAAAACATTATTATTATGTTATAGTGGTTGATTATACAACATATTCATGGGTGTTTTTCCTTTCTCATAAAAGTGAATATGTTTCCTATTTTCCAAATATTCTAGATCTATAAAAAACTTAGTGGCGTTGAAATTAAAACCTTAATATTTTTTCATGGTCTTGATTTTGAAAATATAGATTTTTAGTAATTATCATTACATCATGGTTATAATCATAACATGTATTCTAATATGACCCCACTGTAAAAAAGTTTAGTAGAGGGACAAAAAACAACCCTTCAAGAAATTGTTCATACCAGGCTTGTTGAGTTTGATTTAACTATTTATATCTTGGAAAAATATCTAAATATATCATGTTGTGAAATCAACAGATTTTTAATTATACCTCTCTTAAAAATTACCCCTTATGAATTGTGTAATGGTAGGAAACCAAATTTTAATTATTTTTTAAGTATTTATAATCCACATAAAAGTTAATTTAGAAAAAATTTCTTCCAAGGGTGATATAGGAAATTTCCTTGGATATTCTACATCAATTAAATCATACAATGTTTTTAATAAAAGGAATAACATTGTGGAAGAATCTGTTCATGTCATGCTTTATGTGACTGATCTACCTAAGCCTAAAACTTATTTTGAGAACATTGAGGATGGCCTTCCTAGTCTAGACTAAAATGATAAACCTATTGACAATTTTGATAGAAATTATATAAATAACTCTTCAAGTTATGATGGATAGCTTGAACATGAACCTTTAGATGATAATGATGTCTGAAAAACTTCTATTACTAAAGCTGTTAAGAATCACAGATATCCACCCTTAGATGTTGTAGTTAGTGAACTAGATTATGTAACTCATAATAGAGATTCTCTAAGAAATACAATTAAATATCAAGACTTATTATCATAGTATGAACTTAATAACACCAATGATGAATTTAATGATGAATTATGGGAAATTTGTATTCAATAAAAACAAAAAATATTTAAAATAAATAGAATCTAGGAACTAGTTAAATGACCCAAATACTACCTAACTATTGGAAATAATTTTTTTAGAAACAAAGTTGATGAGTTAGGAATAATATTAAGAAATAAAGATAGATTATTTTTACAAGGATATAATCATGAATAAGGTATGGATTTCAAGGAAACATTTGAACCAATTTATTGATATAAATCCATTATGACGTTTCTTTCCTATACAACACATTTTTTTCAAGTTATATCAAATGGATGTCAATTGAAAATTCTAAAATAGTAATACTTTTTATGATGTTTTTTTGGAATAACCCCCTATATTTAAAAATCCTTACTTTCTAAATCATTTTTTTAAATTAACAAAATCTTTATAAGTCTTAAAACAAGCTCCTAGAGCTATGAATGATAAGACCATCTTCTTATAATTTCTAAAGGTGTTATTAATGGTATAGTTGAGACTACTTTACTTATTAAAAGAATATAAAAATATGTTTCATTTGTACAAATTTATATTGATGACATTATTTTTGGATCTTTAAGTAATTATTTGTGAATTGAATTTTCAAAAATAAAAATAGTGAGTTTGAAATGACTTTGATGGTTGAACATAAATTCTTTATTATCATTGAAATTTTTCAAAAAAATAATGAATTATTTTAAATCAAAGAAAGTAAAAAAATATTATATAAAATGTTTTAAAATAAAAAATACTAAAGGATGTGATACTCCCATGAGTACAAGATAAAAGTTTGATCTTGATGAAACTAAGAAATCAATTGATCAAACTGCTTACAGAGGTATGACTGGAAGTTTATTATACTTAACTATAGGTCAGTCTGATATATATTTCGAGCGTGTATGTGTTTTTGTTTTTATGTAAAACCAAAATAGTCACATATAATATCTATAAAAATAATTTTAAAATCCTTCAAGAAAAAAACCAATGTTGGATTATTTCACTACAAACGACAAGGATTTGTTCAAGTTAGTTATTCATTCTCCTATTTTGGTTGTTGCAAGTAAGAAATAAAAATCTCTTCTAGAAAATGTCACTTTTTGTGACCGTATCTAGTCGCATGGTGTAGTAAGAAGTAGAATATCTTGGAATTATTCATTGTTGAGGCTAAGTGTATAGTTTCAAGCAGTTTCTCTACACATATTCTGTGAATGAAACATGAATTACTAGACTACATATATCAATTCCATATTTACCTTTTAATTATGATAAACAAAGTGTGATAAATATTTCTATGACTCATATAACTCATTCTAAAACAAATCATATTGTTATAATACATTTCTTTCTAAGATACCATTGATAAAAAGGTCATTTAATTGTAGAATTCATTAGTACTAAACATAATATTGGAGTATATATTTAAAAATTCTTTGAATATTGAAAGGATAAATGATATCACACAAGAATTAGGAATTATAACTCATGTCTTATTATTTTAATTTATTTTCTATGTTATCAATTCCTGTGTTAAAATATTTTAATGTATGTTCTATATGTTTTTATAGAAGTAAACAAGAAGTAATATTTACATGGTCAGTAGGATAAACATGAGTTTTTGTTCATCCAGTCATCATGACTACCAGGAAAACTTACTCATAATGAAATCATACTCAATGTGAGTATTTACCCACACGGACACTATGGTTACCATAAAAACCTATTCATATAGTTAGTGTTTTTCTTATCATCGACATCTTGGTCTTATGGATAAAACACCTCCTGTATGTTTTTGGTTAGAATTCAGACCATTCATATTTTATTTATAAATTCACATTCACAAAACTCAATATTTCTATTTAATTTTTTTTCTTAATCAAAAAAAATTGGTAGGATTTCATTTATGTTTATTATTATTTTAAAACCTAAAAGATTTAAATAAAAATTTAAATTGAAATATGAAATTTTACTTGCCTTTTCCTTTAAATCTCCTTAGTCTTTTTAAGATCTTTTGAGAATCCTATTTTGTATTATCTCAAACCTCTTAATCTCACCATTTAAAACCTATTTGTTTTACCTTCAATTTCTTAACCTTAAAATATCCCTAATGGAATATGAATTTTAAGGATGATGCCAATATTGGAAACCACATTTAATATTAAGTCTCATCCTTTGACAAATTTTAATATGTTGAAACCCAAATAAAGTGCATCAGTAAAACTAAAGAAATTATATCTTATTGAGTATGTAGTTTCAATAAAAAAAGATGACAATTATCCATGGTTAAATTCAATTCAATCACTAGTTTAAAATGTGATTTAATAACAAGGATGTGATTATTGGTTTATAGAAAATAGTATACCTTTACATATAAATATAATCAAATTGTTTTATTTGAACCCTGTGTTCTTTATTGGAGAAAATAAGGATATACAAAAAATCAAGGAAAATGGTGAAGTTTTTTAATTTTTTTGAATCATTGGCCAAAATTTATGAGTGCACTTCATATTAGAGATTAGTAACATTATCAAAGTTCATATATCATTAATCAACTTCACTTTTAATTTTATAATGCCTAGAATGAGTTCACTAGTAATGGAACACTCAAAAGACCCACTAAATTTGAGTTTATTAGTGAATATAGGCTCCTACTTAAGTTTATTCAGTATATAAAGTTCCCAAGAAAAGAATAATTTAGTAACATGAGGCAACATGAATAATATTTCTTTTCTTGATGAAGAGTGGTTTTTAAATTACTCTTTGGAGATATATTATGAGACACATAGAAGAGTTAATTCAATCCATATTCAAGGTTTGGTTCCTTACCAAATCCTATTATAATTTCTACCTTACTAGAATAAAATAGATTATTTTCCAAGGGGGGATAATATAACTAATTTTGATAGATTATATCTTACTCAAAATATTTTTATGTGGATGAAAGACATTTGGAATCTATGGAAATTGGTATGGGTAGTTAACCCATAGAAACTGTATAAAACGTTTTACCCTATAAAATATCATGTTATACTGGGAGATATTTTAGGTCAATGTATTTAAACTAATGAGGAAGTTTATTTTTTATATGATATCATTTAAATTTATATATAATATGATGAATAAGAAGAAGAAGAATAATAATAAAAATAAGTAACAAGTGTTGTAAACCTTAATGAAGAATCTA
The DNA here is from genome assembly GCA_963277665.1 of Viscum album. Classification (NCBI taxonomy): domain Eukaryota; kingdom Viridiplantae; phylum Streptophyta; class Magnoliopsida; order Santalales; family Viscaceae; genus Viscum; species Viscum album. The sequence continues at coordinate 792,768,575 of OY728132.1, forward strand.
GGTTATCTTACAAGGCCGATCCAGAAATGGATTAATCAACTGGATCTAACTAAGATAGGAATAGATCATATAGATCTATTATTATTTCAACTTACCATAAACAACATATAAGAGATGTACATTATAAGGGGGAGAAGTCCCCTAGATCTCAAAGATTAGACTTAGAATATCCTAATTCTGATAATGATGATTATAGTCATCCCATATAGACCTGGTGGACCTACAATTATATATACTTAAATAAAATTAGAAGTATATTTGGTTACTAAAGTTGAAATTAAAAATATCATTAAATGTTTTTAATTTGTTATTCATAAGGAAATTATTGTTTATTTTTCATATGAGTTTGATGTTTTTTTATAGTTGAGGATTAGACAATTTTAGATAGTTTGATGGAGGATTTACCTGAGGTAAATGGTAGGCTTCTAGCTAATGATCCATCTCCTGATTCTTATGCACACTTTATTCAATAATCTTGATATGTTACTAAAAAGACAAAGTTTTTTTAATTATAAATGTTGTAGATACTCAAACATGAATTTGATAACATTCAAAACATTTTTCAGAATGTGAGATAAGAGGATATTTCTGAATAAGTAATTGTGGTAATATATAATCATCATCCAAGATTTAATTTCAAAATATATGCGTTGATGAATTAGATTTATAATATGAAATCCCAGAACATTTATCTTTAACATAATATATATGACATGATGATTCAGTTACCCCATATGTTCATGCCTATTGTTTTTATTCATATCTTTAGTCTTATACTCCTCTTATTCAGTAAGTTATTCATGGATAAAAGATCAATTAGTTCATTCTGGATGAAAATAGTTTTTTAGTTGAATATTTCAACAAGGATCATGAATTTGTGTATGATTGTTTTCAAACACATGTTTTTAAGACCCTATCATTGGTTTGTGAGGATTTCAAACAAGATAGTCAATACATAGAAACAATCAATAGGGTGATTAATTATTATCTAAGAAATTTTTTCACAAAGTATGAACTAAAGTGGGTATTTATTAATCATTATTTGGTTTTAAATATTCCCCCTATAAATCATTATTTTAATTCACATGTTTAGAAGTTAGATCTATGAATCATATTTTATAATCTTTCATGTAAAATCTAGATGATTTCCTTTAGTATTTAGAGAATAATTTATAGGATGTTAGCGAGTTAACTTGATTAATGGATCCCTATATTTATACCACTTAGACAGTTTTGATATCCCCTTAGTCATTACATTGTCTTGGCCTACTACCACCTCTAGCTTTAATTCATTTCTCCCAAATCCTCCTCAATCATTTGAATAGATTAGTCCAGTTTTAATGTTTTTAGTTATTGGATCCCCTACCTCCTCATACTTTCTAGAAACTACCACTTCTCCATCATCTACATCCAAATTAAATGATCATATCCTTCCAATAAAAATCATAGATGTTCCTCATTCATATTTAGATTATAATTTCTAATATGCATTCATTATAATCTACTTATACCCTTTTGTACTCCCTTTTGGTATATTTATGATATAATTTATTTTATTCTCATTTTAATTTTTTCTAATTTATTATTCTATTTTCTTTTTGATAATATAATAAGTTTCATTAATGAAAAAAATTTAGCATAATTTCATTCAGTGGAAACCCTTTCCATGATTTTTAGAACTTTTTACATAGTTATTTAAATCCATTGAAAAAATAATTTTGATGTATGAAATTCATTTAAATTTTAATTTCCTGATTTTTTATCCTTAAAAATTGGGATATTATGGGATTATAAAAACACATATTTATTTAAATGTTCACAAATCATTTATTATATTGTTATTAATGATTTTCATGTTTTCTATTAAAAAATGTTTTAATAAATCTAAAATTCTTTGTGCCACCTTAACATATGAAGGTAGAGTGACCATATCACCTTACCAAATATTACCTTAATGTATATTATATCTCACCTTACAACATAAAAAAATAATTACTATGATTCAGATGAAAAAAATTCTAAGTCATGAACTTAGCGCACATTGAAGATTTAGCTTACCATACATGGAGAAACTACCTAACCACATGAAGAGATAAATTTACTATTCCAAGGTATGTATATTTTTTTATAAATTAATTCACTGACCATATAATTTAATGTATCAATGACATGATGAATAGGCTTACCACCTTATGATATCAACTTAAAACATGTGTAAATGAGTTAACCACAAGAAGATATGAACCGACCCTGTAACCATGTCATATTAGCTGACTATTTCATGTTGCTAGGAGCTCACCAAATCATAATATAATTGATGAAATATTAACATGTTTAAATTATTAGTGGATCATTTCAAATATCCAACTATCATTTTTTAAGAATTAAATGTAGCATATATGCATTTAATGAAGAATGATTATTTTCTGATAGCTACATCTTATGAAGATCTCTTTAAGAGAATTATTTGATCATGTGAAGAGGTGATGTATTACTGAAAACATTTTCTCAAACTCATAGAATAACATAGGATATTTATGTGAGTGTTTTATCTATAGAGAAAAATTTATTATGTGACGGCTTCTATATTCTTCAGAGAAAGTTTTCAGACACCATTCCAAAGAAAAATTCAAGCAATCCAAACAACTGAAGCTACACTGATTGAGTTGCATTAAATTTTACATCTTTTAATCTCATTTTATTTTAGTATTATATATTCTATAGAGATATCTTTGATACAAATTTTTTATCTGTAAAATCACAATATCATGTACAAAACTAAAAAATTCATGATATTCCCTCAAATAATTTTATTTTTATTCCTATGAATAACTAGGAAAGTTTTCTAATGTGACCTGGTGTCATTTTCATCCCATATATAACTATGGAAGAAGATCTATTTCTAGATAGTCTTCTATGTTGTTTTCTATAAAACATGATACATTTTTTGGATTAGTTTATTCATTAATAAACTTCTTGGAAGTATGTGACTACCAAGTATAGGGGATTAAGTTTGGTCTTGAGACCAAACCCTTTATTTATATTATGCTGTGTGTTTTTCTAGTTTTGTTGTTTTAATTAACAAATTGTTTTTCCATTTTATAAATTTTAAAAAAATTACCTTGATAGTTACTCGTAATTTTTAATATAATATTTTTGATTAAGTAACATAATTTCAAAGGATAAGGTACTTAAAAGTTATTTTAACTAAGCCTCAATCCCACTTCTGATAAATTATTTGAAAAATAAAATTCATATATTATATTATTTTTTAACTATGAAACTTTATTAAATTGGGGGTTTGATTTTTAATTTTTTTTAAAATGATTTTCAATTGTAACTTAATCTACCCCCCCCCCCCCCCACACACACACACACAAATCTGTAGTTACTCACTTTGAAAAACATATTACTTGTACATAAAGTTGCCTTTTAAATATCTTCCTTCTTTAACTGAATTATATGATATCCATAATAAAGATACACCATTGGAAAGTAATAAGTTACTTTTAGTTGGTCAAATAATTCATCAATCCTTAATAAATGATACTTTATCTTTATAGAGATCTTGTTGAGATCCCATTAAGTGATACATAAATGCATTGATCTACTTTTTCATGAAAAGTAGAATTGGTGCACTTCAAGGTGATGCACTAGGGAATATGAACCCTTATTCTAAATGATATTGTATTTGTTTCTTTAAATCTAACTATACAATCGAGGTCATCCTATAGGAGAATTTTGATATAGGAGTGGCTCTGGGTATAATCTAAATTGAGAGCTATAACACCACAATATGGGGGAATGATGGCTACCTCTTTTGTAAATACATCAGTATATTCCCTTATAATGGGAATTTACTCATGTTAGATAATTTATCATTTACTCAACCATTTGAGAAAGGTATTATTATTTTATAGGTATCAAATCCCACTCTGTTAATTGTTTTTTCAAAGGAGTTTTATGATCTTCCTTATATTTATACATGAGCATGGGAGGGTTCAGAATATATAAAGATGTTTACTTTTCTTAATAATTTATGTGATCTATACATAATAATATCAAATTCCTATATACTATCATGTTATTTTCTACTAAGGGTAGGACTATGAGACTCGCTGGAGCAATATTCCCACAGATGCTCATAAGAGAAGAGTCCAACACATGTGTTTTATTCATCACACCACTAATATTTTTTATAGATATCTATACTACAACGTATTAGGGTTTTGATTCAACATTTATAGAAAACACACAGGATATAATAGAATGCGTAGAACTAGAATCAAAAAAAACATTTTTAAATTATTATGTGAATACGAAGTTTACCCTACACAGCTTAATTTTCATTTTCGGCCTTAGCAGTTGTGATGGTATAAATTTTTCCTTTGTACTTAATATATAGTGGTTGTTGATTCTAATTAACCTCATAAACATGGTTTATTTCATAGTTCTTCATACTGATCTTTCTCTATATTGTTTAAATCATTGAAATGTGGGAGTATCATTGGGAGGTTCCTTCCATTCCTCTGTTAAATTGGTCTACTTATTCATGTCTATTTTATATTCATGATCTTGGTGTCTTTATATCCTACACATGAATCATTTACTTGTCACTTTGAGGAAAATACCATTATACTTATTCTCTTTTTATATATGTGTGTGGTTGGATATCCATTCCTTATTTTTCATTTAATCATCCTTTTTTAATATACATTATTTTATTCTAAAATCCATGTCTATGGGAGAATTCTTCAAACATAATCTCTAATTTGAGATCACATAGAGATAATTCTTCATAACTTACAAACTCTCATATGGATAGATCTTTTAAAAGGTGTGGTTTTAGAAAACTAAAGAATATATCTATTTTCCTATCATTGTTGATAAAAAAATCCAAGGCATATCTTGAAATCCTTGTGAATGATTCCTTATAAAACATAATAGATTCACCCATTTTTTCTTAAGATTTATCAATTCTCTCTCAATATTTTTTTTGCAGAGTGTGAGGGTAATACTTGTTATGAAATAATTTCTTAAAGTACTCCCACTACATATATTCCATTTCATCCTTCATCTTGTTATTCATTAACAACCCCCACCATTAATTTGCATCTCTATCTAAGTGATAAAATACCAAGATAACTTTCTCCTTGTTATAATAGTGGACCAAAATAATGATATTCTCATTTCAGGTGGTTGTTTAATCTTAAAGTAATTGATCGCTCATTATGCCTTCTTTAGTAAAGGTGGACATTCCACGGGGTTTGAGTTATTTTTTATATCCTAATATAGTTGGGTAAGGATCTATATAAATTTTTTAACACCAAATATAATTTCATTATGAATGATTTTAAAAAAAAACTATTGCATTATCCCTCAAAAATGTTATTAGTCAAGTTTCCTCTAGTTCCCACCATATTCTAAAAATGAAATGGTTTTATCAAGAAATAATTCAACAATTCATGAATAAATTATATGAGAATTAATTTTTTAGTCACGTATTATAGGGTCCCTATGTTCATCTCATTTCTAAAATGATGTATCAAGGGATATATACATTAATCATTTGTAAACATTAAAAGAAATAATTTATTTAGCAATATATCCTTTATAATGATTTTTGTATAGTTTGTGGTTAACTGAATAATATCATCTAGGGCTGTCAAACTAAGTGTGTAGGAACACCTCTTTTCCATACAGCATATGATGATTGAGTTAATACCCAATCCACCCTTTCGGGGTTATTACCCCTTGGTACATCTATGCTAGAGCCATATACACTTTTAGTATCTAGTGATATATTTCATTTCTTTTAAACCAATAATTTTTATACTTTACCAACACTTATTAATTTACCTATTCATAGACTTATCCTTATAGTTTTCACTATCATTTTTAATCCAAATTCAAAAATTTACTAAATCATGCTCTGATACTTATTATAGAGACCTTATTTTTTCTTATATTATTATTACATCATTTTCAAATTAAAAACAATATAGTGATACAATCTAGGATCTAAAGGTTTATTATCTTGGTAAAATTAGACTCATACATCCATTTTACATATTAAATCTTATAAATTATGTAAATCCTTCTTCTTTACCTACTTAATGATCTAGTATTCTTCATAGTATATATAATCCCCTGAGGAAATACATTAATGAAATGGGTGGTCTAAAATTCCACTAAGGGGAGGAATATCATGGGAGGAAATAGGGACATGAATCAATAGTACAAGGGTGGTCATAATCAACATAATCATATAATAATCATAGTACCATCATCATAATCATGAGGGGAGCATTTAATGAATGTAGGGAATGTGGGATATTTATAATAATAAAATATTATAACATAGTTTTCAAATACCACACATATTTGTGAACAAATTTAACATCATGTTTATAAATAACATATGTTCATAAATCATAACATCATAATTGTGAAAAAATTTAGAATCATGTTCACATATAACTCATATAATATCATGATATATATCACATTACCCATTGCATTAGAGGGATATATAATTCTGGTCCCACCCTTCACATTAGAAAATGGTAATAATCATGGTTAGTGTGTGGAAAGAGAATATATAACAAACATAGTAATGAAATAAACCAAAGGAAACAAATGTGTCTCATAAGGGTTTCACAAATCATACATTTAATGAATATCCTTTGGGTTTACCAATATAATAAGGGATATAATACATGTTTATGAAATATCATTTTTCTATGAAGAAAAAAACTCAATAGGAGTAAAAGAGATATTTCCAAAAATAAAGTCCTTTACAATATAATTTTGTAAATGGAATAGAATAATTTTTGACAAGATAAAAAACAATATATCCAAGGAACTAAAAGAAAAATAATTTTTTAAGTACTCTTTAAGAAAAATATACAAATATCTATACTAAGAATAATTTGAAATAGAAGATAACCAAAAATAAAGAATTTGGTTTGAGAATACCCTTACCTTAAATCTTGCTTTATTTCATCACTCTTTGACCTAAAGAATAACAAATATATGTTTATTAACACATGGAACCATAAGTTAAGTTTGTTAATTTTGTTTATTATATAGTAATTATAGTAATTTTAGTATATTTATTAATTATATTTATTAATGTTGAAGCATTTTGACATAATATTGTTATTAAAATATACTTTTAGGATTTGAATTATGTATCTATCTTTAAATTTATATATAAATTATTAGGATCAACTCAATAAGATTATAAATATATATATTTACACATTTATATATTATAAATAATTTATTATAATCATCCACAATGGTGGTGATAATAAAATAACTAGAAACATCCTTGTTGGCGGTTAACTGGCCATCAATGAGACATTATATAAAGGGAAGGTGTGAGATATACAATATTTGATTATATTAAAAAAATTGTATAGAATATTAACATAATCAAGATCATTTTAACATAATTTTTAATTTCTTTCATAATTATTAGTTTATAAAAGATAATGGAGGATGTGAAATTAGAAATGGAAAAGGAAATATATGGAAAAAAGGATATTACCTCTTTTTTAAATTTTTTCATTTTCTACGGACCTTAAATTACTAAAAGATTGTTGTTTTATTAAACCATAACATCCCAAAGGATTATAAGGGGATTAAAGAGTGTATTTTTATATATATTTAAATTTGGTAAGTGTGGGAGGATTGGTTTTCCAAGGGAGGGGTTAATGGTTATTTATACTAGAGCAGAGGGGTATTTTAAGGATAAAATATTGAATAATCATTATATCAAAGGTAAACATTTGAATTGTAATATTTATTACAATATAAAATATATATGAATAAAATAAAATGATTTTTTTACTTTCAATCACTTATAATTATAAATTATTATTTTAGTCAAAAGGAATGGAAGGAAAATGTAAAATTATTATTTTAATAGAATACTTTAGACTTAAGACATTGTAAAAGAAATTTTAGGCTTGAGAAAAAATATTTTTCTTAAATGAATAATTTATCAAATTAAATATAGTTTTTTAATCCAATATTTATAGAATTTACTATTTCATTATTACATCATTAATGATGTAATTGAGAATACACAAGCTAAAAAAGAACTATATTTTTATTATTCCCTTAAAAATTAAAGTATTTCAAGAAATTGAAAAAAAAATCATAAAGAAATTTTTGACAAGTTGATTCTAAAAATTACATTCATTTTATCAGATTAATTTTATAATGGTGTAAATTATATTTTTTTAAATAATATATATGATTTTTAGGAAATGAATTTAATATAGTTTATTTACAAATGTTCTTATAGTTTCTTTAATTTTTTAATATTGATATTTATTTTATGGTATTATAATATTTGTATTTTCTTGAATTAAATAGAATAAATATTATAAGAATTAAATTATATAATTTTGAGGTCAATTTACTTTTCTCATAGATTTGGTACTATCTTCAATAGTCTGGTTACTATTAATAATGGTGTGGTTTTTATTATAAACTGACATGTTACTATTCAAATTGTCGCATTAATATTACAAATATCACATTACTACTCTAACAGCCACATTAAAACCTAAAATTTCCACTTCATATGTTAATACAATATTCACTATAATTCCTACCAAGGTTCTATATTTTTCTTTACAAAGATGTCTATGGGTTTTCTAATATTCTATTTATTTTCTATAATAATGTTCATGGGTTCAATAATTCTAATAGACTGGAATAAATAATTTTTTCTCATTAATTTTTTTTTATTAAATATTTTTCCTATCGTATTATTTATAATTTTCATGGATTTATTTACTTAACAATTTAACGATCTCCATTAATGAAATAAAGTGTTGTTTGTTTCTCTACATGTTGTATGTGTAGAATTCGATATAATATAACAAATATTTATTCAGGAAAAAAATCATTTATAAACTCTTGGTAATTATAAGGAATATTTCATGAATCATAAAAAATTTAACATTTAAAAGGGAGGAATATTTAAAAAATGTCCAAATGAAAACCCATAAATGGGGGGATTAGAAAAAGACGGGTTCATAGAATCTAAATCTCCCCCACATTAGACCTATTAAAAAGTTAAGGTGTGTAAATAAAATAGTTAATGTTTTTTAGGCCTACCATATAAACATATAAAAATTCAATCAATGATGGCTAGCCTCTTTGACCCTGGAAAAAATTAGAGCACTCATTCATTCTTGGTATAATAGTTCATAATTTCACATGAAACACACAAAGGTGTGACTTCATGTCTTTATATCCCTCTGAAATATTGGGTGAAACGATCCCCCTCCTACTTCATGATCATAATCGCACCGATATATCCCCTACCATATCTTAATGAACCAAATTTAGTATTATAGTGGTTTTATCTATTTATATACTTGTTCATGTGCTATGTTGAAGAGGAAATCATTCCATATATGAATGAACTAACTCCAATTCTACAATGATGGTAACTGTGCATATATCTATCTATGATACATTCCTATGATGAAATCATTACATATCCAAATAAAACAAATCATGTGTTACAATGATGGTATTTATATATATACTCATCTGTGAGCTACACCTAAGAGGAAATATTCCGAGATAAACTTTTTATAAAAATTGATTAACTTAATTTAATCCAAATTCATTATTTTTTTGTATTCATTTTACCTATATATTTCAATTTTATATCTTCACTTGTCACTATAAAGAGATAGTATATGTGAAATAAAGTTAAAAAGATTCACAATAACTGAGAAAATAAATCCATTCATCATCAAAAAGAGGAATAAGTGTATCCAAAAATTGGATTCTCTCTTCATGAAAATGGGGTATCAAAAAATTACCTCCATGGAGGATTTAATATCATATATGGACTTATAAAAATAATTAATTATATTTTGAATATCATATATCTTTTATATTTCAGTTTCCTAGGCTAGATAGTGACTCTCTACCATAGCAGTCACCTTTTTCTCTTCAGTTTATGCATTTTCCAAGAGATTTTGGTAGGCTTCCAGTTATCCCTTGGTTGTATCCATCTCCAAGTATAAGAAAATTATGTGTCTATCCTTTTAATCATCCAAAAACCATTATTGTTAATACACCTCTGTGTAACGGTGATCTAATTATAGTTCCACTTCAGGATGTCTATCAGTGCATGCAGTTGATTCCATCTCTAAAATGCATGCTTGGGCCTCCTATTGTTAATCTTATTCCTAGAAAATAACCTTTATAGCACCATGGATATTATTATTGTTGAAACCCCTTATTTTGAGAAACTGTAAATGATGACGATAATGGTATATCCTCCTTACTAAATTTCTTATGGGAATTTTAAAAACCATCTTCCGTGTTTTCTTCTAATCATGTTTTTGGGAAATAAGATAGATGTTTGGAGACTCTAGAATTGGTTCATATCCACACTTATAATCTTTGATATATTCTATGACAAATTCATTGGGGTAAAATTAATTCAATATCTTCATATCCCAAAGGAATTAGGATATATCTAGACAAAAAATTCTCTAGATACTGGGGCATAGAGGGATATTCTATTCTTAGAGTTCCAACTGACAGTGGTATAATTGTGTGTGATATGAGAGGTTCATGTTAGTTTGTGAGTGTTAAATATAATAGAGGTACCTATTAATACCCACTCTTATCAATTGATATGTTGGTCTCATTTATTAGAATCAACCCCATTTAAGGAGCTCCCACTTGTGATAGGAGTTTCACAGCCACATGAGAAACTTATATAAGTGGTTTTTCCTTGTTATAAATAGAAGGATCATCAATCGTCACCATAGTCAAGTCCATCAGAGACATAGAATCATTCTCACAACCAGTTATAATTTTTTCATCTATCAAATGTTGAATTCCTCCAATGATGGTTTCCTTATAAGTATATTGGAAAGAGATGTTTGAGTGGGATGGATCATCAAAGGGGCACTCATGGACCATCTTAGGAATGTCTGGTAGGTTTTCTTCTACTGATGTGTAGATCACTAAATACTATATAAAAAGTTAATGTTTATCATCATGAAATTATTTGTAGGGGTGGTAAAACAATTTATGGTAACTTGAACCCGTCATGTTCATTATTTGAGTCTCTAGACTAAACTAGGGAGTTTGGGCATCAATATTTGATGAATTTCCCTCTATAGTCTCTTCCACCTTAGAAAGTGTGATAAGCTTATGTTATAAGGAAGGAAACTAGTGGGTATTATATAATATCATGATTGTGTTTAGTCATTGTATTTGAACAAAATCAACTATCACTAGTTGGAGTAGGTGGAATGACTTTTTTCAATTCTCCATCCACCATGGCAATAGTTGTCTCAAAATGAGTTTGAGCCTCACAAAGGATATTCTTGATGAAATAATTAGAAATTTCCATGGATTATTCAGAGGATAGAGATCTTACTGTCAGTAATCCCAAATGTTATAACATAGGTTTATTTACACATATATGTGAAATAAATCAGGGGTGACCTTAAAATATAACCACTCTCATGCAGAATGATTTACTTGTCCGGTGACAAAATTATTGATCAGAGCCTGATTTCTGATAGTGAAGGATCAGACCCCATTACCAGCTAGATCAATTTATATGGAGGTATTGATAAAATAAAGGCCTTCTCATTATAGTTTCCACATCATTTATTTTTTATAGAATAGTTCCCCTTCCTCCTTAATATAGACCCCCGACATGGGGTCACCCTCCAGATTACCCCCAACAATATACCAGGTAAACTCATCAATCCTCACAATTTATTCTATTCTCTAAAAATAATACATACAAGTATATATTATAAAAAATATTGAGTGAAATTTTTTGATGGATATAAAGTTCAAACATATAACATAAGTATGGATGAGAAAATATCAATCATCATCTATAGACTAGTTAATTACCCCTTTGATCATGTAGTCATTCCAGGCCATTGTCATGCAAAAAATATTAACCTGGGATGTGGAATAGGGATATTCAGGTTCATTTCCAAAGGAGTGTGTGTGGTTTAGTTCTTCACTAATATTAGTCACTAATTATTTTTTTAAAATTATAATAAAATAGATGCAAATGGTTTGATTATTTGGGTGTGTGTGGATGAAAATAGAAGGAAATGAAAATGAAAACCAAAAAAATGTTAGTGAGGATAAGGTAATTTCAGGGTTTGGTAAAATTTGTCATTCACTATCCATGTTGGTTTATTAAAACTTTTTGAAAATATCATCAATATTATTTATAGATCACCAACTTCAACATTATTCTTGAGGTTTTTTACACTTTAAAAAATATCCTTTTCATGACAAGTCCCACTTTCTGCATAGTTTTAAGTAATGGATATACAAAAATTATATATAGTCCATCACCCTTCACATTTCTCCATCATTCAACTCTCACCCATTGATCTACATGATTCCAATTACATAAATTATGGAATGAGATAATGGAAGGGAATTTACTTGGTTGACATTGGAATGGGTTTGTGACAATTATCAAAAGATAATGATAATTCTATTCATGATCCTCAAGAAAATACACTACCCCATCACAATGGACTTAAAAACATAATGAAATAAAATGTGAAGAACTTTATACCACCATTAAGCCTCCCCTAGAACATAGCATCATGTAAATACTCAAATATTATAGAGTTTTAGAGAGCATTATCATTGCACGTTAAAAGATCACAAACACAAATAAGAATTAATGATGAAGAATATATTTTCCCATAGCAAAATTAGATTGAAATTATTGGAAAATAAATTTTTAGAACATTCATAATTTTATGGGGGAATTCATTTCTAGTCACCGCATCCCCTTTAAATACATATTTTCTCACCCCTGTTTCTAACAAAATTGAAAAATTAGCATTCACAATTGAAAGAATTCCTCCACAATCGATCAATGTATTCATTTGAGAAGAGTTGGAGCTAGAGAGTTTCAATGGTTCATGGATATATTAGAAATAAAATATGTAAGACTCATGTAAGGATAAGTTGGTTTGATGCATGTGTTGCTAGTTCAGGACAACTTGGAGTGTTATAGAGATTGATGAATCGAGATTTAAAATTATGGGCCTAATCTCGGTTGGAAAAGTGTACTAATCCAGATCTGGGTCAATTATGGTGTCAAGGGGTTGGTCCTAGATCATAGAAATCAGTGCACTTGGATGTTCAAGTGTGTTTTCTTGCCTAGACATGGAACCAATATTCAATTTGTATTTCTCTTCATGAAATTCATATGATGTTTCGTGATGGAGTGAGCTTGATTTGGATCTAGAATATGCATGATCAGGGTAACTGAATTGTGGGAATATTATAGAGAGAGCTCGATCAAATTTACTAACTAGAATCTTGGATCAATCAGCTAGTTGAATGTGGATGATAACAAGAAAATATTTGGTGGTCGGTCAAAGAACTATTCGTTGGGGCATCAGGTATATGTTGTAAAAGATTTGAAGCTGCATTATTAGTGGTGATGAACTGAAGATAGACTAGGGTTAAGAATCACTACCACATATCATCCCTTATTTAGCACTGAATTTTATCAATGCTAAACATAAATGTGTTTATAAATGGGAAAACTTTATTAACACTAGCAAAAAATGATGCTAAAGTTGACTTTTATCGATGCTAAAAAAGTGCTAATAATGGTGTACCATCTATCAGCACTTTTTTTAGCACTGATAATGGTGGATCTTTATCAGTATTATTCTTAGTGTGGATAAAAATATTTAATAAAAAATGTTATTAAAATATATATAATTATCATATTTGTTTTAAAAAATGATTATTTATATACATTAATTAAAATGTGCATAAATATATTTAATATAAATATGATATATTAACATATATAAATTAATAATTAAAATATATATATACACACATTAAAATTTTATTTATATAATTATTAATATATATATATATATCTAAATAATAATCAAATTATAATAAATATATTTATCATATATATAATTATATTACTTTATATATTAATATATACATATATATATAATTATATAAATATGTATAATTATCTAAATATTTATAATTATATAAATAAAATTTTAAATAGATAAAAATATTTATAAAGATATTTATTTATAACAATAATTATTAATATATATATATATATATATTTAAATAATTATAAGATTATAATAAATATATTTATTATATTTATAATTATATATATTTACAAATTAATAAATATATAATTATATAAATATATTTATAAATATGTTTATTTATAATTAGAACTATAAATATATATATATATAATTAAATAATTATAAAATTATAATAAATATATTTATTATATTTATAATAATATATACTTGTATATTAATTAATATATATAATAATATAATTATATATATATATATATATATCAATTCGGTGTGAACCATGGGCTAGCCTATGTTTCCAAAATTAAATAAATATATATATATATATATATACAATTATACAAATATAATTATAATTATTTACAAATATATATATATATATTTATAAAATTTATATTACAATAAGTATATATATATATATATGTAAATATATTATATAAATATGACTTACATTTATTTTAATAAAAAAATTATCATATTTTTATACTTTTATATATAGTTTTTTTTTTCAAATTTTTGTAAGTCAATTTTTTTGATAGATTATTTATATACATTAAATAAAAAATATGTATATAATTGAAATAAATATAATATATTAAAATATTATTTAAACAAATATATAATATATAAATGAATATATTTATTTAGTTATATATTTATTTTGATATTAATTAATTTAAAATATATGTACATGTATAACTGCAAGTATGTATGTGTATGTGTGTATATATCTATGTGTATGTATATATATGTGTGTGTTTGTAGATGTTTGTCTGTACATATGTATGTCTCAAATTCATGTAAATTTTACCAATTCACTTTTAAATATTTTTGTTTTTGTTTAATTTTATTTATTCATCTGAATTATATATTCATTAATAATGTTAAAAATATATTTAATCATTATTAAATATTTATTTATACATATAAATGTTTATATATATTGAAAAGGTAGGAAAAATTCATTTTATTAAATATGAAAGCATAAAAGACAGGAAATTGAGCCAAATAAGATAAATTGCCCTCAAAATTATAAACATACATAAGCCTAATATTTTTTAATTCTTCTTTTCAATGCGTCATTATTATTCATGCATAACATTCCAATTAGAGTGCTCATTCCCATATCCTTGAACTCTGGGATGACGGCCATGCCTCTAGGTTTTCACTTGTTTCCAAAGCCCATCGATTCTATTATCCTCCAAGCCAGAATGAAAAACATATTCCTGAACATCCTCTTTATTAGAGGATTCATCAATCAAGGTAATAGAATTATCTTCCCATTTAAGGGATTACTTATCAATTAGATGAATTTACAGTTTTGAAAGAATTTTTAGGATTACAGCAGAACCACTTGACTAGTGACCAACCGCCCATCTCCTTTTCACCTTCCAAAAATGAATGATTCACTTCATACGAATTATGGGTAGTCATCTGTGACTTATGTTCATGTGGTTATTGATCATTGGTTTCTAAAAAATCCATGCCTTGTGAGGATGAGCACCTTGCATCACTTTCATCCTCCAATATAGAATCCAAGGATTGAGGATACATTTCCAAATAAGAAATAACAAGCTCTAAGAGATTAATGTCTAAAAGGGTAGGAAAAAACACCTATCCAGCATCAGATTGAAGTGAAATTTCTTCTGTTTTATTTTTTTTCTTCAAAGGAGAATGATTTTTTTTTACCTTTATGATATCTCAAAGTAATCATATTCTCATGCATACACTGCTAGTCAGTCATATCCTAGAATGAAATTTCAACAATTTATTCACCATCTATAGTGTCCCCATCAGTTCTAACATCCACTACTGGTTGATCTATGAAATCCCTTATGATAAGAGAAAACAAGGATGGTCCCTCTTTCATGGAATAATCCACCACTTTTTCCCGCATAGTCTCAGTCTCAAGGCCTGCAATTCTAGAAAATTAAAGCAACATATGAATTGGTGATACCTATAATCGTGCATCCAGCATTGATGCCCCAATTAGTACACCATTTCCTTCTTAAGAATCCAAAATCAGCCATTAAATTTTATTCAATAGCTATATTTTCCTATGAAATCTTCTTGTAGTCATAACACTTCTCACCAATTAGTGTAGCATGTTCAGTATCGGCCTTTCCCGGCTCCTAGAAAGCCAACTCAATTATTTGGGAATATTCCTTCAACATCGCTGTAGTTGAGGGTCTATGAGAGGGAGAAAACCAAAACATATGGTTGTTTTTAACCATAGATGTACAAAGAAATGCAGACTCATGTGTAGCCTCAACATTTTTTGACACTCCCTTCTCAACTGCCAAAGTAAGGCCAATAGGATAAACACACTTTTTTGTATTTTAACTCCCAAAATTAATCATTTTCTTTAACAAAATACAAGAATGAGATAACCAATATTTTAAAACTCAAATTACCAAGAATGATGACACTAAAATTCGAAAAAAAGATGAATTTTTACATATTCAATTCAAAGTTCAAATCCATTGTCATCAGTTGACAAAATCACCTTATCAACAAGGGTGGAGCTCATGTCAACTTCAACCAAGAGGCATGCATAATAGAAAAATCTATAAAAATCTTGGAAATCCTCATTGTGTGGCATATAATATTTGAGATTCTAAATATAAATATATGATGGGTGGGTATGTTCTTGTGGGGTTATATTCTCTAGGTCTTTCAGGGTCATGTTCAAAGGCTACATATGCTTCCTGGGCTGACAGGCCATGTATGTTTCCCCCTCAACTAATGAAAGGGGACTATAAAAAATAATAAAAACATGTATGGCCTTCAGGTTTTTAGAGACCAAAGGATCCAATTCAACCCATGAACCTTTATCCACATTTGAATAAAGGAGGGACACACCTCAAACAGGTTGAAGCTATGGTCCCATTCTCAGATATGTATAACCCCTAGATTGAAGAAAACTGAACCAAAACCTAATGATTTCACCTTCAATTCCTCATATGGGAAGAGAATATAAAAGAACCCTTGAAATAGAGAAATTCATTTCCATGTTTAAAACCCAAAAATTCTGAAATATGAGATTCCAAGTCACTGAGTTTCCATGGATTCACACCCCTATGCAAGATTAATCGAGCGATTATCAAATTCTTATCAATCAAAACTCATTCCTAGATCACAAAAAGATCATATTTACCATACTTAAAGTTATCTTTACACCAAAAACCTCCCATAATAGTGTTCTTGAAGAGAGAGAAAGAGCATCTTTACCCTATCCTTGGGAGCGAAGCGACCACATCCCCACTTCGATTAGACCTTTTATGCTCCTTATCGAATGAAAATCTACAACTATCAAAACACCCCCATGGAATAAAAAAATCTCCCAAAGAAGGATTAAGTGAGGAATTCATTCAATCAATTCCCTAAACACCATCGAGGTGTTGAGAGAGAAGCTCTCACTAAGAACCCATTTTCTAAATCTTATTTATACATATATTTATTTACTATATATGTAATGTTTTCAATATGTTTGTAATTTATATGAATAAAATTTGTTATTTTTTTATAAAGTTTTAACAATTGAAATATGTTTGAAATTTATATAATTAATCTCTTTAAATTAATTTTTTTAATAATTTTGTAATTTAAATATGTAATAATAAAACTATTAATATATATAATTTTTTAAAAAGGTATTTATGAAATTTTATATACACTATTATATATTTAAATAATTATAAAGTAAATATAAATATTTTTCAATAATAAATATATTTATTATATTTATAATTATATATATATATATATATAAATTTATTTATAATTATATATAAATATTTTTATATATATTTATCTATAATTGTAATTATAAATACATACATACATATTTAGATAATTATAAATTTATAATGAATATATTTAAATAAAAAATATATTTATTATATTTAAAATTATATATAAAAAATTAAGTATACTTATTTATAATAATAATTATAAATAAATATTTATTTATTTACCTAAAAAATATATTTATTATAATCTTATAAATATATATTTCTATATATTAAAAAATATATATAATTATATAAAAATATTTATTAATAGTTATAATTATATATATATACAATTATAAAATTATAATAAAGATATTTAAATTAAAAATATTTGCTGAAGTAAAACCTCACTACCGCTCTCCCTCCCTCATCGTTGCTCTCCCTCCCTTGCCACTCTTTATACTTTTTCACCTCTCTCACCCTCTCAAATGACAGTACCCTGTCTTCCTTTAATTGTCATTTCCATCCATCCTTCTTGTTGGAATGCACTTCCATACTCTTATACCACCACGCACTCTCCCTCACTCTCATTTTCTCCCTCTCAAACGAAATGAAATCCATCGGTAAGGATTTTAATTTTTTTATTCTTTCATTTCAGTATTTTTAATTTTTTCCAAATAATTTGAAAGCCACGTATCTTCCCTCAAACATTTGGAAGGAGTGTGAACAATTAAGGGATTAAAACATGTCATACGTGACATTTCTCCACCAATAGTTGTCGTCCACTAGAATTTTCCCACTCCTATTACATTATCGGGAACATGTGATGAGAAATGGGTTTTTAATATATGATTATACGAATATTTTAATTCTATATTAGTGGATATCAGTGCATCATCACATTGTCAATTATATGCTCCTTGAATTAGCATAGTGTGGATGAACCTAACAAAAATCATTATATTATTTTTTCCTAATTATTTATATTCTTCCTAATATAATTCATGTTTATAGGTTAAGCATCATTTAATAGTATGTTTGAAGAGTTAAATACTATAGATTATTAATGATAAAATCATCAATATCCAAAAAATAAATGAAGGATACTAATAATGAATTGAATATCATCTTGGACAGTGAGTGTTTAAGGAAAAAGTGTTTAAGTTTGAAAAGTTCCATAATGTTATTAACCCCCACTTATATTATCTTTTTTCAAACCCTTATGGATCCAAACAATAATAATATTAATTAATATAAGAATTTTATGTATTAAAAATTAATTTTATATTATTTTCTATAAAAATTAGAATAAAATTAATTTTATAAACACGTATGTTTTGGGTTCACCTATCACACACATAGAAATTAATGTTCATTGGTTCTTCAGACACACGCACACACACATATGTAAATAGAAATTATTTATAATACAACTAATATCACATATATAAATATATAATTAGTGATTATTTATATTTATTTAAAAATATTTATTAATATCAGAATATTTAGATAATAGTAATTTATTTTAGTTTATCTTATAATAAAACTATATTAAAATTAATATTACATTAATTTTATGTAATTAGATACACACATGTATGTGTTAAATTAATTTATCACACACACATATGTCATTAGGTTCTTTACACACACACACACATATATGGGGATAAAAACTGTCATAAATATAAATCAGTATTTGAAAAATGAAACTTTAGAAATTTAAATGAATTTATAAAATGAAATTATATTGATAATTTTGGTGATTTAATTTTAAAAAATATTATATATTATTATAATACAAAAATTATTATTTAAAATTTATTAATTAATTTATACTTTAAATCAATTTTATGGATGAATGTAATTATATATGAATATAATTATACATTAATATAATTAATAATATGATTTAAAAATAATTATTAATTTGTATTAAAAATAATAATTTTAATTATTATCATTAATTAATAATACTTTTTTATTATATCAATACAATTTATACATATAAAATCATAAATAATATATATATATATATTAGAAATTTTAAATCTATATAAATATAATTATTAAAATTATTACTTTTAAGTTTACAGTTTTATAATTTATAATATATTGTCAAAATATATTTATACATTGATAATTTTTATGTTAAAAATATATGTATTATGTAAATGCTTTTAATGGATATCTGAAATCACTTTTTTAAAGCAATTTTTAAAATTTTATAATTTTTATTAATATATCTATCTTAGTTAAAAGTTTATCTAGTTTTTTTATATTGAAATTATAATGATATATTAAAATCATGGAATGTGATCACTTATGATTAGTTTCCCCCCTCAAACATCATTATTTTTAAAGTCCATATGTGTATCACCTCTATGGTGGGTTTGGATTGGGGAGTGATTTTTCTTGGGACCTTAATTAATGCCAGAAATTTTATATTATGTTATTATAATATATAGAAGATTAATGTTAACCCAAATTATTCAAATAATAACCGTTAATAAACCACCTTATTTCTTTAAAATCATAACCATTAATAATTTAACTATATAGTAATATTTTAATCGTATGATGAATTTTTTCTATGAAATAGTTTTTAAGATTTATTTATTTTCATAAATAGTAATGTTATGAAATAAAATTTGGTGGATAAGAATTGAAAATGTATGGATGTCAATAATATAGAAAAAGAGTATAAGTATGGGGTGAAATAATCCATCAATTTCTCAAAAGATAATGCATACGACCCTTCTTAAATCCTTTGTCCACATTTATTGTGTTTTTTATTCAAGAATAATTAGTCCAGAGGAGTTGTAAAAACACTTGATCTATTGTGGAATAGATAAAAATTATAAATGTTAGACTAAACATAGGGTAAACTGAATGTATCCCGTGAATGAAATAAAAATTTATTTTATGGATCATCTAATATGATTACATGTGTGGAAGATGATAAATTCCACATCAAGGATGTGATTACAGGTTTGAATGATGATGAAGATTGTATTGAGGAAATGAAAATGAATGTTAAAGATAAAAATTATTATTGTCAAAAATTGTTGGATAAGTTAAAGAGTTGTGTAAGGATGCCATTAAATTTTATTTTTACAACATATACATCATTATCATCTATAATGAAACTATATAATTTAAAAGTTGGCAATGTACAGAGTGATAGTAGTTTTATTGAAATAATTTCTCTCTTAAATGATATAATCAGAGAAGATAATGAGATTCCTTAATTAAAAAATGATTCTAAACGAATATGATCTCTGAAAGAATACATGCTTTCCTAAATGACTATAAATTATTTCTCAAGCAGAAAAAATAAATTAAAAAGGGTGGAGTGTGGTGATTTTAAATACATGATTGATGAATCAGAGCCTACAAAATTTTTATGGTACTTTTCAATAATTCCATTCTTTAGGAACGTATATGTAAGTGAGGAGATTGAAAGAAAATTGACATGTAATTTAGATACAATAGATAAATATGTAAAACTTCATCACTCAGTAGACTCTTCTCATTAAAATAGAATTGATAATGAGTATCCTGAATTTAAAACTGAGCTAAGAAACCATCTTATTATTTAATATATAGATATAGGGAATCCTTTAGGTATTGAAATAAGTACACATAGTACATGTCTGGTTATGTTGGTAAATTATAATTTTCCACAATTCTTATGCATGAAACGAAAATACATTATGTTATATCTATCTACATCAAGTCCACAAAAACTGATTAATTATATTGATGATTATTTGGATAGATTGATCTAAGATTTAAAATTATTGTGGGATTCATGTTTTATGTTGTTTTACTATTACATAAATAAATATTTAACATTAACAGACATGTTTTATGGGATGATAAATTATTTTCCCACTAAATGGAATTTTCCTGGATATAGTAGTAAATAAACTCAAGGGTGTCCCATTTGTAAATAGGGTACACATTCAATTAGGTTGAAACATTCGTCTAAGTTTGTGTTTTTATTAAATTACATATTTCTACCCCGACAACATAAGTACCAATCTTGGATGACATCGTTCGATGGGAGTTCATAAGAAAGTACAACAACATCTCCACTAATAGATGATCAACAATTTGAGAATGTAAAAGACATGGAAACTTCTTTTGGTAACCCTATTTTAAAAATCCTTACAAAAACAAGTTGGATATAATGCATGTGGACAACTAGTTAACCCCAAAAGAAACTATGTTAACTAGTTACATTGGCCTCACCACTTGTATTCACAGGACAATTGATGTAGATTCATGGTGTGATGTTGTTCTCATGCTTACGAAACCGATTTGGTAGTAGATTAGGGTAAAATTATGCTATAATTTTTTATTTTACAAAAAAAATATAATGAAATGCTTAATTGATCTTCATAATCCCTTAAAAAGTGCATTTATAGTTGATGAATCCCAAATGAAATTTGTATTAATTGTCACTAGAAAAGATCATAGTGTCTTTCACAGAATCCATATGAGATTTCATATCAAACACTAGGATGATAAAATAAACTTGTACCAACCATAGATGTATGAACACCTGATAAACCAAAATGTGTGGGATGTGTTAATTACTCTTTTTCAGGAGACATATTTTTAGTTACATTATGACTGGTAATACATTTCTTGAAAATACATGTATTAATAACATTCATTAAGAATTATTAATTTATGAAACATAAATTAACTACTAAAAATAAGTAACTGGATGAAAAACAAGTGTATCCCTACAGTAAAGCATGTATGGGGTATGGTTAACTTGAAAAAAAAATTGAACATATTTTAAATATAGAGTAATAAGTTTTTGTGACATGAAAAAAAACCTAATTATATTCCTCTGTTTATATGTAGTTTGATGAATCAAAATCATAGGCCACTTCCATCCCACATCTTTCAATATGGAAGGAGACACATGTAAATAAAGTAGGGATACTAAAATTTGAAAAAAAATAAAAAAATTGTGGGGATCATGTGTAATAATCTCCTAAAAAATTGTATTTATCTAAATTGGTATTAAATAAAAATGACTACAAATTTTAAAATATATATTTTAACATAGACACAAGAATCATCATCATCTATACCTAGATAACAACTACTATCAATGGCATTGAAGTGGCCAAAATAGTATAGCCATGTTTGATGTTTAACTTTTGGGGTGTCACCCCAAACATATTTTGAAAAGAGAAATGTACCAGGGGTAAATACAAGAAAATGGAAGAGTTTCAAGCCCAACTCACTGATCTTGAAGAAAAAGTTAATTGGTAGCCAATGTAGTTAGAAAATGTTATTGGAAGGAATCAGAGATAAAAAAATAACACAATAAAAACCACTATGTGGAGAACCCCCCTCTAATAGCTTTGATATAATACATTCCCCTCATAGAGATCTCCTTGATGAGGTAATCAATATTCTCAAAATTGTTTCTATGAAATTTGAATCATATAGACACAAATACCTTTCCTATAATGATATTATTTAGGATGAAAATGATTTTTATTTATATATATCAACACCCACCCATCTCCCTATAAAAAACATGTCAACAATGAAGTATTAATTTCTAATTTATTTATCATGAAAAACATTTACCAATTAATGAAAAAAGCTATAAAATGATGAATCTTATTATAGAAGAAAATGGGAAGGAGGATAAATTAATGGTCAAAACAAAATTATCTAAAGGATCAACCCACCAATTGAAAATAACTTTACAAAGTGTATTTCCCCTTCCTATTCAACTTCTATATTTACTTACAATAATGGTTTGTATGGATACAATATTAGAAAATGGTGCAATTACTAAAATTGATTGTGATGAAAAGATGTATATAAAGGCCTTTATAGAAATTATTGTTCTTGTTAATGTAAATGAAATCATCATCAATAAATGGATAGGAATCTTAGTTATAATAGTATACATGAGGAATTTTTTATATTTTTTTCCAATAGCTGATGTACTTGGTTAATTATGACTAAAGGCTTTAAATGTTTTTTTATAGGCGTACTTATGAATACTATTTCAATGGAAAACACTATGAATAGAAATTTGGACTCGTTATTTATCATAACACTTCTACGAAAGAATTCAAATCGGAACTAAATCAAATTGGGGAAATATCTGACAAACTAGCCACAATGATTGAAATAAAACTTATAGACCATGAACTCTTTTTTATACTCATGATGCAGGGGTAAAACTCTACAATTTAATCATATCAAATATATTTTCATTAATTTCATTACTTATTCCTTTTTAATTTTTTGGTATCACTCGTTACCCATTAAAGTCAACTTGTATACTCCAAGGATATATTTTATGGATTTAATTCAAGGATACCCAAAAACCAACCACACATGATGAAATTTACAATTTTTAAATACACTTTATGAAATGTTTTATAAATAACATCAATTTATTCATTTTATATCTTTTTTTAATGAAAATTATATTATTATAGGGCAGTGTTTAAATATAATCAAAATTATGGAATGAGGACTATCCATGAATATAAGGATCCTATCAACTTCTACAAGAGGATAAGTATTAGGGTATATATTATACGATTTCACTATCAAAACATATATCAATACAAATTAATATATTTTTTAAATATTTTTATAGTGTATGAAACAAACCAATGAATAATATTGGGTTTATTATGTTTGAATTTTTATGAATGATATAATATGTCATCAACCAACTAGCATCCCCAAAGAGGTATTTTGTAAGATAATTACAATTTCCTTTAAAATGTTTATTAATCTATTGTTAATTAATATTTTTCTAGTACTACCAAGACTGTCGACAGTCCACATGTTTGAAATAGGGAATCGATTTGTTTATAAATGAATGGGAAATATAATTGGTGTGATAATGTATACAGACATCATGATTAGGTGGCTACATACTATGAATTTATATTTTTTCATACTCTATAAAAATGATCTATAAGTAATTTGTGATGTGTATGTATCATCCATGCCTCAATCCAATGTATGGTGTGACCAGTATGGCTTAGAGTTTTTGTTTTTATTTTGAGATAACACTTTTAAAAAAATGTGTTCCAATCACTAAATACTAATAAAATGCCCTAATATTGTCTTGATAATTTAAGAAAAAGATTCATAAGTCATTTTTAGAAGGACTCAGTCTCTTGTCAAATGAACACATGATGTGACCAGTATGAATCAATGTGTGTGTTTTATTTTTAATTTGACATTTTAGTAAAAATGACATGTTACACACTCAAAACCTATAAAAAGAATTTTTATTGTGCTCATAATTTATGAAAATTTTCCTTAATTCATCTTTGACATGTACAAATCAACTGCACATTGATCTAATGCATGGTGTTACTAGTATGACTCTAAATGAGTGTTTTCAGTTAAAAATGACATTTTAATTAAAACCACAAGTGATATACTCAAAACTGAGAAAAATCAGGTTTTTTAGATAATTTAAGAGAAGGATACTTAAGTTATTTATGACATGTTGGCATTATCTACACATTAATTTGATGCATGGCGTGACCAGTATGTATCTAACTATGTATTTTTATATAAAATTGTCATTTTAGTACAAAAGATAAGTGAAAAACTTATAAATATAAAAATACGTTCATATTATTCTAATACTTTAGGAAAACGATCCATAAGTCATTTGTGACATGTAGGAATTAGTTTTACTCCAATATGATGCATGGTGTGACCTATATGACTCAATTTTTTTTATTAGTTTAAAATTGACAATTTATTTTAAAACATGATCCACTCACTGATAACCAAGAAAAGGAAACATAATTAATTTATGAAATGTAAAAATTACTTAAACCTCAATCTGATATATGGTGTTCTCAATAAGACTCTATTTGCCCATTATTAGTTTAAAATTGACATTTTAGTATAAAACATTTGACACACACTAAAAACTAATAAAACATTCTCAAATTGTCTTGATAATTTATTAGAAATATTCATATGTAATTTGTGACGTGTAGGAATCCGTCTCATGTCAAACCAACACATGATGTGACCAGTATGGCTCAAAGTGTGTGTTTTTAGATTAAAATTATATTTTAATAAAAAAAGTGACATACTCAAAATTAGGAAAGCATATTTGGAGTGTTTGTATAGTTTAGTAAAAAAAATAAATATGTTATTTTTTTGTATAGTAATCAGCCTCGCCTAAATCCAATATACGATGTGGCCAGTAAGACTCCAAGTATGTCTTTTTATAAAAAAAATTGACATTTTAGTAAAAAAGATATGTGACATTCTCCAAATGTAGAAAACATGTTAATATATTTTTATTATTTATTAAAATGATCCATAAGTCATTTGTGACATGTAGGAATCATCCTCACTTCAATCTGAACCACAGTGTGTGCGATATGACTCGAACTGCCTGTTATCAGTTTAAAATTGACAATTTAGTTCAAAATGTGTGTCACTCACTAAAAACAAAAAAATATCATATTGTCATTATAATTTAGGAAAATATTTAATAAGTTAGTTATAAAGTTTAGTAATAACTATCATGTCAAACTGATGCATTATGTGACTGTTATGACTTAGAGTGTGTATTCTCAATTAAAAATTCATTTTCATAAAAAACAAAAGTGACATACTCAAAAGTGAGAAAATGAATTAATATTGTTTTAATAATTTATAAAAATTATCAATAATTAATTTGTGAAGTTTAGTAATTATTCACACCTCAATCCAATGTACGGTGTGAGAAATATGACTCCAAGTGTATCTTTCAATTTAAAATTAACATTTCAGTAAAAATGACAAGTTGCATACTCGAAATGAACCAAACACATTTAGATTGTTTTGATACTTTAAGAAAATTATCCAACAGAAATTTACGACATGGAATAATTATTCATTCCTCAATATGATACATGGTGTTCCCGGTATGACTCAAAGTTCATTTTTTGAGTTTAAAATTTATATTTTAGTTGAAAACACACATCATATACTCAAATCTAAAAAAAAAACTTTTTATTATTTTGATACTTTAATAATATGATACATGAATCATTTTTATGTATAGTAATCTACCACAACTCAATATTATACATGGCACACAGGGTATGACTCAAAGTGTTTGTTATCAGTTTAAAATGGGCATTTTAGTTCAAAAAGTGTGCCACTCACATAAAACCCAGAAAACACACTCAGGTTCCAAATAATTTTCTAAAATAATTAAAAAGTCATTAACTATGTTTAGTAATATATGTCATGTCAAATTTATGGATGATGTGATTGGTATGACTCAAAGAGCATGTTTTCAGTTTTAAATAACAGTTTAGTAAACACAAAACTAGCACACTCAAAATTGAGAAAATGAATTTGGATTATTTTTATACATTAATAAAATAATCCATATATCATTTTTGATGTGTATGAATCATCTAAAAATCAATCCAATGCATAATGTAAACAGTAAGACTCTAATTCTATCTTTTTATTCAAAATTGACATTTTAGTAAAAGAGAAAAGTGACATACTAAAAATGAATAAAACACAATCATATTTATTAATACTTTAAGAAAAAATGAATAAGTCATTTTTGATGTGTACGAATTAGCCTCACCTCAATCGGATACACGGTGTGATCAATATGACTCAAAGTGTCTATTATCATTTTAAAATTGACAATTTAGCTCAAAACGTGTGTCACTAACTGAAAACTGAGAAAATGAACTCAGATTGTATTGATAATTTATAAGAACGATTAACAGGTAATTTTTCATGTGTATTAATTAGTTTCAGGTCAAAATGACACATTATGTGATTGTTATTACTTAATGTATGTGTTTTCGATTAAAATTCATATTTTAGTAAAAAAACAAGTGACATACTAAAAACTAATAAAACGCATTATTTTTTTTTTAATATTTTAGTAAAATGAATCATATTTCATATATGGTGTGTATGGACCAATTTCAGCTCAATCTGATGCACATAGTGATCATTACGACTTCATGTCCTTCATTATTTAAATTTGATATTTTAATAAAAAAGAGAAGTGACAAAATCTAAAAGAATGAAACACATTCAAATAGTTTTTATACTTTAGGAAAATGATCCATATGTCATTTTTGATGTGTAGGATCATCCACACCTCAATCTAATACATGATGTCTCTAACATGACTGAAAGTGTCTATTATCAGTTTAAGAATAACAATTTATGTCAAAACATATGTCACTAAATGAAAACAAATAATGTACACTTATATTAACTGGATAATTTTGGATAATGATTCATAAGTCATTTTTGGAATGTAAGAATCAATTTCATGTCAAAATGACACATGATGTAAGCATTATGACTTAAATTTTATTTCTTCAGTTAAATATATCTAAAATAATCAAAACTAATAAAACTCATTAGTATTTTCCTAATATATGAGGAAAATTTTCCATAAGTCATTTTTGACATGTATGAATCAACAAAACCTCAATCTGACATAAGGTGTGACTAGTATGACTCCAAGTCGGTCTTTTTATTTAAAATTTCCGTTTTAGTAAAAATAGATAAGTGACACTCAAAAATGAAGAAAACTCATTCATATTTTTTTTATACTTTAGGACAATGATATATACAGAATTTTTGACTTATAGGAATTATCTGCAACTCAGTCTAACGTACTTTGTGTCTTGTATGACTCAAATTACGTGTTTTTAGTTTAAAATTAACATTTTAGTTGAAAAATCATGTCACAAAAAAACCAATAAAATTAATTAATATTGTTTATATTCTTTTATAGAATAGTACAAAATTAATTTATGATGTGTAGGAATCAGTTGCACTTCAATCAGATACACGGTGTGTATTGTATGACTGAAAGTTTCTATTATGACTTTAAAATTGATAATTTAGTTCAAAACAAGTATCACTCAAAAAAATGGGAAAACATATTCAAATTGTCTTGATAATTTAGGAAAATGATTCATAAGTTATTTGGGATCTCTCGAAGTTAGTCTCACATCAAACTGACATAAGGTGTGACTGGTATGACTCAATGCGTGTGTTTTCAATTTAAAATGACATTTAAGTAAAAGCACAAATGACATATTCAAAACTTAAAAAACACATTCAGTTTGTTTTGATACTTTAAGAAAACAATCCATATGTCGTTTTTAGCATGAATGAATTAGTTTCACCTCAATTCAATGCTCAGTGTGACCAGTAAGATGTAAAGTTTTTGTTATTAGTTTAAAATTGAAATTTTATTATTATATTGTTTCATATTTATTTTGATTTATCTATTTATAGTATTGATTATAAGAATTTTTTTCTAATACAGATGGATTATTTTTAATTATTTGTAGTGGTTTGTTTGGTAACTTATATCAGGAATGGTGTTTTTTATAGTGGGTCTGGTTCCAAAAACAATAAAACCGTTGTTTTTTTTGAATGTTTCTGAAAAATTGTACATGCTATTGTAATTATACAAAATAGTGTTTGAAATGTATATAATGTAGAGTTTTATCTCATTTTTTATTTATATTTTATTTCCATTAAATTATTTATTTTCCAAATTTTTTATTTGATGTTATTGTTACATGTATTTTTCACTTTATTGGTGTTGGAGTGTGTAGTAATATCTCCAACACACTATAACATGGCTTTATCAGTGCTAGAATTACCACTAATAAAGGTGGTATTTTTTTTATTTCATGAAGTAGGGATGATAAAGTCACATTATTATCAGTTCTAGTTATAGCGATGATAAGGGTCCCCCTTTATCAATGTTTTTCACGTGTTGGTAAAATAGGCCCTCTTTTAACGGTTCTTAGATTAAAAGTACTTCTTTGCATTATTGATTGATTTTTATATCACCATTAAAATCCTTTTCTCTAGTAGTAATTGTGGATGGGGCTGGATTAGAGTAGGCATGGAATCATATATTTATTTTGGGATATGGGAATGATAATTCATCACATAGTTTTTATATAGGTTCCAAGAGCACCAATTTGTTTCTATTCTAAGCTATTCAAAATGATGAATATGCATAAAATGTAGTTACAGAAATTTTAGGAAGATGTGAAATTGAAGAACTCAGTTCGTAACTGAGTAGTGATTTTCCCATCAGATAAATCTGATTTTGATACTTTAATTGGGTATGATTGATGTTGGATTTAAAGGTGTCTTCATGTCCATCAGGGTTTATGATCTACTGATGGTTCTTGATGCTGTGATTTCATGGTCGTGAGTGGCCATAAAAAAAGATTTTTTCTTGTTATGATGATTTATAGGATGTTCTTTGATCTGGATAATATAGGTGTTTCATCAAAAAAATGTATTCATTGGCCTTTGATCTTGTATTTGGTGAATTGGGGTTGTACAAGATCCCCACCATTGTTAGAAATATAAAGGGAAAACACATAGAAATGTAGCTCAAAATCAGGTGAGTCCATCAATGAACTCGGGCATGGAATCTTCTTCAAAAAAAACTCAATAGACTTCATCCTATTAGTCTTAATATTAAACTTTAGAAATTTTCTTCCATTGATTCATATCCATCAAGAATATGAACCCGATCAATTTTTATTTCATCAGGCGATGGAGCTTTGGGATTCACTCCCTCTATAACTTCAATTCATGTTCAGTAAAGCTCCAGTCACACTAATATACAATCAAACTCTTTGTCATTTTCCATGGATCATTTTTGATTGGTTCTAATATTTAAACTTAGGAAAATCTTAGTTTTATTCATTTATCTCACTTGACACCTCACAAGGCTTCAATCCATCTTATTTGTGCTTGGGATCTGGTCTTCTACCTCAATAGATTTAGGCATCAAATGAGTCTTGGTATGCATCCTTAGTCTTGAAATTATAAATTTTGTCAAATGATATATTTTACTAGGATTAAAACTTCTTTCAGTCACTCAACATGACAGATAGTCTATAGAAGGTTGGGTTTTTTCCATTATGTTCACATGGTATGGTGTGTCAGTTGGTGTGACTGTATGGTGCATTAGTATAGAAATTTTATGGAGGTGGAGCTTATGGTATCATGAAGAATATACGGTCAATTATTGGAACTATAGAATTAGATGATGGATTTCAGAAGCTATATTGGCCGTTCAGTAGCTCAATACCTTTATGATAGGTTATATAAGTGTAGTCAGTGGATCGTACATATGGAGGATAGTGGTTTTCCATTTCAATTTTTCTAACTTCAACCTATATGATTAAACACAAAAACATGATGAAGGCTCTATCTATAATTAAATATTAAGGAATAAAATAATTAAAAATTCATATTTGAGTCATTCAACAATTTAATTTAAAATAATATTATTGAAATAAATGATGAATTTCCATTAATTAAGAAATGTATATGACAAATAAAATTCAAGATTTGATCCACTTAAAAACCAATTTCCAGATTTCACAATTACAATATGGCTTGTCATTAATTAAAAAATTTATAAAAACTATCAATAATTATTATATTCAATTATCTAAATAATTAAAACTTCCCAAAAGTACATAAAATGTATGATTTTCCTGGGGTTTAAATTAATTATCAGGTTAATTTTTGTAAAAATTGACAAAAAATTTGGATACTTTAGCACGTATTACTCCCTCACAAAATTTTTATTACACTCCTATGAAATTAATTAATCATTGAATTTAATTATTCAAAATTATATGTCCTTCCATGAAATAAATACCCATGCTTTTTAAGAGGGACATAATATATTAATTAATTTTTTGAATTATCTTGGCTCCTTTATGAATTCAATTCACTACCTCACTTCAATTAACACAGAAGTTCTAGTATCAAGGTTTATAGAGAATAGATTCTAATAGAACCAGGATTTCAATGTGTGGAACCATCCTAAATATATTTCCCCTAAGGTTGCTTCCCAAGGTTCATTTTCATACTTTCTTGATACTTACTAAATGAAATTTATATATATCATCTTCTCCCTCCATCGTCCAAGTTTATAATTCCACAAACATATCTATCCCCTTTTTCAATAAGAATTTAATGAATTTTTTTCCAAGATAGTAGGTGACCCCATGACTAATTGTAATAATGAATACATAGAATAAAATCATAGGAAGATGGATCTCAGGTTCTTATTACTATTATTTAGAGGATAACACAAACAAACATGTACTTATGTTGACTTAGGAACACTTCTCAATTAGTTTCCATCTACTTGTTTTACTCCAGTTCATATGATCTATCACATTTCTTTTAGTGTAGATTCCTAAGGAACAAATAAATCACCAAAAGTGGGTTACCTAGGATTGATTTTTTTAGTCAATTTCCCTCCATAAGTTATTTTGGTTTAACTAAGTTCTTAACTTGTAACTCTCTTCTGAGTTCCAAAGTAAAAAAGAATGCATGGACTATAAGTCATTTCGGTCAAAAATAATTTAATTCTCACAAAATCATAACCAATAAACACCCTAAAATATAGAATGTCATATTTATTAGGGAGGATAACAATGGGATCAAGAATTTTTTTGAAAAATATAGACCAAAATCAACACAATCTACATTGTACAAAGTAAAAAATATTATTTACTGTTTTTTCAAAAATATACCACAAAAGAAAACTAAAAATAGTAAGAAAGTGTTTGAAAAAAAATTCTACTGAGTCCTATCATTTTTTGTGGATATTCTCTTTAATTTCCTCTCTTAGTGTGATTTGTATCTTTTGACATTTTTTAGTTCCCTCTGAGATGCGTACTGCCTCACATTCCCACTTTCCAATGGTGGCCAGCCTCCATCACTATAGATGATGATGTCGGCTTATTGGTCAGAAAGGGATGATAGGATGTTAGTTGTTCCTTCTATTGATTCCTCCCTAGAGCTCATCACCTAGTACAAGTCTCCCTAACTAATCTAAAATATATTCAGAAGTCTTGTTTTCGGTTCCATATCAATTAAGACATTGATTAATTATATTGTTTTTGTCATAATAGGTAATATTCATTAGTTTGAGGATGATTATGATTGGGATTCTTGGGTGAGTTAGAGATATGTAAAAATATTCCTCATTCTAAGTTGAGGGAACATTATATATGAGGTATCTTGGGTGGAGAACCTGAAGAATCCCATTTCTATTACAAGGTAACTCATGTCATGGTCATAATTCATCTATGTCTTGATGCCTCGAGCATCTCATGTTTGATTCATGGGTTAGGGGTTATTATATACATGGGGGTTGGTCTATAATATCCCTAACCTTTTACACATATTATTACATGATTTTAAGCATAATTAACAATCAAATACAAACCAAGGATTTTCATTTATAGTGTCTTTATAAAATTAGGTACATAATTAAAATAAATGAAACCAAAATAAAACCATTTTTTTAATATTCAAAAAGAGATCTGGACCACCTCTTATCGCTTACATTAGAATAGGATAACCTAGGGAATTCATAGACCAAATTAATGATCTTAAAATCCCTATAAGGGAATAAACATAATAATAATGAATAGAACATGGGTTAAAAGCTATAACATCTTAACATAAAAAGTCATTAAACATGAATAAACACATGGAAGCATAACATATAGAACATGGGATCATGTAATCATGGAATCATAACATATGGTTCTATCATAAAATTCTCCATGAAAGAATGAATTTAAATAATAAATGTAAATTAAAAAGACCCAATAAATATAGATCATGATAAATGATATACAACTGAAGTGTAAACATATAAAAAGAGAGTTCAAGAAACTTCATAAATGAGCCAGTTTTGTGTGGTTAAATAAAAAATATTTAAGAGTTTTTTAAAATAAAAATAGAATAATATTTTGTATAAAACTAAAAATTAACTAAGATAATTTTTCATGATAAAATAATTGATTTTATAAAAATAATTTTGGATTTAAATAGATTACATAGTGTACTTGAAAATGGGTAAGAAACTAGGATGTTTCATTTAATCGGGATTGCTTATCGAGATAAATTGAGAGGAAAACATTATAAAACATGTATTTCCCATCAAATAAAGAATAATTAATTTAGGTTTATATTTTTGGATAATACATATAGAATTGTGTAAAATTAATTATGAATAACTAAGAATTACATTGGTGTAAATGGAGAGAAACTATAACCCGAAGGAAAAAAATGGGGGCTTAGAGAGAATACCTTACCTTATAAAAAACCGTTTTTTCACTTGTACATAATTACATAGATAATCAATTTAAACCCATTAATTAATTAATTCAAAAACCTTTATTCATGTATTTAATTTATTATAATTTTTTAGGTTCATTCATGGATATTTTTTTGACTTATAGTGTTTAGCTTTGTTGTTCTCAGAGTGTTCGTATCAAGATGTTATGATTAGTTCCCTTGAGTTTAATTATGGGAGTTCTTATCAAATGAAAATAAAACTCCAAAAGTGGAATTATATGATATTTATTCACCTATATAATTTTAAATTGTCTCATATATCATTTTTTCAGAAATGATAATGATCCATTAGATAATAATTTAATAGTGAACATCAGTTTATTTTAGTGAATTTTTTATCATCACTTACTAGTTCAGTTTTATTATTTAATATTATGAATATATATTAGTTCTGAAACATGAAGAAATATATAATATACATTTTTCAATATGATTTAAGTATAATAATGGTTCTATTACCAGAATTTAATGTGATAAATTAAAATGAAAATGTATCATGCATGATGGCAGTAAATTGACACACCATGGATGATATTTTCATTTTTAGAGTAAAAGGAAGAGTAAAGATATTTGGAGATGGATTATTCCTTTAAAATAACAAAATTCTAATATATAAAATAAACTATAGTTATCATTCTACTTTGGGATAGGTATTTGAGGATATTATAAGAAAATGAAATAAATTGTAATGAAATTAAAAGAAAAAAAGAGGGTTTTACCTCTTGAAATTATTCTCCTTGAGAACCTCCTTAGGTCAATTGGTTTTGGTCTTTTGTTGAGACCAAAGGAAACTAGATTTTGGGAAGATACTTGGGAGATAAATTGGGTATAATTTAAGAAAATTGCGAGGCATAAAAGGTGTGAGGATACGAGGTGGTGAGGGGTGGTATTTATGTTGGAGGAGATGGGTTTTTTTATTATTTTATTCATTTAGTTATTATTTTGGCTCAAGACTGTCAATAGTGAGGATTATTGTGACTATATATAATAAATAGAGCATATTAGTTCTAATATATTGTTCTTTCATCATCCATATATCACTCAAGACTTAATAATTCAAGAATTTAGCTTATACCGTAAATTACTGTAATTCACTATTCAACAAAAATTCTACTATTTTTGAAAAAACCCAAAAAAATCACCCAAACCATTTTTAGATGTTTAGATTTCAAAAATGTAATCTATTTTATGAAAAATATTTTATAAAAATAAAAATTTTAGTTTTTAAATAAAATTATCATTTATTAGAAAATACTGATTTTAAAATTATAACTAATTTTATAATAATTTGAAATTTTAGTTATGGTCTCATAAAATTGTCCTATTATAATCAGAAAACAAAATATTAATTTATGAATATATTTTATAAAAGTAAATTTTATTTTAAATCATTATACTAATTATAAAATAGTTAATAAATTATTTTTTTCACAAAAATATCAATTCATAATTTATAATTTTTAAAACATTTATTTATTTATACTATGATATAATTGTATCATATTTTCATTTACAAAATTCATACATTTTATTTATAATTTCATAGGTTAGGTTACTCTTCTATTGGATGGTTTACTATTTGTAATTGTCACATTACTATTCCAACAGTCAAGTAACCATTCAATTGGTATAGGTTCCTTAATCTTTATAAATACCAATTTTTTTTCAAATTATTTATTTATAAACATTGTATTATGTTCTCAATATGATTTTATGTGGTTTATAATATATTACATAATAATAATAAAGGAAAGTACATTGATAATTTTTTGTGTCATTACATTCTATGCCCTTATAAAATTTCACCCTTGAAATTTCTTTTTACATACTATGGTGAAAATAGGTGAGGGTATTTCTCATATTTCCCTCTATTAACTAGAAAAAAAATAAAATTTGGGGTATTTAAAACTCATTTAATAATAATATAAAAAAGGAAACATTTACCATAGAATTATTAACATTTAAATGGAAAGTATATCATATCTCATGATTCACTATGTTTTAATCTATGTTATCCATGTTGACAGAATTATCCCTAGGGTTCTTACTAAATTTTCATATTCATAGTGTAAAAATTATCTAAACCTTTATCCGATACCAACTATAATGGTCATATCCTTTTACACATATTATTTAATTATTTTTATCATAATTAACCATTAAATACAAAAAGCGGATCATAAATTCGAATATATTTGGATGATTAGGTACATAATTAGATTACATGAAACCAAAATATTTTTTTTATTTAATCTCTATAATGAGATCCTAAATTACTTTTATCAACTAAATAATCATTGTATGACATGGTTATTACATAGATATAATGGATGAGATGAAAATCCCATTAAAAGAATAAATATAGGAATAAAACATAGTACATGGGTTAGAAGGAATAACATGACGACATAAAACAGCATAGAAGATGAATAAACATATGTAATAATAACATATAGAACATGGGATAATATAATCATGGAATCATTTGAATTTAGAAACATCATAAAAAATTCCATAAGCATGAGTCAAGGATAAATACCAAAACCATTACACATGGTCGAAAAAGTCCCATAAAGGAATCTGGTTCAATCTCTATCCCATCATGACGTCTCATGAGATTAAAACATTACCCAATAAATTGTAGTTATATAAGGGTGAACCCATTATAACATGTTCACACATATGTTTTCTATATGAAGAATCAAACATAAACATAAGGGTTTTCCATGGAAATAAATGGGTATCGTAATCATGTCATATATCATAACAAATGGATGTATCCTAAAAGTGTCCATGAAATTATGGATTTAAATAAAAAAATAGAAATTAAAAAGATAAAATATATATATTTATCATGATAAATTATGTCTAGATTAAGTGAAAACATATAAAATGTGCGCTTAAGTAACTTTTTAATTTTTCCACTTTAGTGGAGTTTAAGGAAAAAGATTTTATGGTATTCTATAAGGGAATAGAATAAATTGTTTGAATAAAAATTGAAATGAAATCAGATTTTTTTTCATGATAAAATGACTGATTTTGAAAAAATAATTTTCTATATAAATATATTATTAAATGTTCTTAAAAATTGGTAAGAAAATAAGAAGTTCCCATTAATCAGGTTTGCTTATCAGGGGAAATTGAGAGGGAAACCTTATGAAACACATATTTCCCCATCAAAGAAAGAAAAA
Organism: Viscum album; assembly: GCA_963277665.1. Lineage (NCBI taxonomy): Eukaryota > Viridiplantae > Streptophyta > Magnoliopsida > Santalales > Viscaceae > Viscum > Viscum album. Next base: position 792,805,889 of record OY728132.1, read on the forward strand.
CTAAGATATTAAAATATTTTTTGGAGAATAAAAAACAAATTTAGAAAGATAAAATAATAATATTTAATAATTAAATTGGTGTCAAGAGATAGAAATCATAACCTAAAAGAAAATGTGGTTTCAGAGAGCCTTTCTTACCTTATGTGTGAAACTATTCTACACATGTAATTAATATCTTGGATAATAAAATTAAATACATTAGTTAATTAATTCAGAACCTATTCATCATTTAATTAATTTATTATAATTTTTTAAGGTTCATTAATGGAAATTTCATTGAATTGTACTATTTAATTTCATCATTTATAGAGCATTTGTATAATCATTTTATGACTGGTTCCCTTGAGTTTAATTATGGGAGTGCATTTAAAATGAAATAAAAACTCTAAAAGTGTAATTATAAGATATTGAGTCAACTAAATAATTTAAAATTGTCTCATATATAATTTTAAGTTTAGATAAGATAATTATTCTTAGAAACAAATTTATTGATGAACGTTAGTCTATTTTGTTGAATTTTAGTTTGGTTTTATTATTTAATATTATGCATATATATTAGTTAAAAACATGAAATAAGTTATAGTATAAATTTTTAAATCTTATTTAACCATAATAATGGTTTATGACCATCCATGAAGGTAGTAAAATAAAATTAAAATTCATTTTCCATGATGACATTAAATCGACACATCATGTATGATGTTTTCATTTTTAGAATAAAAGGAACAGGGAAGAGAATTGATGATGGATTATTCCATAAACAAAATAAAATTTAATTATATAAAATATAATAGATTTACAATTAAACTTTATTATAGTAAGGTTATTAGAGCACAAGAAAATAAATTAAATTGAAATGAAATTAAAGGAAAACAAAAGGGTATTTTACCTCTTTAACTTCTTCTCCTTGAGAACATCTTTAGAGAAATTGGGCTTTGTATTTTGCTGAGAAAAAATGATCTTATAAATGGGGAAGATACATGGGAGATTAATTAGTAATAATGTAACAAATCTTTAGGGATTACAAGTTTTTAGGAGAAGAGGCGGTGAGTGGTGATATTTATTGTGGAGGACAAGATTTTTAATACATTATTTTATTCATTTCTTTATTATTTTGTCTCAATACAATCAATAGAAAGGATTATTATGTCTAATAATAGTAGCTAGAGCATGTTATATTTATATAACAGTTCTTACTTAAGCCATACATCATTCATTACTTAAAAATTCATGTATTTATCTTATACCATAAATTATCGTTCTCACTATTCAATAAAAATTCAACTATTTTGAAAAAACCCAATAATTCACCCAAACTATTTTTCAAAATATAGATTTAAAAAATGGACTCCATATTATGGATATAATTTTCTATAAATGATAAAAATATCAAATAAAATAATCACTTATTCAAGTAATATTGATTTTAAAATTATAATTGATTTTATAACACTTTGAAATAATAGTAAAGTTATCATAAAATTATCCTATATTAATAAGAAAATAAAATATTAATTTATTATTATATTTTATGAATTAAAATTTTATTTTAAATAATTATATTAATTATAAAATTGTAAATAAACATTTTCATTTCTAAATTATCATTTTTAAAACATTTATTTACTTATACTATGATATAATTATATCAAATTTTCATTTATAATATATATAAATTTTATTTATTATTTCATAGGTGAATGTGGTTAATAATCTCTTGGATGATTTACAATTCCTAATAGTCACATTACTATTACAATGGCCATGTTACTATTCCATCGGCTTGGGTTCCTTAATTTCTATAAATACTTCTTATTTCATTCATTCATTATTTATAAAGTTTGAATTAAAATATAAATGTGATTTTATGTAGTTTATTCTATCTGAAATAACTATAATAAGGGAAATTCCATTGATTGATCTGGTTCGTTACATGGTCAAAAGTTTAACAACTTGTGGGGAGAGACAGGTCACAAGTCTAACATATTTTTAGGAGTGGTTGGTTACATGTTTAATGTTTACTGCAAACCGATAGGTCAGAGGTTTAATGTATTATTTGGATAGGTAGATCACATGTTTAAATACTTTTGGGGATAGGTAGGACATAGATTTAATGTCTTGTGAGGACATGTAGGTCACATGTTTAACTTTTTTTGGGGTAAGGTTTTTCATAGCTTTCATATATTGAGGGGACAAGTTGGTCACAGGTTTAATATCTTGTAGGGAAAAGCATTTCACATGTTTAACATCTTTTTGGGAAATGTAGTTCATAGGTTTAACATCTTGTGGGGATATGTAGTTGATAAGTTTAATGTATTTTAGGGAGAGGTAGATCAGAGGATTATGTCTTGTGCAGATATGTAGGTCACATGTTTAACATCTTGTGAGGATAGGTAAGTGGTTTTCAGTTTTCCCCATTGGAAAAATGATCACACTTTGGAGTTACTAACCTCCAAGTGGAAGACATGTAGATTTAATGGTAGTGTTTGGAATCAGGATTGACCCTTAGTAAAGAATCCTAGGTATGTTTTGATTTCAATATTGAACCTTGTGGATGCAACCAACATACCCTATTACGAGGTAGAGATCAAAACACACGTAGTCTGATGCCATAGTTTAAGGTCACATGATAAGACATTTCCATATAGTTTAAAATTGTGAGATAAGGATTCTCATGTCATTAAAGTTGTGACAACAGGAGACAGTGTGTGGATTATGTTTATAATTTCCCTAGTGTTTGAGTTTTAATCCCATGCGGTGTGGGGATTATGCATGTGAGCATCCCATGTGTTGGGGTTTGATCCTGTGAAGGTGTATAGTGGTGTGGAAATTACACATGTGAGCTACCCCTTGAAGGCATCTCATCCCATTATGGGGAAAATGGTATGGGGAATACGAATGTGACATTCCTGGAATGGTTGGATCATCCCATGATGGGGAAGGACGGTCTAGGATTACAAATGTTATCTTCCCTTTGCAGGTTTCTCATCTCATGGTTGGGAAGGTGGTTTAATCCCTTGATGATCCTATATGGGGAATACTATATTAATCACATAGGTTAAGGTGTGTGGTTTAATTCCATTTTATTCATACACGAGACATATTTAGTACAACACACAAGGTAAATCTATTGTATAACATCATGTGTTGAGGATGTTGTTGTGCAGTTTAATATCGCACAACTAAGATGTGGTGTTATGTAGTTCAATGTCTTGTAGCTTGCGTATGGGATGGGCTTACACCCAAGAAGAACATTTCTATGTAAGAGTGGATTACATAACACTAGGAATACCTACAATCAAAGGTGGGAAAATCTCTTAATGATTCCACCATTAGGAATTATGTGTATCTCGCACAAGTGCCTTTGGGTGGTGCATGCAATAAACACTTCCATGGTGAAGTGGAAAATGGGGATCCCAACACTAGGGTTCCTATAAATAGAATAAAAAATAATTTGTGTGCCTATGAGTATGATAAATAGTTTATATAGATATCTAGGTTATTCTTTAAACATATAGGAAATACACTAGGTTTTATGATGCCAGTTGGGTAGAAGATCATGGAACGACTGAACTAGACATGAGTGGATATAGGGTTGTTGGGAACTCATATTTCATGATGGTATGTATTAAAAATTGAGTAAACATATAGGGACCCTAGAAGTAGGTTTTGTGAAGGTATAAGTTTTGTGATGGTCAAGGGTTTCACAAAAAGGGAAGCTTCATGAAATATGGTGACCCTGCGTTGGGGAAAATTCATGGTTCCCATGGAGTTGGATTCATGAAGGATAATTATATCTCAAACTCTAATAAGTTAAAGGGTATTTACTCTATCAAAAAAATCATTAAAAAAATTCCGATTCATCCCAGTCATAGACTTTGGATTTTAAGAACTCATGGTAGGTTGTTTTTGAAAGATGGATAACTGTAGGAATCCATCTCTCTTTTTTCTTGCAAAGGTTTAAGTTTCATTAATTCAAAGATTTTGGTGAAAGTCCAAAGGTTGTGTCCCTATAAGACATGGTTGGTAGGAGGTATTTATAAAAATTATAGCATTAGGAAGTCACTATTCATGATATTTGGCATCCCAAAGGTACATTTTTTGAAGGTTTGTATTAGGGGAAGTGACTTTGGAAACTTGAAATACATTTCATTGAGGTTATCGTTATTCATGTGATATTAACTATGCAATACAAGGATGGCCTTCGTGTGACAATATCTTTTCATGAAGGTTATGAAATTTTATATTATAGGTCCTTGGTTGATTTTAAAAACTTTTTTCTTTGGATTCACTCGGATACATCAGTCCATTCCTCCAAAACTCTTGCAATGAGTGCTTTTTCAGTGTTAACAAACCCCCCCCCCCCCTTAGAATGGGAGCTGATTCAAGAGAAGAGGGTCAGATTATGAGTTAAAATTTCCAAGAACCAATGATCTGGGAATACTATTTTTGAAACTCAACTCAATGTATTGGCCTATAAATAGGGGTGGGGATAGGGATCCACAAGGTTTCTATGAAAGATAGGAATTTCTCTTTTCATGAAACTCAATACATTCATGACATATTTTTTATTTAAATACTTATTGTTGGTGAAACTTTGTAACATTCATGACCTTTATCCCTTGAATAGTATTTCATGATACAACCAAATTTCATGAGTGAGAACTTTAAAACCTACCCTTCATGAACCAGGATCTGAAAATTTTCCCAAGTCCTAAAGTTTTATATTAAAGGTGTCGAATCTATAGCTAGTCAATGGAGGGATATTGATGTAAACCTCATAATCCAAGAGATTTTTTGGAGTGTGTTTGATTATTAAACACTCAATATATTTATAAAGGGTGAAAAATAGGAATATATTATCTACTAAAGGCTTTCATTATATGACTTTGGTTTGACAGATGATGTGTTCATCACTAGTGCAAATCAATATGATCCTTCTTACTATTCTAGAATCTCACTCAAGTTGTACAGAGAGAACCAAGCTGATGTGGGTCATTAAATGAAGTACCATGCATTTATCACTACCCATTCACTATTCAACCATGTGAACAATATCAATTAGGTGGAACTCACTAAAGAGGAACTCCCTAAAATCATAGAATCTTTAAGGTGAGTCTAGAAAATATTCAAAAAGACTATATAGAGAAATGGGAACCAATCGAGGGTGTAAATTTCATGGATGGATGTGACTGTGTATATTGGTTATGAGAGTCCCGTGATGAAATTTAGGAAGAGATGAAGTGGGATAGTTTGTATGAAGCGGTGTGGATGTTTCAGTTTCATGTTATCTATCACCCAATTATCAGGCCTAGACAATTGAGTAGGTGGTTTCCAAGGACCAATACATTCCACATACACCATGGAGATATCAACATTGGCTTGTGGGATCTACATGAAATATTTGGGATGCCCATTAAATGGGGAACATAGGATGAATTCCTACATGTTGAGAATTTTTGGATGGACTAGGAGAAGATATCGATAACATAAATGGATTTATTTCATCTCGTTAAAGGGGAATATGAAAAAAATTCATGGATGAATAATGTTCATTTCAATATGTGGTTCAACTTCTTTATAAAAGATCTTGTAGATAACCTACCAGAGAGGTATCTCAAGTGCCTGAAATAACTATAGTGAGGGAAGGAGAACTCATATTGGATGATTCATGTGGAAAGATAGTCACACATGTGGGTTACATCATAAAGCCTAAATCCCTTATGGTAATACTGGTGGGATTCATTTAATTTCTTATTTTCTGATAGATACTCTTGGTTTATGATGCTCACATGGGGGTGTGTCTAAGAAACTTTATTATGTTGGTGATGTTGATGGTAGGATAATGTTTTAACCTATCTAATACATTACTAGTGATGTAGTACAAAGTGTTGGCGACATCATCCAGATGAAGACCCCCTTTATTCGTTCTATTTTGAGATGATAATATTACCCTTTTTCGTTAAATTTAAATGATTTATCCTTTTTATATCATGATCATAGTAACAAGACATCCAACTATAAATCTCCAAGATCATGTGATTCATTCCTAGTGTGAGAAATAAGAGGAAAATAAAGGAAGGATCATTTCTATGAGAGTGATAACCAAGGTTAAAGGGTTAAGTGTAATAATTTTGTGTCGTCCAACTCTATGACCCTAAATAAAAGGGGTTAAGATGTTGTAATTTATGGGGGATCAATATTCCTCATCAGTTTGTAGGTCACATGAGAGTGTAAAAATATGTGTGTTAGAGTTCCACTTTAGGGAGGGAAGATTGGATATATGTAAGTCCCGGTGTCGAGGGTCAAGATCAGGGGTTTTAGGTAGGTGGGTTGAGGATAATCATTGACCATGTTTGAAACACAGGTTCCCCAACCATTCTGCTGAAGGTGTACACTCTAGGATGTGTTCCTAGATGTGAGGATAGACTAAATTTTCCATGCTCTATCTCTATAATGTGGTCTATTCAAGGATTATGGGAGTGAATCCTTTGAGGTGTGTACCCAGGCCAGATGTGAGCCTATTTCTTCCCTGCACCATCACTATAAGGGGGGTTTTTTGGACACATTAAGTGGATGTTAATCCATATTAAGAGGGGAAAACGTGTTCTTTAAGGGGATAATGGTTCTCAAGAAGATCTTAAACACTCTTGACATTACACTATTGTGTGTTAAACACAATGATATAAGTGTGTTGAATATATGGAAATCATTCAAGTTGGAGAGGTGAAAGTGAAAATTAACATAGTGAGGTGTGTGATATAGGGATAAATTATTTACCAAAAAAAGGAAACCAAGTGGTTCCTCTTATAAGGTCATCAATCCAGGACAAATATCCCTAGTTTAGGGTCATAAGTCTGAAACCATAGTATATTGAGGTATAATGTCACACAGCTTGGACCAAGATGGTTTTATCTTGGTCATGTGAGGGAATTCCTACCAAGGTTTCTAAGCCCACATGATCCATTCTCAGTGGGGGAAACAAGGAATGGTGTGGATCCTTCCAAGTCAAATGGGAGTGAACCATAAGGGTGAAGGGGAGAAACAAAGAGAGTCCCAAAAAAGATTAATTTCTTAATCAACATACATTAACACAATGGGTCTTAAGGGGTGTCAAACTCCCATGAAAATAGAAGAAGGTGGAAAAGAGGTAAATTAGGATTTTTAAGGATTTGAATCATTGTAGGGTGACTAATGGGTGAGTTAGACCATTGACCATGATCAAAACATAGGTCTTTCCACTACACTTGTTATGAATGGGTAAAAAATGGTGTTGACCATTGGTAATGATCAAAAAATGAGAGTCACTATGTAAATTCAAGAATCCTTCATGGGATAGACAATAAAGTGATTGGTGAGGTAGATAGTCTAGTCACCATTTCCATTTAGGGGGTTCATCTGAATCAATAGGATTGTGGGGATCAAAATAAATAGTGGATAATAGTATAAGGATTATTTAGTGAAATTTTCTAGAAGAATTTTAACACCCTTGGTTTCATGCCACCACACATTTAAGCATGCCTTGGGAGGTGCATCAGTGAGGGACAATCAAACTAGTTCTCAAGGATATAAGTGATATGGTAGGATAGTGATCAGGATGGGGGCAATATATAGTATCTTGGAATCCCTATGTATAAAATGAAATATAATGGGACTCATACATTATATAGATCTTCAAACACAACATTGTAGGAGACCAACACCAGAAGTGGATTTCCCTCTCATGTGAGGGATATGGGGATTATGTAGTTTTACATCATGAAATGGGGATATGAATCTTGTAGATTAATTTTATGTGGAAAATATTTTGGGCATTTAGTTTAAAATCATATGTTAATTATAGTGTTTATATAGTTTAAGGTCTCATATATTTGACTAAGATGTCATGCATTTTTTACGTCATATGACTAGGACATTGTCTTACAGTTTTACATAGGGTGACTAGGACATGGTACATGTATTCTAAGTTTATGAATCTAGAAACTATGGGGAGGGTGATGTGACTTTTATAAACATGGATTACTTACACCACATGAAATATTGGATGATCATGCACGTAGTATAAGGTTATGATTCTTGGACCGAAGGGGGATGCGTCCTAGAAATGTTGGTGTGGCAAGAAAGAGTAGTGACCGATGTGAAAAGGGGATAATGGATGATTAGAACCATGAGAAATATATGGTATCTATTGTTAATAGTTTAAGGTAATGATTCTTGGACCATATTGGAGGAGACATCCTTCTTCAAGATGTTTGTGTGCTTTATCCATACTTGGAGAGATCCATCCATGATTTATAACCCTACGAAATCCATGCTCAGTGTGGGAAACAAGGAATGAAAGATAATCGAATGCATCTCATTGGAGTGAATGATAAGTGTGATATAATTCAGTTAATGAGGCTCCCAATGACACTGATTTACATTCTTAATGTTCTTATGTTCATGGAAGGATAACATTAGGGTTACCCAAACATCACCAAAAGGAAGGATGATAGAAATGAGGTAAATTGAGACCTCAAAAATCTGGACCTCAAAATTGGGGCGAATAATAGGAAAGGAAGACATTTAAATGTGGTTAAAACATATTAATCATGACCACACCAATTAAGGATGGGTAAAGTATATATGAAATCAACCGTTGACCATGTTCCAAATAGGATAACCATTATCTGTTTCTATTGGTCCTTCATGGTGTGTACCTGGGTGAGAGGTGAGCTTATTTTGGCCATGTTCCATCACCGGTAGGGGCCCATTTGTATTTTAAGGATGGTTAAGATCTAAAAATTTAATACTTAAAGTTTAAGGGTTGTAATAATAGGTTTTTCATGTGATATTTTAACACTTAAAAAGCTATGTTGTTATGTTCTTGAACATTCTTAATGGGTGCATTAGTTAGCAAATGTTGGACAAAACCCCCAGAAAAAATATCCTTGAAATATATCAATGGCCAGGTTGGGATGAAGATGTGACATTCGGTAATACCTACATATCTCATGTGATTAGGAATCAGGAAATGCATAGTTCTCAAACAAGAAACTATATGAGACAACTGTTAAGAGTGGAATTCCCTCTCAGGCGAGGGATGCGCATATTAGACAATTTTACATCTTGAAATGGGGATATAAACCATGTATTTTAACATCCTGGGGTAAGGAATTTGGATTTATAGTTTAAATTCATATATCTAAGACTAAGGTTCATCTCATATTTATCATAAAATAAATCACATGCATATGACATACGGTAAGGATACAGTTTAACATTATGTACTCAGGATGTTGGGAATGGGTCTTATGAACCGATCTGACCATTCTCCCTTCCTCATGTCAGTATATGGGTACATATCAAATTAATGTTGGGTCCATGAATATGATAATCACATAAACTCTAGGGGTGCTTCTGGTTAATTGGGATATATTAGGAACTTATGTATGAGATCATCTCATTGTTTCATCTTTAAGTTGGGTCATGGGGGAATCTCAGCCTGATGATTGTCCAAAGGAGTATGATTGTAGCTTACACATCCGAAGGAGGCTTATATGTGTTATTTTATATCTTTACATAATATTATCATGAGGCATCATATGCTTGATGCATAAGGAAATTGTGTTTGTCACATGAGGCAACTTATTCTTGTTAAACAGGTGGGAATGAACTTTCAGTTGGGCTCAAAGATAATGGGTATGGGTAGAACCATGAATCCCATTTGGTTGGGAATCAAGACACATGTAGTTCTAACATGAATCATTTAAAATTTTAATATTAGGAATATTGTGTTCATAACATAGGTAAATTCTATAGTTTAATATTAAGTGTTAAGGATGTAAGTTTTGTTTTATCTCACATTTATCATATGAGGCATCAAATGCATATTACACGGGTTAAGACTAAATTTTAATGTTATGTAATGATGATGACAGTTTTGGTTCATATCACATTTTTTATATCAGGAATCCCATGTTTTTCATATAGGGTAAGGATACAGTTTAATATCTTTTGGTGAGGATCTTATCATATATTTTGACATTATATGACTAGGATGTTGCCTCTGTAGTTTAAAGACATGTAAATCAGACAAATGGGTTCACATGAAGTTCCTATTGAGAAACCTAACATTTGTGGGAGGTGTGATATGATCCCCATCCATGGTGATGAGAGAGTATGAACTAGTAGAATAGAACTTATGAATTATGTATGTTCCTTCCCATTTGGGTTCTAGTTTTTGTTTTTTCTTCTCATGTATCATTAGGTTCTTTAAAGACAGTACCATTTTTCTCTAAAGGATGAAACAAAGGTGGAATTTTTTATTGAAGGTACGAACTTCCTTGTTTTGTTTCATTTTTAGGTTATGAAAACATTATGGACTTATTTATTCATGGGAATCCAACTCATCCAAATGGACCTTGAATCTTTTTTTATGATGTTTGATACTAATAAAAAAACATCTGGAGAAATGGTAGCTAAAACTTTATAGGTAAAACCACCTATGTTCTATACACAGAGGAGTATGGGGTCACCTTGGTGGAATTTATATTTTTCTTTTGGTACACCCATAGGGTATTTGAAAGCTTATCAAGATAAATCTTTCTATTCTAGACCAATATATTCTAATAGATGTTAAGTAGGGTATTTTTGAAGGCCTCAATCTTCCCATCGATATACACATGGTATCAAGAAGTGTGATTAAACCAAATGTTGGACTTGGTATACAAAATATTTAGTTAATCAGCTTGAAAGTTGGTGTCATTTTCTGTGAGAATGGTGAGATTAATCCCAAATTGGTGAATTATGTGGGACTTCAAAAAATTGATCACTGAGTAGGTTTTGACCTCTTTTAGTTGAATTTTTCCTCCAAATTCAAGAAGAAGTTGGTGGCGGTTAGAATGAACATGTATTGTTGGTTAGTTTTTGATGTCCAGGGACCTACAACATGAATTACAAATATGTAAATGGTTAAAAAATACTTCAGGTTATAGATAATCTATGGTAGTTATGTATGAAGTGGACATGGATTTAGAATACATGAAACTTCTTGGTGAATTCAAGGAATTCATGGACCATAGTGGGACAAAAGTAACCTAGCCTTTAGATATGGTGAGAGATATTTAATCCTTCTTGAAAAGACTTACATGACCCTGTGTGGACCTCTTGCATGACTTAAATAATATCATCCCTTGAATGAAATGAAAAAGGATTCCATAAAAACCATGCATGTAAAGAGTCTGCTCAAGGATAAGTCCATCCCTAATGGTATATTTCACTAAACATTGCTGAATTCTCTATCACTCATCTTGGACTGGTGGTAGGTTCCCATGATAAAGATACTCAATAATGGGATTCATCAAATTAGGTGATTCTTTGACCATTGGATCATTTTAGGGTCTTTCTGTAGAAGTTCTATTGTCTAGATGTTCACCTAATGCTCTTATTTTTCAAGGGTGATAAGGTAAATGCTCTATGATGGGAAACATTAATGAAAAAATCATCTTGGTTAGGATCTGTGAGAGAATTTTTTAGACCTTTAAAAGCATTAGTTTGATCATTCTGAGATCGAGGGACAAGATTCACCCTCATCTAGGAAGGGAGATGATCCATTTTCTGATAGGTTTTCTATAGTAGAGGGATTATTTCATTAATTCTAGAAATGTAGTCATTGTTGGTCTTCTTGATGACTAGTTTTGAGTCTCTATTTATATGAAACCATGGGATATCAATCATAGGGCCAAAATAGGGCTAGTTATAAAGGCATGATACTGAGACTCACTATTGGTAACACCCTCTAATAATATGTATGAGTACGGAAATATACCATATACGGTAGTAATGAAGAAGATCCCTAGGACCCCCCACCCACCCACCCACCCACTTTGTGTTTGGGGTTGTTGAGGCTTATACCATCTGGGATGTGGGAGCCACAATTAAAATGAATTTTCTAACATATTGTGGTCTAATTTAAAGAAAGTATGGATTCTTATAATAAATCGATATCAAGGGGTGACTCCTCTAGAGTTGGGTGGGATAAAATAAAATTCACCAATGCATGAAATTTGACAGCCTTCTGGATGAGAAAACTGATATCAAACTATTATAAGATTATTTCACATCATGCTAATTTTATTTTCAGTAAGCATTGTATGACGATATACTTTAGCATATTTATATGGGACATTAACTTTTTTTCATGGTACTATATTTAATGCCACCTTTTTTAATAGAAAATAATAAGGAGATATAACTTTTATCAATTGGAGAATATATAGTATCAGTGTCGAGAAACATGTGATGGAGATAATAGAGGCTATTTTACCAACCATCATTATTCCTATGATCTAGTAGAGATTTTTGGGATGGATATAAGGTGGAAACATAAAGAACAAGTGGCTTCCCACATATGGGTGGCATTAGGATTGGAGGATACAATATGAACTACATGATGTTCTCAAATATGGTCTAGAACTTGTCATCCTAATAGTAGATAGTCCTTTCTCCATGATCCTAAAGAAGGGTTTTCTTTTATTATCCAGTTTAGTAATAAATCTCTCAATGTATTATCGATAAACCTAGATACCCCATAATTCAAGGAGATTATGAGGAGGAGGCATATTGATAATATATCTAATATTTTATGGGTTAATACTGATTCCATTATATCTAACAAAAATATGATAAAATTTCCAATGGTGACCTAGAATATGCAATTAAAATGGTTCATTTTGAGGGGATAAGAGGAAACAAATTTGAACACACACTCATTATTTCTAAGATGGTCTTGAAGTAAGTTGGATATGACTAAGAAGTCATTCACATAATTGACTACGATTATTCCAAGGATAATCTTGAAGATATGGTGCACGTCACACTAGTAGGTACCCTTAGTGTTCTTCAAACCAAATAGAATAACTCAGTAGAAATAGTTGACTTTAAGGCATTGGATTCATCCTCCATTGAGTCCATTGAGATTTGATTTTACCCATAGTACCCATCCATGGAAGAAAGATCTTGGAATCCAACAGTGGCATCAATTAGAAACACTATCATTGGTAAATGAAAATGATATATCATAAAGTGGCAGTAAAGATCCCAAAAGTTGATACAAACTTTGATCCATTTGTCATTCTTCCTAACTAAGACAACGTTGTGCAACCATTTTGGGTATTTGATTTCCTGGAAAAAGTTAGGTTATGTTAGATTATAAAATTATGCCTCAAACATGGAACCATTGTAAGGATATATCTTTATGGGATGATGTTTAAATCCATGGTGACCCACTGGGAGCCCAAGGTGATGAACAAACACCTAGGGATCAAGTCCCAACATTTCCTTGTATATCTAAGTGAATACATTGTAGTTATGATTTAGAAAATCCTTGTATTTTTACTACTCCTCTGAGGTCCTGACTATGCCAATAAGTGTTTTCTTCATGAATTCCTCTTTCCAAGAATAACCTGAGTTACTCCATTAGTGGTTGTGGAGAAATTTTCCTAAAAATTGGGTGGGTCATCTTCTAGATCCCATTTATCTTCTAAAGCTAGGGGTTTAGTGGAAATAGAGGAACCCTCCAGTAGTGGAGACTATGGAGTGATATTATTTTATACACTAGGAGGGGTAAGTTCCTTAGAGAAGGATTCTTGGTCATTTGAGACCATGGAAACAACAAATTATTATCCAATTCCATGTAATTTTCAATGGTGAGGTCCATATATAATGTCAAAAAAATATTTGATGAGTGGACTTCCATCTTGTCATACCTACTCTCTAAAATATACATTGTTATTGTGATTTAGTGTCCAAGGAGAAGACCTCCTCATAAATTATAGTAGTAGACTTTTTGGCCTAAATGGTGCCAATCTGGTGTAGTATTAAGATGTGATATATGAGAATTTATTTTTTTAGGGGATGATGAAATGGTTCATGAAGTCAATGATTTTTGGCTCCAACTGATGTACTTTTAGAACTAATTTTTCTTTCAAATGCACCCAAGGATCTTATAAAGTGGTTTTCAGGTCATCGGCGGCATTGATACATTTAACCCAATCAATCAGAAGCTATTTTTCCTCCCTATTATAATAGTTGGTGTCTGGGTAGTAGGTTTGATAAAAAATAGAGGGAGTTCAATCCGCAAGGATCACCCCTACTTGACAATTTTAGGGAGTACTTAAGGAACTAGTGATACAAAGAGGGGATCCCTACAAGTAGGTGATTCTATAGTCTTACTAATAGGTCATTATTGTTGGTGTCCTAGAAAATAACCATGAACATGGTTCTTACTACCTGGTCACAAAACATGTTCTCTAGCTGGATGTTTCCTTATGGATTCTACCAACTCTTGTAATGCCCCTAAATTTTTATGTTAGAGGGGGTTAGATCTTCCTTAGTGATCCATACATTGTGGAGCATGTAGATTTGGATGAGTTTTATCCTAGAACTCGTTTCTACTAGGAAACAGTAGGTTTCCACCCCAATTAAATTATCCTATGACATATAGTATGCATACTCCCCCTAGATGACAACACCCTCATCCATCTCAAAAAATGAGATGATGGGTTGGACCTCCACTCGTTCGGCCACATCTGCACGATAGGATTTAGTGGAAGCTAACTCATTCTCAAATAGGGGAGAGATTTCTTGTGCCACGATGAGATCCTAAAACATATATTTTGACGGTTAGAGTTTATCAAGAATAGAAATTCTCATCATTATGATAGTGAGATTCTTCATCACATTTTATTTTCAAGAGGGAAATATTTATACTTAATAGAATCCACTCTTTGGTTGGTAGCAATGTGGGTATAGTTGGTTTAGGTGTTGAATCCTGGATGGTGATTGAAATATCTTTTTTTTGGTCATCATGCTTAGTTTTAACACAATATGGATAAGTATGAGCCTTGGTTTCCCTTAATTTATCAGTGTGTCCTTGTGGTTGGCTTCATGATTGACCAATATAGTTGTTTTCATGGGTGCATCCAATGATTTTTCTTGTGAGGTATTTTCTAGTTTTGCCTTGCATGAGGCCTATTATTTGGTCTCAGTGGAATGTACTGTCCTTTCTAGGGTGTTATCATGAGTACTATGTTTTATAGAAAGATTCCCACCCCTCTATATAATGGTGGGAGGAGGATCTTGAAGGGGTTATGGAGTTCGCTTCATCATTAAAAACTATGAAACTATCTACCATTATAACATAATTGATTGAGACATAGCAATATTATTAATAAATGGAATGCTCCTGGATTTGAAGAAATCTTGAATATTCTATAAATTTAGGGGGAATGAAGTCTCTAAGTGTTAAAAATAAATTTGGAACTGATGGGGGCTCTGGTTGTCTTGAGATTTAAAATGCCTATTCTTATGAGAATTAGAGCGTTTTTATGGTGATGAGGTGGTTGAAGTGGGCAGGTAAACTATAGTAGGTGTACTCTTCTTCCTGGGATCATGAATAATTATTTGGGAATGAGAAACCACATTATTATATATCCATTCATTATACTTATGTGTACCTCACACATACAACTACTTCGATTCACTGGCTTTCTTGTCGTCACCATTGGTATTTGTGGAGACATTTTCTACCAACATTGGGAATTTAACTAAATTAGCCATTTCATGGTCTACCTAATAATAAATCCAATATTTTAATATGGAACTTTCTTTTATAATATGTTTGGGGACACTTTTAATGGGTAATAGATAGAACAATCAGTTGGTCTGGACTTCTAAGGCTTATGATATTTCGAAAGCTTCCAGATGTTCTCCTTAGGGGTTCAGATGAAGTACCCTAGAACCTGAGCTTCCATGATTGAGTATACCTTTTTATTACCCTATATTGAAGGAAAATTAGGTTCCTATACTTTATGGGGGCTTGAAAATCTTTCTTGTGGTGAGGTTATGCTTGGAGAGGCATATTTAGCATAGGTTACTGAAGGCAAACTGGATTTGGGTCATGAGTCTATATGGTAGTAGCTACCTCTTCCTTAATAGGATTCCATACAGGGGATGGAAGTGGTAATGGGTGAGACCACTTATTTTTCTTCTTCAATTATTATTATAGATACTAATCCCTTTCAATTAATTCCCAGAAACAAGCTAGATACAATAGGTCAATGAGAGTGAGAGCAAGCTCAACCCAAACATTCCCACACGCATCATAAATAGACAATCCTAAGATATCTTTATATCCAGTGAGTATGTGAGTCCCATTAATTTGTAAATTAAGTTAGAAACTACGTTTTCAGGCATCTTATTTCATATTAATTGGTTAGTGATGATGTTTTAGATCATGGTGGAGCTAAAGTGGTGGAGAAACGGTCTGCGGAGATCTTTATAGACGACTATGGATCCAATGGGTAGTTAAATGTACTAGGTTAAAGCATCTCCCTCTATAGTATAGATGAAGAAATGATTATTTTCTTATTCCTATTTCTTTGGGTTTCACAACATTATACTACACCATGAGGTAATGTGATCTAGAAGATGAAATGGATCACCAGCCTAATTAGACAAGATAAATCTCAGATTTCCAAATACTGAAGGTGGGAACATATGGTTTTCCCATGTTTCACACAACTTTCATTCTAGTGGATTGAAGCTTTTTGTTTATAAAAGGATTTAATTTGGGTGGTTATATTGTATATTACATCATAAAAAGTAGGATTGGTAGTCACCAGTTCTTTAACCAGTCTATTGGCTCGTGAGTTGAAGTAATCATGGTTTGGAAGCAAGAAATCACATCGCTCATGAGGTATAGGTGAATCATAACTTTTCCTATTAATATTTCCAAGAACCTTATCCATGATTATATTCATATAAACACATTCCATGCATCTTATGGCAAGAATGAGGAGGATTATTTTCTCATCCAATGGGTGACGGTGTTCCCTTAGGAAACTACTTATTCTAGGTAATGCTCAGTGATGAGTTTAGTGGTATAGATCTTATAACACTTGATATCCTTGGGAAAATTTGAAATTATGGAATCTTCCTCTACTTATAGAATATTCCTTGATGAGACTATGGTGTAATAAATACCCTAACACTTGTTAAGGTATTGATTAGCAGGTTACAGTAGGTTATCATTGGGACATATGAGGCCCAATGTATATCACTAATTTCGAGTGTGGGAACCCACCAAAAGGTATGTATGATGTTTAATTCCACATCAGGGATTATTTTATTCTTTATGTATTAATATTTACTTCCATAGTAACCTATAGGGTTTATTTTTATGAAATTCATGGTAGAAATGGGTAGAGATGGGCCCTCAGTGTCAATAAGTGGGTTATTCTAATGGTTGCATTGTCTCCATGAAAGGGGGATGAATTCGAGGAAAACCTACTTTCCCAGCCACTAATTTCCATGTTTGGAGATACTTAATTCATGATTATCTGGATCACAATTAGACTAACCATGGACTTTAGGCTGCTCCCCCTAATGCCATGGAGAAAGAGGTCAAGAGGGTCATACACTTTGTGTATCCAGTATCTCAGTTAAATAATTTATTATTTAACAAGTTGAGTAAATATTATTCCCAGTCAAGGTTTAATAATTATTCATGTTTGTAGTATTTCAATTATTCTGTCACTATTTATTCAAGATAATATATTTCGGGTGGAATAATTAATAAATTTTTATTTTTTATTAGTGAATATAATATTTCTTTTATCTATCGATGAATAATGCAGTGATGTTTATTCAATAAATAAATAGTCATCATTCAAGGTGTGATAAATATTAAGAAGGTTTGGTGGACCGAGTAAAAGGATCTAGTGGGAAATAATAATATTGAATTTTATTTGATGAAACAATATTTAATTATAACTCACAAGTTAATTACGTATTAAGAAATAATAATATTGTTGTTATTATTTTACATGGGGGTTTCACTAGGATTAATGAAATAATTAAAGTCACTTGTGGAAATAATTTTATTATTACCCTAGATAAATAAAGACTCAATTGTATGATTCTCTCATTAGCCAAGGGAAATCCAAGAAAAGAAAAATCAGTTATGCACAATGAATTGGAGAAAAAGATCCCAATTTAAGAGAGTTTTTTCTTCTCTAAGAACTCTCTCAAGAAATAGAGTGATCCTCTTATAATAGATCAAGGAGAACACTTTGTAAGTGGTTCTCAAGGAGATCGAAGGCGGTCGATGCAAGAATAATGATCTTTTGTGCTAGCACCTAGATACTCCTTTGGCGATGTTCGGAGATTAATGGAACATGTGTAGATAACTGCTAGAGGAATTCTACACTTTCATTCTACAACACAATGTCAGAGCACTATAGATATGTGGATGGAAACATGAATGACAAATTAATACCTTCAATTTAATTCTTATTTAATTAAATTGATTATAGACAACATGTATTGATATACTATCACTTGGTTCTGGGTTTTCTATTATTTTCTTATTCTTTGAACCAATTATTTTGGTGACAACATTATTTTTTGGAATAGACCTCAGATTTATTATCAATAATGGAAAAAAATTTGGGCACCATCCCTCTCGTTCTTCTGTTATTCCTGGATCCTACAGTATGAGGTTATGACTTTCTATCTGTATGAATTTACACTTTCTCATTCATTTTACATAGATTTCTTTTTTTTTATTTATTCTTGTTAAAATAATTATTATTTTTTATAGATTATACTTGGCTATTTTTCCATTGTGTATACACTGATATGAGGGTATCATCTCCCTATAGTATTAACCTATAACCTCACTGGTAGTTGGAAGCCTTTGGAATATTAGGTGATGCACCCAAGGTGACGTGACTCCACTATCCTAGACATTGTTTAGTGGTTGTTTAAGGATTTAACTAAGAAATTGCACCATATTTTGGTAATTTAAATTAGTGTGGGGGTATTTGGATGACCTCTAGATGCCTTCAAGGATTAAGAAATTGAGATTGGGTGATGTGAGGATGTGTTAGTGAGTATGGATAATCGTTTTCGAGAATGTTAAACCAAAGGATGAATAAGAAATTTTTTTCATGAGATTAGGTGTGGTGGTAGTGAAACCATATTCATAGGGTTCTTAGACCACTAAAAATGTGTTTTATTAGGCGATTTTCAATGATGGGGATCACCATGGATAAGAATCATCCCTTATGAGCAGAGAAATAATGTGGGGAGCACCATGAGTCATAAATGGATTTATGAATGACACTATATTGAATTGGGATATATGGGTTACATAGATAATTATCTTGATGATTTAGTAGTGATGGTGTGAAATAGATCAATATTTTTTAAATTTTTCACCCAGTGTTTGGAGCTGCACAATGAAATCTCATTTAACATTTCAGGGCAGAACGTGATAGGTTCATGATGAATTAATTACAAGGGTTGGTAAAGATTGATGGTTGAAATAACATTGAGGATTTTTAGAGATGAAAATTGTTATGGTGGGTAGTTTTTATATACTCACACCTCTATGATTTGAAAAATTATAAGGGAATTTGAATTTTTGAAAATAGAGAGTGGGTTGTATTGAGAACCAAGATTCTAATAAACAATTAAAGAGTTGGGATATCATTGGATAATATATTTAAGTATGGTTTAAGGCTCAAGTGATAAATCATCTTCTCTAGAATGAAATTTTATTCCATGAATTTGGCTGATGTGTTGTAAAGGGAAACCCCTATAATGGAAACTTCTTACTAGTCTGGGACTTTTCCAAAATTTCAAAAAGCCCATTCCTAGTGAATATGGGTCAATAAGACCCATACGTGGTCACCCTTACAAGGGTGACCTGTATGGGAAACCCCTGTATCATGACCCTTACATGGGTGACCCGCTTGAGGGACCCCTATATAAGGGGAAATCTCTTTACATAGTGGAAATCCATTTATATGGGGAGAACCTTATGTGGGGGATTCCCTTTATGTCAGCGAGCTCCCCTCACATAGGGGTAATATATGATAAATCCCTTTGTGAGGGGATCTTCTTACATAGGGTAAACCCCTATGTAAAACCCCCTTTATTGACCCTTATGTGAACCTTTTCATGGGTACAGTTGAATAGTGTTTCTAGGTTTTCAAAAAATGATTTAAAATATATTTTATGAGATCTTTAAGGTGTTTCATACCCTATACATCATAGGACTAATTCCATGTGGATCACTCAAACCTATCTTTCACTAAAGGGGGTATCTCCCATGATTCTTAATAGAATCGAGTATTGTTTAACCTTGAGGATGGTATGCGGTAAATATAACACTCTACATCAATTTATTCTCAAATTATCCACCTCCACCTCGATAATGATTTAATATTATTAGTCTAGGGTATGAGTGATAATTTTATGGGATTATTTTTGAATTAATCCAAAAAATGAGGATTTTTCTTGGATTAGATAAAGGTGGTTCCAAGAGAGTGATCAAAGTAAGTTTCAAGTTGATTTTTTAACAAATATCACTATAATGATATTATTTAGGTTTTTTGTAATAATGAGTGAAATTAAATGAATAAATGGAATATTATATTATGGATTTAATGTGGTAAATATCTGGATGAATTTTGGGGGTGTTCAACACCCCTTTTCTTTAATATTTATGCAGTTAAATATTATCAGTGAGTAATCTATTAAATTTATCCAAGAAATTTAATTAAGAATTAATTGTAGAATTTATTTTGGTTATAAGTATTATTAAGTAAAAAATGGTTTATGATTAGATGAAATGTATTTTAATGACTTGGGGTATTTTGTTTGTGGGCCATGAATATTTTTTCATAAACAATTTTAGGAAAGGGTGTTCAAGATTACTTTAAATTGAATAACTCCATGAATGATGTAGGTAGTCCCTATGAATAATCCATTGATATATAAATATTATTTATTTATAATGTGATCATTAGTCTCTCCACTGTGGTAAATTGAACTTTTTTAATTAAAGGAACTATTTTATTACAATAAAATTCTTATAGAAAAAATGTATATGTCAATGGCCATGATTTAAACTTAGACCCCAGTTGATACCTTGGTCACCTAAGGATTTGGGCATTTATATAAATTAATTCCATTTATCACTAAGTATTTATAGATTTATTAATTCAATAAAATAAGTGTGATATGTCAACCTGTATTATAGGTTCCTTTAGCTTCTGGGTTGGGAGTAGTGATTGACCTAACACGGGTAAACTTGAGTGTCACCTTAGAACCTAGGGGTGGTTCATGTGTGACTTGATATTTGGATTGATTCCTCAGTTTATTATGACTGAGGAAATGACTATAAATGTACGTATTGATATATATATACTTATAATTCTATTATGGCCCCTCAACCGTCGATGATCAAGGGCTTTATTATGAAAAATAAATATGATATAGATGAGGCCATGAGGGTTATAAATTAAATTAAGTTAAAATAATGTAGTCGAAATATTGTAGGACTAATTAATAAACTTCTTATAGAGGAGATATTTGTTTGGTATAATTGAAAATATTAGTCCATTATGAAACTATAAGATGGTTTAGAGTCATTGGGATTTATGATTAGAGAGTGGGCTAAGTGTTCCTCTCCTACTAGCATGTGAGAACCTTAGTGGGTAGAACATGGTTAGATTTTTGTTAGGTTGGGTGAATGGAATGACCTATGATGAATTGATATGTGAGATGGTTATTCTACCCACTCATCTAGGAATTATAAAAGAATCCCTTATGTGCACCTCCCTTGCTCCTCCCTTTTATTATTGGGGGTTTTCTTACATGGTTATTAGTGGTTTTCTTAAGAAAAGATCTTTTCTCTCTATCCTCTTACTTCTTCCCTAGTTTTTCTTCCCCTATTAAAATACATTAATTTTTATTGATCCCTATAGTAAGGGTTGGCCCTAATTTTTTTTTGATTATTGTTGGTTTAAGGCGTGTAAATTATTTCTCGATCCTTACTCCTCTTTTATTATAAGTTTAATCAAATACATACTTTGATTACGGAATGGGGTTCCATGCCTTTTATTTTTCTTTATATATCATGATTTATTGAGATTTCATAGAAGTTTTATTTCAAAAAAATCATATGGTTTGGAAGTTTTTATTCAATTATGAATATATTGATAAACCATATAGATTCATGTTTTGATTTTTAATGAAATGGACATATGTTATGTGTTTGATTAAATTTATAAGGTGGTTTTATGTGGATTTTGATTGGTTAATTGATGTTTTAGATTTTTGATACATTCATATGATTTTGATAATGGATTGAGGTATTTTTTTAAATGGTTTCCCATTCCATTTTTATTTTTTTGTGTTTCAATTTTTTGAATTATTTGATCAGGATTAGTTACATGAAATGTGTCTCCCAATTTTTTTCCTTGGTATTATACATTAATATCAATATATATATTAAAATAGAAATTTACCAAATATATATACACATGTACATATTTATATATTTTTTTGATTTTATCGGATACCTTTATTTAAGCATGGATTTCAAATCATCTATTAGTCTTCAAAGAACATTCCAAATGAGATTTTAAATGACTATTTATAATGCATGATCTAGATGTCCAATTGGATCTTTTAAAACATTTTTCAGAAGTCATTGAATTATAAATGGTTTTCTAATGGATTTTTTAAAAGGTGTCAAAAATGATCTTCTACCGAGTGGAATCCCCCATTTTTTACATGATTATGATAGATTGGTTTTTGAGGGTCTTTGAATTAGTAGGTATATAGATGTGGGATGAAGCTGTGATGTTGTGATATGTTTTTTTATGATTGATATTTGATTGATATACCCCAAATTTTTCCACTATTATTCCTTAGGATCCTATGAGACATAGTTAGGGGTGGGAGATGGTTATTACCTATTCTTGATTAGATTGACTACATCCACTATGGGATTTGGAGGCCATAGGGGAGTTCCTTGAGTGAGGCTTGGTTAGAATAGCTGGTTGGTTGTGGACTTTGGAATTAATCAATGGGACTGTATATAGTTCTAACACGAGTACATATAGAGTCTCCTCACGAGATGTTTAGAAATTTATTAGAATTATCTATAATTTATTATTTCCTTCTTCCATATTTGGTCCACATTACTGATTCACCATTTTATGGTTCCATTATGACATGATCCCCTATTTTCTTTGTTATATTGTGTTCCAACATGAAATGGATTGAAATTTAAATATGTATTTTCATTAAATAAATATTATATTAATATATTATATTTTTTTCCACCTATATTTGATATTTTAGAACATAGGTTACACTATTCTCTAAAAAAATTAATGAAATATACATTTATTATTTTAGAATTAATTTTTAACATTTTAGAAGGTGAATATAAGAAAATGGGTTTCAAATTTAGAATTATAAGGTATATATTATGTAATAAGGATCATTTTATTTTTAGGCATAAAAATTGAATTACTTGGGTAAAAACTAGTTACCACAGTAAAAACCAAATGGGTAAAAAGGGTTAACCAAATAGGTAAAAGGAATAAAATGTAAGTAAATTATATATAATTTAATGAGGATTTTGTGGAAAAAAATATCTCCACTCCATTATTTTCTATTTTGGATTCTTCTTGACTTGTAAACATGTTCTATCTTTGTTTTAAAATGAACTATTTAAAAATATGCCAACCTCGCCACCCATAAAAGGGGCTTTCCACCACCCCTTTATGATCACTCACAGATTTTAGTTTACTCTTGAAACTCTACCATTTCTTATTCCCATATAACCCTTTATCACTTCCTTTATTTTCTAGTCACAATATTTTTTTTCTACGTCCTCTATTTACAAGGATTCCTCCAAGGAAAAAATCAAGTTCTCAATGTGAGTACTAATCTTCCCCTAATTATTTCATTTTCTAGATTAATTTTAAAAATATAATTTTATAATTCCTAAATAATTACATCAAGTTTGTTTTTATAGTGAATTTTATTATTCTAATTTAAAAATCCTTGACCACCTTTCCCATTTTCTATTAAGAAAAATGAAAATGTCATTCGTGCATTTGTGTGGACTAATGCCTCAATGAAATAGTGTCTTCAATTTTTCACCATCGCCTATCTAAACTAGTTATACGGATGAAATTGATGAATAAATGTTACAAGAATAATATAATTATTATTATAAATATATAATTTATAATATTCCTCCATTTAATCTCATTCATTAAGAAATGAAAATAATAATCGTGCGTACATGCGGACTACCACTTCCACAAAGTAACATATATAATTTTTCATCTAAATTCATTATTGTTTATTAAAATATTATAAAATAATATTCCAAACCAAAAATATATATCTAAAAAATATCATTATTATTATGTAATAATGGTATTATTCCAAAAGAAACCACTTATAAAACATACACACCCATTAATTATAGTATGTTCTTATTTTGGGTGGTTTAACCACCTACATAAACAATGAAATAAATAATTGACATGGATGAATAAGAGAAAATAAATAAATGTATTATTAAAAATAAAAAATTATTGGTTTATGTTTCTATAATGGTAACATTAATATTAAACTCATTAATTAAGGTACCAACATCCATTTATTAAAAATCTCTGAAGCATGTTCATTTCCAATTTTAAATTTAATAATAATAACCAAATATACCATATAATAAAATTATAACATTATAAATAATTATAAAGAAAAAAATATATAACCTTTTATGATCTATGAATGATGAAATTTGAGAGAAAATAAAGAATAACACCAATATTATAAAATAAGATAAAAATGATCAAGATTACTCACACATGATATCAAAAATAGATAATAATTAACTAATATACATGTAGAGAATAATTATAAATAATGTTTAAAAAAGGTTATTTATATGAATAACATTAAAAAATGCTTTATTAGGATATAAATTCTTGTATAAAGGATATTGAAGCACTTTAGATGAAGTCATAAATTAAGTTTAGGGGTTCATTGTCTAAATTTAATTTCTTAAGACATATTTCATATTCTACACCATGATATATTTCATATAGTGTTATTAATTTTTAATGGATATATTTTACCATATTCATGTAATTCATGGGGTTTTAAGATTAATATAGTGTTCATTCATTAGATTGGATTCAATTCAAAGATGTTAAAGTTGTAAGGGTTTTATGTCATGATTTTCATACTTTGAGACATATTCCATATACAATGCTTATGTGGTTTAAATATTTCCATGTATATAATTTTATCATGTTTTTTATGAGAATAAAATTGATTATAGATCCATATCAAGAAATTATATCATCATGTATTTTGACTAAAAGGTTTCCATATCTATAAAATTTTCTTTGATAATTTTATTTTCAAATAATAAAAAATCTTTGAGAAATAATCCATCTAGGAAATCTATATTATTTATCAAACCCCCCATAATTTTTTTGTTTATCTTAGAGTTTTACATTTTCAATAAAAATATAATTTCCAATTGACTCATATATTACCCAAATTGTTTATTGTAAGCTAATCTCAACCCATATCTTCTTTTCAATTGTGAACATCTCTTTTCTATGTCCACATTCATTGAATACTTTTGTTAATGTCCTTAAATATGACTCAATAATTTATTGAGTAAATTTTATAATTATTTGAACTTAATTAATAATTTTTACATAAATTTTTAATGTTTTTTATATTTTTTGTTATTATTAAAATGTGAATATAATCTCTTTTTAACATTTTTCACATGAACACACCTTTCCACCATTTTTTATTTTTCTATGAAAATTACTCTATGAATTTTCTTAGTTTCTAAAAGAATTTATAATCCATAATGTTTTATATATTATTTCATTTTTAAAATAAATATTTATCAAATTTAAAGGATATTATTTATTTCCAAAGTGATTTTTCTAATTATCTTAAAATGTTTTGTTCACCTACATCAACATCTTTGGATATATTTTATATTGGATTAACGATATTTTTAAAATGATACCATCCATTATTTTGGATAACTCGTGAAATTTGTTTTATATCATAGGAGTGATCCATCGCTACCTTTTTCTTACCTAACCATACTATATGAACAAGAATAAATTTTTCCCCAAAACATTTCCATTATGAATACCCTATTTACATTCTTTTAATATAAGGGTGTTCAGTAAGATTTCATACATTATTTTATTTGGGTAACTATTGAGTAAACTATATACCCTTTATCTATACATCGTAAATACCAATTACTTTATTGAATGGTAACTACATTTAATTTTATTTAGTATCATTGGATACCCATTTAAAATTCATGGGTTTATCATGTTTATTTATTGTAATTATAGATGTTTTCTTCAAGTGATTCTATTAGAAAAGGATATGAATCCCTTTTTTCCATGGGTGCTTTATGATATGATGATGATTGATTTTATGGGACACACATATGTATGGATGATTATTGGTGAGTCCTATATCACCCTCCAGTGCATTGGTAAAATTTTATATCTCATGATATATTAAGGTATAAACATAATGATTTTGTTCACAAAGGTGTGGGAATAATGAGATTTTTCACATTTTAATGCATAAACTACTGATTGTATTCAAAAATATAGGTTCATAATGGGTTTTATCACAATATTTCATATTATTATGATTTTACCACACTTATATGTTGAAATTATATTTATACTATGTTATATTCCTTGTTAATCACTCTTTTTTAAGATATTCAAAACTTTTATGTTATGATCTAATGATTTGGGATTATGGTTTTTTGCTTCTAGCATATGTTATTATTGTCATGCCTCTTTGATGTGTGAAAATTCATTGATATTTTCATATGTTATACCATTCCTTATACTATGATATATAATCTATGATTTATTGGATTTTTATCTCTTATAAATCCTGATTATACCTATATTCCCATGTTATTCTCACTAATGTTCATTGATTTTTATCACTTATGATTACCCTTAAAAATTATATGAGCTCACCCCTTTCTTATGTTTACATTTCTTTAGGTTGCAATGAAAAGTAATATATATAATTTTTCTTGAATTGTATCATGCATGGGAAATTTTTGGGAACATTTGAAGACTAATTATTGATCAACCAATTTCTTATATAGTAGAAAAATGTATGTTAGTTTAAAATTACATGAGTCTTATTAGTTAATTTTTTAATGATTATATAAAACTCCTAACCAAAAGGTTTAAGGGTATGTATTGTAATGAAATATTTTCTTTACGTTATGTAATTATGAGATGGTCACATTTATGGGATATTGTAGTATACATAGAGAAAGGAGATAACTTTGGATTTTATAATGTTATAAGTATAGGATGAAAATTCCATCAATGTGTGATAAGTTAAGTTTGATCATAATTTCATAGGTATCAATAACCCTTTATATTAATTGAGGTAATATTGAATATTTTTGGGATTACGATATGTTCAATTATTGAAAGCCTAGGTATAAGTCTAAGTGATAAGTCTAAGTTTGGATAACATCCCAATGATTTTGTAAAGTATATATTTCATGGTTCTCTTAGAAATTTAATCCATTTAAATAATTTTACAAGTGGATGAAGTTATACAACATATGAACCTGTGGGTAATCACCCAAGAAAAGGTTGTCTGGTTATCAACTCAATCATCACTCTGGTTTACAATGAGTAACCTAATATTTCACACCTAGATAGAAACTCCTAGGGGATAATCTTTGGTTAATAAAATTATATTTTTAATCCATTATGAAGGATTGATTATGTTAATTAATTAAGTTAGGGAATATGATAATACCCTATATGAAGGATCCAAGATAGAATAGAGAGTGATTTAGGTTAAAATAAAAGATAATGTAATAATTTTTAAGAGTGTGACATTTTTTGGTTGAATTTTTCATGTAATTATCTTACAATAATTATCTTATGGTGTTAATTTTTGGACACTCATGGTTAACTAATTTTGGTTATATTAATGGATGAATCCCAAAGGGTCCAAGTTAATAATATATTTCATAGACAATGAAAATATTATCCAAATGAGAAACCTAACGAGATAAGATATGAAGTGAGAAATCATATGTTCATTACTAATGAAAAATAAAGAATTATGATCAAAAAAATGAAGTTATTTTATTTTATAAACAAACCAAATAAGAGAATGATTGAGTCTCATGGAAGTTCAGATGACAAAAATAATTAAAGAAATAATGTTAAATTTCTTACATGTCAATAATATGGGAAGAAGCACCAAGGAAAGTGTCTCAAAAGAACTAGGAGATGTTTCATGTTTCTAAAAGGAGGTCATGGAGAAACTAATTATTGAGGAAAATAAAGATCTCATTGTTCGTATTAAAAGGAAATATAGTTATTACAGAGGTACCAAAAATAGTTCAATGTCATAAATATAGGTAACTTGGGAATTACCCAAATCCATTCCGTAATCCAAGGGTTACTAATGATTATAGGAACAAGAAACATACAAGACAATATAAATCCTATATAACCACAACTATGGTAGTGGTTTCCAAAAATTATATTTAATGGTGAACACTGATCACACACTTAATAATTTGAAGTTTTGTATTCATAAATTATTCAACCTAATCGTCTGTACCTAAAATGGGTTTTAAAAACAAAAACTCACAACCTTGATGACTAGATATTGAATTACTAATAATAAATTACAGTGGTATAATTATTTAATCCCAAGTACATAAATCCTACATACTATATGTTTATATGGATTTTCATTCTATAAAATCCTATTATCTTTACATTAGTCAACTTTGATGTTATGTTAGGAGTGGATTGGATCACTTGGACTAGAGGCCATGATAATTTCCATGGTAGGATAAAAAAATCTAAAAATAAACCTATGACCACTTATTAAGGTTGACTATAATCTCTCTATGAAAAAAACTACTCCCATTATATTAAGGTATTTATTAAAAATTTTAATATAAAACTCAACATGAGTAATATTCCTATTATGATGGAAAATATGAGTTGACTAGTCATACCAAGGATAGTGAGGATAAAAACCTATTAGAAATTAAATCTAGAGTAATTTCTATCTTATGTATACCCTTAAATAATTTATTAGTTAGGAATAATTAAAATTGTGAGGAATTAAATTTTTTAATGAGAAATGAATGTAACGACCTGAAATTTCACTGTACAATTTCATTAAATAAATATTATATTAATAGATTGTTCTATATGTAACACTAAACTAAAATTAGACAACAAAACATTAAAATAAAAATTTTTAATTATAACACAATTGTTAAATTAGCTGATATAAAATGAAGTAATCGTATTATAAAATCTATGAGGAAAAGGAAAGAAATGTCATAGGGTAATAGAATTATCTATAATGAAGATAATTTTGTTAATCTTGGAAATTATTTAGATTCACTAGGGTTTTCCCTAGAGAAAGATCAAGATATAATAAAAAATTATGAGATGATTAAAATGAAATGTGAGAGAAGTTTAAGATTCAATAAATTTCTATGAGATACATGCTAGCGAAATCACCAACCACGACTAGCACTAAAACTTACCTTATGCTTAGATTCTACACAAAGATCTTGAGGTTTTATGTAACTATAAATTAGGATTGTATAGAAAAGTAATTATTAAGGTAGTATGTCATTTATAACTTGTATTTTATAAATATCACATTTTTACTTTTAAAGAAAAATAATGTTGATTTACTAATGCATTGTGAAAATTAACAAGATCATTTTACAATGAAAAATTTATTTTTTCCTTAAAATTATATTTTTATATGATTTATTTTAATAAAATTAATATATAATATATAATATTTATTCTTTATATGGATAATTCATTAACACCAATCTAATTGGTAGTTGATATGAAATAATTACACAAAAAATCCATATTTTAGAATAAGTTATTTTTTGACATAAAATGTTTTAATTATATTAATATTTAAATAATAAATTATAATATTTTATAATATAAATTTGAATAAATAAATTTAATTTTTAGATTAAAAATAAGAATATAATCTGAGTATAAAGCTTTTGGGATGTTTCTGAAAAGAGGAATTTTTAGGTGAAAAGTGAAAAATATAATTTCTACAAATACTTTGACTTTTATGAACTTAATAGTATATAAGATTGAATTTGAATTTTATTAAACCCTTTTATAGAAAAAAATATGTATTTTATAGGATAAATTGTACATTTAAAAATATTGATATTATTTTACAAACCTATTTTTGATATTTTAGAACTGATGTTACACTATTCTCTAAAAAAAATTTGTTACATTATACATTTATTATTTTAAAACTAGATTTTATAACTTTTTAAATGAGAATATAATAAAATTGATTAAAATTTTTAAAATATAAAGCCTAAATTACATAATAATGATAATTTTATTTTTACACATAAAAAATGAATTACATAGGTAAAAACTAGTTACAACGGTAATAACTGAAAGTGTTAACCCATGGTGTAAAAGTAATAACATGTTAAAAGATAATAGTAATTGATTTATTGGGATATTGATTATAAAAACATATCTAAAATAACTTATTTTTTATTTTTTAGTCTTCTTTTCATGTGAAATGTGTGCTCTATTTATTTTAAGATGAAACATTGACAAAAATGTCATTCTCACCAATTATAAAAGGGTATTTCCACCGTCCTTAAAAAACCATTACAAAATTTATATTTCCTATTGAAAATATAACCTTTTTTGTTTAAATTATATCCATTTCCAATTTATTTATCTTATTTTCATAATATGTTAACCTAATCCCTCCATTTTTAAGGAATCCCTCATGGGAAAACTCAGGTTCTCAACGTGAATATAAATCTTTCCCTATTTCTTTTCTTCTCTATCATACTTTTAAAAATATAATTTTCTCATTAATATATAATGAAATTTTAATTTTTTTATAATTAATTTTATAATTATAAGTTAAAATTAATTTGAAACCTTTACCATTTTCCATTAAGAAAGATGTCAATGTTTTCATGAACTTGTGTAGACTGCTGCCTTCATGAATGGATGTCTTATATTTCTCACCAATGCCTATATTAGATTATTATAAGGATGTAATTTATGAATAATATTTATATATATAATATAAATATTAAAAAAATATAAATATTATAATTCACATTCATTCCCTACCATTCATTGGGAAATATAAATGTTTAATGTGCCTACGTACGGACTACCGCCTCCACAAAGTAATGTATCCCATTTTTTATATAGTTTATTTATTATTTATTAAAATATATTTAAATATGATTCATGAAATTAAAAATATCTAAATAATATCATTATTATTATTTAATGATGATATTATTCTAAAATAAACCACTTTCATAACCATACTCACCCATCAATTATAATATGTTCTTGTTTGGGTTGGTTTAACCACCTAGATGAAAATTGATATAAATAATTATCATGAATAATTAAAGAAATATAAATACATTTATTATTATAAATTAATTATTAAATGATTAATTTATAAGGTTCGAGTTTTTTAACATTAATATTAAACTCATTGATGATATGTAAATTATGATATTTGGGAGAATAATGAATAATGACATTGTAATTATGAAACTATTTTAAAACAATCAATATCACTCACACCCGATATCAAAAACAGATAATAGTAAATTGATATACTTGTACAGAATAATTATTGATGAATTTTATAAATTATTATAGGTATTAATAAAGTTTTTAAATATTTTATTAATTTATCTATTTTTATATATATAAAATTTAAGAAATTTAGAGGAATTCAGGAATTACATTAAAGGGGTTTTTGTCTCAAATTTAATTTATTGAGACATATTTCATATGGTGCACAATGATATCATTGTTATAGTGTGATTACTACCTAAGGAAAATATTTTATCATATTAATGTAATTAATGTTTTTTTAAGAGCTATATAATGTTCTTTCTTTGATTTACATTCAATTCGAAGGATATTAAGGTTTTAAGGGTTTCTCATCTTGATTTTCATACATTGAGACTTATGCCATATCCACCAATTTTGGGTTGTATATAATTCCTTGGATTTAATTTTATAAATATTGTGTTAGTTATAAAAGGTATTAAAAATACATCTTAGGGATCCACCTTATCAATTCTTTTGACTCAAACGCTACCAAACCTGTAAAATTATTTTCTTTAATTTTATTTTCAAATCAAAATTTTATTTTAAGATAATCCATATAGGGAATTTTTATTAATTCTAAAAACCATTTTTTATTTAGTTCTTTATGGGGTTTTACCTAACCCCTAAAAATTTCATTCCCCATTGAATCATATTTTACATAAATTATTTCCTTTAAGTGAAACTAACATCGTATCTTTTTTGGGTTAGGAAATTCCATTTCCCATGTTAATGCTCATTAGATGATTTTTTAGCGTATTTATCTATTCTTGAATAATTTATTAAGTTAATTTTTTAAAACTTTTAATTTCATCAAAAAAACTATATAAAATATAAAATTTTTTCTATGGGTATTTTCTATCAAAGAGTGAATAGAGAAACTTTTTAATGTTTTATGTATGAACACATATTTTTTCCATTTTATATTTTTATATGAAACCACCTATCTAGAATCTTATTTATTTCTAAATGAAATTATAATCCTATAAGTTTTATGAAATATTTATTTTTTAAAATAAATATTTTAAAAAAATAAATGATATTCATTGTTTCAAAAGTTATTTTTCTAACAATCCAAATTTCTTTCACCCATGTCTACATCTTATGACATTTTTTATATTGGATCGAGGATATTTTCAAATGTTACCATCTATTTATTTTCTTTAGATAACTTATGAAATATTCATTTATATTATATGAGTGATCCATCACATCCTTTTTCTTCCTAACCATACACTATAAATAGGCATAAATTTTCTTCTAATACCTTTCTTTTAGGAATACCATGTTTATTAATTCATTGATTGAAGGGTGTTCACCAAGATTTCATACATTGATTTTTTTAAAATTATTTGATAAAATATATACCCTTTATTTGTACGATTTAAATATCATATACTTTATTAAATAGTATCTACCTGTAAAAATAATTAGTATCATTGGATACCCATTTATATTTCATGGGTTTATCATGTTTATTTTTAGAATTATTAATGGTTTTCATATATGATTCCATTCTAAAAGGATGTGAAAAACATTTTTTCATGAGTTCTTTATATTATGATGATTATTGATTTTATGAGGAACAAATATGTATATATGATAATATGGTAGGATCCTATATCACCCTTATAGAAACCCAATCTTAACATACATGGATATTACGTCATTCTAGATGAATATTCAGTATATTACAATAATACATACCCAAGGACTGTAATTGTTCAGTGTCTCTGGAAACATGGAAACAAAATCTTCTATCATGTTGAAAGTTCTTCAACATATCCCATAAAGATCTCCACATTTATTACTTCCAGTTAAAACTTTTATTCTTAACTTATGGAAAGAAAATATAAGAAAGGGTCAGATCAAATTCTTACTAAGGGTAAAAAATGGAGATATGTAAGCATAATCCTGAGAATAATGGTATGAGAATATGATCATGAAAATATTAGCTCATACCCTGAATATTAAATATAATATACAAGAATCATGGAATAAATAATGGCAGTTCATAAGACATGAATTGTAAGGAAATAAAAAACATAAGCTAAGAAATCATAACATCGGAATAAAACATGGAATTGTGTAAGACACAAGATAATATAATATGATTTCCATATTAGCCAAGACATTAATACCAAGACCATCTTGGTAGTATGGGTTCACTCCCCATACCATCTTGGTTGTTATGGTTCACTCCCATGGCCATATTAATAGCATGAGTTCACTCATTATACCATCTTGGTAGTCATGGGTCATTCCCATGGCCATCTTAGTATTCAAGGTACATTCTCAATACCATCTTAGTCTATCTAAGGAGATATAAATATTTACCCAATTAATTATAGGGTGATATAGGTCTCATCCATCTCATACATGAATCATACATACAAGTTCCACAAGATCATAAATAATCATATCATAACCCATGAAATGAAATGGGTATTATAAAAATGTGAACTTATCATAACCTTGGTAAAGAGAAATGTTTCATAATCATTTCATCATAAACATAACCCTTGAAAATAATAAGGTTTCAAAAGGATATAACCCATAAAAGAGGAATAGGTTTCATGAAGACCATGACATTAAGCGTAACCCATTCATAGAAATAATATGAATGGAACATTTAGATCGTTTTTTAAAAGGGAATTAATAACATCAACAGATGTCATCTAAGATAGAAAATTATTTTTAAATATCCTTCAAAAACGTTTCTTGAGGAAAATATA
This sequence comes from Viscum album, assembly GCA_963277665.1. NCBI lineage: Eukaryota > Viridiplantae > Streptophyta > Magnoliopsida > Santalales > Viscaceae > Viscum > Viscum album. The sequence goes on from OY728132.1 coordinate 792,840,237, forward strand.
CTTTATTTTTTGAAATATTCTCTTTAATACATAAAACAATTTGAAAATGATTTTCTTATAAAACACCTTTAAAACATATAAATAAGACTTCAAATCATTTGAAAACTACTTTCCTTGAAAACTTATAAAATAATCTTCAAAACATTTTAAAAACATTTTCTTTGAAAAAGATTTGAAAATTTATAAACAAATCTTGAAATCATTTTGAAAATCATTTTTCTTGAAGTCATATAAAAGAAACTTAAAACCATTTTGAAAGCCATTTTTCATCAAAAATTATAAAAGAAACATGAATTTTTTTTGAAAACCATTTTTCTTCAAAACTTGTAAAAATACAAGAAAACATAATGAAATCCATTTTTCTGAAAAACATATAAAATAAAAATTAAAATGTTTTAAAAACCATTTCTTATGAAAAGTTTAAAATATTTTGAAAACCATTTTTCTTGAAAACTTATAAAATAAACATGAAAATGTTTTTAAAACCATTTTTCTTCAAAAATAATTTTTGAAAAAACAAATTTCTTAAAAATTAAATCTTTAATAATTGAATGGAAGATTAATAAAAATGATGGTAGGTAAAACTATACATGTCATATAATGTATAATGAATATTCCTTTTGCATAGTAAAAATGTCAGAAAAATTCCTTGATTGGAAAGTGACAAGAAGTTTCCATTGAAAATTGGCAAAAGGAAAAAAGGGTAAAAAAATATTTTTACTATCATAGTATATTAGAAGAATATTCTTTTAAACCATTTTTATAAATCGTGATTTTGAAAGAACACAGATTTCTGACAAAAGAGACGGTAACATGAGGATTTCCTAAAAACATTTTCTTAACTACATTATTTTCCAAATAGTAGAAAATGGTACCAATACATGATTATATTATGAATATTAGAATTATAATAAAATTAATGATTTTTCTTGAGATATTGATCAAAATATTTCATTAAATAAATCATAAACATAAACAATCACAAAAATCAATGAGATTATTTCAATAAACTCTTATAACTTGGTAACATGGGATCATACTCTCTAGGTAAGAAAAATGAAATTAAAAGAATATTAATATATCTTAAAGATTAATATATTTATGATATAAAATGTAAAATTTAAGTATATACACCTTGAAAAATACCTTATATGCATAAAAAAACATGAGTCTCAAATATGGAAAATTGAGACAAAACTATTTTACCAATTTGTTAACTTTTGAAACATAAATCCTATGAAATAAAGTTCATGAAATGGATATGTGAATCCCCATAAATTTAAGTACAATATAAATAGAATAAAATCATGGGAAATACATACACCACACAAAAGGAAAGAGTGGCGAACATGTCATGTATCTCACGTAAATAAAAAAGTGAGATGAAATCCCCTTACCTTATGTCTTGAATATAGTCTTACTCATTAAAACCACCTATATAATAAATATAAATTTATTATAAATATTTTACATAATCATATTATTATATATAAAACCATATGTTGTTTTATTATGACCCTATATTACCTATTTTTTAACCATCCTGTGTTAAGGTTTCACTTCGGGTAATATTCCCTTTGTTTTTCATATGTGTCTTAATTTGTTATATTGTCATTCATTATAATTATATCATTATTCCATAATGTAAACTATGATATAAATATCATCTATATTTATTCTATTTTAATTATAATAATCTATATAATATATAGTTATGAAATGGAATACACCATTCATGGAGACGGTAGGTCGTACATATGCATGAATGTTATTTCTGTTTAATTGTCGTGTTGGGAGGATGAAAGAAAAATAAATATAAGTGTATATATATATCCTTATTAAATTATATTTATGATATCATATATATCATATATATTCACTAAAACTATTCTTAATAAAATTCATGTAGTGTATGAATGAATCATATTGCTTTGAGGGGTCGGTAGTCCACAGTTCCTTAAATGAAATTATCATATTTACATAAGATGGAAAGAATAAAGGTATGTTCCAAATAAAAATTAAATAAAAATAAAGTAATTATAAATATAATATATATCATATAAAATCATATTTTCCTCTATAATTTCCACCATGATAGGTTTTAATCGAAAATGAACAATCATCATTTCATTAGGTAGTAGTTCATCTACACATAAATAGTATGTCTGTTACCCATTATATGGAGGGGGGTAAGGAAAATAAAATAAATGACTTGAGAAAATATGTTACCTCTTAATTGGGTAATGCCTTTTGGTTTGTGCCAAAAGGATTACATGGATTACCTTCTACCCAAGGGAATAATTATATAAGGAAGGTAGGATTTTTGTAATTTTTATTGGTAAGGTATTGACCAATATTAATAAGTATTATATTTTTGAGGATGTGGGATAGGTGGTGGCTTTTAGAGAGAAGGAAAAGGATTCGCTTGTAATTTTTAGAAAAAAGTTAGGTGTGCACATGTTCTTACCTAAAAAGGTTATAAAAAATAAAAAAACACAATAAGGGATGGTTTCTGGATGAAATATTTACATCCAATGAGTTTTGGACAAGTGTATAGTTCATTTGGGTTCTTAATTTGAAGTTTTAGTTCCTAATTAAGCTTAATTTGGACTTAATCAATGTGATTAATTTTAATCACCTTTACTAATAATTTTGGTCAAAAATTAACTTGGTATTATTATAATATAAATATTATACAGAATAAAATGTTTTATGTTTGTTTTTATAAATTAAAATCATATAATTGGAAAAATTATGATTAATGTTAATCCTGCAGATGGGGTGAAATAATGGGTTATTAAAGTAGAAAAATGTTCGAGAATTTGTTAAGATTTTATATTCAATTTCAAAGTGAATTTAATTCTAGTTAATTAAATATTACTAATATATGTAATATTTATCTAATTTAACCTTAAAAAATTTATAATATCATTTAGTATTAAAAATAAATTAAACAAAAAGGCAGTTTTTAACAAAAAAAAACTATATTTTGCACTATTTATCCAAAAATGAACTTTCTCATAAAAATACCAAAAATTCCCTATAGGGTAATTTTGAAATTATGAATTCAAAAATGAAAATTATTTTATTAAATTCAATTTCAAAATTTTTCTAAAATAATAATATTATTGAATGTGGTTCATTCGAGAAAACTGTATTTTTAAACATGAAATGACTTTTCCAAAAAGAATATCTTACATTATCAATATGTTGTATTTATATAAAACAATTATGAAAAATATTTTAAAAGAATTTATTATAATTAAAATAACTGTTATTAATTTTTATGTTATAATTATTTCATTTAAATAATTATAAAAAAATATGTTTTGTAGAAACTCAGTGCTGTGTGCATCGTACGCCAATTTGGTGTTGTGTGTAATGTACACCAAGTTGGTGTTGTTTGTAATGTACACCAAGTATGTGTTATGAGTAACATAAACCAAGTCAGTTCCATGTGAAATTAATTTGTTTACTTATTGTATTGAAATAAAAAATTGATAATTGAATTTATTAGGGTAAAACATCTTTGTGACCATAATAATATTTTCTTTTATATTAAATCTGTTTTCATATTAATTTAAAATCAATTGGTAACCTATAAATTCATATTATATTGTATAAACCATATATTTTCATAAATTATTAAAAACTATTACTAACCTCTAATTTAACATCAAGTTTTTATATTATTATATTAAATAACCATATTTTTATAATAAATTATTATTCGGTAAACCTCGGTTTTGCGCATTATGCAATTCATCAAGGAAATTCATTATTGCGTATAACACAAGCAAACATCGATGTTATATATAGAGAAGTAAAAGGTTTATGTTGTGTTTATTTCATGATTAACTTGGTGTTGTGTATAACACAATCCAAAAAAATTCTTTAATATAAAATAATCTATCTTCAGTATTGTATGAACTGAAAATTTTAAAATATGGTAAATTAATTCAAAAAAATCACCAATTAGTATGGTGTTACAACCCTCTAATGCATTGGATAATTTTGATATCTCATGAGATAGTAAGTTGTGTATATAATGATTTTTTTTACAAAGGCATAGTAATATTGTGTTTTCTCACATTTTAATGCATAGACATAAATAATTTTTTCACAAAGGCATGAGATATTGAGTTTACTCATAGGGTTTTCTAAGCTTATGATTGTTCCATATTTCTAAGTTGTTATAATTTTCAAGATATGTTACATTCCATGTTTATATCTCTTTTCTATTATATTCTGTACTTTTATGTTATACTCCCTTGATTTGAGATTATTTTTTTATTCTTCTATGATATGTTATTATTGTTGTTCATATTTGATATGTTGAAATTATAAGATATTTTATTATGTATATTACACGTATTATGCGATGATTTATGATCTCTTATTTTTTGGGTTTGACTCTCTTATGAATCCTGATTATACCCATATTCACATATCATGACCACTTATGATATTTGAATGTTATATATTATTATTAACCTTACTAAGCATAAATGTTGACCTCTTTATTATGTTTCCATTTTCCCAGGTTATGAAGAAAAGTAGTATATATGATTTTTCAAGAAGAGTATCATGTGTACATAATTTTTGGGAGATATAGATGACTTGATATGGATTAAAAGGTATTTTATATGGTAGTAAATAAAATTTAGTTGAGAAATACATGGATTTTGTTAGTTTTTATATTTTCCTAATAATATATAACTATAAACCAAAAATATTAAGGGAATATATTATAAACAAATATTTTCATTAAGTATTGTAATTATGATATATTCACATTTTTGGGTCGTTATACTACTTCCATTGACTTAGTTTATTTATTAGTCAATGTTTACACTATGGTTGTTATTGGGTTACATAATCTAGTTTTAGGGTGTTTTAAAATGTGGATAAAACGGTATGTTTCATAAAAGGATAATTTGATAAAGGATTCTAAAATTTTTATTTAAAACATATTTTTGATTTTTAAAAGGTTTTGTTTAGAAAAGTTCATGGTTTGTTTTTATTAAAATATTAAACAATATTTTTTATATATATTTCAAACTAGAATAGATGGTCTATTTGAGAAAAATAAATTCATGAACACTCTAGTGATTTATTATTAATCTCTATTATTATCACACCCTACTTATGCCACTATGTGTCAGTAGACCCAAATTGTCTTATAGGTTATGGTTTGGTTCTTTGGGACTCATGGATAATCTTGATATCATAGATGGATGGTGGATGAGAGTACATTTGGAGATGGTGTTTGGAATCTCTACTTTTAATTTTGGTTTTCCTTTAGTATGGAGGTTGTATCAACCAATATGGCCTTCTATACACTAATAGTTTCTTAGTTCCACTAATTTAATTTATTTATATTGAGTTTTTTTTAGATTTATTCCATTTTTATAAAATTCGGTTTTATTTATATTTTTTATCTCTTTATCCCTATAGTTCATCATCCCTAACATACAAAATGTACATGTAGAAAAACTAAGTGGAAGATCCATGTCATTCATCATTTATCTAGGTGAAATTGTTCCCAAGAGGTCTAGTTTGATTCCCTGACATAAATTTATGTTCTTGTGTTACTAAGAATGCATCTCAGGTATGTCACCAGCCAATTCAAGTATTTTTTCATGGGAAACCTGGGATGGTTAGTGATAAAATGGTATCAAAGCCTTGGATTTTTAGTTACAATGGTTCCTATAGTGACCTCTATTATTTGGGTATCTGGTAGATTGGATTTATGATTGTAGGGACCTGAGAGGTAGGTACGGGGACATAATCAAAAGATCTTTCTTGTTCAGTACCAAGAGTTGTTGTGTTTTTTTTTTGTGGTGATTCTTGAAATTTGAACATTTCTTATTTTTTTCATGTTTATTTTTATTTAAAGTGATGATATTTTGGTTCTTGATAATATTCTATGGGCAATTGTAAGGTTTTCCATGTTTTGGTTGTGAATGGGAAGGTGGAATCCTAGGATCAAGGTTATCAAGAATTATTTAACAAAACATATAGAAATTTTGTGTATTGTTCTATTTAATTTTAGTGGAATTATGTATGTTTTATGCATGGTTTTCCCAACTGTTTGGCTAAACCATGTATAGGAACTAAACTCCATTTAATTTTTTTTTGATGTCCCCATTGACCAATATTTTATTAAGTTGGGTGTAGATGTTATTATGTTGGTTTAAATATATTTTCATGGGATATTCATCATTAAGGGGTTGATATCAATAATGTTTTTTTATTGATATTTGGTTTTCAAATGAGGAAATTTGGTTTTAAAATATTGAAAGGGGTATTTCATAAAATAAAAAGATAATATTTAAAGGTTGATGAAATGTATAAATTTTAAATAGATAACTTGTGTAGTTTTAAATTTATTTCATATAGGAAATTATGGTTTTGAATTTATGTATAGGTTCCAATTAGATTTAAATTTGAACTTTAAATTTTAAAAAATAATCTATGAATTTTTTAAATTGATTAAAAGGGACAATTTTTCACCTGTGGTTTCATGAATTTGAATGATTCTATACATTTTTTTCATGGAAATTTATTTTTGGATTGATATTATTTTAATTTGAGTCATATTTTATTGATTTTTGTATTCTAATTTTTTATTTAGATAATTCCTCTTAGAAGAGTTATGAAGAATCATAGGAGTTTGAGAGTGGCCTATTCAATTGATGAAACCACCCAGGATGATTGTAGAATAGTGTAACTAGTTTCCTCTTAAGTTTTTTCACTATTTCAACGTGATCAAGGATATCTAAGGGATATAGAGTGGATTGAGAGGATTGAGGAGGAATTTAGATTTTTTTTAACCTTTGATGTCATGAGAGTGAGGGTTGTGGTAGTTTTGTTGTAATGGTTGATTATGGATTGTTGGAAGAAGATATTCTTGGAAAAATTACAATTTATAATGACATGGGTGTTCTTTAAGGCCATGATTTTTCAATAGATCCCTCCTAAAGAGTTTATGTTGGAGAAATTGGAAGATCTCATGAGCCTCTATTAAGTTTAATGAATGGTGATGGAGTATATCAACCAGTTTTATGAGATGGTTCCCTTTATTCTAAGATCATATCAATCAATTAAATGAAGTCCCATATATTTGTTAAGGGTATATATTTGGATATCAGTGCTTGTTTTCTTTCATCTTGGCTCATCCTGTTTATATATCTGGTGGAAAAAGCTTTTATAGAATAGTTTTCTTTTATATGGAGACACATGAAAAGTGATAGGATTGTTTTTTTTAGAGCTAGTGAATATTCCCTATCCAATTATTATTGTAAAAAGTATGATCTTATTCTATGAGTTCTTTTTTCTTCAATTATTTCATCCTTAAAGTATATGTTATCTCTCTTGTTCTTTGAGTGTGTTCAGTTTAGGAACACTAAGCCCTCTTATTTGAATGTTCCAAAAACCTATCACCATTATGGTCCATTGGTAAACCTTTAAGAGTTATTTGTATTGAAGCATTATCCTAGAAATAAATCCACATCTACATTAGTGTCATAATAGTGATTCAAAAATATTTTGATTCATTCCATTTTTTTCTTCCATTTTGGGTTTTCTAATTGGTTTTTATTTTTGATCTTTGGTTTGTGTTTTGGATTTGTAGTGTTATGTACTCATATGAAGTGTGTGAATTTTTCATTAACGAATTATCAATGTTACATTTTTTTGTTTTAGTTACTTGATTCTTCTTATTTGGGACTTCAAGTAGTTCCTCCTTGTTGTTTGTTGATCCACTATGGTAATGAATTCTTAAATTGTGTGGAGACCCACTATGGGTCTCCATTTCTTGGACTACTCATTGGGTTATTTAGGTGTGAGATTTTTATTGAATTTCGATTAATATATAATGGTACCAATTTATTTAAATGGTTTCTATAGATTCTATTATAGTTTCATTTCTGTTTTCGGTTAGAACCTTGGATTTTTTACCTTTTCTTTAAAACTTGGTAACTTTATGGGGGCATAATGTGTTATAGTGGGATAATTTTCACTCCCCATTTTATTATATTCCTAATATTTTATTATCTTATTAATATTTTCTTGTATCCTAATATTTCTGGCTAAACTAGGCTGGAATTTCAAATATTTGATGTTCAGTGCAAGGCACATATTTTTTGCATGAATAATAGTAATTTTACTAAGGATTGAAATTATTATTATAAATTTTTCACATGGTTGGTGTCTATTTCTATACACAGTGTGACCAAATAATGTCAATTTCTTTCCATGTCCTATAAGGGGCACCCAACTATTTCCCAGTTTAGAAAACAATGTGGCTAACTCAATTCATTATAAAGCATAAACTCATATTCTACCCTCCAATAATTTTTAACCCCAAATTACCTCACTCTATCATCAATCATCCATGATGCATAAAGTAGTTCCTTGGGAATACCTCCCTTTATCCTCCATTCAATTTTTGGGGGTTTTCATATTCTGTTCTTGGTTTTTTTCTTGAGGTAAAGTATTTTCTCCCTATCATATTATTTCTTCCCAAGTTTTTCCTTATCCTATTGATTTTTTTTTCTTAGATGAATACTAGGGTGAGTTTCGGACCAGATGTGTTGTGATTGTTTTAATTTTATATTGTATAGACTAATTCCCAAGTCTTTATCTTCATGTATTCAATGTTTTGTCATATTCTCACTTCATTTGATGCATGTGGTTCCATGACTTTGATTTTTCATTACATATCATAATTTCTTCAGATTTTCAAATATTTTATTTATAAAAATTAGTATTTTTAGTGGTTTTTGATTCAGTTATATATATATTTATAAAAAATATAATTTATTTTTTGGGTTTTCAAGGAAATGGGAGTATACTTTATGTTATATTAAATTAATAATGGTATTTATTTGTATTTTGATTTCATAATTTATTTTCTATATTTTTGATTCTTTTATATGATTTTGTTAAGGTATTGAGATTTTGTTTACTTGGTATCTTTTTATTTGTGGATTTTCGTGGGTTTATATTTATAAATGTTTTGATCATGATGAGTGTCTTTAAATGTGTATCCTTGTTATTTACCTCAGCATGTTCATTGAATATTGATATATATATGTTCTTATAAAAATTGACACACACTTATGTGTGTGTGTGTGTGCAGACATATGTGTGTGTAGAATGAACCAAGGATTGGTTTTATATGGGATTCACATTGTTTGGTGCAGGGAGGTGGGATGGAGTTGCGATATTTTGATATATTGTTTATGATTGGAATTTAATTGATGCACCTCACCTACTAACACTATTATTTATGGAGATCTAAGGTGTATTAGTGAGAGATGATAGATAGTTACTACCTAGTCCTAGTTATAAATTCCATATCCACTATGGTATTGGAGGTCATAAAGGAATTCCATTAGTGAGGCTCAGTTAGAGTAGTCGGTAGATTATTGACATAGTAATGCATCGATAGGCCTACAAATGGTTCTAACCCAAGTATGTCAAGCATCACTTCATGGGATGTTTATGAATTTCCCATGATTATATATCATTTATTATTTCCTACTTACTACTTTTGGCTACATTACTACTTCACTATTTTATGGTTTGGTAATGGCACGTTCCACTGGTTCCATTTTTATATTAAATTCTTGATTCCAGTGAGTTGGTTTATTTATTGGTTGATGTTTCCTTTGTAGTATTTATTAGGTTCCTTGGTCTATTTTGAGGGTGTTTTCAAGAGGATAAATAAATAATTATTATATTCACTAAATTAGAAAATAATTATTTCTTAAATATTCACATAACCATATAAATAAATATTTATTACCTTGTGAATATACCATAGATAAATAAATATTATATATTCACGTAATTAAAAAAAGACAAGGTCAATAAATATTTATTTAGTATTCAACTAATATAATATTCTTTCAAATAACTAGTGAGTGAATATATTTTATCAACCTAACATGATTAATTATTAGACCATGTGTGATTATAATATTTATTCAAAATGTTAAATTCGTATTGAATTTCACTGAGGTTCTATATACACTTAGTGTGTGACCCTCTAGACACATTTCTCATTGTCATAGGTTAAACTTTATAATGCCCAAGATTAGCATCTAGCATTACACTAAAGAACTCATAGATTAAAGATTTAATGTTTCAATGACATAAAATTTCATATGAATGCACATTATGTAACATAATCATTCTGTCTTGATATATTTAATAAACCAGGCTACACACTAATTTCATCAACCTATATTCTTGATGTCACTTTCATTAAATTTTTTAAAATTAAATTTTCTATAGAATATCATGTCCATATATTTAATTAAACATTTATATTCCCATAAAAGGGATTGAGATATCAAATTTCATTAAATCAAAAATGGGGAAATTTCTATCTCACATTATCTGTTAATGCAATATCATTCATGATGAACCCAACATACCCAACTTCACCATGAACATATGTTATAATGGTTTACAATAATGCATTAAATTATGTAATTCGTGATAATAATTACTACTAATTTTAAATTCTAGGGATCATTACACACATCTATAGATAATAATATCCAATGACACATAAATTTTTATTTCCAATAACTGGATCATGTTATCATAACATCTTTATCTTTAAGATTACCATTTAATAAATTCATGTTAATAATTTTCAATGTCTTATGATCCCTCTACATCTAATTTCCTATATCACATATGTCCCATTAGAAAACATAATCTAGTCAAAAATCTTGTATTTAAGAATACTATAAAGGAACTTCTAGGTTCTTAACATAGTATGGAAGTGTTATTACCTTACAGTGAAACATATAAAATTCAAACATTACAACATATATTTCAGGAATAAGAACAATTATCATGTCGTAATATATAAAATTATATTCAATACAATGAATTTTCTTATAATACAATAGTAGTTTGTTTAAGTGAACCAACTTAAACAGTCTCTCAATTTTACTAGAGATAACTGATAACAACTTTGTTTTTAAGATTCCCATAACAAATATACTTCCTCTGAGATATGGCTATAACTTATTATTTCACCTTTCTATGCAAGTATTTTTACTTATTGTGGCCCCATCACTATGAGAAAAACCCTCATGAGATAATATCACCAAGTGTATAAATATTTTCATCTATTATCTTTGACATTGTAGATAATTATATAGTTAAAATCCATCATGCTAAGATTGAATTTTCACTATTTGGGAAAAACACAAAAAATTAGATCAAATCATTGCTAAACATTCTTCATAATCTATATCGGAAGACACAATGCCCTCACTTTAATGTATATATGGAAACTATATGCAATATTATTATTTTACCTATGTATATTATCTCAACTAATATGTGATACTATATCAAACTAATCTAAAGAAGCCTCTTTTTATATTCCATAAAAACTAATATTCCTATTTCCCCAATAAATATGAACTCATTTAGTTTCCCTCTCTTAAGTACTGCCGAATAATTCTGGCCTCCAATCAATGTTTCCATCCTTGTCTCATTTTATATTAGAATTATATTATTTATGAATAATCAAGATCAAAAATATGTATATAACATATAATGTTAGATATATTTCTAAATTAATTTTAGGAATATGTATTCCATACATCATAAGAATACCAAGTGACACTAGAAACAATTTGGATGTATTATTCCACCTTGTATTTTTCACTATCATGTCAAATGTGTACTATAAATTAGATTAAGAAACCCGTCTATATAAGATATTATATCATGTTACCGAAAACTTTAGTTCCTAACTAATTAATTTTAAATAAAGACTTTAGTCTTTTATAACCATAAGAATAATAATATTTTTTCTATATATTTTCAAAAATCCCTTTCTTGAAGAATTGTTGTTCTCCCACTAACCTCTTTTAGATACCTAGAAATATTTTGTTTCAAATTATTATTATATGATAATTAAACTTGTTTCAATCCATAAATTCATCCATGTAACTTTTGATCTATAATAACTTTATTTAATGTTTTCAACCTTCTTGGTCAAGTTATGTAGACATGTTCCATAAAGTCTCCTCACATAGAGGTGGGATGGACATTTAATAGCTAATATAATATTTATATTATCTACGTTAAGTTGAGTTCAAATTGATTTAATACTAATGGATTTGTGTAACCATTCAATATTTTTTTACATTTCTTATACCATACATGTATTGTTTTTATTGAATACCTAGAAATGACTTTACATCAACAAAAAATAATACAGAATGAATTTAGGTACATAGAATATGGAATTGAATTCATAAGAACCTTTCAATCATAGATAGTTGAAACTTTATTCTTTCTAAAGGATTTATTATTCTTATCAAATCATATATCACCCACATTGGTCAATATAAAACCACCAATATTGTTTTATCAATCATATATACTATGTGACTCTAGAAAAATTCCTCCCACTAATACTTGGGGATTTTAATGTTCTTATAACAACTTGTTCATCTGGATATAATATTACAATGAAGTATTTCATACTCCCACTATCTCCTAATATATTTAAATCCATCATAAAATTAAAATATGTTTAATCTATACATTGTATATCTTGGGGATTTTAATAACCTTAGTGCAAATACAATATTTAATTTAGATACACCTTGTGTTTTAATTATCCACATTTGAAGTTGTCCTCATATTTAATAATGGATACCATCAAAACACCTAAGGAATTTACATAATGTATTTCCTTATAAGATACCCATTATTCAGTATAGTTTGAATATGGTTAGTTTTTACACTATTATTTTCATAATCATATATTGAAAAGAATTATGAAAGACTATAATACATAGATAAAATTGCTCATCAATATTACCTTATATATAGATGTGAATAAGGCTATATGAGTTTAATAAAACCATCAATCTACATTAAAAGATAAATTAGTACTTGGTTAATATGTACTCTGACATACCACCCCAAAGGATCTTATATCCATTACTAAGTGGATACAATACTTCACTGAGAATTCCTAATATTTCTTAAGGAATCTTATAGAGTATATGAATTCGCCTCTATATTTTCCATGGAATAATATAAACTATGTAGATAAACTAACTCCAAAATCATTCTATCTTTGATTTATATCTGAATTTTTCTTATCATTAAACATAAGTATGCATTATATATTATATTTTTATCTCTAAAAAGTATATACATCATAATTGTAATATATATTACAACTAATAGTTTTATTTGACTAAGAATAATCTTTCCAAAATTAGGAATGAGTATTATAGTTATATTCATCATTTATAATAGATATTGGATATTTATGATTCAAGTTTTTTTAAACTACTGATTAAGTGTATTTTACCAGAAAAACAATAACTATAATAGAAATAATGTCTTTTCATGTTTATTAGAAAACTATGATAAATTTATAGAAACACTTAACAAAAATAACAATTAAACTAAAATCAATGTAATGGGAAATACAAAGTTATGTGTTTAACCTTTTTGACATAGGAATCACCCTTTATAAAACACAATAAAAACAACATAATTATAATATCATGTGTTTCTCACTGCTTGAGGTTCCATAGAGTAACACTTACGGATCTAGTACAGAAAAAATTTAAGTTATACACAAAATATTTTGATAGAAATTCAAAATTACAGGATAATGAAACATTTAAAACAAAATGTAATTTTTATGTTTCGATTTTTATATAATTACGAACAATATTTAACTAGTATATACCATTTTCTTTATATAAAAAGTATATTTTTTATTATATAAGAAATTACTTAATCCATAAAAAGACTTCAAAATCTCCCAAAAATACTCCACTAAATATACTCTTCTTGACACATAATCCATATTACTTTTATTCATAAATTTAGAAATCGAAATATAATAAATGGGTGAACTATGATGCTTAGTAAGGGTGAAAATAAGTGGTAATAATAAAATATTATAAGTGAACATAAAATAAGAATATGGGTATAATCATAAAACATGATAAAGATATACCAAACATTGAATAGATCACAAATCCTGGAATTTATCTTTTAAAAACATAATACATGAATCAAAATATTATAAAAACATCATTCAATAAAGATGATCCCTGAGAACATAACACAGTAATGATAATAAGTATAAAATTGCGATATCTTTCAAATATATAAAATAAATAACTATAGGTAAACATTACTTTCATGATCCACACCATAAATTCCCATGATCATGAGAAACTAAAATATACACATGAATACTTTTATCTTGTAAGATATAAAATTTTAACCAATGTATTATAGGGAGAAATATGACCTCACCCATCATTAATCTATTCATTCATGTTCTATAAGAAATAATTCATTCATAATATCATAAATAAACCAAGGGAATAAATTGGATTTCATTCAACACATCATAAATAACCCAGGTAATAAAATTCATTTAATATCATTTTCAAATGGATTCACATAATGAAATCATAAACATGATAAACCCATGGAAATAAAAATTGGTATCCAAATATATTTCGTAACATTCTTGGTAAATATCCTTCAATAAAGATAAATCATATTGGGTTTACATGATATATATAGATGTTATATAGATAACTGAATAATTTATACAACCAATCAATTTATAGCATCTAGCTAAACACCCTTCAATAAAAATAATAAAATATAGAGTGTTCATAATGGAAATGAATTGAATGAAATTTTAATCCTACTCATGTTGGATGCTTATGAAAGATAAATTTAGTGCTGGATCATATATTTGATAAAAAAATAACACTACATAATGCATCCAAATAAATAAGGTGAATGGTAAAATTTGAATAATATCCTCGATCAATTATCATATAGGTCAAAAGACAATTACACATAAAAGAAAAAAAATTGGATTTTTTGAAAAAAATAACTTCAGAAATAGTAAATATCCCTAATATTTTGAAATAATTTTAATAGAATTTTCTTATAATAATATGAGAAAAATAATTTCTTTTAGAAACCATGAACACAGAGAGAAATGTTTTTTTATAAAATGATAAAGGATCTGCTAATAAAATATTAAAAAGAGATGCTTCTAAAACCTTTTCAACAATTCCACATATGAAAAACATTAATAATTTATTTAAAACTTTTAAATAAGTTAGATTAGTATAAAATGATATTAATTAATTATTTAGTCATAGATAAGTTCACTCAAAAAAATCAACCAATGAATATGGACATTGAAAAAGGGAGGTTCCCTGCAGAAAAAAATAGTAGGGTCAGTTTCTTTACAATGGGTAAATAATGATCTAGGGGATAATAAAATAGGGAGAAGAAAATAAAAAAACCAAAAATTATTTGAGTAGAACAAAATTATAGGTGTTCTAGAAATAAAATTATACAAATTCCACAGAATGATTATCTTTCAAAATAAATCTCTAATTGAAAATAAGATTTGTGATAAAAACCCTCACGGTTTATTTAATGTAAGAATCAAAGGAACTAGAGAGGAAGATCATGAAATGGAAATTAAAATATCATAAAATGTAATATAAATCATACTTGAAATAAATAGGTTAGTCAATATTCCATATAAAAGAAACAATGGTTTGAAATATCAAACATGTCTCATGAAATTAAATTTGAGACAAGGAACCCCTTACAACCTTAGAGACTTTTGAGTCAAAACCAAATAAGGGAAATAAATTAAAATAGAAAATTTAATATCATGGAATATATTACAATCATTATAAAATATATTAGAGGGGTAGTAGATACACCATTCTGAATAAAACATGGTGTATAATTAGAAATATCTCTCAAGGGGTAAAAATTTGAGACAAGAAAGCCTTACGGCTTGAGTGTCACCTAAATTGAAAACCATTGAAGATAAAGAGATTGAAATTAAAATTAAAATACCATGAAATATACTACATTATATAATATAAAAAATAGGACATATATAAACCATATTAAAGTAAATTTTTATATAATAAGAATTTTGTCTCCAAAAATACGAATTGAAACCAACAAACCACTTTCAAGTAACAAAATCATTATGGTAAGAAACATTTGATAAAGAGGGTATAAAGAAGTCGTTTAGTTCCCCAAGAGGAAGGAGGAAATGTAATAAAAAAATTATTTATATATTTTAAGGTTTTTAATCATATTTTATGTGGTTTAGATAATGATTTAAAATAAATATGAAAAATGATACTTCATGGAGGAGGTAGTTCAAACAACACACGGTTAATACCATCATATCTTAGTGATTGAGAGGGGGTAAAGGTAGATAATGAATTTACCTCTAATTATAAAAATTAAAATACATATATCATATATATTCATCAATAACACTATTAAAACCAAACATTATAGATGGTTAAAAAAATATAATATGTCACTTTGTGGTGGTGGTAGTACGCACAACACATGATCAATATTCTTCAGTTTTTATAAGTTGGTGGGATAGAATAAATAATGGGCTTTAATTAATATAAAACATACTGGAATATTAATTATATTTATTTAATTATATTATTGTGGTTATAATTGGTTTGGAAGGGGAATATTATGAATAAAGGATTAAGAAAAAGGTAGTAATTATATCCAGAGATTGATTTTTCTCTTAAAAATATTCTTTAAAATAGAGTCTATAAGCTAACTAATGGTGACAATAATATTAATTACATAGTTTTGGGTTCTATAAGTAATAAAATTGATTAATTTTAGGAATAAATTTAATGCTAAAGGTGTAACATGAAGTGGAGGACGTGATCCCCTTTTATAATTGAAGAGGAGGAAAATTTTGAAAGCATCCTTTACATTTTCAATAATTTGATGTTACTAATAAGGATTCAAAGGATAAAAAATTGATAAAAGTAAAGGTTAGGTGTTGTTTTGTTGATTCAGACCTCAACCATATACCTGAAAATAATTTTTAACATGTTTTGAGCCATTTAATCTTAGTAAATCTGTAACAGTTCATACTTTTCGACTTGTTATGTAGTTAAATTCAGTAGATTGTGGTGTTTGGGGGATGTTTATAAATATTTGTGGAGTTAATAGTGGATTTTTAGACTAAATTTTAGATGGGGATGGGTTTTGTGGAGTGGGGGATTATTTTATGTCATAAGTGGGTGTTTGTAGTACAGAGAGATCAGTTGTGGTGTAGAGCCTTAGGAAGTAGAGTTATTGTGGCTCTCTCTTCTTCAACATAGTTACGGTGTGAATTATTTGTTGTTATTTTGAGTTTAGGAGGAGGATTTATACTATTTCCTTTGATTTTTTTGGTTGTTCCATGAAATTAGGTTTCTTTGTTGCTTACATATTTGAGATAAAATTTTGTTTCATAGTGGTTTTCCTTGTATTGTGGACCTTCCCTTAGTTTATAAGATCTATATAATTCACCTCACTATGGTTCCCATACATGTCTTTGACCATACCCATTGTGTCTTGGTCCCTCCATTTACACTATAGTTTTTTCCCATGATAGTACCTTTGTGTCATGGTGTAGGATGTTGCAGCATAGTCTTATAATTTTAATTTTTACTATAAAATTTAGTCCCCCCATAAACCCAATTTTACTCCTAAATTTTCCCTTGATTCTTGTGTTACACCTAGGATATATTAGGATACCTTTCACCACCTCCTTGTGGAATTTTATTCTTGAAATTCATAAATTGATCATTTTTAATTCTAAGGTGAATCCTTTCTTTTCCAACCCATTTCATTTATTTTTCTTCATTATAGAAAATAATTTTCTTGGGTGGATGGATTGTTTGGGTGATGAAGTGTCAATAGATTTATATAAGGATTATTTTTTAGGTTTTTATTCCATAAATGGTGTGATCTTGGTCATAAAGAAAACTCTTCTTCATTACATCCCTGTTCAGCAAATTGGAAAGATTTTTTTAAGGTAAGGGATCCTCATTATCTCTCTTTTTAGTGTATGTGTGGAGATTTTAAGCTTTTGACATCCAATTAGTTCATAGTAAGGGTTATATTAATAAATATAATTAATCAGTTTAATTGAAATTTTTGGTAATGTGGAGTAATCTCATGTGTTTACTATTTTTTGAAATTTCATTTTATGATACTTTCTTATTTATATTACTAAAAATAACTATTATTGAAAAATTTATTTTTGATGTTATTTTTGTGGATTATGATGAAATTATTTTGATTATTTGATTAATATAACCATACATATAAAATTATAACCACTTATGTATGGTTAATGAACCAGTTACTAATAGAAATCATGAATTTTTTGATAAAACCCACGCTGAAGAAGATGAGATGTTATGAAGGTCAGTGAATTAAATTTTTGGTAGATGTGGAAGCCGATATTTGTTTTTATGTGTTTATGTGATTATTATGTTGTATTTTTTGAATTTTTGGAAATATTTTGGGGATATTACTGGTGACTGTAGTGAATGGCTTTAAAGTAGAATGTTGTGGTAATGAGGCTGTGTTTTTTGGAAATGGAGGTGATGATGGATAATGTCCATTGTTTTTTATAAAGTTTTTTTGTGTGGTTTTTGTGGTTAGACATTTGGGTTTTGGTTATATCTTGAAATATATTTTGATGTTGTTTTGGTTTATGTGGGGTGGATGAGTTGTGGTGTGGTGTAGTTGTGTTAGTTTCCTAGTTAGCCATGGGGTGAATTCAAAATGATGAAATTAAAATATCATTAGGTATATTTAAATAATAAAGTGCTGAAATAAATATGTTTTAATTAGATTAAATTATATGAAAGGTAAATAAATAGCCTATGATAATGTGAAATTAAATTTCAAAGTGGGAGTTAGTGTAAACACAATATTTATAGAAATATTGGAACTTTTAATTGGAATGTGGGATTGTGTGACTTGTGTGTGTTAGTTGTGTTGTGTCACGTATTAGTGGTGGAAGTGGATATTGGTAGAGGTTTTGAGACATTGTGTTAATGTTATGAGATATGTTGATGCACTTTTTAAAAACCTATATTTTGTTCTTGTGTGTTATAAATTTATCTTGTATTTTTATGTTATTCTTACCCATGCTCCACCTGACTTAGATAACCTTACCAACACCAAAATGTTTTGGGTTTCGGGTGTTTTATCCAATATCTAGGATGGTGTTGAATCATATAGATAGCTACACCCACTTCCTAGATCTCTTGTCTATGTGTTTTTGTTACATATGGTCTATGATGAATTAAAAATATAGAGCACTAGAAGTGGTTATTGATGAGAGGATAAGGTGTTTCTTAGTAGAGGTAGTGAATGGTTTGAGGAGGTAATGAGGTTTATTTATTTCATGTTCATGATACCTTACTATTATGGTTACCTGGAATAGGTTATGGGATGATGAGGTTGTGATACAATGATTGGAATGGGTTGAGAGGGATGTATTTCTTATTATGTTGAGGTTGTGATGAATTGATTATAATAGGTTGAGATATGAGACTTTCCAATTATGATGATTCTTTTTTTGGTATGGTGATGATAGATATAGAATGGATGGGAGCACAATACATTTTATGTTGGGGAATGAGAGAGTAAAATCAATGGGGAAGTGGTTGCATTTTCTGTAACATCCCAGCTAAATAAAGAATAATAAATTTTCATATTTATTAATATTTGTGAATTAAATATTAATTTAACTTTAAAGAGGACTCTATCTTCAATGGCTAACCCAGTACACAACAATGAGTTTCTTTGAAATCTTACATTGCGTACTAATAATATAATAATATTATTTTAAATGGTAGTTAACGCCTAGTCATTGTATTATTGATAATGAATATAACTAACTATAATATGAATATACATGTTTTTAAATGCTTTTACATTTATCCAATAAATTTTTGTGGATTAAAATGTGAGTTCATCCAATTTTAAGCACAGATACTCTAATATTCTTTAAAAGGTATATTTACCACCTTTTAATGGTGAAACCTCTTTAAATATAGTTTTGTTCACTTTTATATTTTATATTTAACAAAATAAAATTCTTCTTTAGAATCAGGACAATAAATTTTACTTTGGATGAAATTTTGGAATTTTTTTGATAAAAATCATTTTTAATGAATAGTGAAAAATATTGTATTTTAATTCAAAACTTCCTTTTAATCTAATTTATTTATAAGGTTATATTATCTTTTAAATTGGGTTTAAAGTGTAATTATATTATGTTTTTACTATTAACACCAATGTTGTTCATTCGAAGTAATTTCACTTTGAAATTCGACATAAATAAGTGTAAATCTTTTGATAGTTATTGTTTCTTAAAAACGCGCCTTTTGTTTTGACAATGGGAATTAATTTTAAATTAATTTATGTCACTTATGTGTTTTGAATTTTGAAAAATGTATTAAATATTTGGAATCAGGAGGTCCAAATATTTTAAATTGGTAACTTTTATTTTTTGACATTATGAATATTTACTTTAGTAAATATTTTATTTATCATGGTTAAAGAGTAAATCTGGTAAATAAGGGCAAAAAAATATTATTATAATAATATAAAATTACCCTAAAATGTGTCCTAATCCTATTGGTTGATACATTTCCGACCATGGGAATCCTTGGGTCTATTTTGGGACCTCATGGAGACACTTGGGTGTGATAATGACACTTTATTTTAATTAACATTAAGTAAAGGCAAAAATGACATAAACAAATATTTTTTAGTAAATCAATTTTTACATGGGGTTATATAAGTTATATATTATACTATAAATATGAATTTAAAATCTAAAAATATTTCCTTTATCATGGTGTTTTTTTATAATTTTTAGAAATCAAATAAATAAAATTATTTATGACACAATAATGATGCAATGTTTACCTCATTAATGAAAGATTTAAATAAATAAGATTATAAATACTAAAACAATATCCAAAACCTATCCAACTATTACTGGATGATTTTATTTCTAACATTAGTCATCGTGTCTTTGACTTTAATGATATTTGTACATTTTTCAACTGAACATAATTTTATAATAAAATAATTGTTTCATACTTTCCTAAAGAGCCCCTCCTCCCCCTTATAAAAGGACACTACTTCAAACCCATTCCTCACACCTCTCAAGCCCCTTGTCTCATCCAACCTCTGCCTAAGTAATCTCCTCACATCCCTCTACTCCTCCTAGATTCCTTACCTTAGGCATAACGCACTTCAAGTAATCCTTTCTGTTCAAACCAAAGGGAGATACCTGATTTAAAGGTAACATCTTCTTTTAAGTCCTTTTATTTTATTTTACATCTCCAACCCTCTAAACTCATTTTATTAATTTCTTTTATAACAAATCAAGTATCCTATGTATACTAGGTTTTTTTATACTAATTATTCTAACTACACTTACACACACCTCCGTATAATGGGTAAAGAACATACTATTTTTGTGGACGGCGAACTACTGCCTCATGAAATGATGATTGTTCAATTATCTCCTACCACCTTTAATGGTGGACATTATGATGGAAATGTATATATATGTGATATAAATTATATTTATATTGTTTCTATACTTCTTTATTTTTCATTTATATCATACCCTTATGGTTTCCATTATGGGTAAATATGATAATTTCATTTGAGCAAGTGAGGACTACCGCCCCCTCAAAGTGATATACCTCGTTCATATCATACGAAAAACGTATAAAGGAAGGATTTACTGAAATTATATATGATACTATAATTTAATTATAATATAACTATGTATCATTAAGTTTTCATTCAATTAAAATACGAAATAGAAATGAAAGTAGCGTTCATGCGTACGTACGACTTATCGTCTCCATGAATGGTGCATTTCATTTATTATCTCCAAATGTTATGTACTATTATAAATACATATATATACTCGATATATATGACATACATGATATCTAAATCATGAATTTCATTATGGAGATAATGGAATTTTGTCCACTTGAACAACTTGTAATTATAAGAAGTTCATTTTTGACTCTCAAGCACCAAATATCGACAAAACGACCATTATTAACTTAAATGGTTACATAATGTTTATAACATGGTAATGAGTGATATAAAAGGAATAATAAACTTGAAAATGTTCTTAATAAAGTATAAATTAACTTTAGTTTATTATTCGGGATATTACAGAATGATCGAGTCAAGTCGGACATGAGGTAAGGGACTTCGTCTCAATCTCCTTTCATTGAGGCATATTTTGATTTATACATGAATTTATTTTATATGGTATATAAAAACCTTTGACTTTTTCTTTCATTCAAAGTGAATATTTTTCTATGATAAGTTTTACTAAATGACAAAAGGAATGTTATTAACATTTGTGGCAAAAATGACCTCTCTGTCGCCGTAATCATTAGTTAGCTTCCTCTATAAGACTTAATGTTTTTTAAAATGAAAAAGAAACCCCTTATTCTGTTTTTTTTGTGTTTTAGTATTGAAAATGGTTTTTTAAATTGATTTATTATTTCAATATATTTAAATGATATATTTTTTTTTCAAATGAAATTTTATTAGTGAAATATTTATATTTGCAATATTTTATATGTTATGATTTTATAATGGTACTTGGACATTTGACAGGTGGTTATGTGATAAACCAAATGAAAGGTGGTGTCGTGATAAACTAGGATGGGTGGTTACATTATAAACTCTAATGCATTGGGCATGGAAGTCGGCTGAATGGTTATTCCATCTAGTGATATGTGTGGATGTTGGTCGTATGGTTATTCCATCAAAGTATGTTTATTTCCCAAGTTACCTTTATATGTTATATGTTCTTTATATGAGTTTTATGGTAATATTTTGGTTAAAAAAATAGTTAGAAATGATCTTTTATTCAGTGAAGAGTATTTAATACTTCATAAAGGTGAAATTTATTACTTATTATAAGGTATTCATGGTTTACTTGTTTTTCTGAAAAACTAGCAGTTTTCCTTCTTTGTGTATCTCTTGCTAAGCATTTTGTGCTCATCCCATGTTTTTTAAATGTTTTTCACAGGACCTAAAGTGGATTAGGGTCAAGTATGAGATCAAGAAAAATTCATGTTGTCTAAAACCTGAAACTATACATGACTTTTTTCGAAAAGTTTTTATTTTATAAAAAAAAATTAAACTGAGTTGAAGTGTCTACTTTGTAATTTTTGAGATGAAATTTAAGAGTTATGGCCTAACTATCTAAAACTCTAAACCTGAAAATATCCTCAATGTTAATTATTCATTTAACTCAATATTATGTAATGTTTTATGGTTGGATCCTTATAGTTGGTATCAGAGGTTGATTTAGATAAATTTAGAAGTTAGGATATTTTTAAATTAAAGTATATAAATTAATTTATAGTAAGATAAAAATGATATTGCATTTACATATTACCATGTTTCTTCACCTAAGATATTTCTACGTTAATAATGGTTTTTCAAAGAAAAAATGGGGTAGTTGTGCTAGGAAGGAATACAGAGGGAAATGACCTTCCAAATCAGCATCCTGAGATGGTCAGAATCAGAATTGAACAGTTTGTTGCAGTAATGACTCAGGTGATAAATGTTGGTTGATTTTTTAGATGATATTTTGGTTTATTCTAAAATTAAATAGGGGCATTAAATTAATTTAAGGTTTAGATTTCAAACCTTAGAAGAAAAGAAATTGTATGGGAAATATAGAAAGTGTGAGTTTTGGTTATAACAAATTTCTTTCCTTGGTCACATTGTTTCAAAAAAATAGAATAATTGTTGATCCTGCTAAAACAAAAGTTGTTGAAGAATGAAAAAGACCCAAAAATATAACTGAGATTCATAGTTTTCTTGTATTAGTGGGTTATTATGGGAGGTTCATTGAGAATTTTTTACGGTTATCTAGTCCAATAACTAAGTTAACTCGAAAAGGTGTTAAGATCATTTGGACAAAAGAATGTGATGATTTTTTTCAGGAATTGAAAAGAATATTGGTGAATGCTCCTATTTTGGAATTACCTTCTAGATATGGTGAATTTGTTATCTATAGTGATTCTTTGTTGAAAGGACTTGGTTGTGTCCTTATGCAAAATTATCAGATAATTTCTTATGCTTCATATTAGTTGAAACCTCATGAGTTAAATTACCCTGCACAAGATTTGGAATTAGTTTCTATTGTTTTAGCTTTAAAAATTTGGAGGCATCATCTGTATGGAGTAAAATGTGAAATATATACTAACCAAAAAAATTTAAAGTATATATTCACCCAGAAATAATTTAACTTGAGATAGAGGAGATTGATATAATTAATCAAATATTATGATTTCACGATCCTTTACCATCCAAAACAGGCAAATAAAGTGGCTGATGCTTGGGTCGAAAAAGTAATGTTACATTAACCATTATAGATTTGGAACGAGATCCTTTGTTTTTTGATTTGATGAAATTTGGCATAGAATTTGTTGGTGTAGGAAATTCCTCTGTTTTTTTCAGGTGTCTATGAAATCATATCTATTAGACAGAATAAAGTAAGTCCAGAAAGAAGACAGTGAGTTACAGAAAAAGGTAGAGTTGGTTTAGAAGGGTAATTTTCCTAAATTTAACATTGATAATTATTGTGTTTTGATTTTTGGGAAAAGATTATGAATGCCTTGTGATTCACAGTTGAAAAATGAGTTGTTATGTAAAGATCATAGTTCTTCATTTTCAGTTCATCCTAATAGTACTAAGATGAAAAGAGATCTTCGGGAGTATTACTGGTGGGATGGAATGAAAAGAGATATTTTTGACTTTACTGTGATGTGTTTGACATGTAAATAGGTTAAAGTAGATTGGAATTTACCGAATTCAATGCTTTATCCATTACCAGTTCCAGAGTGGAAATGAGAAAATATTTCCATTGACTTTATTATGGTATTACCAAAGACATCCCTAAGTAATAATGTAATCTGGTTTATTGTTGATCGATTGACTAAATTGGCTCATTTCATTCCTATTCAAGATACTTTGTCTCTAGATCAAATTTCTTGGTTATATGTTAAAGAGGTAGTCAGGTTGCATGGAGTTCCTCTCTTTATTATATCTGATCGTGATCCTAGGTTTACTTCTAACTTTTGGAAAGGCCTTCAGAAGTAGTTGGGTACTGAATTAAATTTTATAACATCTTTTCATCTGCAATCAGATAGAGAGTCAAAACGAACAATTTAGAACTTGGAGGATATGCTACGTACTTGTTCACTAGATTACCAGGGAAGTTAGGACCAACATATTTCTTTGGTTGAATTTTTATATAATAACATTTTCCATTCTGGTATACAGATGGCTCCATTTGAGGCATTATATGGGAAGTGATGTCGAACTCCAACTTTTTGGGATGATGTAGGAGAAAGGAAATTGATAGGGCCATAATTGGTAGAAGAGATGGCAGAAAAAGTTCAGTTAATTCACAAGAATATGAGAACAGCTTAGAGCAGGTAGAAAAGTTATGCAGATAACTGAAGGATATTTCTTTCAAGGTTGGTGATCATGTCTTTCTCAGAGTTTCTCCATGGTAAAGTGTGATGTGTTTTGGAAATAAGGGAAAGTTGAGTTTGTGGTTCATTGGACCCTACGAAATCCTAGAGAAGGTTGGATCAGTTACCTTAAGAGTGTCTTTACCTCCAAGTTTATCCAAGGTACACAATTTTTTTTATGTTTTAATGTTGAGAAAGTATATACCATATCCATCTCATGTTTTGAGCCCCGAAGTAGTTCAGTTAAAAGAGAGTCTCTCTTATACAACCAGTTCAGATTCTAGACCGAAGAGAGTAAATATTTCTGAATAAGGTAATTCATTAGGTAAAGGTTTTGCGGAAAACCCATATGGTTGAGGAGGCAACGTGGGAATCTGAAAATGCGGTGAGGGATAAATACCCCCACTTATTTGAAAAGTGAATAAAAATTGCGAGGATGAAATTTCCAAAAGTGGGGAAGGATGTAACATCCCAGGTAAATAAAGAATAAAACATTTTAATATTTATTAATATTTGTGAATTAAATATTAATTTTACTTTAATAAGGAATCTATGTTCGATGGCTTACCTGATACGCAACAACGGGTTTCTTTAAAATCTTACATTCCACACTAATAATATAATAATATTATTTTAAATGGTAGTTAATTCCTAAATATTTTATTAGTGGGAATAAATAAAACTATCTACAATATGATTATACATGTTTGTTACATGTTTTTACATTTATCCAATAAATTTTAGAGGCTTAAAATGTGTATAAATCTAATTTTAAGCACAAAAACTCTAATATTCTTTAAAAGGTAGATTTACCCCCTTTTAATGGTGAACCCTATTTAAATATAGTTTTGGTCACTTTTCTATTTTCTATTTTAAAAAATAAAATTCTTTTTTAGAATTGGGAAATCAAAATTTACTTTGGATGAAATTTTGGTGTTTTTCTGATAAAATTCATTTTTAATGAATAGTGAAAAATACTGTATTTTAATTCAAAATTTCCTTTTAATCTAATTTATTTATAAGGTTAGATTATATTTTTAATTTCTTTTAAAGTGTAATTACATTATTTTTTACTATTTTATCCAATTTTGGTCATTGGAAGTAATTTTACTTTGAAATTGGACAAAAATAAGTGCCAATCTTTTGATAGTTATTATTTCTTAAAAACACGTCTTTTGTTTTGACAGTGGGAAGTAAGTTTAAATTATTTTTTTCCACTTCATTGTTTTGAATTTGGAAAAATGGATTCCAAATTTATAATCATGAGTTTTAAATAGAGTTAATAGATAACTTTTAATTTTAGACATTATAAATATTTACTTCAGTAAATATTTTATTTACCATGGTTAAAGGGTAAATCTGATAAATAAGGGTAGAAAAATATTATTATAATAATATAAAATTACCATAACATGTGTCTCATTTCTATTGATTGTTATATTTCCGACCATGGGCATATTTGGGTTCATTTGGGGACCCCATGGAGCCACATGGCTATGATAATGACACTTTATTTTAATTAACTTTAAGTAAAGGCAAAATGACATAAACAAATATCTTTTAGTAAATTAATTTTTATATGGGTTTATATAAGTTATCTATTTGACTATAAATATTAATTTTAAATATAAAAATATTTCCTACATCATGGAATTTTATTATAATTTTTAGAAATCAAATAAATAAAATTATTTATGACACAATAATGATACAGTGTTTACCTCATTAATGAATGATTTAAATAAATAAGATTATAAATACTAAAATAATATCCAAAACCTATAAAATTATTATTGGATAATTTTATTTCAAACATGAGTCATCTTATCTTAGACTTTAATTATTTATGGACCATTTAAAATAGAAGATAAGTTTATAATAAAATAATTGTATCAAACTTTCTTAAAGATTCCCTCCTCCCCTTATAAAATGACACCACTTATAACCCATTTCTCACACCAATCAAGCCCCTTGTCTCGTCAAAAATCTTCATAAATAAGCTACCAACATCTCTATCCTATTCTAGAAGCCTTACCTTATGCATAAGTAACTTCAATTAAACTTTTTGGTTCAAACCAAAGGGAGATACCAGATTTAAAGGTAACTTCTTCTCTTAAGTTCTTTTCTTTTATTTTACTTCGGAAACCCCCTAAACTATTTTTATTCATCTATTTTATAACAACCCTAGTATACTAAATATATTAAGTAGTTTTTATGATAATTATTCTAACTACACTTATATACACCTCCATCTAATGGGTAAAGAATATATTGTTTCTGTGGATGGTGAACTACTCCCTCACGAAACGATGATTGTTCAATTATCTTCAACCGCCTTTCATGGGGGCCATTATGATGGAACTCTATTTATATGTGATATATATTATATTTATATTTTCTATATTCCTCTTTATTTTTTATTTATATCATACCTTTATGGTTTCCATTATGGGTAAACACGATAATTTCATTTGAGGAAGTGCGGACTACCGCCCCCTCAAAGTGATATAACTCGTTCATATCATACGTGGAATGTATAAAGGAAGGAGTTACTGAAATTATATATAATATTATACTTAAATTAAAATATAACTATGTATCATTAATTTTTCATCCCATTAAAATACAAAATAGAAATGAAAGTAGTGTTCATGCGTACGGACGACTTATCGTCTCCATGAATGGTGCATTTCATTTATTATCTCCAAATGTTATGTACTATTATAAATACATATATATACTGGATATATATGATATCTAAATCATTAATATCATTCTGGAGATAATTTAATTTTGACCACATTAACAACTTGTAATTATAAGAAGTTAATTTTTGACTCAATTACCAAATATCAACAAAATGACCATTATTAACTTAAATGATTACCTAATGTTTATAACTTAGTAATAAGTGATATAAAATGAATAATAAACTTGGAAAATGTTCTTAAGAAAGTAGAAATTAACTTTAGTTTATTATTCATGAGATTAAATAATGATCGAGTCAAGTCGGACACGAGGTAAGGGACTTCGTCTCAATCTCCTTTCATTGAGGCATATTTTGATTTATACATGACTTTCTTTTATACGGTATATAAACATAGTTGACTCTTCATTTCATTCAAAGGGAATATTTTTCTACGAGGCCTTTTACTAAATGACAAAAGGAATATTTTTAACGTTTTTGGCGACAGTGACCTCTTCATCGTCATAATCATTTGTCGGATTCCTCTATAAGACTTAATGATTTTTAATGAAAAGGAAACCCCTTATTTTTTTCGGTGTTTTGGTATTAAAAATTATTTTTGAAAACGATTTATTATTTCAATATCTAGAAATGATTTATTTTTATTTCAAATGAAATGTTATAAGTGAAATATTTATATTTGTAATATTTTATGTGTTATAATTTTATAATGGTACTTGGACATTTGACGGGTGGTTATGTAATAATCTAAATAAATGGTGGTTTTGTGATATACCAAGATGGGTGGTTACATTATAACCTCCAATGCATTGGGTATATAAGTCGACCGCATGGCTATTCCATTTAGTGATATATGTGGAAGTCGACCGTATGATTGTTCCATCTATGCATGTTTATGTCCCAGGTTACCTTTATATGTTATATATTCTTTATATAGGTTTTATGGTAATATTTTGGTTAAAAAATGGTGAGAAATTATCTTTTATTCAGTGAAGAGTATTTACTAATTCATAAAAGTGAAAATTATTACTTATGATAAGGTATTCCTCGTTTCCTTTTTGTTTTGGAAAACTAACAGTTTTCCTTCTTTGTGTATCTCTTACTGAGATTTTTATGCTCATCCCATGTTTTTGAAATGTTTTTCACAAGACATAAAGTTGATTAGGGTTAAGTATGGGATCAAGGAAAATTCTTGTTTTCTAAAACCTTGAACTAGGCATGACTGTTTTTTCAAAATAAAATTATTTTATGTAAAAAATGGAAACTGAGTAGAAGTGTCTAGTTTGTAATTTTTGAGATGAAATGTAATAGTTATGGCCTAACTCTATAAAACTATAAACCTGATAAGATCCTCAATGTGAATTATTCATTTAATTCAAGATTATGTAATGTTTTAAGGTTGGGTACTTATATTTTACTTTCTTATATTCTTTCAATGTTATGTTATTATACTTTGATTTTTTATTTGGTAAGAGTGACATAGTGATATTTGGATGGAAAAATGACTTGTTTAGGTTCAGTGGTTCTACTTTTTGTTCATAGGTGTATTAGTATACTCTTTTCACATGATCATGGGAGACTCTAGGTATTATCTTACCGATTATACATGTTATTCTCACCTACGTATATGGAAAATGTTTTTCTAGTTTCGGGGAGTATTTCAAGGACTAAGATGGACATTAATAGCTTGGGTATTGAAGCTATTGTTGATTAGTTTTTATAGGAATTTTCTAATTTGTATTCACTTGGATATTTTTATTATATCTATTGATATAGTTTATTTATTGTGAGGTGGTTTGTATTCCCCTTTTTATATTTTTTTAATGTGGTTGTTTGGTGATTGACAGCCTCTCTTTTGATCCTATGTTATTGATGAGGGTAATTCCTTCCATGTGATATATTTGTATACCCTCAGTGCTAGTTGAAAAATGAATGCCTACTAAAGGCTGGAGTAGGGATCATTATATCTCTTACTTCATCACCATTCGATGAGGTGTGCATTTTGAGGGTGGGTTTCATGACATAGTAGTATCAAAGTTTTAGGTTGAGAAATAGGATGGAGCTTAGAGTTAGGAAATATTGAGGATTTCATGGCTTGGTAGGGAAATAATATCAGTGGATCTTGGTGCATGAGTATTTTAGGTACCTATGTGATTTTATGTGAAGAATCCAATCATATTTATTGATCAATTTTAGTCATTCGTCTTATAGAGTAGGTACCTAGACATTGTACATGCATCATGTCTACTTTTTTATGATTGAATGAGGTGATTTTGTGAAGTTAAAAAAATAATTTAATTAAATAAATCATTAAGTTCCTTTATACCTAGCTTCGTTCTACACTTTTGTTTTCAAAAATAGATCTTAGTTGTCATACACATATAGTCCCAAAAATAGAGGTTCAACATGCTAATAAAATAGATTTTCATACAGTCAATTTGGTTGAGAATAATGAGGCATGAAAGAGGGACTTGGGTTCTTTTTTGTGTTATAGCATGGAAAAGTATGGGGGAGTGTCTCTAAACTAGATACGGATCATTGGATAGAAGATATTGAGATCACCTTTGGTCTGATTTGAGCCTGAGTTGAGTTATAGGTTCTATTGGAGGTTAGTTAAATGCAAGGGGTCACATGTCAGTGGTGGAAGTTTTATCTTGGTGATCAGAAAGAGGTATGTGTTCCCTGGTATAACTTCTATAGGGTGTTTTATATAGATTTCTTTTTATCAATGATGATTGGATCAAAGAGTTTAGATATACTCTCCCTTAAATAGGGTAGCATGAGCATTTGGGAGATCGAGATTAAGTTTAAGGACCTATTTCATTTCACTCCAAACTAATTTCCAGAAAAGGATCCAAGAGAACAATTTCTAGAGGAGGTGATGCACCCAATGATTAGATACGAATTCACCCCATTTACGTTATATGTATATTTGGAGGTATTATAGAAGTATTAGGTAATTGATTGTATGAAATTTCAGAGATGGAACTAACAAGAGGAGGGAAATAAGGGTTTCATGAGGATCATAGCTGTTAGTAGTAGATTTTATATGCTAGGTCCTTCGAGGCTTCGACTAGTGAGGAGTTTACCTCATCAGATTTCTTTTTGGTTTTCTGGTCCAGCATCTCCAATGATTTTCCTTGAGAATATGGATGAGTGTATTATGGTTTTGGATATGTGTTCATCACCATTATCAATGACCAATGGTCATTGGATCTTATCACAGTGGTGGTAATCATGTTTTCTATCATCCTTGTTATTAGTTTCTAGTGATTCTATAGTGGAATTAAGGGAAGTAGGTTTAAAATCTATCAGGAAGATATGGGTAAGGAAGGGTTTAAACTTAGGTTATTTCTTATCTTTAAGGACCCTAACATGATTATGACCATATATATGGTCAAAATTAGGAGTCCAGAGAATTCAATCATAGATAGTTTTATATGATTGAATTTACAACACTATAAGGGATATGGGTTATTCAAGTTACAATCATTTTATCATCCACCCATGAGTATATATTGTTTGATTATGGTAATTTATAGTCCTGGATTACTCCTACTTTGTCCTAAATAATAAGACTAAAGGTGGAGAGGATTTCAGGGATTCCATTGTTATCCTCTCTAGTATAAGGTTTGGATTTTTTTTTTTTGTGTCGGCATAGTCAACTAATGATGGGGAAGCACTAGTTGGTGGGGAAATTATTCTTATTATAGGTACACCCATATGATTTTATCCTTAGCATGGAAAATTTGTATTCGATATGTGAAATAATTTATTTATTTTATAGAATATTTCTTTTCTAGTGTGAAAGTTTAAAAGGTGGTGTTCGTTAGTGACCATAGCTATCGAGTGCGTGATAGGTAAGTGGAACCTATTTTGTATTAGTTAGAGGATCTATCAGTTGAAGCCTGAGTGGAAGATGTTTCTATAGTAAGTGAGGAGTTTCTATATGTCTTCCTAGATAATTTTTAAAATTACCCCCTTGGAATGACATCGATATTGAGATCGATTTATAGATTGGAACTTCTCCTATTTTTATGGATCTTTATCAGATGACTTCCATAGAGTTATAAGAGTTGAGGGTCCAAGTTGATGTTTTGATGCAAAAGGTTTTCATCAGACCTAGTGTTTCCCCTTTGGGTGCTCTAGTGTTGTTCTCTAATAATGAAGATGATGGTATGCGGTTGTTCATACACTACAATTAGTGCAGTCAAGTGATGATCAAGAACCATTACCCTCTTATAAAAATATATGATATATTCAATTAGAATGAGGGAGCCGGAAAATTTTCATAGAATTTCCTGCAATATAGATATCATTATATGAGGGTAGAATATGGGGAATTACCCAAATATTGGCCTTACAAATAGTTATTTGAACTTAAAGTTGGTATTCATGACATTCGGTGTCAAAAATGCACCAGCAGAGTTCATACGAATCATGAACTTTGTGTTCCATGAGTTTATGGATCAGTTTGTAGTTATGATTATCAATGGATTATTGATATACTCAAGATATAAGGAGTATCATTATGATCATGTCATAGTTTTTATATAGTTTATTTGACACCATTAACTATATAAAAATATTTATATGTGAAGATTTTGGAAACAAAACGTATATTTCTTTAGGAACAGTGTTCTGGTAGGGTGTGGTTGTGGACTCATCAAAGGTAGAGGTAGTTTTTTCTTAGGAAATTCCTGATACTATGGTAAAGGTTTATAGCTCCATTAGTATTTTGGGATATTACCATAGGTCTATTTTTATTTTTAATTGGATTTCATCCCCAATAATGTCTTTGACTATAAAGGATAGGGCCTTTATCTAGACTGATATGTCTTAGGAAGCTTTTACAGCTTGAAGGAGAAGTTGACTCATACTCTAGTGTTTTAGATTTCTAAATAAGGGGTTATGATTGAGGTTTTTTTGTGATGTATTTCCATATAGTGTTAGTATTCATCTTGATGTATCAATGGGAAGTGATACCTTATGGGTGGAGGTAGTTTTATTATCATGAGAATAATAATGTCAACCATGATCTAGTGTTGGTGGCATTGTTTTTTCCCTAACTTTTTGGTGAGAGTACCACATTATCAAGAGAATTATGTTCTTTATCAATCACAAGAGGTTGAGGTACATCTTCACATGGTGATATCTGAATATTAGGTAGTATAAGTGGATAAATGTTCCCTGGAATTATTTTTTTTGTATCTCCTACACCCTAGGGAAAGGAAACACTACGACTGATGCACTGAGTATGAACATGTGAGGAGATGTTATTCGGGATTCTGGTGATGCTTGGAAAATGATAAAACATATTATATAAATGCATATCTATGTAGGGTATTTCATTGGTAGAGTTATCCTTTATTGAATAAATATTGAATCATCATGGATGTTGCATGTGGAGGAGTCTCAGTGGGGATACTTAAAGGTATATGTGATGTGTGACTGGGTTGGGCAAGGCGATGCACCATAGGTTTTTTTAAAGGATAGTCAGAATTATATATTATTCTAGGGGGGGTTGTTCATTCCATTGGTTATTAGTGAGGGATTCATTCTTGAGTTTTTCAACTCACTCTTAGAGGTATATTTAGGTTTGAACAAGATGTATCTTGGCTTGAGGGAGAATATTTAGTGGACTGGGATGAAGTGGATAGTGGTGGAGTTTATTGCATGGTGTTTGGTTTATCAGTAGGTGAATGATAAGAACCAAACTCCTAGAGGTTTTTTGTATCCCTTGGATCTACCTATGTGAAAGTGGGAGAAAATTTTGATGGATTTCATCACCAGGTTACCCCAATA
Source organism: Viscum album (assembly GCA_963277665.1). Taxonomy (NCBI): domain Eukaryota; kingdom Viridiplantae; phylum Streptophyta; class Magnoliopsida; order Santalales; family Viscaceae; genus Viscum; species Viscum album. The sequence goes on from OY728132.1 coordinate 792,874,206, forward strand.
CCATGGAGTATCTGGTGTTATTTTCATGTTCATGATCTTTATGAAAACTTTGGACCATTTTCTTGATATTAGGTAGTTGAGTGTTTCTTACTTTCTTATGAGGTGATATATAGATGAAGTTGTGTGGATTCACAAGGTAATTAGGAACATCATTTTTTTATTAGGGTCCTCATTTTAACTCATGAGTTTAGGGAGGATTATAGCATGATCTTTTGATCCAGTTTCACCTTAACACCATTTTTTATCCCTATAAATATAGGAAAATGAGGAAGAATATCTAAAAATGGGAGGACATATTACAGGCTTGTATTCTATATTTTGGAAGATAATGTGTAAACAACCTTCCTTTGGTCATGTTTTCCAATAAAAATTTCTATCACATATAAACCATAATAGCTCCATTTAATTCATTATATATATCCATGTTGTTCAGCGTTGTGCTGGACTGAGGTTATGGAGTCAATAGTTATTAGTATTGATATCGTGTAGATCACAAAATAGAAGATCCACATGGTTCAGGAGGGAGTCAAATCAACTAACTACTACCAAAGAGATAATTCTAATCATAGGTGGAGGACCCTAGACTTTGAGTTGTAAGACCATGTGTTGTTAAGAGTTTCCACTCATCAGGGGTAGTAGAGTTTTGGTTGGGGGAGTAAGTTTTCTCACTAATTAGTTGGGCCTTTTGAGGTATTGGAGCATGTTGACTTGGTTTATTATTGATTAATACTTCTAACATAGTTGTACAGGATACATGACTTCTTCCACGTGTCCCAACTCTATTGGTATCATCAAAATGACTCTCATTCTATAAAATAGGTATTGTTGTATATCACAGATGATGAAACATTTATAAAGAAACTAATAGAGGTTCAAGATCATTGAGAGATGTACTGCATGGATTAACTATTCTATTAGTTCATGTGATATAGATGTATAGTGACCTAGAGGAGGTTACTTGGGATCATGATATGTGGATATGTTCTAAGTAAAATGGGATGTTTTGAATTTTTGATCATTTGATTGTATTTTCACTTTGATGATGTAATATTTAATGTTAGTAGTTTATGAGATATGGTTTTCCTTCATTTTTTGTTTGTTTGGATAAGGTGGTGTTTCAATTGTAATTATACCCCTGAGTGGTATCTCATGGGGTGGTTGTTTGTAGCCCTTCTTCTTTGGTTGTTTCAATCTTGGTTTTGATTCTCGAGGATAAGAATTTCTTGAAGAGGTATCTAATGTAATGGTCTAGAATTTATAACCCATTACTTAGGGGAATGGTGGAGAGAGTGGTTTCTAGGTTATATTCTAAGGGATTTTATGAGTATATGTTGGATTTGTAACAAAAAATTCATCTAGGAAATTATTTTATGCCATAGAGGATTATGTGACACTGTAAAGGGGGTGTTTGTAGTGTGGGGAGATCAAATGAAGTTTGAAGCTTTGTGAAGTTGAGTTTTTATGGTTATTCATATTTCATAATAGTTTTGATTTAGATTATAGTCTATGGAATGGAGTTCAAGGTAATAAAATCCTTTGGTTCTATCAATTTTTAAGTAAACGCACTGTAGATTTTGGTTACAGCATAGCCTCTTTCTAGGAAATAAAATTCTATAGTGTTGTAGTTTCCCTTGCACCATGGTCCTTCCCATAATTTATAGGATATGTTTCATAGACCTATCCATGTTTATTATACATTGTTTTGACCATCCCCATTGTGGTGTGGTCCCTTATTTTACACCATAGTTTAATCCCATGACAACACATTTGCACCATGGTGTAGGGTGTTGCGTCATGGTATTCTAATTTACATTTTAACTATATATTTATGAACTCCTTTTAACCCTAAAATCCAAAAGTATTTTCTACTAATTCTTGGGTAACACCTAGGATATTTTAGGAGACATTTTACCCTCTCCTTTTGGCTTTTTATTCTTTTAATTCATATATTTATAATTATAAATTTTATAGTGGTTCAACTCTTTTCCTTCTCATTATTTCCTTGTTCTTCATTCAAGATAAGGTTATTATTATGAAGATGTATGTTTTGTGTGATTTTGTGGTTGTAGATTAATAGTGTGTGTCATTTTATATTTTTATGATCAATTATTTATTTAATCTTGGTCTTGAGGATATATGTTCTTCATTCCATCCTTGAACAGTGATTTGGAAAGCTTTATTTTGGGTAGGGGATCCTCATACTATCCTTTTTTAGTGTATGAGTGGGTATTTAATTCTTTTTTCATCAAATTGGTTGATATAAATGTTTGTATTAATAAATATAATGAATTATTTTATCTAAAATATTTAGTAATGGGGAGTAATGGAATGTGTTTATTATTTTGTAAAATTTTATATTATGATACTTTCTTGTTTTTATTACTGAAAATAACTTTTTTAGGAGCCTTTTTTGTGATATGATTATTGTGGATTATAATTGACTTACTATAATTATTTGATTGATCTCACCATATTTGGAAAAGGAAAACCAATTATATAGGGTTATTAAATCAATTTCCAGTCGAAATATGGAATTGTGTGATATTACCCATGCTAAAAAATATTAGATTTAATAGAATCCCTTGAATATAATTTGTTCTAGATATAGAATTTAAAATGTGATACTTTGTGTTTATGTACTTATTATATTGTATTTTTGGTGTATATGTATGTTTGCGGGATTTTATCGGTGTTGGTGGTGACCGATTTCGAGGCAGAATATGGTGGAAATGAGACTATTTTTATTGGAATGGGATGTGATGAGGGGTGTTGTGAAGTGTTTTTTATGAATTTATTATCATGGGGATGTTGTGATGATATTTTTTTGTTTATTCATTAGCTTTTTGTATATTTAAATGTCTAATTTTCTCATGTGGCGGGGATAATTTTAAGTGTGGTGTTGTTGTGTTAGTTGTCTAGTAAGTCATTGGATGAATTCAAAATATCAAAATTGAAATATCATGGGATAGATTTAAATAAGAAAGGGATTAAATATATGTGTGGTAAATATCTTAAATTAATTTTCATATAAATTAATGGGATATTTTAATTTGTAATGAAATTTATTAGTAAATAAATTTTAGTGGAAACTCAATAATTCTGGAAATGGTGGAACTTGTAATTGGAAAGTGGGATTGTGTGGCTTGTGTATGAATTTTATGTGGTGTGATGCATTAGTGGTGGTAAAAATAGTGGTATAGGCTATGATACATAGTGGTTATATCATGAGGTATGTTGGTGATCTTGTTATAAACCCATAGGTTGGGCTTGTGTTTTTTCTATCTATCTTGTATTTTCATGTTATTTTTATATGCACTTCACCTAAGTTTGAAATCCATAGAAACACCCAAATGTTTTGTGTTCTGATTGTTTTACCTAGAATATTGGATGGTTCTAAATTGGATGGATAGCTACCCCATATTCCCCATTATCCCTTCCAGTTGTGGTTGTTGCACACAAGAAGTGATTGATTTTAGATATAGTTCACTAGAGGTGGATATTGATGAGAGGATGGGGTTATTCATAATGGGGGTCATTCATGGTAAGATGCGGGATCAAGGTTTATGTACTTTATGTTCATAATTCCCTATTATTATGGTTACATGGAAGTGTTTACAGGATGATGAGGTTGTGATGAAGTGATTGTAAAGGGTTGAGATATGTTCCTTGCCTATTATGATGAGGCTTTCAAGAAATGATTGGCATGGGTTGAAATATGAGGATTCCCCATCATGATGAGGCCTTTCATGGTCTGAAGTTGATGGATATATAAAGGATGAGAGAAAAAGACATTGGACATTCCAGATTGATAGTGTAAAATCAGTCAGGAAGTGTCAATGGGGCACCTTGATTATATTATTTCGATGTTATGTTATTATGCTTGGATGCTTTATTTGATGAGAGTGACATAATGAGATTGGGATGGATAGTTGACCCATTTAGGTGTGTGTTGATCCGGTTCTTTGTTCATGGGTTCATTAGTATAATGTTTTCACATGTGAATGTAAGAACCTATGTGATACTTATAAATATACCTGTTATACTCACCTTACATAAATGTAAACCACTATTTCTGGTTTCCAGAAGTATTTTGAAGAACGAACTGGATATTACTAACTTCAATGTTAGATCTTTTGTTGAGTAATTTTCATAGGATTTTTCTTTTCAGTATTCAATTTGAGACTTCAATTTTATATGTTAACACTTTTCATGAATTTTGGGATGGTGTGGCTTCTCTTTTTTAAATTATTTGATGGAGTTTTTTAGTGATTGATATCTTATCTTCTAATCCTTTGTTTACTATTGAGGGTAATGCCTTCAATATGTGCTATTTTTCTACCCCTAGTTCTAGTAGAAAACCCAAGGATGATTGAAAGTTGGAATTAGGGGAAATTATCTCTCTACCCTCATTACCAACCATGGAGGGGTACATTTTGAGGGAGGGGTCATGGAAAAATATATTTCTAAAATTTTTAATTTTATTGAGGTAAATAATTTTTGAACCAGAGTAAATAATTTTAATGCCCAAAATTAAAATTAGCCTTTTTACCTAATTTTAACCTTCTTATTTCAAATTTTAAATTCATTTTATCAAATAAATTTCTAATCATGAGAAACATTAATTTTTAAAAAAAACATAACATTATTTACTAAAAGTGTGTTTTTAAGTTTAAAGTTTTGGTGTTTGATAAAAATAACAATGTTTTTTATTTTCAAGATATAAATTGGTTTACTATAAAAAAAGTAAAGGTCATGTTTATTTAAAATAAATTAAAAATTGAATTGTATCAAAATAATGTTTAATTAAATAATAAAACCAAAAATATTTTTTATGGGGATAAAATATAAGTAAAGCTCCAAAATGTTAAGAATATGTTTTCTATGTTCCTAAAAATATTTTAAAATGCATAATTTTTTAAATTAAATAAATACATCATTGATTAATAAATCTTTTTTCTAAACATATAATCTAAGATTATCCAATGATAATGTCATAAAAATCATATTTTTTAAAAAATAGTATTTTTCACAGTTCATAATAGAATAAAACGTATTAGTAAATTATAAAAAATTAATCCCAAGATAATATTTCCATTATAAATTTATAAATTTAAAAATTCATCTTTAAAATTAATATTCAGAATATAAATGAATAAAAAATTATTGAAAATGATATTTTTTAATATTAAGTGTCTTTAGTATTATTTCATATCAATTTCAAATTTAAATAATGTTAATATCTTATTTAATATATTTTAATATCATATATTATCATAAAAATCATTCAAAAGTGGTCGATTCAATTTATTGACACATTAAGAAGTTATTTGAGAAAGAAAAATTAAATCATATTTCTTATTTATCCTCTAAACTTAATAAATTTGAATTGATTACTATATTTTTATTTAATAGAGGTTTTATTAATATTAAATTCTCTTACTATTAATCTTATAATATGTTGTGACTTTTTTGGTTCACTATTTCATGTGGAACACATTATCAAAGATAATATTAATTTAGAGAAAAATAAATCAAAAATCTCAAGTCATTACATTCTATCCCCATTAAATAAATAGCATCCTCAAAATGTTAATTATTATTCAATGATGAAAGTAGGTGAGTGTGTTCTAAAAATATTCATCATTTAGGATATAAATTCCAATATTACATCTACCTTACTCTCTTAGGTTATATAATTTTGTTTATCTTTCCTTAAACAACATTAATCATTCATACAATCATATACCTAAGTATGTATATATTATATATTCTCCCTAACATGAATTGTTCAAAACCATTTGAATCTTTAAGAAATTAAACTATATAAAATCATATATTCTTATAAATATTCACTCTATATTTAACCCTAGAATGTATTATCCACATTATTCAATATATATCGTAATCCAAGAATGAGATAAAATTCACCAAAAATCTAATGGAAGACATTTTCATTAAATCAAAAATCAATTATAAGGATATAAATACTATCTTACTCATTTTTTCCAAAATAAATCCAACCTTAGTTACCTAAACATGAACCATATATATTAAAACTAATATTTATCCATGCCTCAATCATTTTTTCTTCAATAGTTATCCCCAAAATATAACCTTTTCATAAAATCAATTCTCAAGGTTATTGATGCCATTAAATATATGTTTCTAAACCTTTAAGGTTTAAATAATGAAGAAAAAAACCCTTATATGTTTTAAACTAGGTGTGTAATTAGGTCTCTTTTTGATGCACCAATTGATGATTGAGTTAATTCCTAATCATCCTTTATAGGATTATTACCCCTAGATATATCAATGTTAGATCTTTTATCCACTTGTAGTATCTGGATAGGGATTTAATTTCTAAGATAACCACATAATATCTACTTTAACAAAACTTTATGATGTTATCCTATACTTAAAATTTTCCCTCGGTCTTATCCAAAAAATTTCACTAAATTTTCCTTATCTTAATCCCCAAAAAACAAAAACCAATTAGTATAACCAAAATAATTTTTAATATAAACCATTAAAATTATGATCAACCTTAACCTATTAATCAGTAATGACCTTTATAACACTTAATTTATATTGTTCTGATAACACCCAAATCTCTCGTGTTATGTAAACCCTCCTTTAATACTATTTAAATTGATTTAGACCTATACTCCTAGATCTAGTTCTCAAAACAATATACATTACACACTAGATTTGATACACATCTATAATTAGAATATAATTCAATATATGAAATCGAATGAAATTCTTAAGTTTAGATTTTTAGAGAATTATGAAAAATATTCATCTAGTAGAACCCATGTTATTTTTATCAAAATCATATTTTCTCCACTATATAAGAAACTAGTTAATCCATAATAATCTTTTAACATCTACCAAAAATCATACATAGAAGATACTATTCTAGACACATATTATGTATTAATCTTCTGTGTATCCTAGGGAAATTAAAACATAATAAATCTGAATGTAGTGGAAAAAGTTTTAAAAACCTATCTCTAAAGTTGGTGAAATTTGTTGTAAGGAGAAACCTGATAAGGGTCAACAAATGTTATATTCAAATGTTGAGATGAAAACTGAAATTTGTTCTGAGAAAAAAAAATATGATAAAATTATATATGTTTCTAAGACCAAAATAGTTGGGAAATCAAAAGTTACTAAACATTCTAAGTCTGAATTTTTTTTATTATTTGTGGTTTCGATAAGGATGAAAAGAAAACCATTATATAAAATTAATATTCAAATTAAACATATAAAGGATGTTTGTGAATAATGTTTTGATAAGAAATATGGGAAGTTTATTGAAAAAATCCTTCAAAACTCTAGTCGACATGGATGTTTTGGAGTAAAATATTCTTTTTATGGATACTACTGGTATTTTGGTAGATTCATACATGAAGAAAATATGTGTTGGTTCAATTAACAACATTACCACTGTTCTATAAATTATAGAAGACAAATTTTGATGGGGAGTCAATATCCTTAAATAAATAAGTCTGAGAATTATTTTCAGAAGAAAATAGAGAAGGTTGGTGAAAAAAATGAAAATAAGTTTGAACCTCTAAAAAATATTTTTTTAAGATGTGAAAACCCTGGAAATATTTCTAAAGAATGTCTTGTTTTGTTACTAGCATAAAAAAGTTTCTTAATAATTATCATAATCTAAAGAATAATAAATAAAAAGGGAGATAAAAATATCATGCTATAGAAACATCTCTGAAAGATAGAAAATAAGAATGACCTTGGATCTTGGATAGTGGTTTTTAATCTCATATGATAGGAGACTTGATTTTTTTTTAATTAATATTAAAGACTTCAATAAAAGAATGGTGAAATTTGACAATGATCAATCTTTAATAATCAAACGTGTTGGATCAACCATAATTGGAAAAAAAGTTGAGTTTTAATAAATATTTGTATATTTATTAGATACAACACAAATTTATAAGTGTTTAAAAACTCTATGATGAAGATAAAAAAGTTATTGTAAGAAATATGGGTTTGTTTTAAAGAGTGAGTAAGATGTAAAGATTGTTAAAAGAGGCTGATGTACAAAAGGAAATTTATTTCATGTTGGTAAAATACAAAACTCTTGTTACTTGGGCATGGTGGAAGAGAATGAATTGTGGAATAAAAGGCTGGGACACATGTGTCATAGAAACAAGATAAATTTATAAAATTAAGACATTTTCGGTGGTATTCCACATATGAAAAGAATAATAGATTGGTGTTTCACTATTTGTTAGAAATTAAAAATTACTTAGTGCATAAGAAAGTTGAGATTTGTTCAAAAATACCCTGAAACTTATTAATTCCAATATTTATGGTTCATTGAGAAAACAAAAAACTAATGGTGATAATTACTTCAACACTTTCATTTATGAATTCACTCACATAACTTTTGTTATGTATATGAAACATAAGTTATATGATTTGAAAATGTTTAAAATTTATAGGAGGAAATCTAATAAGGAATGTTCCTATTCGGTAAAGAAGTTGAGAATTGATAACAGTGGTCAGAAATGAATAATTTGAAAATTATCTTGAGAAGCATGGACTTTTTCATTATTTAAGTTCACCATAAACTCTTCAAAAAAATGGGTTGTTGGAAGGAAGATCATAAGTTATGTGGAAATAGGCAGAACTATGTTACTTGAACAGGTTCTTTCTCATTACTATCAAAGGAATACCATGAGTACTATTGCGTATATAAAAAATTGGTGTTTCTAAATTCCATGTTTATATATGACTCCATATGATATGTTGTATGGAGAAACTCTATATTTTAAACACTAAATATTTTTTGGGAGTCCATGCATCATAAAGAAGAAAGGTGGAACCCTTGTAAAGTATGAACAGAGAGGTGAAGATGGAATTTTTCATGGATATAATCTATAAGAAAGAGAACAAAAATATTTCAACAAGGGAGCAAGAATAATTTTTGACTATGTTGATGTGAATGTTATTGAAAAGGATAATAAGGATAAACAGAATAGGGCTGAAAATAAATTTGAGTAGGATAACTAAATTTTTGTTAACAATTATGATATGGATATTGACAGTGGTAATCCTACTCAATAAGAAGAATCCTACTTGGTTATTTTATGTGATAAGGAAGAAACTCAAAAATCTCCTCCCAAGATAAAGAAGAAAGTGCAGTCTCGAAACACTATTAGTAATAAAAATCATATTTTTCAAACTAAAATAATATCAAAAGTTGTTACACACACTTCATTATATTCAAAAGTATAGTTAAATGACGTGAATAAAGCCTTTGAGAATACAGAATTGGATCAGTCCATGAATAAAGACATGGACCAGATATAAAATAATGATATATGGGAACACTTACCTAATCTAGATAAAAAATATATAATTAGTATAATGTATATTTTATGGAAAAGGATGAATAAAGAAGGTGAAGTGATCAGGAACAAGGCAAGATTAGTGTGAAAAGGTCACTCACAAATTGAAGGTTTTGATTTTTATGAAAACTTTTCTCTAGTGGAAAGGCTATAAATAATCATAATCTTTCTTGTTATTACTGAACAATAAAGTTTCTAAAATTTTCAAATGGATGTGAAGTCAGCATTTATGAATGGGGAACTTAATGAGGATGTTTACATTGAACAACAATATGAATTTTTTGGGGAAAGATGAAAGTTATGTGTGTAAGATGAATAAATCCTTTATGGGATAAAATGATTTATAAGATCATGGTATTCAAAATTGGATACTTTATTGAGGAAGATGAATTTTAAGAAATTAAGAGTTGTTAGAAATATTTATATCAAGGCAAGTAAGGGGTTTTCTCTCATCGTAATTGTCTATGTTGATGAAATTATCTTTGTTAGGAATGAAGAAATATCTTTTGAATGATTTGATTAATATATTAACAAGTTTCTTGAGATTTTCATGCTTGGATAAATGAAATACTTTCTTGGGTTACAAATCTTAAGAAGAAGAAAAATGTTTTTCTTTCTCAAGAAATGTATTCTATAGAACTTCTTACGAAGTTTGGAATGGAAAAATCAAAACCATTTTCCACACCAATTTCAGGGGGGACCGAGTTGAGTTAATATAGAGAAGGCAGTGAATTTGATCAAAATAAGTTTTGGAAGATAATTTTAAGTTTTTTATACTTGACTTCCTCAAGACCCGACATTGTTTATGTTGTTACATTTTGTGAAAGCTTTTAGAGTTCTCCTAAATAATTACATTTTCTTTATAGAAAAATAATTCTTATATATATAAAATCCATATAAAATTAAGGAATTAGGTATGATATCTAAGAAAGTATTGACTTTTTTGGATATTCAAATGTTTATTGGGAAAGAAATTTTGATGATAGAAGATCCACATTCGATGGAGTACTCTTTCTAGGAAAGACTTGTGTTATTTTTCATAAAAATAAAAAAAAATCAGTTACTATTATAGTGTCTAAATCTGAGTATGATGCTTCTATTCAAGACACAACTCAACTTCTGTGCAAGAATATTGAGTTAGAATACTTTCTTATTGGGGTAAAGTTACCCTTACTCTTAGGTTGTGATAATCAATGTGAAATCAACCATAACAGGAATCTAATACAACATTATCATTCAAATCATATTGATATCAAATATCATATCATCAAATAGAATTTGGAGAATAATGAATTAAAGTTATGGTATGTTTCTACATCGAAAAATTTGTTCACGTTTTCACAAAAACTTTACCGAAGGAATCTTTTCACAAACTGGGGTTGAAAATGGGTATACAACCTCTTTCTCATCAAGGTTGAGGTATGTTTTTTCCCTATCTCATATTTTCTTTGTATAGTGTTGTTAGGGGTAGAATTGTTTCATAAATATATCTATTGAATATGTGATAAACCTTTTAAGAAAGCATGTATAAAGGGGGGTTGTGGTTAAGTTTTGATATCATCATATAAGTTTGGGAACTATTATAACTATTTGTTATAGTGATTATAGGAAAATTTTGTTATAGTAAAGTGTAAGAAGAAAATAAAAATGTGAAGAAAGATATGAAGAAAAGTTGAATAGGTTTTCTTGATCACTACTTTTGGACAGCATGGATTTTTTGTCAGTAATTCTTGTTTTCTCTAATGAGTTATCTCAAATTGGATTAGAATTTTTGATAATTAATCTATAGCTTCAGGTTGCAAATTTCAGTGGTTTATGACTCTTGGTTGACAATGAAATTCAAAGGGAGGGATTTTTTGACCAAGTTAACTGGATAAGGATTTTGGAAGTAAGAATTTTTTTTTTCAAGTGTATTGTCTTTTTTGTTAAAGAAGATAAATCAATTAACTTTGTAAAAGTTGATAGTCATACTAACCATCATATTTAAAAAATTAGACTCACATTTCTTAAGATATTCCATTGTAATGAAAATATTTTTTATGGAATAAAGGGTTAATCAAACTCACCTCGAGTTAGGAATGTGATAAGATCATACTAAGGAAGAGAATTGTGTTCTGTGTGGATATTATATAAAATGTGATGATGATTTTTGGTTTTTTATTTCTCACAAATCATAAGTAATTTATAAAACATGTGATTCAATATTAAATAAATAATGTGGAGAAAATGTGATTCCAATCATATTCAGGCCAATTGTATTCAAGAAAATTGTATTCATACTGAGTTTGAAAGAAATATGTTTCTATAAGAATTGGAATTTACAATACATTACATTATAAGTTAGATGATGGTGAATTTTATCTTCAACTTAATAAAATTCATGAAGAAATTCATGCTTACTAGAAGAATTTAGTGAAAGATGTTAAGTGATAAATGTTCATTGGTGTCATATTCTAAAAATCAAGAAGTTGCTAAAGTTGAAGATGATGATATTGGTCCATCATATTTGGTATTCCATCACAATCATCAGAGGTATAATTTTTTATTTTTTATTTTTTGAAACCAATGAAAATTAAAATAAGTAAAGTTGTTGTGGTTCGAAATTAAAATAAATTTAGAGATCAAATCAAAATTATAGTCAACCATTTTGATAAAAGATAAATTTTGATTGTTTTTTAAATGGGAACTTTGTTTTCCCTATCAAATGGGTCAAAAGAAAAGAATGTGAAGATTTTGAAGAAGTTTCAAAGGAAGTTTCAAGATAACAACAAATTGAAGAATCTATTTTCTTAATTGTCATAAAGAAATAAAAATGGGAAGACTATTTTTGTAATTGGTTCAAATCGATGTAATGAGATAACTTTAGTTCTGATTTGTTTTCAAGTGGTTCAAGAAAACAAGAGATCCCAAATACCCTCATCATAATGAAGCAATATTAATAGAAAATAGAAATTTATGTTTTCTAAGAATATTGAAGCTATCTATTTCTTCATATATTCAAGTGTTATGGATCATCATAATTAAGAAATCATAATCAGAAACTGGAATGAAGAATCAAAATTTTACTAATGTTTTTAAAGAAATAAGAAGTGACCTGAAGTTGTTATAAGATTCGATAATGTTCTAGAAGAGTTGAGAAGTGTTGATTAAATCATAAATTCACCCAAAATTCAAGGGGAATTTATTTTTTGGTAAAATTTGGTTGATCGGGAAACATTTTCAGAATCCATCCAAAACTACATCTGGGTCAACTATAAAAGGGAGAAAGTACCTTTTACATTCTGAAATAGATCTACCGTTGAGAATAAGAGATAGAGGTTCTAAATTTCGAGGGAGAAGAAATTTCTGGATTTTGTTTTGTTGAAGAAGTTTTTAGAACATAAGAAGAAATGAGAAGAGACAAGATCATATTTATTGTTTTTAGAATCGGACCGAGTAATTGGATTGGGTTTTATAGACTAATATGGAAGTGGTTTAGAATTGTCTCAACTATATTCTAATAGTACAATATTACTGTATTGTGCAATCAGACTTGGGAATTAGACTAGTAAATTGTACTAATTTTCATTACAAAGTCCAAGGAGTTCTTACCAACTTCTAGGTTAGAAAGTGAGTAATTGATTTGAAATAACATATTTGTGAAGGTTGATAAAGAATCACAGTAACATGTTTGTTAAAAAAATTATCTTATATCATTTCATGCTACTTAAAATACATACAATGTTGTGTTAATCATAGTTCTACATAAGTGAAATGGAATATCCTACTCATTGTAATCCATACAAAAGTATTTTTTCTATTGTATTGTGTGGGATTGGATCATTTCAAAATCATACCAAGGACATAGATACACATGTTGAGTAGTTAAACTTATAAATTCTTATGTTTATTTGGATGTGTGTTTTAATTATTTTAAGTAGGGAAAGAAATAAATAAAAGGGGTGGAGGTTGTTTCATAAGTAAGGAAAGATAAATGAAATAGATATCACTGATTCACCGTTCCCCCTCTCTGTGATAAAACTATCTTGGCTGGGAAATTACAGTTACCTCATGGGATATTTATAAATTTCCCATGATTATGTATCCTTTATTGTTTAATGATAACAACTTTTGTCTATATTACTACTTTGTTATTTTGTGTTTCTGTTATAACATGATCTACTGGTTCAGTTTTTATATTGTATTTCTGCTTCCATTGAATTGGTTTATTTATTGGTTGTAATTTCCTTTGTGGTTTTTATTGGGTTCCTAGGTCTTGTTTGAAGTTGTTTTAAAAATAAGATAAAAATCTATGTTTTATAAATGGATTATTTAATAATGGTTTCTAAAATGCTTCTTTAAAACATATTTTTATTTTTAAACATGGTTTATTTGGAAAATTTCATGATTGTTTTTTATTAAAATATCAAAGTAAAATTTCTATCAAGATTTCAAATTATAATTGATGGTCTATTTTAGAATTTTAAATTCATGGACTCTCATTTGATTTCTTATTAATATCTATTATGCTCACACATTACTTATGCCACTTGGAATCAGTAGACCCTGTAATGTCCCGGAAATTCTGTATAGTTTTTTTTAATTATATGGAATTATTTTAAGACCACAAAATCTGAAGACGCATGATTCTGAGGCCTGGAGTGCGGGAAATGGTCCGTCAAAGTTTTGTTAAACATTAAACAGCGCGCGTAAGCATTTTTCATGAAAAAGAGAAAAAACTCTTAAATGGTTACTCAGATTAGAAATCTGATGGCACCATTTCATTCAGGATTCCAGGTTTACCCTAGGCGTGACTTAAGTTTAGTCGGCGTGGGCCTCCAGTGAGAAAACTTGACAAAGGAATAACTGTAAATAAAATAATTAAATACATTATTTTATTTTTCAAATGTTTTTAAATCACAAATAGTAGGTCAGATTGAAAATCTGAGACCACCACTGAACTCATAAGGGAATGCTTTATTTAAGCAGATACTAACTTTGGCCAGCACGGGCCACAAGTGAAAGTTAGTTTTTGGACATAAATAAAATAATTAAGTGACAATTATTTTATTTTAAAATCCATAACTTTTAAACGGTAAGTCAGATTAAAAATATGAGAGTATGGTTGGGTTTATTTGGGCATGTTTCACTTGGGTAGATCCTAACCTCAACCAGCGCGGGTCGAGGGTGAATGTAAATAATTTCCAGAACTTTTTTCAGGTACGTTCAGCAAACATGCCAGTGGGTATTTTTAACTGTTGAACCGGTGCTCGGAATTGAAATCTGAGGACACCATTGAACTCGTAGCGCCGGTATTTTCTTAATGAGACTTTCACCTTGACCGCAGTTGGTTGAGGGTGAAAGTTAGTTTTCGTGATTTTCATAGAATAAGAAAAATAAAATTTTTAAAATTTTTAATTTTCTTTTTGAAACCTCTCTACATGGGTTATGAAGGTGGGGACCACCCAAACTAGAAAACCCCCCAAATTAAATTCTAGTGGTGGGGACCACCCGAACCCCCCTTTAATGGGAGATAATTCGTGGACTTCCTCTCATAAATTAATTAGGACGACTCCTCGTTTAATTGTTGGAGCCAACTTAAAGTAATTAAATGTGTCAACATTTAAATATGCCAACATAAATTAATCTACATAATTTAATTTATATTGGCACCTCTTTTCTTTGATAGGATTGGTTGGAGAAGTGTGGAGAATTTAAAGAAAGCTGTGGAAAAACCCTTCCTATCCAATGAAGAACTTCTCCTCCAAACGAAGAATGTCATCTCCATCTAAGAACATTCTTCAGAATCAAGGAAGAGGATGAAGCATGATCCGACTTCGGAAGCATGATTGTGGAAGCAACAAATGTCAGCACCTTCTTCACCTTCACTGTTTTCATCTCGCAACACAACAACTAACCTTCGAGGTAGGGTTTGATGTTTTGAATACCTCCCTTACCCATTCTTGATGTTCTTAGTGATTCAAAATTAGCGAACCAATTACTACCGCCCTAACGCAGAGGGGGCATTCCAAACAAACATGGCCCGACCTCTCCGCAATCCCTTGTGGTTTTTGATGAAATATTTGTGACGGAATAAGACAGCAACCGAAGGATGACCAAACGATGAGGGAAGTGGCGCGCATCCGAACCACCCAGGGAAAAAAGGGCCACGGTGATGAAGGAAGTATGGCAAGCCGAGCTAGCCATCGACAAAGGTACGGCGTGCAACCACACCATGCGGAGAGGACGGATGGCCATCCGGACAGCCACGGTGGACCGCTGCACCACAACCGCCCCGCCGCACCATGGCCGCCCTGCCACACCGCGTGATGGGTCATGCCGCGGGCCAGGCCGGACACAGTGGGTTGGGTTGGGTTAACCCAAACCGGGTCGGTTCAGTGGATCGGGTCGGGTCGGTCTGACCGGGTCGGACCGGACCCAAACCAATTACGACCCATTCCATACTTTTGGACATAACTTTGGCACCAGGAATCTATTTGACGAACCATCTACAGAGATGGAAACCTTGGAGAGAGATGGTCCCTTTGGTATACCCAACTATATTTTTAAATAAATTTACGGTACAGTCAAGTTAGATCAATCACGAATCCAACTGGGCCCCCAGGATAAAACGGCTAATAACTTACAGACCGGGCCTCTAATTGATGCACTATCTGTTGTTTTCAAACCCCTATGACATGGTGGTCCATTTGGATACTTCTTTGTGGGACTTCATGACATTTAGAGTAGTCAACCATTGGCTTGATGAGCATACCCTCCCGGAGACAAGCGAGCTTAGTGCGGGAATACTGTAGCTGGCTCTGATGACATACTGACGATGTACTAGGATCATGTGTGGGTCTGATGATATAATTACAATGTAATAGGATCATGTTAGGGTCTGAATACATACAGAAAATGTACTAGGATCTTGTGTGGGTCTGACGACGTATTGACGATGTACTAGGATCCTGTGTCGGTCTAACGATGTACTGACAATGTATTAGGATCATGTATGGGTCTGACGATGTACTAACGATGTACTAGGATCCTGTGTGGGTCTGATGAAGTATTGAAGATATACTAGGATCTTGTGTGGATCTGACGACATACTAATGATGTACTAGGATCCTGTGTGGGTCTGATGACATACTGACGATGTACTAGAATCTTGTCTGGGTCTGACGACATACTGACGATGTACTAGGATCCTGTGTGGGTCTGATGATGTACTGACGATGTACTAGGATCCTCTGTGGTTATAAGGATGTACTGGCGATGTACTAGGATCTTGTGTGGATCTGATGACGTACAGATGATGTATTAGGATCATGTGTGGGTCTGACGATGTACTAACGATGTACTAGGATCCTGTGTGGGTCTGATGAGGTACTAGGATTTTATGTGGTTCTAATGATGTACTAGGATCATGTGAGGGTGTGACAATGTAATAAGACCTTGTGTGGGTCTAATGATGTACTACGATCCTCTGTGGGTTTGATGATGATTTAGGATCCTTCATGGGTCTGCCTCTTAACAGAGTAAGAGGAATTAGTAGTTACATATAATCATCTCTACTACTACACCTAAGTTATTCCTAGTGTGAGCAGAGTCCATACCTGTGTGGTACTTTCCATTGTGGTAATACCTTGGTGGTATTCTTCTGTGTGGTGTACCTACATGTTGTTTACCTTCGTGGTATTTTTTCTATTGTGGAACGGTTGAGCTTTGGGCTTTTGAGTTGGGCCTTGTGTTTCCTCATGATTGATATGGGTTTACTTGATAACTTAGGTATATGTAAGGGCATATACTTAAGAAGGGTGGTCAGTTGATTACATGGTTTGTGGTATATACTTTGTGGATTTGTTTTAGACCTTTGAGGGTCTCGAGGCCCCTACTGATTAGTGTTATACTCAACCGTGCACGGGTTATGTCTGCACCTTGTTGTGTTTGGTGCAGACGATGGACAACACTGACTAAGGATGAGGGTACCAGGACTGGAGGTAGCTCAGAGGTAGACATTAGACGAGGCATACCGCAGAGACGACCTTTCGAGATTTGTACCAACCCTTCAGGTAGGATCCTTAGTGGGTGTTCACAGGAGCTATTTCAGTTTACTTGTACCTTTCAGTTTTCTTGTACTTTCTAGTTGGGTTTGTATTCTGGCCCCTTTTTACTTTCTTTCAGCACTCTTTTTCTATACAGTTTACTCATGTTCATAATTTTTTGTGTGGTTGGTTGTGTATGTTTACAGGATATAAAGTAAATTCCTTCCCAGTTTTAGGTAATACACCTTTGGTGCTAGTCTCCAGCCCCTGGCCTATGGATGGTGGGCTTTGGGTAGTCACGGCATGATCCCTGGGGGGTTGGGTCATGACAGACCCAAGCTATCTTGCAGTTTCTTATTTGGTTATGGATAACTCATGAAGCATGTTGATATCATGGATAGATAGTGAGTAAGAGATCATGTGGAGATGGTGTATGATATCTAGGTTTTTTATTTTTTTACCTTTTTTATAGCGGTTATACCCTCCAATATGACCTTCTATATTCTAGTTTTCACTTAGTTTTGCTACTATTATTTATTTAACTAGAGTTTTTTATGGATGTTTATTCTTGTTCTAAACTAATTTTTTTGTTTATATTTTGTATATGTTTATATTTTGTATATGTATATATTTTTTATATGTTTATAAAAACTGAAAATGGACACTGACATATGGAATCATCACATAAAACTTTCAGTTGGAATCTTCATGTTTTCATCATTTTCCTGGGAGAAATCATTCCCCCATACACTGGTTGGATTACTTGGCACAAGTTTCTAGATCGGGGAAATAGAGAACATGTATCGAGTGTTTCATATACATGTTTGGTAATCTAGTTCAGATATTACCCAAGATGGTTAGTGAAAAAAATGGTATTATAGCCTAGTATTTTTAGAGGACTAGGTTCCGGAAGCACCCTCTATTATTTGGGGTGTCTGTTATATTGGAGATAAGATCATCAGAAATCAATAGATAGTTTCAAAGAGAGACTTGAGAGATCTTTCTCATTTTGAGCTTTGAGTTTCCATGTGATATTTGGTGGTGATTATTGAATTTTTATCTTTTCTTATTGATTTTTCATGTTTTTTTTTGAGTGATGATATCTTTGTTGGTATTGATTTTATATGTGCATTTTTAACATTTTCCATGTTTTATAGGTGAATGAGAAGGGATAATTAGAGCTCTATGATTACCCTTCATCATTTGAAAAACCATATACAGACCATGTGTATAGTTTTTTTAACATATAGTATAATTCTGTATGGTGGGTCATTATAGTGACCCAACCTTTTCTTACATTACTATTACATCATTTTAAAGATAAAAAACATAATAGTATTACCCATACATGATCCAACGGTTTAATGTCTTGGGAAAACTAGGACCATACATAACAATTACAACATTGAGCATAAAAATTTATTCAATTTTTTCTTCTCTAGATTTTTACTAGAACTTGATCTCTCCTTAGCACAAGTATTCACCTGAGGATATACATCAAAAAGGATGATCTAGAATCCCAGTAAGGGGGTAGAAAAGAACAATATAGCATGGGGCGAGCATAATCATAACATAGGAAAAGGATCATGAACATAATAGGAAGCATAAATATTAGAAATGAAATATGGAAATGCATAAAAATGAAACATCATGTCTTTGTGGTTAACTACCACACATAATTGTGAACAAATCTAGCATATTTTTCACATCATTTAGCATTTACTCATGAGATTCATCACTTTACCCAATGCATTAGAGCGCTGTATAATTTCGAGCGCACCCGTCACATCATAACATTATCATTATCATGCATGCCACAATAAATATATATCAAAAATGAACATAACTAACCCATGAAAATGAATGGTTTTCATTTCATAAGAATGCATTCATAAACATTGGGTTCTCAAAAGAAAGAGGGAATACCATACAAGTTACATGAACCGTCAACCTTGAATGAGAAGTAAAAGGTGTGTTCTCAATAGAAGAGTTATTTTGGAAAACATTTTCTTTAAACACCAATGAAAAATATGTATATCCCATAAATGGAAATACAATGATGAAAAAATGATTTTTAAGGAGTATCTATATCAAAAAGGAGTGAAAGATGGAGAACTTGAAGGATGAATGTTGGGTTCGAGAATTTTCCCCTTACGTTATATCTGAACACTTCCTTCACTTTAATGTCCTCTATAACCACATTATATTCATTAATTAACAATTAAATAACCTTGTGTACATGAATAGAGTTCATTATGTTTTCATTAAGTTATTTTATGTTCCTTTTCATGAGTTATAGAGTTTAAAAACATTGTTCGGGAATGTATGTTTTTATGGTTTTTCTTGAGCGTTTCACATGTATTCATGAATTGAATTTCGTGTAGAACATGGGTAAACATCCAGAACTGATATTACATGTTATTAATGATATCACAGAAGTTTGAATGATTTTATAATGAATTATGTTATATACCATGTGGATGAATCATTAGATATAAGTTTAATGATGATCGTTTGGGTTAATTTGGGCAGTTTTTCAACCATAACAAACTTTTTTTGATTAATCATTTAGTAATATGTACATAAGTTAGTTCGTGAACTTTAAATAGGAAATAATACACATAAAATATTATGGTTCAACCAAAAAAATGGTTTCATGACCAGATCATAAGGTATAAATGGAAAACATAAAAAATGTCGTTCTCGAAGGTGATAGATTAACACCTCACGAACAACGTTTTCTTTTATAAAATAAAAGGAAGAGTAGAAGGGGGTTGGATAGTATAATATCCAATTAGTATCATAAACTTCCAGTATATGTATGATACTAGAGTTACCATACCATTTGAAAAAATATAGGTGGGGAGATAATAATAAAAGAACATGAAATTGAAATAAATTTAAAGGAAAAGAAGGAGAGAAATTACCTCTTGAATCCTCCTCTTGAGATCCTCGTTAAGGGGCATAAGCTTGGTCTGTTGATGAGAACAGAAGCTTTTGGATGTGGTTAGGGGATAAGAAAGATTCTTGGGTATATTTTAGACAAGGATTGAAGCTTGATAGGTGTGATGAAACGAGGGTGTGAAGGGTGGTATTTATAGTGGAGGGGAGATGGGTTTTATTAATATAAAATACATTAATTTATTATTTATCCACAATACAAGGAATAGTGAGTCTTCCATGACCAAGAATAGTAAATTAATAATTTAATCCCGAACCAAGTGGGCTTACATCAGCAGAACATCATAAATGACTCTATAATTAACTTATTTAGCTTATTTTGTAAATTATGGTATTTCACTATTCATAAAAAATTCAAGAATTTCAGAAAAATACAAAAATTTCACCCCAACCATTTTTCAACATGTAGAATCCAAAAATGAATTCTTTTTTTCAAAAATAATTTACAAAATATGATTATTTTAATATTTAATTAAAATCATAATTTACTTGAAAAATACAATTTTTAAAATTAAAACTGGTTTTATAATGATTTCAAAAATTACTTGAGGTCTTATAAAATTATATTAAATCAATAATACATAGATTTTTTAACTTATGAACACTTTTTAAGAAAATAAATTTTATTTTAAATTAATTTGTTAATTATAATTAATTATTTATGGCTTACAAAAATACCAAAATGTTTACTATGGTCAATTGTCACTTTCTAATATGCCTAATTTTTATTTAATTATTCATGGGTAAGGTTACTCTTATTTTGGACGATTTACTATTCATAAGGGTCGTACTACTATTCATAATGGTAGGTTACTATTCATAAAGGTAGGTTACTAGTCACCAAAAATTTTGTTTTTCTTATTGGACCCCAAAAATCATCTTGAACACAACGGTGTATGTCGGATTTTCAAAATTCCAAACACAGAAGTGAAAAAACTTATGTTTAAAGGTCACTTAGCACTTAGTAGTTAATTATGTTGTGTTTTCATGTGATTTTATGACATATTTATAAGAAGTTAATTTCCATTGAAAAACTTTGGGTCATTACATTCTTCCCCCCTTATGAAATTTCTCCCCCGAAATTTCACTTTACACAAATAGGTGAGGGTACTTCTCCTTCATCACCTCCACTGGTTCCCAAGTAGCTTCTTCAAACTTTTGGTTCCTCCACAAAACTTTGAAAATGTGGGTTGTCTTGTTGTGTAGAACCATATCTCTCCGGTCCAGAATCTCTACTGGTTTTTCCTCATAGGAGATATCATCTTCCAGTTTTACCACCTCTGAGTTTAGTACATGTGAGGGATCAGGTATGTACTTCATCAAGAGTGATATGTCAAAAACATCATTAAATGGATCCATATTCAGTGGAAGTGCAAGCTTATAGGACACATCTTCTATATGTTCAATGATTTCAAAGGGGCCAATGTACCTTGGGCTTAGTTTCCCTTTCTTCCCAAATCGCATGACTCTCTTCCATGGTCATATTCTAAGGAACAATTTATCTCCAACGTCAAACTCCAAGTCCCTTCGACGGTTGTTAGCAGATCTCTTTTTCCAATTCTGGGTAGTTTTGATGTGTTTCTAGATGACTTAAACCTTCTTTATCATCTCTTTCAAAAGATCGGGTCCAAGTAGCTTTCTTTCCCCAACTTCATCCCAACAGGTTGGAGTTCTACATCGCTTTCCATACAGAGCTTCATATGGAACCATCTGAATACTCAAGTGGAAGATATTTTTGTATGAGAACTCAACCAATGGAAGATGATGATCCCATCCACCTTTTAATTCTAGAGAGCAGGCTCTTAGAATATTTTTAAGCATTTGAATAGTCCTTTAAGATTGGCCATCTGTTTGGGGGTGATAGGTTGTGCTGAAATTTAATTCAATACTCAAAGAATATTGAAGGCTCATCCATAATTTAGATGTGTAGCATGGATCACGATTAGAGACAATTGAGAGTAGAACACCATGCAGTATCACCACTTCCCTCACATATATATTTGCATTTTGTTCAAGTGAAAGTTCTTCCCAAATAGCGATAAAATGGGTAGTCTTGGTGAGTCGACCAACCACAACCCATATCTCATTATTTCCCTTCGACGTCTTTGGGAGACTTGTGACAAATTCCATAGTAACATTTCCCCATTTCCACATGGGTATAGGCAATGGCTACATCATCCCTTTGGACTTGTGTCACTCTACTTTAACTTGTTTACATACCAAGCACCTTGATATATATTCTACAATCTCCTTCTTCATTTTACCCCCCCCCCCCCCCCCAAAAAAGTGTTCTCAGGGATCACAATACATCTTGGTGCTACCAGGATGGATAGAGAATGTTGAGATATGGGCATTGTCCAATAGCTCCTTCTTTATCCCAGGTGATGAAGGCACACAAAGCCATGTTCCAAACTGAATCACACCATCATCACTGATATATAACTCGTGCAGCTTCCCATCCTTTACTGCATTCACCTTCTTTTGCATCTCCACGTTATCCCTTTGTGCTTCCTTAATCTTCTCTTGGATGGATGGTTGCGCAATCATTTGGGCATGGTGGGATGTATCTCCTCCCCTTATGATTTCTAAATCCATCCTTTGCATATCCAAGAAGATAGGATCTTTCTCAATCTGCATCATGGATAGAGTAGTAGGTTATTTTCTTGTTAGAGCATCAGCTACCTTGTTCGCCTTTCTAGGATAATAGTGAATATAGAAGCCGTAATCCTTGATTAGCTCTTGAAATTTCACTTTACACAAACAGGTGAGGGTACTTATCCTTCATCTCCTCCTCTGGTTCCCAAGTAGTTTCTTCAAACTTGTGGTTCCTCCACAACACTTTGACAAGGTGGTTTGTCTTGTTGTGTAGAACCATATCTCTCCGGTCTAGAATCTCTACTGGTTGCTCCTCATAGGAGAGATCATCTTCCAGATATACCACCTCTGAGTTTAGTAATTGTGATGGATCACGTATGTACTTCCTTGGGAGTGATACGTGAAAAACATCATGAACTTGAGCCATATTCAGTGTAAGTTAAGCTTATAGTCCATGGATATTATACGTTATATGATTTCAAAGGGTCCAATGTACCTTGGTCATAGCTTCCCTTTCTTCCCAAATCACATGACTCTCTTCTAGGGTGATATTTGAAGGAAGACTTTATCTCCAACATCAAACTCCAAAACCCATAGACGGTTGTTATCATAGCTCTTTTTCCAACTCTGAGCAGATTTGATGTGTTTCTGGATGACATAAACCATCTCTATCATCTCTTGCACAAGATCGGGTCCAAGTAGCTTTCTTTCTCTAACTTCATCCCAACAGGTTGGAGTTCTACATCACCTTCCATATAGAGCTTCATATGGATCCATATAAATACTTGAGTGGAATATATTTTTGTATGATAACTCAACCAATGGGAGATGCTGATCCCATCCACCTTTTAATTCTAGAGAGCAGGCACTTAGTATATCTTCAAGCGTTTGAATAGTCTTTTTAGATTGTCCATCAGTTTGGTTATGATAGGTCATGATGAAATTTAATTTAGAACTCAAAGCATCTTGAAGGATCCAAAAGAATTTAGATGTGAACCTTGTATCACGGTCAGAGAAAATTGAGACTGGAACACCATGCAGTCTCACCACTTCCTTCACATATATCATTGCATGGTGTTCAAGTGAAAGGTCTTCCCAAATAGCGATAAAATGGGCAGTCTTAGTGAGTCGATCAAACACTACCCATATCTCATTATTTCCCTTTGACGTCTTTGGGAGACCCGTGACAAAGTATATAGTTACATTTTCCCATTTCCACATGGGTATAGGCAATGGATGCATCATCCCTTTGGACTTTTGTTGCTCCGCTTTAACTTGATGACATACCATGCACCTTGATATATATATTATGCACTATCCTTCTTCATGTTACCCCACCAAAAGTTTTCTCGAAGATCGCGGTACATCTTGGTGCTACCATAATGGATAGAGAATGTTGAGATATGTGCATTGTCCAATAGCTACTTCTTTATCTCGGGTGATGAAGGCACACAAAGCCGTGTTCCAAGCTGAATCACACCATCATCACCGATATAGAACTCGTGCAGATTCCCTTCCTTTACTGCATTCACCCTCTTTTGAATATCCACATCATCCCTTTGTGCTTCCTTAATCTTCTCTTGGATGTATGGTTTCACAATCAGTTGGGAATGGTGGGAGGTATCCCCTCCACTTATGATTTATAAATACATCCTTTGTATATCCAAGAAGATAGGATCTTTCTCAATCCACAGAATGGATAGAGTAGTAGGTTATTTTCTTCTTAGAGCATCATCTACCTTGTTCGCCTTTCCAGGATGATAGTGAATAGAGAAATCATAATCCTTTATTAGCTATAACCATCTCCTTTGACGCATGTTGAGCTCCTTTTGTGTGAATATATACTTTAGGCTCTTGTGGTCAGTGTATATGTAACACTTCTCACCATAAAGGTAGTGCCACTATATTTTTGTGGAAAAAATCACAAATTCCAGCTCTATATCATGTGTCGGGTAGTTATACTCATGTATCTTCAACTGTCATGAGGCATAGGTTATCACATTGTCATTTTTCTTGAGTACACAACCCAAGCCTTTCTTTGAAGCATCGTTGTATATCACAAAACTTTATCCACTTTTCAGTAGTGTGATTACAGGTGCAGTGATCAGCCTTCTATTTAGTTCCTTGAAGCTTCCATCACATTCTTCTGTCCATACATACTTTACACCTTTCCATGTAAACTTAGTTAGCTGGCTTGACAATCGTGAGAAGTTTCTCACAAAACATCGGTAGTACCCAGCTAATCCAAGAAAACTATGGATTTCAGGGACACTAGAGGGCCTGGACCATTCCTCAATCACATTTTTTTTTTGATCCACAGAAATTCCGTCACTTGTGATCGCATGTCCCAAGAATGTGACTTTATTTATCCAAAACTCACACTTTATTAACTTGGATTACAACTTATCCTTTCTAAATGTCACCAACAAAAGTCTTATATGTTCTTCATGTTCCTCCTTACTCATGGAGTAGATGAGAATATCATCAATAAACACTACCACAAATTTGTCAATGTAATTTATAAAGATTATATTCATAAAATCCATGAAAATTGAAAAGGCATTAGTATGTCCGAAGGGTCTCACAAGAAACTCATAGTGCCCATACCTTGTGTGGAAGGTAGTTTTCTGAATATCTTCCTTATTCACATTTAGCTGATGATATCTAGAACAAAGATCCACCTTTGAGAAATATTGAGCACTTCTTAACTGATCAAATAAGTCATCAATCCTTGGAAGAGGATACTTGTTCTTTATGGTTATCTTTTTGAGTTTCTGAAAATCGATACACAACCACATTGTTTTATCCTTCTTCTTCACAAAGAGCATTGGTGAACCCCAAGGTAATGAACTAGGGCATATGAACCCTTTTTCTAGATGCTCTTTCAACTGCTTCTTTAACTCCTATAGTTTGATAGGATCCATCCTATAGGGACACTTTGAGATAGGAGTAGCTCTGAGTATGAGTTCTATTAATAAATCTACCTCACGATCCGTGGGAATTCTGGGTAACTCTTTGGGAAATATGTCATTGTATTCCCTCATGATGGGAATTTACGAAAGTTTGGTACCTTCCTTTGACTCAACCATTTGGGCAGGGTGCGCTTCTTCATAGAGAATCAACACCCACACAGATTAAGGATTTTTTAAATAAGATTCATGATCTTCCTTGAATTTTTAGAGCATGGGATGGATTGGAATATGAAAAGATATTTCCTTTTTTGGACAGTTTATATGTGATCTATATAATGATAGCCAATCCATTCCCATTACAGCGTCGAACTCCACCAAGGAAATTATTACAAGATTCACTGGTAGAATCTTCCAACATATACCAATAGGAGAAGATTCAAACACTTGGGTTGAAATGATTGCACCACTTGGTGTTTTTAAAGATATCTCTACTTCAAGGTTTTGAGGATACGATTCTATAGTTCTAGAAAACTTGCAAGATTTAAAGGAATGAATAGAACTAAAATAAAATAATATTTTTTCCATTCTTGATTGAATAATAAGTGTACCTTGTACAACTTCATTATCTTTCTCCACTTTTTTAGTAGTGATGGCATAAGTCTTCCATTGTTCCTTTGGATTTGGTGGCTTCTGACGCTGATTACCCTCAAGATCTTGAGGTTTAGTGCACTGTCTTGCATAGTTCCCAAGCTCCCTACAGTTGTAGCATTGAACCATGTGTGGTTCTCTCCTTTATTAGGATATATTCTCCTTTATTTTCATGTCCTTTCGACACTCTGGATCATGGTGACCTTCTTTACCACACTTGAAGCATTTCCCCATCCCTTTAAGGCAGTTCCCACGGTGCAACTGGGTCACTGAGTTTTCCTCCCACCTTTGTCATTAGACCCACCAGCTTGAAACTCCATTTTTGTTTCTTATCACCATAGCCATGGGACCATTCTCTAAAATCCATCTCCACTTTGATAGCACACCAAAAATATTCTTCATAACTCCCAAAGTCTCGAATTCCAAGTGCCATTCAAAGTTGTGGTTTTAATACACTAAATAATCTATCAATTTTTCTATCATTGTTGATAACAAAAATTGAAGCGTACCTTGGAAGCCTTTTGAAATTATCTTCATAGGTTGTGACATATTCTACTTATTTTTTCTTGAGATATATGAATTCTCTCTCCATCTTTGTGTGAAGAGTTCTTAAGAAATAATTGTTAAGAAAAATTATCTTAAAGTCTTCCCATTCCATCTCTTCAATTTCAACCCTTGGCTTGGTGTTCTTAATCAAAGCCCACCATTGATCAACCTCTCTATCTTTAAGATAAATGTCTAGAGTCACCTTATACATCTTAGGAGAGTGAAGAAAAAAATATCTTATCTATGGAGTTGACCCACTATTCCTCAACTAGTGGATTGGAAGATCCACTAAACGTCGGTGGTCGTTGCTGCATAAATCATTCGATAGTCGATTTTTCTCTCTTTGGTGAAAGAGGGTGTTGCCCATTATTAGGGTTATTTTTCATAACCTGAGATAATTGGGTAAGCATCGCCATGTTGTTTTGAACTCCACCTCCCAAATCATTAGGGATGTCGTTTGGGCAATCGTTGCATTGTCCCTCGCACGAGTTGTTGGCCTGGTTTCTCCTGGTTCCCACCATTTTCTAAAATAGAAAAGGTCATAAGAAATATAATTCAATAATTCATGAATAAGTTATTCATTTAAACACTTTATACTAAAATCATAATATATGGGATCCCTATGTAAAGATTCTTGTGTGCATATTTGAACTTAGTCTCATGCTAGAGGTTTTCTCTAGGGTTCACTAATCCTAATTCCCAAATTAACTAAACCTTTCCTATGAAACCAACTATAGTGACCCAACCATTTCATAAATTACCATTACATAATTTTAAAGATAAAAAACATAATATTATTACACATAGATTATCCAATGGTTTAGTGTCTTGGGTAAACTAGGACTATAAATAACAATTACAACATTGAGCATATACATTTATTCAATTTCTTATTCTCTAGCTTCTTACTGGAACTTGACCTCTCCTTAGTACATGTAGTAACTTGAGGATATACATCAAAAAGGGTGATCTAGAATCCTAGTAAGGTAACATATAAAAAAAATATAGCATGGGGTGATCATAATCATAACATAGGAAAAGGATCATGAAGATAAGGGGAATCATAAATATAAGACTTGAAATGTGGCAATGCATAAAAATGAAACAACATGTCTTAATGGTTAACTACCATGCATACTTGAGAACAAAGCTAGAATCTTGTTCACTTAACATCAAATTTACTCATGAGATTCATCACTTTACCCAATGCATTAGAGCGTTGTATAATTCCGAGCACACCAAAATTATGTTTAAAGGTCACTTGGCACTTATTAGTTCATTATGTTGTGTTTTCATGTGATTTTATGACATATTTATAAGCTGGGAATTTCCATTGAAAAACATTGGGTCATTATAATCATGGTCTTCTAAACCATGTAGGCAAACCATGCACTAACCCTAGCCTTCCCTTAAAATATTATATTGAGATCCCCTTTAACCCAAGTTTTCTTAAGTTTAGTATGGATGTTATTAGGATGATTTAAATAAATTTTCATTGTATATTAGTGATTATGGGTTGATTTTAATAAACTTTTTGTAATTTAATTTTGGTTTTCAAAAGGGGAATGTTTGTTTTAAAATTTTTAAAGGGGTGTTTCTTGAAATGAAATAGAAATATTTGAAGGTAGAGGACCCGTGTATGATTTGAATAAAGGACTTATATATTTTTAAAGTGATTTTAAGAGGGAAATTGCATTTTTTTAATTTAAGTATTGGATCAATGTAATTTTCAATTGAAATTTTAAATTTTCAAAATTAAAGTGTGAAGTTTTGTAATGGGTTCAAGGAATAATTTTTTGAATTGAACTTAATTATTTTGATTGATTATTAAAAAAATTGTTTTTAACAAAGGTTTTTTTTTAAAGATATGATTTGAGCTTTATTTTTTGTTGATTTCCCTTTTTATTATTATTTTTTATTTATAATATGCCTCCCATTAATGTTTTGAAGAATTTTTACAGTTTGAGAGTGGATTTTTTAGTAGATGAAACCAACCAGACTCATGATAGAGTGGTAACTAGTTTAATCTCAGGGTTTTCCTATCTTTTGAGGTGGTCAAGTTTTTGATAGGGGTTATAGAGTGGTTTGAGAGGATTAAATAGTCCATTAATTTTTTAGGAATCCTTGATTATATGAGAGTGGGGGTTGTTCTGGGTTTTTCTAAGGGCTATGTTTGGAATGGTGGAAGTGGATCATCCCATATCTATTGAAATTTTTAATTATATAGGAGTTCTTCAAGTCCATGTTTTTTCAGTGGTTTTTTCCTAAGGATTTCCAGGTTGATTAAGTGGTATAGCTCATGATCCACCATCAAGATCAGATAATAGTGAAGGGTCACATCAATAATTTTGACTATATCATTCCATTTTATTCAAATATTATATAGAATTATTCATTGAAGGCTTTTATATTCTTGAAGTTTCACCATTTAGATCTTATTTTGTGGGTTCTTTCAGTTAGGATCGCCTTGTTTCAATATCTGGGGGATAAAGATTTCATAGAATACTTTTCTTTTATATAGAAAACCATGAAGGGTGATAACCCCATCTTTTTGAAAACTTTTTAAGTTTCCCTATCCAGTGAGGATAGGAAAATAGAGAATATTTTTCTACGAGTTCCGTATAATATATTTTCTAATTCCTCAAAGAAAAATCAACCTCTCATGTAATTCCAATGTGGTCAATTCAGGCACTCTATTCCCTCTTGTGTGGATGTTACAAAAAAATTTCCACACTATGGTTAGCTGTGAAACCTTCATATGTTCTATAAGTTGAATAATCATGTGGGAAATAAATCATTTTCATCCTCCTTGTCTTGATAGTTATTTGAGAAGATTTGGTAGTGTGCCCTTATTTTCCTTCCATTTTGGGTAGTCTAATTGGTTTTTATTTTTTATCTCTAGTTTTTGTTTTGGATATTCAGTGATATGTGTGATTATTTGGAGATTGAGTGTTTTTGTTTAATGAATTATGAATGTTCTTCCCCTTGGTTTTTTTCCCCTAAGTTTCCTTGTTTAGTACATTGAGTAGTTCAAACTTGCTATTTTTTAATCCATCATTCAAGTGAATTCTTATTTGTTGGGGAGACCCTGTCCGAGTCTCTAATTTTTTTCTTCTCATTTGGTTGATCATGTGTGAGTTTTATACTAAATATAGATTTAAATGTGATGATTTTATTTTATTTAAATGGATTTTAGTGATCTGATTATAACTTGGTTTCTCTTTTCTGTTAGAAATTTGGATTGTTTTCCCTTTTCTTCAGAACTCAGTGAATTTCTAGGGGTAGAAACTGTTATGAAGGGGATAATTATCATATTCTAGATTTTTATTTCCCTAATAGTTTATTATCATTTTTATATTTGGTATTGACATTATTTTTCAGGTTTAAATAATGCTAAATATTGAATATTTAATTTTTAGTGAAGGGTGAAGGGTTTAGAACATGACTAGTTGTATCTTTGTGACTAACCATGTTGAGGCGTACAATTCATAATAGACATGTTTAACATGGTTGTTTCATGGTTTCCTAGATCAACTAGACAAAATATGTTGGGGATTTTGTGTGCCCAGTGAGGGGAACAATATTGGTACATGGTTTGATAAGCCATGGGGATTTCCCAATTCATTAAAAATATTAAATTCCTATTATAGCCTCCAATAATTTTAAACACCAAATCACATATCCCTCTCCCCACTAAGCCATGCTGCATGAAGTAGGCCCTTGGAAAAACCTCCCTTTCTCCTCACTTCTATTTTTATGGTCTTATTCTTCAGTTCTTAGTGTTTTCATTGAGGTAATTTATTTTCTCCCTCTCCTCTTCTTTTCTTCTAAGTTTTCCCTTCCTCTCTTAAACTGGTTCCCTCTTTTCTTAACCATGGGGTGAGAGTTGGACCTAAGGTGTTGTAATTTTTTAGTGTGTTCCGATCTTTTCTCAAATCTTCATATTTATGTATTTGATGTTTTGTTACATTTTAACTCTATTTGAGGTAGTTGGTTCTATGCCTTTTCTTTTTCATCACATACCATTATTTCGTTATATTTAAAAATGTGTTCTTTCAAAAAAATTGTGCTTCTTTGATATTTCTGATTCAATTATAAATATATTTAAAAAGAATAAAAATTATTACTTTGTATTTCAAGGAAATTAGTTTTTATTATGTGTTTGGTTAAATTCATAAAGGGGTTTTATGTGGATTTTTATTTCTTAATCAATGTTATGTAATTTTCATAATTTTGTGTGATTTTGATAAGGGCTTGACATATTGTTTGAATTATTTTTCTATTCATTGTGAATTTTTGTGGGTTTAACTTATTGAATTATTATATCTTGATGAGTGGCTTAAAATGTTCCTCCTTTATATATATATATATATATGTTCCTATATAAATGAACATTTATATGGGATTTCATAGGATCCCTTTATTTGATATTTTATTTCAAATTGTATCATGATATTCTAATAACTTTCCAAATAATATTTATAATGTCTATTTATAATGAATCATATAGAGGCCCTCTTGGAACATTAAATTTAATTTTCAAATGGAACTAAATAATAAATGGATTTCAAAGGGATTTTTAAAATGCATCCCTCTTTATCAAAAATAGGTCTTGGTTAGTGCGTTCAGATCGCATTCATAAATGAAATTCCTCACAATATAATTTTCCATGTTTTTATAAGATTATGAATAATTTTTTATGGGATTCACATTATTAGGTGTATGGAGGTGGGATATATTTGTGATCTTCTGATATATTGTTTATTCATAAAATTTGATTGACATACCTCACCTATTATCATCATTATTTATGGGGATCATATGCACCATGGAGGGGGTGATATATAGTTAAAACCTTGTCAAAATTATATGGACTAGATCCATTATGGAATTATAGTTCATAGGGTAGTAGAACCAATGATAATAGCTTAGGTATCCAGTTGACTTTCAGTATAGGAATGCATCGATAGGCCAACAGATTATATGGTTACAACCCAAGTACGTCTAGGGTAGCCTCACGAGATGTTTAATAATTACCTATGATTATTTATCCTTTATTATTATTTTATTACTTCTCTTTCCTACATTACTACTTCACTATTTTATGGTTTTTTTGTGACAGTATTCCATACTTCCATTTTTATATTGGATTTCTGATTCCATTAAATTAGTTTTTTATTGGTAGATTTTTCCTTTAGGGTTTTTATTGGGTTCTATGGTCTAGTTTGAGTGTGTTTTCAAAAAGAGGATAAAAATTTAGTTTTTATAAATGGATTTCTTGATAAATATTTATAAAAAACTTCTTTAAAAAATATTTTAATTTTTAAATATATTTTATTTGGAAAATATCATGGTTGGTTTTTCTTAAAAGATTAAATAATATTTTCTAAATGTATTTCAAACTAGAATTAATGGTCTATTTTAGAAAAGTAAATGTACGGAATCTTTGGTGATTTCCTACTCAGTTATGTTATGCTCACATCCTACTTATGTCACACATCATTTGTAGACCTGAGCTGTCATGTAGGTTCTTGTTCAACTCTTGATCACTCAAGGAGCATATTGAAATTTTGTATGGATAGTGAGCAAGAAGTTGCATGAAGATAATGTCTAGTATCTAATTTTTTATATTTTGGTTTTACATTTGTATAGTAGTTGTATAATCCAAGATGGAATTAAATATTCTGGATACCTCTTAGCTTTGTTTTTTATGTTTATTTATATTTATTTCTTTATGAATGTGTATTCTAGTTATGCACTATCTAATTTTTTTATATTTTACATCTATTTATCCCTACTACACATGGAATCTAACATTTTTAATGGTATTTACAGACTTTTAGGTAGAATATATATGCCTTTTACCATTTATCTACGATAAATAACTCCCATGAGCTCTAGTTGGATTCCTTGGAACTAGTTTCTATCCCAATGTGATTAGAAATTCATGCCAGTTATGTCGTGGGCTGGTTTGGGAGTTCAGTTTAGGTAAAACCATAGTTGGCTCATGAAACCAGTGATGTTGTATTGGGTTCAAGGTGATACTGAGGGATGTTATGCCCCGTGAATTGTGTGATTGAAGTGAGAGATGAGATTGATATTGAGGAACCCATGTAGGGTGTTTATGATGTGATGTTACCTAGGGGACCTCGGTGGGTTACTAGTTATATGGAGACCCCTGAGAGGGTTAGTGTTATGAGTTGGTATTTTTGGATTTAGTTATCACTTTGAACCCAAATATTAATGGTGTGAACTTGACATGGCTATAGTGAATAGGATGGGTTATACAATTGAGTATCCAACATAGGTTATTTGTGTTGGGTTCTAGGAAGTGGCCAACCCATGTGTGGAAGGCACTGCATGGGACATCACCTGGAAGATACTGGCCCCTAGTGATATGTTATTAGTATTATCGAGTGGATGTTTGACCCCATATTTATTGATACTATCAAGTAGATATTATAAATCACATTTATTATTAATATAAGTTGAGAGTTGGACCCCATGGTTTACGATTACTATCGAGTGGATGATATCCCCCATATTTATTATTACTATTAGGTTGATACTAACCCCCATTATTTTATGTTACTATCTGGTGGATACCAGCCCTCGCATTTTTTGTTATTATCGGGTGGATGAAAGACCACACTATTTACTATTACTATAAGGTGTATTTTTGACCTCATGTTTACTATTACTATTGGGTGGACTCTATCCCAACTATTTATTGATAGCATTTGGTGGATGTCGGTCCCCATATTTATTGATATAATCGGGATGATGATAACCCCCACATTTATTATTACTATTGGGTAAATACTAGCCCCAATCGTAGTTATAGAGATAATCTGAGTAGCCCTTATTTATGTGATCAATTACATTCATGAGATTATATGATAGGAAATTTATCCCGTCGATGTTATGTTTCATTCTCAAAGACACTTTGGAACAGGCCAAAGTAGGTATAGTAAATCTCGGGTGTCACAGTAAAACTCGAGGATCGATGATGATTATTTTATTATGCATCCATGGATACTTATTTGTTTATTTATTAAATCATATCACATGTTTATGCACTACATTTACTGGTTACATTATAGACCCCATTGATGGTTCCACGTTGAGTTGTACTCACACCCTCCTTGGGCAACCATTTCACTTAGGTACCCGAGCATACATTACTCATCATAAGATCATGTAGGGAAGAGGCCTATTTTTTCATGATCATGTAGTATTTATCATATTGGATTATATACTAATTGAGTAGGATCAAGAATGATAGTAGTGCCTTGATGTATTCTTATTCCTTTATTTTGTATATGGGATCATCTTGGTGGTAATTCAGATGATGTATATTGGTATCGTTATCTGTTTATATGATTATATGGTTCCACATCTATTTGGTATAACATGTTTCTTGTTTATTTCTTTTATTTAATTTTATTAATATATTTTATGGATGTTTTTTATTTTTATTTTCCTTGAATTTACTCTAAGATGAGGGTATATCCTCCTCATGGTAACACCCTAAACATTCTCTACTTTTTGGTAGCCTCTAACATATGGGGAGGCACGCCTGAGGTTACATGGGGCTGCCGATCAAGAAGTTGGTTAGAGTTATCTAGATGGGTTTCATTATGGAATCAACTAACAATATTTATTAGGAATATTCTTAGTGGCATACATTATTTACCCCCTAAACTATTCTTAAAAATTGACTTCATATTCAATGTGTGTATAATGTGTGGTCATCCCAACCTATTTCATGCTTGATATTAAAAGAAATTATATGCATCCCATGTTTGTTTCATATTGAATAACCATACTCATTATATATAAGTTTTATTTATAATTATAGAACCTATTATTTATCTTCCAAGTGTGGAATACCTTAGTTATGATGAATGGAAAATGTTGTAGGAAACTTGAGGGGTTCCCTTAAGAGAATTATAACCTAGTGAGATAAATATAGATTTCATAGGATGATTCTTTATATTGATAGTATGTGTTATGTGTGGTATATAATGGCTATTTCCCTAGGCTAGTATGGGTATGGGACCCTTTTTAGGTTCCTTATAAATTTATTAAAACCCATCCAAGTGTTCAAGTTGGGTGAGTACCAACCCTTTGAAAACTATAATGTTAAGATTAAGAGTGGATATGATTTAGCTTGATAGTAAAGGGTGAATGATTTATAAAATAGTTATGTTTAAATTGTGAAATTTTACTGGAATCTCATAAAAAAAATTAAAGACTTCCTTATTGTTTATAAAGTTGTAATTGGTTGTGCACTTATCCAACCAGAGATTCGATAGATGGTCTGTATTTTCTACCATGGGTGGGTGTCATTATAAACCCTAGGGAATGTTGAGATATAATGACATGATAAAAATGGTGGGTGTTATAACATCATCATTTTATTAAAATATTTGATATATTCTCATTTTTTTAAAAATTATTTCCCCTTTGGTTCATCTCTAATATGGGTGATTAAGAAGATAGATTTTATTGGCAAAGGTTTTGGGATTTGGTGGTTGGAGTTTTAAAGAAGTAGTCAACCATGGGGTGGCTATAAAGCACACATCAGATAACTGGTGGAACCGAATACCCATTTGGTGGGGTTCTAGTGCATATTTTGATAATAGAAGACTCTACCAGCTAGCTGATGGGGCCCATCGGGTAGCTGGTACGCCCAGTTTTGGGGGTTCATTAAATGCACCCAATGGGTTTTAGTGTCACATTTTTTCACCTTATTTAATAAAAAAATCTGACCCCTACAACCCTATATTGAATTATATACCTTCTCCCTTAGTCCTTGTATTCTCTTATACATCTCCCTTTGGTTCTTCAATCTTTAACTGATCTGGTGATGTTTGATCAATAAGTTTTTTTATAGATCAATGTCAAATCCTCATTTCTCTTGGTGAGATGAGCATGTTTCTATATCAAATATATGAATTACATGATTACCCAATGATTTTTTACCCCTTTATTAATAAATCAGTTATAGATATAGAATATTGATAATGATTATTGATCAAATCAAGATATACCATCAAAAATGGGAATTATTCATATGAATGTTTATGAATCATTTTCCTAGACCACTTATTGATTCTAGATTGATGATAAAACATTAATATATTGATTATTAATTGGTATTTTGGTGTATTATTTTATGTGTCAAATACAATCCCTTTTGATCAGAGATAGAACTCTCGTGAAAAGTGATTTTTTTAGGTGAGACTTGTTATATTGATAATCTTGAGATATTATTCTTCTTTAATCTCATCTTGGGCCATTTCTATAGTGATGTTTTAATGGTATATATATGATAATTGGATAGACCTAAGTCTCTTCACAATAATAGATTAAAAATTCCTAATTTTTTCTTCTATAAATAATGGATTTAGTGAAATGGCATTCCTTCTTTTTCATATCTCAAAATTGGATCCATTGATGGACACTGAAAGGTATGTAATTATAGAATCACCTCCATGACCAGGTTTACTCTTTATTCTCTATTCTAAACCTCTTTATTGAAAAATAAAAACCCAATTTAGGTATCATTGACACATGATATTTTTTTATATAGTTGTGTGATGTGGTTCAGTCTTCAATCCTTGATGAATTTGGATGTCAAAATCAGTGACCTTAAGGTAGTAAGTTACTTACCATTTTGGTCTCTTGTATATAGTTTTTCCCATGGTATAATTTATATATTGGAATGGATTGTCATTCTTTATTGGTAGAAATATCTTTTGGGTGTTTGTTTTGATGTAATACCCATATATGATCCTTGTTTACATGATAATTTATAGAGTATCTTGTTACAAGGATTTATGTTGATCACATGTTGTTTCATGATTCTAATATATTCCTTATGATGTCATGTTATTCTTATCTTATCATAAAATTACTTATTTTGTGTTATCTTACCTTTGGAGGTTGGTATTTAGTATCTGTGATAGGTGGAATTTCATGGTATGTTTACCCTTAGATGGGGAGTGTACATGGTGTACAATGATGATAACGATAAACCGATACATGGGGTAAGAGCATAATAACCTCATGACCTGGAAAAAAATTGAATCCTTGAGGATATAGAGTAAGATGTTGGAACTCAATGCCTTATGGATAGTAAGTATCATGTCCATCTCAATGGCTTGAATATACTGAGAGACATGTCTCTAGCCTTGTGGCTATTTCTTGGTTTTTTTAATATACTTGAACATCTTATATAATGGAGTCGGATCAGGTACGAATGGGGTTTTGTAGTAGTTTGGTTAGCTCATGTCCCCTCAGTATGTGATTTTATGTTTATTATTCTTGATTTCACATTTATTGTTATCGTGGAATACACCTATTATACTTGTTCCACTTGTTAATGTTTCATTGGTTTTCTCTTACTAGGTTTTATTACTCACATCCTATATAGAAATTTCGATTCACATGTATACTTCATGTATAGGGATCCAGGCATGGGAATGGGGACCATGGAAGATGGTTGAGCCAAGAAGTATGGATCTCAGAGTAGTATCGATAATTACTCTAGAGAATACTATTGTTTTTTATTTATTTACCTATCTTCACTTACACTTTAGTTTAGATTTCAACACTCAGAGACATGTTTACTTATTTTTATGACTATTATTCCATCTATATAGTTTATACATGTTTACTAATATTACTATATCTATTTATTTCCTATTATATTACTTATGTATGGAGGTGAAAAGATAATGAGGGTATAGGCTCCCCACTAATGGACATAGACCCTTAATTCTATTCTGAATCATCTTTTATATATGGAGGCATGAATGAGGTCATGAGGAACTCTATCTCAGACTTAATGGTTTGGGTCAAAGAATTACAGCCACATTTCCAACCCTAGGTGTTGATGAATTGTTATGTCTGGTTATATGTGTTGAGTGGGTCCTCACATATTTGTTTTATAACATTTTTATGTTTTTTGATAATTACATATTCTGAAAACTGATTAATTATTTTATATTTCAATTAAATTATTATATTTTTGTGTTTATACTATTTATTCTATGAATTTTATATGTATTTGGGTTTTATGATATAATAATATTGTGTCAAGGAAATTAATATCATGTTAGAATCATTTTTTTTCTATGTTGGAGTAGCTTTTGAAGTCCAATGTGAGTATTTATACCACTGCCTATGGTGTATCTATATCAGATTAGATCTTCCTCCGTGTAAAATAGTTTTTATTGAGTTACTAATATGAAATATTTGGTCATATAATATTATTTTTTTGTGACTTGATGTCATTTAACAATATTTTATGTGGGGTGTTCATGATAAGAAATGATAATTAGGAAGTAACAAGTATAATTTACATTTACAAGCTAGTGTCATAAATATTACACTATGATACACTATTTTTTCATCATTTGGATATTAAGAATGTATAAAGATTATTATGGTTTGATTACCCTAGATTATCTATTAATTATTCTTTCTTAGATTCTAATGATTCTCTTCAAATTGGTTTCAAAGTATTTAATACAGGATCAAATGACGTCATGGCCGGATGTCATGAACATTATATACATATCTCACATAACATAATGATAAGATATTTGAGTATCATATTTTTAAGAATTTATATGATACTACATTACATGAATTATAATTAAAAGTGTTAACATAACATAAAAACTGATGCCTATATATTATCATAAAGTGAATTATGATGTTATGTTGCATGTAGAACACCATATCATGGGATTATATGAGATTATGTTTTGGCCAACATATTATCTATAATTAAGTGAGATTATGTTTTCATTAAGATTTTATTTTAAATAGAATCACGGTAATATGATCAATATAATACATGTGATATTTTATCTAGGGTAATAATATTATTTCCATATATTTTTTATATTTTTATGTATTATAATCCATGATGAGATTTTAGGAAATACCTACATTAATTTAACATTGATATTTAGAGGAAAGATCATATAGATTATGATAATGGAATTATCTATTGAAGAATCATCTATATAGAATGTATGAATAAAACATAGAATTATATAGAATTAAAATATGAGATATCAATGTGTTTCTAGGTTCAAAATTTACACTGTTATACTCACTACCAATCTAATTTTCTAAGGTATTTTTTGATCTCCTGAAGAGACATTTCCCTAGTACTCAAGGGTTAAGGATCATTAATCTACACCAACTTCCACATTCATTTATTTTCACTAGTAATATTGTGTTATTATTTCATTATACTTAATATTATTTTACAATAATGTTTTTTTATTCAGTTATAACATAAACAAGACATTGTTTTGCCAACATAAAGACAGTATATAGTTAAGTTCACCTTACCAAAAAGAATCTCACATAGGTTGACCCTATCATGGTAAAATTTATGGTTTGAGTAATACCATTAAGTGTCAAAAAGGTAGGGGTTTTGTTTTTACCATGGTCCAATTAGAGGTCGGTTATAATGGTTATCAATCTCCTTTAAAATTGAGGTATATATAGTGAATATCCTTACTCTCGGGTTTGTGGGTGTGAAGAGAATATTTTGTGTGACACCCGCATTTCATTATATGTTATTTTTTTATATTATTTTATCTTATTCTAGATACATTTAATTTTTTATATGTTTCAAGAAAAATTATTTTGTTTTCTGGAAATTTTTTCTCATTCACGATTTGGGGTGAATAATTTAATATAAACCATGTGATGACCCTTACATATCCCCTCACTGTCCTTATATGTAGTTTATTTTGAACATACACTATTTTACCATCATATGTGGGGCATAACATGGATGGATCTTAGTAGAAACCATGTACCTTACCCTTATATGGGAGTTGGCCAGTGCACAGTTGGTGCATGGGTAGGACTAACCATATGTACAAACTATTCATAGGGGTTTTGGTATTTTCATTAAATCCTATAAAGTTGGTGTATAGTTTACCAAAACTTAAAACCAACCCATAAATCATTCTTAGGTGTTTAGTTTTTGTATTTTATTTAAGTTTTACACTTAGTTATATTTAAGGGAATTTATCCACTTTTTTATTCCTTTTTTGGTCAAACCGGTTGTATTCAAGGGAGAGATCTTCCTCCCTTCGATTTTTTTGTTTCCTTGCCTTAATTTTTTTTCTCTCTCTAAGAAAATACCTCTATTTTTATTGATTTATCTTCATATTACCTATTTCTTATTTATACCTTGGATCATCCTTCTACTTCAAACTTTATGAGGTTTTTTCAGCCATAACAAGGGTTCTGGGTGGATTTTAATGCTAGGATTTGGCTACTTGGACTATAAAACGATTTTTTATTTATTGTTTGATCATTTTTCACTATAGAAGACACATTTTAGAATATTTTTAGAAATATTTGTCTTGTTTTAAGGTAAGTGTTTTTGTGAATTTCATTTTAAATACATTTTATTATAATTTTTATTTCTCAAATGCCCAATTTTTCTAAATAAAAGGTATATGTGTAACTGGTGTGACTTTCACAAATGTATTAAGGTTTGTCTCACTTGGAATAATTTTTTGGAAGTTTTTTATATAGATTTATATAGTTTTGTTTCTACTAAGGGTTTTAAAAATTCTTTGTGTATTATTTATAATGATCTTGGGAGTTTTAAAAATATTTCGACCCCATTTGGATTGTGAATTGGGAGAAAGGGTGGTTTTTTCCTTTGGTAACATTTATATTGACAAAATTATTTTGGTTTCTAAAATTAGTTCCCATATATGATTTTTATAAAAATGTGTGATTACCTAAATAGTTTTCAATGTTCATAAATGGTTGGGTTTAAAGGTCACTATAAATGATATTTCAAACGGTTTACAAATGTGGATGAAATGGCTTTGAATTCTGAGCATTGCATTTTAAAGGATTATTTGGCACTTTAAATTTTTTTTTCAAAGTATGTGAGACCCTAAATTGATCTCCTCTAAT
Organism: Viscum album; assembly: GCA_963277665.1. Lineage (NCBI taxonomy): Eukaryota > Viridiplantae > Streptophyta > Magnoliopsida > Santalales > Viscaceae > Viscum > Viscum album. The sequence goes on from OY728132.1 coordinate 792,915,252, forward strand.
TTTTATTATTGTGATGAGTTAATACCCCATAGGGGTTTTTATATTTTTTTATGTTTATTTATGTCTATACATAATAATAAAAAATGGGTTTTTGTAGGTGAGGGTGTAGGAGGAGAGGCATGGGTTATGTTCACATTCTTTATATTTTTTTATATGGTTCTTGATTTTTCAACTCCATTTGATGCTGGTCATGTGAAGTAATATTAGGCAATTAGGGATCAAGATAAGTGAAAGACCTTGTGTAGAGTGTACTACCTTGGGTAAGGACCCAATTTGGTAAAGTGATTTAATGTGATTTATTTCATGGCAACAGGATATATTAGAAGGGATTAGGGATTTTTTTTAGATCACTGATCATGATGGTGCCTAGTTAATTCTGTGGGACTACCAGGACATGATAGGTCTAAATGTTTTGACCTAGGTTCCTCATCACTAGTTTAGTATCTTGATTCATGAGTCTTAGGATAATATCTATGACACTTAGATATTTTTGAGGATTAATTAGGGTATTTAATTTTATGCTTTGATTTTATCTCTTACCCTTATATTTTTTATTTTCATTATTTCTCTATTTAGCTACTTTGGAATGTTTTTTGATATGTGGGTTCTTATTTTTCTTGTTTTATTTTTGGTTATGGCCTAGTTTTACTTATCAAATTGAATTGTGAAATGATTTGGAAGGTGTGATTTTTGAAATGGAAAATTGATTTTTTTTTTGAAAATATATATTTTGATAAATTATTTGGTAAAGGAAGAATAAATGATATATTTTAAGTTATTGATTTAGGTGTCATATTTTCATGGTATAAAAATTGATATAAAATAAAAACATTAGTTTTATTCACTGTAATGAATACTATGGTTTTATGTCATATAAGACTCATTCTTTTTCAATGGTTTTATCCTCATTTTGGAGAAAGGGGTTTGTTCTACCCTTCTTTTATTCTTCTAAGAAAGGGTATATTTTATAAAAATAAATTGTGGCATGATAATAGGTTTTATATGAATTATATATGAAACCCTTATTTTATATCTATATTCAAACTAGCCTTAATTAAATGGTATTTTGATATTAAATGACATGAATTCTTTAGTGAAATCCTACTGGGAATTTTTTTCTCACACCCTATATACACCATTCTGTGTATGTATTTTTCTTTCAAGTGTCATATATATGGTTCGATATCTCTATTAGTTTGGTTTGGTTTGGAAAATAATGATCAATTTTGTACT